>CM024764.1:6150454-6750454 GCA_014218235.1 Colocasia esculenta
TTGTCTTACTCATTGAAATATAAGCAGGATATATATAATAATTGATCATGTTGCACAATAATATATGCACAATATATAATAATAATTTTTATTATATCCACAATATATATAATAATTGATCATGATCAAATATTTTGTCTTAAAATGGGTGCACGCTAAGTCATGAATAATATTCATTTTATGATAAAAATAGGAAAACAGAAACAAAGGAGCAGACGCTTAGTACCATGGCGAAAAAAAAAAATCAAAACAAAGATAGAAGAAGAAATAGAAAGCTTGGCCGGGGTATAACATTATTGAGGGGTACAGGCTTTAAGCTATAGGCCACCTTATACCTCAAATATTTCTGGTACTGCTAATAATTTGATCATTGATAATTGTAGTCTAGCTATTTATAGGGTGTTTGATTGCTATTTTTTATCAATTTTTTCTCTCAATTTTTTTTTTAAAAGAGACGTCTCTGTGGATATGTTTGATAAACCTATTTTTTTTTTCTGAAAACTTCATACGCTGCGGTTTCGTCCTTCACGTTCGCGAGCGGCGAGCTCCCTGGACTCTCACAACACAACAAGGCTCCTCTCTCTTTCCCTGCAACTTTCCCACGACCACGAGCCTCCTCCTGGAAAGCCCCCCCTCCTCCCACAGCGCCGGAAGCCCCTCCCTCCCCCCGTCCCAGAAAGGAACCGGGTTTTCTTTTAAAATAGTATACTTTGAAAATATTTTAAGGATAATAACACGCTAAAAAAAAATTTCGTTATGTAGCACACTTTATACAGTGGACAGGTTTTGCGATAAAAATAAAATAAAAAAGTTGGTATCGTGCTATACAACTTGGAAGTCGAATGAGGCGCACCCGACTTGCAAGTCGGATGAGTCTCATACGACTTGCAAGTCGGATGGGCGCCATCCGAATTGCAATGAACATGACAAATTCAAAAAAAATGGCTTCTGTAAATAAATTATAATTGGGCTGACCTATTCATCTCCTTATTTAGGTGTTCTATTGATATCTATTTAAGTTAAAATTTTATCCATAGACTAATAAAATATTTTACAAATTATGACGATTTTAGTTTAATTTTTAGAATTTATTTTTCACTGGATAAAAAATCACCCAGAAAATAGTTACGTCGACTTAATCTCAAAATATGGTCGTCAAAAATTCCGAATAATTATATATTTGATATCACCATATTTTTCTAAGAATTATAGTGTTCTCAGATTTCATTTTCGTTATAGTTTTATGATGTCACCCTGTCGGAGTGCGCACGACCAAAAGTGATACCTGAGTATGACATGAGGAAGGTTTTAGGGAGGAAGTTCCCTAGGGAGGAAGTCACATTAGCATCTGATCTATCTTGTCTTTCTTTTCACATCTAATTACCTTAAATATCTTTTCCATCTCTCTAACCCTTCCTTCTACAACCTGAGGTTGACTACTTCCTTTGAAGGTTGGAGGTCCCATCTTCTTAAATTTTTCTAGCAAAAATACTCCAAAAATCCTTTCTCCAATCATATCATGTTGGTTCTTAATCAAAGTTTGCACTAACCCCTGTAATAACTGCATAAAAGTGGTTCTTAATCAAAGTTTGGACCAATGGATAATTTTGGCCATGAATATATACTCTAAATAAAAGGATAATTAAAATTTATTAAGTAAAGTAAGTACATAGGTTGTTTCAGTTATTTGGGCCGGGGGCTGGTTCGCTTGTCGCGCCCAACCGCCTTGTCGCGACTTGGAGTCGCGACGAGTACCCCCGTCGCGTTAACAGAAAAATAGCCAGAACCTGAAATTACTTATATACCCTTGCTCTACTTGCTAATTAGCCAATGTTTAGCCTTAATTAAACATTGTTATTTATAATTTGATCTGAATAAATATTAATGTTCAATAAATTACATGAATCTAATTAATTTAAAAGCTTTGTGCACAACCCATCATGCTCTTTTGATTTCATACACTTGCACAATATAATTTTCAATCCAAAATTATAGAATATTAGAATTATCACTGTGTTATTTATTTTAAAAAAATATTGGGCCATCGGGCCGCCAGGAGTAACATAACCCCGGCAAAAAGATACCACCGCGATAACCTTAAGTTAATGCGGAGTGTCTATGACATGCAAAATTTTTGAATTAAAAATTGTATTGTGGAGCTATATTTAATGACTTAACATTTATTTCATATTTATAACAACTAGAAATAAGTTTATCTAGACTAGTCTAATATTTACTTTATGCTATTTTGATTCAATAAACAATAATTTTATTGTAAAATTAAATCAATAAATAGTAAAAATATCTTTAAAAAAAATAAAATCGGGTCGGATTTGGGCCGGGCCTTACCTAATTTTTCCAAGTCAAATCGGGCTTCAAAAAAATGGGCCTCTACAGAGCTGGACCTTAGGGGTGTCAATTGGGCCGGCCCGACCCGATTTTACACGGACTTGGTCGGATATTTTAATATTTTTTTAATTTTAAGCCCGGCCCGGAGTAAAATTTGGCCGGGCTCGGGCTTGGCTCGGCCCGGCCCGGCCTGCCCGGTGGCCCGGTATATATATATATTTTAAATAAGTAACATGGTAATAATTCTAATATTCTAAAATTTTGAATTGAAAATTATGTTGTGAAACTATATGTAATGACTTAACATTTATTTTATATTTGTAACAACTAGAAATAAGTTTATACATATTAGTCTAATGTTTATTTTATACTATTTTGATTAAATGAATACTAAATTTATTATAAAAATAAATAAAAACTAGTAAAAATATTTTAAAAAAAATCGGGCCGGGCCAGGATTAAAAAAATCGGGCATCGTCTCGGGCCGGGCTGGATTTGGGCCTAACGATCAAAGACCGGGCTGGGCCCGGGCCAGCACGGATCCGGTCCAGGCCCGGCTCATTGCCACCCCTACTAGACCCAGGCCAGCACGGACCCGGTTTAGACTCGGTCCATTGCCACCCTATATGTACCCCAACACGATGTCATCGAATTTCGTTAACAAAAATAAATATAAAATAACTATAATTAGCAGAAAAATATGTTGATTCTAAAATTATGAATATTGAGAATTATTGAAATATAAATATCAAGATAAATTTAATTTATTAAATTGTAAGTAAATTTTACTCGACATTCAAATAAATTTATCTTAAAAAATTAAACTAAAGTTATCATAAAATATATCACATTGTAATACATTTATATTTAAAATTTCATTTTGATTAGATATTGTTTAGATATAAAATTAAATATATTAATTTAATTAAAAAAACAAAAAAAAACTGCTACAAGGAAGGGGAAGTCGGGCAGGAAATGACCGACAGACTTCAAAATTGGTCATTTCCTGCCCGACTTCCTTATTTTATATATTTTTTTAAAAAAGTTGCACGAACGTCTACGTCAGCACATGTAACGGTCAAAACTGTGCTATTCTCCTAATTAAAATTTTTAGCTTGTTATTCAAACTTTTCAAACTAAGTTACTTTTAAAGAAAACTCAAAGGAACCCCCCCCCCCCCCACCCCACCACCGCGCTTTGCCTGCCGGAAAGACACCCGCCGGCCCCCCACCGCCCCACGTGCCCCAGCGGCGGTTCCCCCCCCCCCCACCCCACCCCACCACCGCGTACGTCTTCCATTAGTCCCCACCCACGGCAGCAGTCGGCCAGACCACGTCCTTCTCCTTCCCCGCGGGGAGTTGCGGCATTGGCGGCAACCTGATATGCATGCACACCAGCACCGTTCGCAACGGCTACATCGTCGTGACCGGGACAACGCCGACGACAGTGGCGACCCCGATCATCTTCTCAGGAATATCGGTCGGGTCTTGTATAGGCAGTCGATGATCGAGTCACCCCCCCCCCCCCCCCCACCACTTCAAATAGTTCTATATAAATTTTAAAAATTATATCAATTTTATCAAATAGATATTAACAATTTTTCTCAATTTTAAAATTTTAATTATAAATTAACACGCTATAATGTTTTAGTTAGAAATAATTTTTTAAAAAAATTGCAACCAAGTCATGACTCCGGGGGAAAGTTGATATTATATATACATCATATTATATAGCTTCTTTTAAAAAATAAATAACCGTTCCAACTTGGTCACGGCTATTTTTATTCAAATAAGAAGGTAATGGATCAAGCCATCAAGGTCTTACAGAAAGTGCTTAAATGGGAAAATAAACCTGGAAGAAGTTAATTAGTTGGCAACCCAATCTGGTCCAAACACTTTACGCCTTGGTCGTGGACGCCCTCTTATTTGTCTGAACAGATTAGATAACTTCACTTTTGTGGAGCTGTCAAAATTATTTAGTTTGATAATTATCTCCTTTTGAATATCTCAACAGATCGAAAAATCTTTATTTGTCGTAGTATATATTGAGAAAGTTATTCATCAATTCCTCGTGAAAGGCTGCATCCATCTAAGCATTTCGAACTTGGGCCGAGTCCACCCATACTCTTTCATCGCATAACATTTGGGCTTAATTGATCCACCAACTTCGGTTTCCTCCATGTTCCATTTGCCTATCGGACGAGGCCTCCACATTCATTAACTAATCACACCAACTGTGTCATGATTATCAAATCATACAGTATGTACATCCACCATATATCTCGTAGTCATGCTATCGCTGGTCGTTGAAAAATTAAATATTGATGTTACTCTTTAAATCCTAATAAGCTAGACTACTGTCCTGAGTATAATATCGTCGAATTAGTCTTACCTACCCAAGGCTTGCTATCTATAGGATCTTGAAGACCAAAAGCTATTAAGTTATTGAGTCCTTAAACGAGATTATGGAGTAATGGAGACAATCATTTAATGACCACCAGAGTGTTATGGAGTAAGATGAGATTTCAACAAGAGAACAAGATGAGAACTTGTAAATCAAGAACCAATCTAGGTTTTGATTTACCAAATCACGAGAAACAATGGGGTCAATATAAGATGAGAGTAACAAGAACAATCGGCGGACAATTGGTTGATACATATTGTATTGTAGTACCCCGAAAAAATTATTAATTAAAATATAAATAAATTGATAATTTATCAATTAATAAATTTAAAACTAGTTAAAAAGGTACGCATCATTATCGCATGCATAAAAATGTGGTAAAATAGTAGTTATGCTTTAAATAATATTCTCTAATGACCCATCAAGAAATTGGACAGAGAAAAATCATTTGGACTGAGTTTAAGAATTTATGCGACTTATTATCGTAATTAAGAACTCAATTCTTATATAAGCCAAGTAGATTAAAAAATCAAAATAAATATGTCGGTATACTTTAAATAATATGGGTTGATAGCCCATTATGATAATTGGACCAATGGATAATTTTAGCCCATGAATATATTCTCTAATAAAATAATAATTAAAACTCATTAAGTAAATTAAGTACATGGGTTGTACAATTAAGTCCGCATAAGATATTGGGCCAAAAGCAAGAGCCCAAAAGATGGATAAAGGTCAGAAATATTTGGCTAAATAATATTGAATTGAATAAAATAAAATCAATTGAATAAACATGATAAATGGATTTAAATTAGAATAAAGGGTGAATAATTTGAATTAATTAAAACTCATTAAACCAAATTAGTAATATGATATATTAATGGTCCAAAACCAAAGAATGGGCCCAAATGGGAATAGCCTATCATGGGATGAGAGGTAATTAGGCTAATTTCGAACCTAATTATTTAATAAATTAAAAGGGATAAGATAAGCTTTAAAATAACCATATATATATATATATGTAATATATATATATATATATCCAATTGAGGAGTCCTTATCCCATCCTACCCCTTGGCCACAAGATTAGACCTCTTCCCTATTCTTTTAGGTAGATAATTGCTAGAAAAATATGGTGATAATTATGTAAATTTGGAGCTTGGAGAGGATAGAAGTTTTAACTAAGTAGGACTCTTAAACTAGCTAATACACCCCCAAATTCGTCATACCAACCCATAACTCGTTGTTGGAGCCTTGGGTGACGAAGTGAGGAGTTGTGGACGAGAGGAGCAAGGAGGAAGGAGCTTGGAGCAAGAGGATTTCATCTTCTACCTCGTCTGAAACCCTGGGAATCTTACAGCCCCAAAGGTAGGCAATCTCTCAAGCACAAATCGTGAAACATTAACCCTAGGTAGCCCTATCATCGCTCTTTGAAAGTCCTTTGTTTTCCCTAATTTTTGTTCTTTCATGAGGGAGAATTAAATGTTTGATTTCCTGCCATCATCATGTACCCAACCCTAAAGTTGACTTTCAATCCTTGCATGCATTTGATCTCATGTCCTTAAATTATTCCATAAATACTAATTGTTACTAGCTTTCAACGCCCCTAGTTTCCTTAATTTTCATCATGTATCCATCGCTAATAATTCGTTGATCCATAACTATGCATGTTTGGGTCACCAAAAAGTAACATAATCAAAGCATGTCTTATACGTGTTTGTTTTCTAATTAATCATGCCCAGATATAGATCTCCATGTCTAGTTTCGTTTAAAATTGATTTCATGATTTTTAGAGCATCGAGTTATTTTATATCGATTTTTATATGTACCTGTATCATGAATGGAGGGATGGAATGTAACGCCCCGACGCAGAATATCGGAGCGAGATTACAGTTATTAAATAGTACAGAGCGAGAAAATAAAGCAAACCAGTGAACAATTGGATAATACCAAATAAACTCCAATTTCATTAATAATTCAACAATCTCCATACATCACTAATAACTCATCATCTTCATAAACTGACTAATACATCAACGTATCAGAGCCAAACTAGGGCCCAGAGTACTTTATTCAAAATCATACTATTACATTATGTCTAACTGACTCACTAACTCATAACTATACTAACAGACTATGTGGAAATGGATTTTTATAAAGATTAAAATCTTTTAGTTCTTTTTATCATTTTTTCTCATGTTCTCATGGATGCATCTTGCAAATCTAAATCCGTCAAATGTTACTCGAGCAACATGACGTGAGATGAATCGGCAATCGCATAGCGCAGGCGTGCCAGTCACTAAAGTGACAATCAAGTGTTCTGCCTCCGAGAGTCGGAGGGCTTTAAGTCTATTGTGCGCACCGTTCGACTTCGTCAAACGATTGTGAAGATCGGGTCGGGACCAAGATCCCGTCGTTGCCTGAACGCAACGACGTTAATTACATCTCTTAAAAAGAGAAAACCCTTGATTAATCGCCAGAATGAAAAGTCTTATGGTCTAAAACGGGACATCCGATAAAGGCACAAAATCAAACCACAAGATGTAGTTAAGATTGCAAGAGTTGAATGTGTATGTGTGTGCCATTCATCTTTTAAAGGTCAATTTGCATACTTTTTTATTTATTTGTTCTTTTGTCTATTGTGCAAAAATCTTTTATTTGGTAATGCAAGAGATTTTGACATGCTTTGATTGTCATTGTTCTTTTCATGGTTCAATCTCATTTGATCCTTATATGCCCAAACATCGTCATGCACAATCCATTTGATTCGGAAAGCAAAACGATTCGGCGGCTAAAACCATTCTGCGGGAGCGATTCGGCAAGGAGAATCGGCAGCCAACCCCTTCTGCGAAAGCGATTCAGCAAGGGCGAATCAGCAGGGGCGAATCGGAAGCCAGACCCATTCTGCAAGGTGAATCAGCAGGAGCGAATCGACAGCCAGGCCCATTCTGCAGAGGTGATTCGGCAGGGGCGAATCGGCAGCACTATTCACAGACCAAAATGATTCGGCAGCCCTTGCAACACACAAAACGCGTGGGAAACGGGATCCGAAGACCGGGTCAGGAGGGAATGGCACCCAAACCATGAAAGGCTCTGTTCAACTCCAGACGGGGCGTGGGCATTAGGTTATCCGGCCCTTTTGTCCAAAATATCAAATCGCAGTGATTCTGCGGCCCTATTTGTGCCACGGTTCTTGAAATCCGTGAGGAACCAAAACTGACAGACAGGATGGCAGCACCCCAATATGTATGAACCATCTATGAGCTCGGATCGGGCACAGGGACGGATTATTCGACCCTTCATGTTCAAAGCTAGCTGAGAAAGTGATTCGACAGCACTTCAGAGACACGGTTCTCAAAATCGCGAGATCTGAGTGTCCGTCAGGCTAACGGGCTATTCAACATATGGAGAATCTATCCATGGCCTGAACCGGGCATGGGTATTAGATACCGACCCTTCATGTTCAAAGTCACCCGGAAAAAAAAGTGTCGGCACAAGCACTCAGCACAGGGGTTCTCAAAATTCAGAGATGACCCGAGTGTCCGGTCGGGCTGACAGGCTATTCAACATATGGAGAATCCATCCATGGCCTGAACTGGGCATGAGTACTGTATACCGAACCCTTCATGTTCAAAACCATCTGGAAAAGTGATTCGGCAGCACTTCGGAGGCACGGTTCTCGAAATCCAGAGATGATCTGAGCGTCCAGCCAGGCTGACGGGCTATTAAACATATGGAGAGTCCATCCATGGGCCTGAACTGGGCATGAGTACTGTATACCGAACCCTTCATATTCAAAACCACCCCGAAAAGTGATTCGCACACTTCGGAGGCACGGTTCTCAAAATCCGGAGATGATCTGAGCGTCCAGCCGGGTTGACGGACTATTCACATATGGAGAATCTATCCAAGGGCCTGAACCGGGCATGGGTATTAGATACCGACCCTTCATGTTCAAAGTCATCTGGAAAAGTGATTCGGCGGCACTTCGGGGACACGGTTCTCAAAATTCAGAGATGACCCGAGTGTCCGGTCGGGCTGACAGGCTATTCAACATATGGAGAATCCATCCATGGGCCTGAAACTAGGCATGAGTACTGTATACCGAACCCTTCATGTTCAAAACCACCTGGAAAAGTGATTCGGCAGCACTTCGGAGGCACGTTTCGAAATCCGGAGATGATCTGAGCGTCCAGCCGGGCTGACGGGCTATTCAACATATGGAGAGTCCATCCATGGGCCTGAACTGGGCATGAGTACTGTATACCGAACCCTTCATATTCAAAATCACCCGGAAAAGCGATTCGGCAGCACTTCGGAGGCACGATTCTAAAAATCCGGAGATGATCTAAGCGTCCAGCCGGGCTGATGGGCTATTCAACATATGGAGAATCTATCCATGGGCCTGAACCGGGCATGGGTATTAGATACCGAACCCTTCATGTTCAAAGTCACCTGGAAAAGTGATTCGGCAGCACTTCGGGGACACGGTCCTCAAAATTCAGAGTTGACCTGAGTGTCCGGTCGGACTGACGAACTATTCAACATATAGAGAATCCATCCATGGGCCTGAACCGGGCATGGGTACTGGATACCGAACCCTTCATGTTCAAAACCACCTGGAAAAGTGATTCGGCAGCACTTCGGAGGAACGGTTCTCAAAATCCGGAGATGATCTGAGTGTCCAGCCGGGCTGACGTGCTATTCAACATATGGAGAATCTATCCATGGGCCTGAACAGAGCATGGGTATTAGATACCGAACCCTTCATGTTCAAAGTCATCCGGAAAAGTGATTCGGCAGCACTTCGGAGGCACGGTTCTCAAAATCCGGATGATCTGAGCGTCCAGCCGGGCTGACGGGCTATTCAACATATGGAGAATCTATCCATGGGCCTGAACCGGCATGGGTATTAGATATCGAACCCTTCATGTTCAAAGTCACCGAAAAGCGATTCGGCAGCACTTCGGGTCCCGGTTCTCACAACACGTGCAGAGTTTGGGCATCCCGTCAGAAACACAGGTCATTTGGCATGTAATGACGCCTTTCATAAACCTAAACAGGGCCCAAGTATCAATTACTTGACCCTTAGTGTTCAAGGTCTCATAAAAAAGTGAATCGGCAAGACTGGGACAGTGAAACAGGGGCAATGATAAAGGGATTTGAACAGTGCCTTGTCTGCCCTTAGACCCATTAGAGGAGGCACATATATGGCCTGATATGACCCCCCTGGATTGGGCCTTCAAATGCCACGGTTAGAGCACAAAATCTAGAGAGAGAAACACACCAAAGAAAGGGTTCTATGAAGCAAAGATGGCATGGCATGGGGTGTTCCTCATGGATTGCCCTTGATGGGCTGAGGAATACCCAGCCGCCCTTCTCATTGCTCCAGGTGAGGTGATGGGGATATTCTTATGCAAACATGAACAAACCAAAAAGGGGGAAGGGATCATCCACTCGGTTATGCACAATAGAAGAAAGAAAAATTATTAAACAAGGGGGATGGGAAGCATGCACGCATGGCTTTAAGAATCTATGCTAACCACAACTGGGAGGGGCCAAGCACACACAAAAAGAAATAGAGAAAAAGGGAGAGATCTTTTACTGTTGGAGATGAGAGAACAACATAAAAGAAAAACAGAAAAACAAAAGCATGGGGACTGCCATGGCAGTCCCTCACCCTCCCTTGCTTCTCTTGCTCACCCCTCTTCTCTTTCTCTTCTTTCAACTTCTCTTCTTTCTGGGAAATACAGGTGGGCATCCAGTTGGGAGAGGCCCTTTTCCCTCTCCTTTTCCTTGTCTCTTTAGCAAGCCAAGAAGCCAACAGGAGGGAAGAAGGGAGGAAGCCTCCTCCGCAACAAGTTGAAGAAGATCCTGCAGCCGCTCCTTCTTCCTTCTGTAGCCCAAGGTGCTCCCTCTCTTCTACTAGCACCCAGCCCAAAGAGCAGGAGGGAAACTTCTTCTGGCCTCCTACGTAACCAGCAGAAGGGAGTAAGTAGAGAAGAACCCAGCCCAACCTGCCTTCTGCCTTCCCAGCCAAGAAGAGAACCCCCCCCCCCCCCCCGGGCAAAACTTTTCACCCTCCCTTTTTTTTTGTACCCAGCCCACAGCCCCCTAGAGGAGAAGCTCCCAGCCCTCTGCCTTTTTCCTCCAAAGAACCAACAAGAGACCTCTCCCTTTTTCACTCTCGTCTGTAGCCCAGCCACTTAGAGAGAGACCACTGCTAGCCGCCCCCTCATGCTGCTGCTATAGCAGGTTTTGTTGCCCAGCTAGCTAGCCCAGAGGGGTGGGTGGGTTATTAAAACTTCGATCTCTGATAAAACCTGTTACTGAAAGGATTGTGCACAACTTAATAACGGTTAGAGTTAGAGCAAACAAGACAACAATCACACAAAACACATCCACAAGACACAAGGATTTTTATCCTGGTTCGGAACTCCTCTCCACAGGAGACCTACGTCCAGTCCCTGAGCAATACCTCAGGATTTTACTACCAAGGGTACAATCCCCCTTAAGGATCCTTACACCCAGCCTCAACTGGTCTTCCTTCAGCCTGAAGGAACACACCCACCTGATACCACCAGGTCTTCCTTCGTCCAGAAGGGAACAACAACCACCCTGATACCACCAGGTCTTCCTTCGTCCAGAAGGGAAACAACCTAATAAGAAAAAGGGTGTGAAAACAGGCTTCAGACTCTAGCTTGACCAGCTACACACTGAAGCTCCTAAGCCCCGAGAAAGAGAAGAGATTTAACAAGGTTTTTCTCTCCAAGGACCACACAGGCTCTTACAAATGAGAAGATTCTTTTGAGCACAGAGAGCTAAGAGCTTAGAACAAGGTTGGAGTGGGAAGCTTCGCTCTTCTTCAAAGTTCTAAAGACTCTGAGAGATGGATTTCTTTCTTCTTCTAAATCGAGCGTTGTTGCACTCTCTTTTCCATCTCCAGTCTTCTATTTAAATTGCTGATTAAATTCAAACGTTGAAGTGTCCGTTGTCTCTATCCTTGTGTACGTTAGACTGGTCACCAAGGAAGCTTCTGATCGTCAGCCTTTTATCCTTGTGTACACGCCAAAGAGATGTCATAGAACTTTGTATCTTGTGTCCAATGTTGTCCAGATGAGTCTTGTCAGATATCTGTAACATATCATCATAAATAGAAGACAGCTAAGACTGCTGTCTATGTTAGTTGAGATGAACAGATATTGCAGTATATAGCAAGCTCCTTTCTGTCGAAAAAAGTACGTAGACAGAGTAGCATAGAAATGGAAGATATGTCTGCATGCATGGGGATACGATCAGAAGCATTTATGCATAGCAGTCAACGGACAAGATATGACTTTGACTTTTCAACGCTATTAAAGGCATTATACTGATGCATCAAGAAATTCGATAAAAAGAATCTTGCTGACTTATGAATCGTTATGCATTATAGCAAGTTGTTATGAACTGTAAGGAAATCGATGTGATAACTTATGAAGTCGTTACAACAAGCAGGTCGTTGTGAGTTCTGAAGAAATCGTTACAAGAAATCGTTATGACTATCGAGTTGTAAGGAAATCGTTACACGAAATCGTTTGACTGTCAAGTTGTAAGGAAATCGTTACACGAAATCGTTATGACTGTCAAGTTGTAAGGAATCGTTATACGAAATCGTTATACAAAGCAAGGCGTTATGATCAGTGAAGAATCGTTATGAACTCTAAAGAAATCGTTATGAAGTCTAAAGAAATCGTTTGACTATAGAGTCGTTGCGAATTCTAAGAAATCGTTACGAGGTCTAAAGAAATCGTATGACTATAGAGTCGTTGCGAATTCTAAAGATCGTTACGATGCTAAAGAATCGTACGGCTAGAGTCGTTGCGAGTTCTAAAGAAATCGTTACGAGGTTAAAGACCTCGTTACGGCTAGAGATCGTTGCGAGTTCTAAAGAAATCGTACGAGTCTAAAGAAATCGTTACGGCTAGAGAGTCGTTGCGAGTTCTAAAGAAATCGTTACGAGGTCTAAAGAATCGTTACGAGTCTAAAGAAAGTAGACATGTATATCTATCAACATGCACGATTAATTTGAAATAGACAAGGTTTAGATATGCATTGATCAGGTTACATTTCGGTGACCTAAACAGGCGCAGTCAGGTTCAATGAATTATTCAGGATGAATACATCATGAAAAATTTGAAACCAGCGGCGTTTGAAAGCTAACATGTAGTAATATTTATGATAATTTTATCATGGAATGATGTCAAGTGTGCACGAGATTAAAAAGGAAACAAGGAGGGTCGAGTGCACAGGTCTGACATATTCAAAGATTTAATTCTCTCTCATGAGAGATCGAATCAAGCAAGACCAGGGGCGTTTGAAAGCTAGTATGATGTAGTATATCTGAAAATTTTATCATGGCATGAGAGCATGTACACATCGGGAATAAGAAAACATGAGATTAGGGTTCATGGTGATAGCAGGATTTCACGAATTTAATTCGCCCAAATGGGTGAACGAATACCACGAAACCATAGGGCTTTTGAAGAGGTACATGAAGGCTACCTAGGGGAATTATTTCACGATTTTGCTTGAGAGATTGCCTACCTTTGTCGAGTCCAAGAAAACCCTAAGTTGAAGATGAAAAACGGGAAAACCTTCTTGCTCCAAGCCTTCTCCTCCTTGCTCCTTGTCTCCAACCTTTCTCCTCCTTCTCTAGGGTTCCAGCCACGAAAATGGGGAGATAGGGAGGAGATTTGAAGTGTTTTAAGCTTCCTATAGAGTCCATACAACCCCAAACTCTTCTCTCCCCCTTTAATTACGAAAATTCCACATTTATCTCTCTATTTTCTCTCATTTATCCATCTAATGGGTAGGGGAGAGTTTAATTTCGTGGGTAATGGTTTAGGATAGGATTAGGACTCTTATAGAGACATTTATAAGCTAGTTTAGTCATTATCTTATCCCTTTTTAATTTATTTAAATATTAACTCCGAATTTACACATTATCTCCCATATTCTAACATTAATCCACTAATTGGCTTAGAGAGAGAATCTATTTCATGGCTAATGTGTTAGGATGGGATGGGGACTTTTAAGATATATATGAGTCATATTAGTGCTTTAATGACCCCTTTTTAATTAAGAGATAATATAGTTACGAATTTCCCTATTTAATTTGGGTCTCTTATATTTAACCCAATTGTCTCATCTAAATCCCAATTTTAGATTAGGATAGAGTCCTATTGGGTTAGACTAGGGTTAGGACTCTTTTTTAAGATGATTAAGAGTTAAAATACTCATTATCTTAACCCTTTTCTATTTATTAATATTTTAGTCCGAATTTAGCTTAATTATCTCCATCTCATGATGGGCTCTTCTTATTTGGGCCCAACAATCTATGGTAGGTCCATTAGTAAAACCCTTACTAATTTAACTTAATGGGTATTGATTTAATTCCAATTATTCACCCTTTATCCTTAAGTAAATCTATTATCACACTTATTCAAGTAATTTCATATTTTTTAAATTGATTAAATATTATTCATGCCAATATTTCTAATATTCATCATTTAGGCTCTTACTCTTGGTCCAATAACTCATGTGAGTCTATTGTACATCCATGTACTTACTTTACTTATTAGATTTTAATTATCCTTTTAAGAGAATTTATTCATGGGCCAAGATTGTCCATTGGTCCAAATATCATAATGGACTATCATCCCATATTATTTAAAGTCTCCCACTATGTTTATTTTTATTTATAATCCACTTTGGGTCAGAAAATAATGGATCTTCGACTTATTCCTTAATTATGCTAATAAGTCGCATAATTCTTAACTAAGTCCAAATGATTTTTCTACGCCCAAATTTCATGATGGGTCATTAGAGAACATTATTTAAGTATAACTACTATTTTTACAAAATTTTATAGGGGTTTATACGCATGCAATAATGATGTGTATCGTTTTAATTAATTGAATTTATTAATAGATGAATTTCTATTTATCTATAATTTTTAATTAATGAATTTTCCGGGGTACTACAGTTGGACAGTTCCATAGTGGGTAGAAATTGGGGAGGAGGGGGCAGGGGCAACTACTTGGGCTTGGTGCTGAAGGGTTGTGTTGGATGAGATCCAAATGTTAAGTATGGGGGATAGAGGAGAAAATTTTATGGCAAAGATTTTTAACCCAAGTGCTTCCATTTGTTGATGGAAGCATTTACAATGTTTTTATTTCACTAATTAAAGGGCCTGAATCGGGCCATTTTATTAATTAAAGAAATTATAAAACAGGTGGCAAAAGCCAAATACAACTAGGTGGCATATGTGATATGCCAAGTAAGAAGACCATCACACAAAAAAAAAAAAACTAAGATAATAGACCAATTAGATTCCTATAGATGACTGATCCCACAAATATATACATCAAAGACACTTGAAGATGGCTCCAGTTGCAATGCTTCACATCATCGACTTCAGTTTCTTTGACAAATGCCTCCCAATCAAATTTCTCTCCAAGCATAAAAATATTTTCAGTTTTAGTAACTAGCAACTGATGTATACGTACGTGATCCGTCAAGGTGAGCTCTTTCTTGAATGCCTTGAACTGTAGAGGATTCCGGTGTCAGATCCATAGCAATTGGAGATCTTATCTCAGTAAGGGACTAGGAGATCAATTTTGTGGAACAAGTAATAATTTTGACACCTCTTTTATGATTTGGATGTGAATTGATTTCCTTGGGCCAAAGGAAAGCTGGCTGAGGGTGACAGTAGTCGTTGCATCCTCCCTGGTAGAAGAAGTCGGATTTTCCTTATGAAAGGATCTAGACTATGACTAGCCCTAGAGGGGGGTGATAGGGCTTTAAAACTTTGTCTTGAATGGACAACGGAAACTAATGCAGAAATGATAATGAATGCAAAATAAAGAGAACTGAGAGGGAAGAAGGAAGCAAGCACACGAAGACACGCAGATTTATCCTGGTTCGGTAAGACCCCGTTGGTCTACCTACGTCCAGTCCTCACCAACACGGTGAGATTTCCCTCACTAAGAGATGATCACAACCACTGGTTGAAACGGTGCCCAGCTCACCAACAAACCGCTAGTTAGCCCGGTGCCTAGCTCACCAATACACAGCTAGTTGATGCGGTGCCTAGCTCACCAAACAATAGAAAAGAACTGAAAGAGATAATGATAAACAAGCAAACACAATGCCAAGCTCAAGAGGATGATCTTCAGATGTTGATGAAGCTCTGATGAAGCAAAGATCTCCTCAAAAAGAAGCCTTCTACAAGGATGCAGCAGATGGAAGCTTTAGAAGGCAGAAAAAGCTTGGAGAAGAAGCTTGAGATGAAACTCTTGAAGGAGGCACACTTCTCCACGAAATTCCCTTGCCTAGGGTTTCCCCCAGGTGTCCTTTTTATACCCCTTCCACAAAGGTAGCCGTTTGAGAGAAGGTGGAAAGTGGTCTTGATCAAAAAGGTGTTCAAAAAGCACTTTTCAGAAGTTCTGCAACTCGGGGTCGACTCCCACTTTAGCTGGGGTCGACTCCAGAAGAGTCAGGGACTCCAGAACAAACTGGGGGTCGACTCCCTTTGGAGAAAACTGCTTCAGATGAACTGGGGTCGACTCCTTTGGAGGGCTGGGGTCGACTCTGAAAAACTGAGTTTTTCTGGGGTCGACTCCTGCATAACCAGGGTCGACTCCTTCACAACAGCAGAACAGGCTTTTCTGAACTGGGGTCGACTCCCTTGAAAAACTGGGGTCGACTCTGCACTGTAGCACTTGCAGAACATTTGAATAGAGGTTGACTCTTTTAGAAGTCCGGGGTCAACTCTGAAAAACTGCAACCTCTTGGGGTCGACTCCTTCACATTTGTGAGATCGACTCCAGTAAACATGACTCAAGGTGAACCTCTTTTAAGGCCTTTTTACCCTTACAAAATGTCTTGTTTTCTACATACAACTCGCAAACTTATTAGCAAACATAACAAGTGTTTTGTGATCATCAAAAGACAAAGGGTTCCAACACCTTACTAGCAGAAGACGTCCGGCTTTGCTCCTCAAGTTTTTTGCCCTTGTTAGAACCCTGCAGAGCATCTTTATAGGAAATAATTAAGTCGAGGATTACCTCGCATCTATCAGTCTGATGAGGAGTGCTTTGAGCGGCCATGAGCTTCCAATAGGCACAATATATAGGTAGGGCCTCACCTGTAGGGTTGACAAGGACCAATCCATGGGCTGGGTTGGGCTTCTTCTGTTAGCTAGCTGAAGCGAGTGAGCTACTGTGCAGCAGCCTGTAGCTTTATCGGGGTCCAGCTCGACGGAAGCATGGCCGATATGAGCCTGCAGGGGCCAGCGCTGCCGGTTGACCGCCGGCTTCTGGCCGATTGACTTTATGCCAATCCGTAGCCAACGGATGCCGAGCAACAGGAACGTCGCCACGCCCAGCCGCGTCCTGGTCCTTCTCCGCCAAAGTTTGATTGGCATCTGTGTGCACTTCTTGCAATCCTTGACGGCATGCCCTAGCCTATGACACGAGGCGCAAAAGGCAGGAAGCTGATGGTAAAGTATATATAGATTGCCAACCTCCTACAGACGAACGATAGACCAACCCACATACGCGATGGTAGATTTTTAGAAACATCCAATTCTAAGCAGTGTGCCACAGCAGTGTTTTTGTCGGGTTAATTGGCGGTGAAAAGATCTATATATCTTCAATACCGATTCCAAGCTGCCTGCAATCTATGGCTCTTGGAATAGATTTGCATGCAGACGGGGGAACTCGACCCCAACTGGCACGAAATGGGGAATCGCACAGAGGTGAAAGGTCATTAATGGTTCATTTAAAGAACCTAAAGAGAGACGTCCATGAACAATAGTGCTGGCTCTCCCCACACTATCTGTGAAGAGAAATGCTATGCTCCCGGCAGTGCCGGGAGCATAGCCTACGTGGAGGGGCCGCGCCCCTCCGCGCTGTGAAAGCCGGTGCATGAACACGGACGGACATCAGGGACTGGAGGCAGCATCGATGAGACAAGAGCTTGTGCCAACGTCCTGGCATGGAGGGAGCAGCAGCAGCATCCAACGGTGCAACTCCGGCCCGCCGGTTCTGAAGCAGAGGGGCCCATAACAGGCATGGGCACCGCCGGTGAAAGAGAGGGAACATCAGGGACGATCTGAGGAGGATGAGAGGGGGCCGGCAAGGCCCCCCTCAAGCCGGCCATAGCCGGCAGCTGTGAGCACCACCTGAAACCCGAGCAGAGCGTTCCACCATAGGTTTGGAAAAAGTTTTTTTCTTGAACTTTGAGACAAATATTTATGATCAAGGTACATATATTTTTTTTTGATAGGTAATGTTAGAATTATATTAAGATAGGAATGTACAAACCCCAAAAGTGAGAGAATGAAGATAATTACATACTACCACGCATCAGATGCGGTTAACTACTAAATAAAGTAGCAAAGCTACAACTTATCTAGTGGAGATGTTGAATCAGCATAGAATATTCTTCTCTCTTGTGGTTAGATTGCTGTGACAATTGTTCATTTCTATGCACGCCCTGGCATCGTAGAGAATCTGGAGCAAAATCTGAGTTTTTGATGTTTGCTTGCCCTCAAAAATTCTGGAGCACCTTTCTCTCCAAATCAAGGTACATATATTTGTTAGCGGAATAATATATAAAGGGTGGTAAAGATTTTCGAAAATATAAGAGAAAGATTTGTGACCCAATACTTCCGCAAAAGATGTATATAGACTATGTCCGTATATTTGCACGTAAAATTGTCATTTTTGAATTAATAAATTTTATTAGTATACAAAAGGGTAATTTGTTTATTATTTATGAAAGTAGATTTTGAATAAAGATGTGAATTTTTAAGAATAGAGAGATATTTAATGAGAAAGAAAAGAGAGAAAATTTATATTAACAAGTTTTTATTAATTTAGAAGGGTGAGAGTGAGACAGAGATATATATTTTGGTAAAGTTTATTAGGAGAGAAAATTGGAGAGAGAGTAGGAAGATAATTATTTAGTTTATTTAAACTACTTATATTTCTATTTTTAAGTAGGAATATGTTATGGAGAGAATAAAATTATCCTAGTGCAGCCACATGACAGCACCAAAATTGAATTAATTATATTATATTAGTATAGATGATAGCGAATATTTTTCTAACGATAATGAATTAAAGTCACACATATTCTTCAAATTATTGAGAGGAAAGATACGAAAAAAGTAGGGCTTTCTTTATCATAAAGGATTTTGTTAATTTGCTCTCTCTTTCTCATTGTAATGGCGTAGTTGCTCTCTTTGTTGAGTTAGAATAATAATCACTAAATAATAGTAGTTTGATATTATTATTTGAAACAATTAGTATAGTAAATTAATATTTTAAGAATTATCAAAGACAATCGTTGAAGAAAAAGATATAATTAAGATTGAATTATGATACGTTTGAAAGAAATTTTGTTTCTATAGGCTCTACTAGAGGAAAGCTAGCTTGTGAATACTTTTTGCCACTTTATTTGTCATTTTCATCTAGGGATTTTTATATATTACCCACTAAAATCTTAATTTTGATATTCAAAATATCACCCTATCATCCTCATATTTTCTAAAAACCCTTTAAAATCTACTGGGAGTTCATAAATAATCTCTTGGAGTTAGTAGCTATCCAGAAAAGACATCAAAAATGGGAGTATTCTATTTGGAGTCCCATTAATCAATCTTTGAGGACAATATACAGTTTGAGGTAGAAAATACAACGAAGTGGTTCCGACACTGGACGTGGTGCCAATCATAATCTAATTTGGGGGGGGGGGGGGGGGGGGGCGAATGTTGCAATCGGCCGGGGGAAGAAGTTTCAAGTAGAGAGATAGAGAGACGTATGGGCTTGGGGATGCCAAAGGGAGTTCCCTCCCCCCCTCTGGTGCAGATTGTGAAAGAGAGATATGTTGCAGTCGGGAAAATACATAGAAGTGGCCCTTTTCACTTTTTTATGAGTCTTCTTTTATATGGCACAATCTTAATAAATGTGCCACATTTATGGTCAATTTGGTTCAACTTAAAATATCATGTAAAAATATTTTCATGGAAAAAAATCATGCAATGACCAACCAATTTGGTACTCCTGAAAAGTTAATTTTTATGAAAAAAAATTAACTAAAATTCATAGATTTTGACATCCTTGATGAGACTTCGTAAGTTATTTTCTTTGATCTTTTTCATGTAAGATTTTTATGAGCGAGACTACAATCTTTGCTCTCCTTTCTAATGTCCAATATTCAAACGGCGCTCGACACCCTGTGCATGGCGGCAGGCCCCTGCCTATTGGCGGCCGGTGCTCGATGCCTGACACATATTAGTCGACACCCAATGATCGGTAGCCGACACCCAATAGCCAATGCCCGGAGACCGGGGGCAGCTGACGACGACAGACTCTCAGAGCCTGACGGCTAGAGACAGTGGTCACCCGAGCCTGTCCGACGACCGACGACCAGTGTCTGATGTTCGATGCCCAATGGCTAGTTGCCGACAGCTTATAGTGATCGGCGGCCAGCATCTAACTACAATGGCGACAACCGGTGATTGGTAGCCGCACTAGTGGTCGGTGGCGACGGGTGCCCAACACCCAATAACAACGTTGATGGCTGATGCCCTACACTTAGTAATCGACGCTAGCTACCTACATCGATCTCTAAACAATAGACATCAATTGATATTTATCAAATGCAAGTACTTAAGTTTACAACAATTATGCTCGAAATATTTAAATATTCTTTTAAAAATTAATTCTTAAATTTATTTTACTGAAAAATAAACACCACAAAAATTAACCTTTTCAAGTAAATCATGTACGGGTAGCAAATGAGCAATTATACTTTTTATTTTTTATAAAAATGATATTATTTGGAAATCTCTTTTCTTATAAATATAACATCGAACTCCTAATGCTATTGTGGGAGACGGAGAGAAAGCTTGCGGCTTGGGGGCGCCAGGGGGGACACCTTCCGGGCCGGCGTGAGCTGTGATAGAGAGATGGGAAGAAGCACGGTTGCCAAATGGGTTACCCAACCCAAGGGTTGGACTATATATCTTCTATTAAAGAAGAGAGGATTGGTTATCATGCGAGAGATTAATAACGTACGTAGGAATAAGATGGGGGCAGTTGTCATTTTCTAGTAGTACTCGAAGAAAGTTGGATACAACCAATTGTAATATTGAGGTAAACAAGAAAATTAACTATGGCGATAAGATTTCAGTTGCTTGCGTGAAGACCTCTATTAAAATCACATTTGTGTGATAATTTGTGTTAAGTTTATATTTTCTTGTATGTCCTTGACCATCTGCATATAAATTGCATCAAAATCCTTGTGTATGTAACTTGACATGACAAGCGTGATGAAAATTGCAACTAACATGTCGGCAGCATGGTTGGCCGTACTGCTACTGTAGTGGTACAGTTGATCTAGCGCGTGATAGGGTGTTTTCGAGTCCTAATACCATCGATCCGTTGAGGTCAAAATTAGACGATTGATTTCTTTTGATGGTTGACTGGTTCATCTAGTGAGTACCACCAAGTGTGTTCAACAGATCAAAGTCTAAAATTAGACGATTGATTTCTCTTAATCGATCGATCAATTTTTATCAAAGTGACATCTAGATCTCAAGAACCATTTGATCTTTAAAGAGAGACGAAAAATGATCAACCGATTTAGAGTTTTCGATCTACCAATCGATACAGTACGAATATGGATCCGAACCATGCCAGTAGGAACTCAACGCGATCGAGTCCCAGGGCACGGTCAATGTTGACATACCTCAACTACTTTCTTATGTATCATAATTTACTCAAACATTTATCATACAATACCTGACTGACTATATCTCTAAGTAAAGTTTAAAATACACTGATTATATAACAGTTGATCTGGCGCGTGATAGGATGTTTTCAAGTCCTAAAACCATCGATCCGTTGAGGTCAAAATTAGACGATTGATTTCTTTTGATTGATTGACTGGTTCATCTAGTGAGTACCACCAAGTGTGTTCAACAGATCAAAGTCTAAAATTAGACGATTGATTTCTCTTAATCGATCGATCAATTTTTATCAAAGTGACATCTAGATCTCAAGAATCATTTGATCTTTAAAGAGAGACGAAAAATGATCAACCGATTTAGAGTTTTCGATCTACCAATCGATACAGTACGAATATGGATCCGAACCATGCCAGTAGGAACTCAACGCGATCGAGTCCCAGGGCACGGTCAATGTTGACATACCTCAACTACTTTCTTATGTATCATAATTTACTCAAACATTTATCATACAATACCTGACTGACTATATCTCTAAGTAAAGTTTAAAATACACTGATTATAGCATGCAAAGTATCTTTTGTACCGACATTACTATGACCTGAAGTCCTCAGATTAACAATTATGTATTCGAACCATTATGAGATTTCATGGTGGGTGAATTCAGTAAATTTATTTTCTAATGAGTATTTAGATATTATCTTTAATATCTCAACACAAATGACTATGAAATTAGTCAGCCATATTATGAGTAGAAATAACATGCAATGGTCTATGGATCATTTGATTTGATGTCCTTCTCAAATGATCTTTTAACCAAAAACAATGAGACCTCTCGGAACGGATTGCTCCTGTCCTGAACGTACATTTATGTCTTGCCACCCAGAATGGCTCCGGAGCTATCTCAAGCGCCAAGTATTTCTCAAAAACAATTTATTGTATGTATCACAATCTCAATGTGATTCAATTATTACTTACACAAATCCGTATACATCATTATGTTAATATAATGTGCATGATAAAGATAAATGACATAATGAATATAATGCTGTTTATGAACAAAATAAAATGTTATATAAAAGTCCATCGTATCAAATATGATTGATTTGTAAGACACATAAGTCTTTTGAAGAGTCAAGAAGAGGGCAGAGCTCTATGCATAGGGGAGGGGACAAGAAAATTTTGTCTTCTCTTTTTTAGGATTAGATCTAACCCTAGGTAAAGAAGAGTCCTCTAACAGAAATAGACGATGGAGGGGTATTTTAGAAATTAAGTAGATGTCAAGAGATTATTAGAAAATTATCAAGATTATGTAGTGTTAAGGGAATATCATACAATTTTAGGAGATAATATTATATAAATCCTTTTTTCCAAATATTTTTATTGTTTAGATCATGGTTAGCCGTGTTGTTACAAATTATTGTGGTATGACGAGTCTCTGCTACAGATGAGATGACAAGGCATAATGAACAGTGTCATTTTTATTTTTTAACTTTAATTTTTATTTTATATGTTGATTTCTTATGAGTGAGATGTTTAGACAAATTATAATCATGTTTCTACTATTTTTATCACCTCAATTAAATAATATGAGTTTTATATGATCATTTAATGTGAATGCATGAGATATTTATACAACTCTAAATCATATATTTATTTTTATTTCCTATCATTTTCATAACTCAATGTATTGTTTATATATTATTATACAAATTAATATTATTAAACATCAATTCTGAATTAAAATTATTTACAAAATTAGATTATATGTGTACAATAAAAAATTTAATCTATCAAAACCGTGCCATAAAAACTCGGCACGTCTAAATCTCGCGGCACGCGGCAGCCCCTAGACAGCCGATAGGAGGTGTTATCGATCCACCATACCGAACTCTTCTCCTCTCATGCCTCCTTGCTCCTCGAGCAGGCCCCTTCCGAACCAGAAGCTTGGTCCATAATTGATAATACTCATTTTTCTTACAACAGACTTGTTGATTATGCTCGTTTTTATTCAAAAAATATATTTTTTCCTTGGTAGTGATTACGGGTTTTATTCTTATGTGATTTTGTCATTACAGATTTTATTATCACAAAAATTATTATTAATAAATTTTATTATCACCAAAATATGAGTTAATTATAAATTGATTAGATTATGTTCATTATTACCCGTTCTGCTCTGTCTAGGGAGGAGACCATGCGGAGGTGTTATTGCCGATCGAACTGCTGGTACACAGCCACCATGGAGACAGTATTGTTGATGAGTTGGGTGAGAGAGATGAGGAACCACAAGGCGCCATTGATCTGCTTCACAAAACAACATTTACTACTGTAGGTGAGAGAGAGAGAGTTATTGTACCTACGGGAGTCCGGTCCACCTTTGCCCTATGAGAAAGATTTATTGCACTTACATATTGCACTTTTAAGTGTAATATAACTAAACAACAAATATATGTGACATCCAATAATTAAATTGTCACTTTATCACTCCTCATGTGAGAGGTGTCATTAAGTGTAATATGTAAGTGCAATAAACTTTTCTCTTGCGCTATTTGTACTCTTAATTAGAGAGTAATGTAGAGAGAGAGAGAGAGAGAGTTAATATAGCTGCTGGTACACTGGTGAAGGGCCTCCGCAGAACGGGTCGGACAAGCATGGCTCTCGAGTTTCTCCGCCGCATAGCAGCCCAGGAAGGTCCTTGTAAATTAACCTAGTGTTATTACCTACAGCACTGTCATTGACAGCCTCTGCAAAGGAGGAGGACGTCTAGTGGTATTTCCCCAAATGTTGTTACCTATCATTCACAGCTATTCTATCTCAGGTTGTTGGACAGAAGCTGTTGACACATTTAAAAAAATGGTCAACACCCGGGGCATTGCACCAGACGTTGTCACATTCAGTACGCTGGTGAATTCTCTATGTAGCCAAGGCAAGGTTGAAGCAAGAAGCCCATAATCTTTTTGATTTAATGACTGCAAAGGGTGTTGACCCTAATTAATATAGCCACGTACAGAATTTTACTAATTAGGGGGTATTGTCTTGTGAGTCGAGTAGAGGACGCAGTGAGTGTGTCTGAGACCATGGTGGCTGGTGGTCTTCCACCTGATCTGCATGGTTATGCTATCTTGATTCATGGTTATTGCAAGAAAGAAAGAATCGATGATGGCCTCAATCTACTCAGAGAAATGAAACAACAGGGGTTAAGACCCTGTATTATTTGCTACAGCACAATGTTAGACAGATATCTGTGTAAGGTCAGACGCCAGCCATCGAACGGTCGGGGATCGGACGCCGACTGTCGGACACTACTAAGTTGCTCGCCACCGACCGTTGAATTTTAAGCATCGGATACTGAAAAATATAGTAAAAGTTGTAGTCGCATTCATAAAAATCAGTGGCGGAGCCAGAAATATTTAAAAGGGGGGGCAATTTAAAAGGAGGGCAATTAATAAGATAATTGTTCATGGGTACTCAACGCAAGAGGGGGCAATAAATAAAATTTTAAAAAATCTTCACATGTCCATCTTCACATGCCCATCATAAGGAAAAATTTTATGCAAAAAAATTAAAAAGAAAAAAAATTATACAAAAAAATAAGGGGGGCAAGTGCCCCCCCTGGCTCCGCCACTGATAAAAATCTTATATAAAAAAAAATCTAAAAAAATAGTTTATAGAGTCTTATCAAGAAGGTCAAATTTCATAATTTTAGGTAAATTTTTTTCAAAAATTAACTTTTCAGTGGTACCAAACATATTATTCTATGAAATTTTGTTCAAAAACCTTTTTCGACGGGAACTATTACGTTTATATAAACGGACCTAAGTTGATAACTTAGGTAAATCGGCAAACACTTGAAAACATGTTCTGTCGAGGAAATAGCTTTTCTATAAGCAGCTTCTTTGATAATCCAGTGTACTTGTGACTTTAGAAAGAAAGAAAATCCTTATCAGAAAGGCAAGTATCACATACTTCCTCTTTCTCCTTTATTCTTGCCTACAAAACAATTGATCCCTCCTCTGTTTTTTTTTTTTCCCTTTTCCCTTCAGAAATTAAGGTCATCTCTTCAGCCAACACCATGGAGAGGAAGAGTACTAGGCCAGGTGTTGGAAATGCGGTAGTCGACAAAGGCGACAAAGGGATGCGTGCATGCTGGGGTTTTGCAAGCTGGAGCAGCGCATCATTCTTCGTAATTTGTGGATAGGTAATTAACGCATGATATAATAAAAAAAATTACTCGAGCAAGCAATTAAGGACGTGTCATGCCAGCATTTGACAGCCTACATTTAGTTGTCCATTGCCTGCCGCTTTGCAGGAGGACCCCGGTTGAGTCGATCGATTAGAACTCTTGCTTAAAATAAGAGGTCCCGAGTTCGATTCCTGGGGGGGTTTACCTGATCTACATATAATCCTCGAGGTATGTAGATCCAGAGTTTTTTCGGTCAAGTAGGGAATACGGGTACACGGAAAGTAGGAGCCGCTAAATCCCGACCTTGAAGTTCACGAATATCAATCCCTGAGCCCACAAAATCACATGGGGCGGAGGTTCTTCGGTATCAAAAAAAAAAAACATTTAGTTGTCCATTAGTGTTAGTTTAATGTCAAGAATTGGTGTTATATTCGATGAACTAGAGAGAGAAAGTCATCATTTGTTCGTTCCTTGGTGCAAGAACTCAGCACCAGCTTCTTTAATAGAAGAGTGGTGTGACTCTGTGTCCTCCATGAACATTTGAAGGTAGAGAGGAGAGAGAGAAATGGGGGAGATAATAGGCGGCAATGAGGGTCGAGACCCTCTTGTTCATGGCATGATGGAAAAGCTCCGACCCTATGACGGCATGGGCGTCCAGATGGATGAGCCATTCTCCATTTGTCGAGTTCCTCCACATATTCGGAGGGTTGACACAAGTGCCTACGCGCCAGAGGTCGTCTCCATCGGGCCATACCATCGAGGAAGCCCTAACCTACGCGACATGGAAGATCTCAAGTGGAGGTACATGCACAACCTGCTCCTTCGAAAATCTCAGAGGGACTTCATGACCGAGGTATTACAGCAATGCATCGAGAAGGTCAAGCAATCGGAGGCGCAGGCTCGTAGATGCTACAAGGTACCTTTTGACACCAGTACTACTAGTGATGATTTTGTCATGATGTTGGTCCTCGATGGTTGTTTCATCCTAGAGCTACTCCTCGGACCCTACTATGGGATAGCGGAGAAGGATCCGATATATGCCGTAGCTTGGATATTCAACTCGATATGGCGAGACCTCCTCAAGCTCGAGAACCAGATTCCCTTCTTCATCCTCAAAGACCTTTTCAGCATTGTTGCACCAGAGCCTAACAAGTTTAATTCCCTCAAAGACCTCGCCTGCCACTACCTCTGTATGGTGCTTCTTAAAATTAAGACACCCTTTCCAGAAGAAGTGATCCGTCATCTGAAATCCATTTCAGCTGAACAAGAGGTCTATCATCTACTCCACTTGCATCACAAACTTCTGAAACCTGCTGCCAAAGTCACAGATACGACATGGGCAGCGAGGAGGAGGTGGCCCAACTCATTAACCAGCTTGGCAAGGACTTGACTTTAGATCTGGATTCAAGACATCACTACCTTGCACAAGTGTTTGCAGAGGTGAACGGACACTGCGAATCCAAATGGCACAAGTACCGCGCGACGTGTATGCGCGACTACTTCAGCACCCCGTGGTCGATGCTCTCACTTCTTGCAGCCATTGCTCTCCTCTTCATGACCTTGATCCAAGTCGTTTATGCTGTACTTTCTTACAAAAAGCCATGAAACAGTTGGGGGATGTATTCCGTCTATCTGTGCACTCCATATTACATGTATAATGCCCGGACGCAGGAATTGTACTTGGCCTTACAATCTTTTGATATTTATATATATTTTATTTATA
Organism: Colocasia esculenta; assembly: GCA_014218235.1. Lineage (NCBI taxonomy): Eukaryota > Viridiplantae > Streptophyta > Magnoliopsida > Alismatales > Araceae > Colocasia > Colocasia esculenta. The sequence continues at coordinate 6,177,914 of CM024764.1, forward strand.
TATTTTATTTTCAAGAGGTCCCGAGTTCGATTCCGGGGGGGTTTACCTGATTTACATGCAATCATCGATGTGTGTAAATCCGAGGCTTTTCCGGTCAAGTGGGGTAAGGGCAATACGGGTACACGGAAAGTAGGAGCTGCCAAGTCCTGACCTTGGAGTTCACGAACACCAATCTTTGAGCCCACAAAACCACACGGGACGAGATTTCTTCGTTATCAAAATATATATATATATATATATTTTTTTTTTTATTTTGGACAGATTAAAAGAGGAGAAGAGACCAACTTGTATTAATTGTTTAACGCAAATGTGTACGTACGATGGATATATGTACACACAGATTTAATGCCTTAGTTTTGTCTTCATATTTTCTGAAATTACAAATGTATTGCCAAGGCGATATATAGATCACGTTGACCATGCCAACAATATTTGGATCAACATGATCGATTGTCTTACTCATTGAAATATAAGCAGGATATATAATAATTGATCATGTTGCACAATAATATATGCACAATATATAATAATAATTTTTATTATATCCACAATATATATAATAATTGATCATGATCAAATATTTTGTCTTAAAATGGGTGCACGCTAAGTCATGAATAATATTCATTTTATGATAAAAATAGGAAAACAGAAACAAAGGAGCAGACGCTTAGTACCATGGCGAAAAAAAAAATCAAAACAAAGATAGAAGAAGAAATAGAAAGCTTGGCCGGGGTATAACATTATTGAGGGGTACAGGCTTTAAGCTATAGGCCACCTTATACCTCAAATATTTCTGGTACTGCTAATAATTTGATCATTGATAATTGTAGTCTAGCTATTTATAGGGTGTTTGATTGCTATTTTTTATCAATTTTTTCTCTCAATTTTTTTTTTAAAAGAGACGTCTCTGTGGATATGTTTGATAACCTATTTTTTTTTTCTGAAAACTTCATACGCTGCGGTTTCGTCCTTCACGTTCGCGAGCGGCGAGCTCCCTGGACTCTCACAACACAACAAGGCTCCTCTCTCTTTCCCTGCAACTTTCCCACGACCACGAGCCTCCTCCTGGAAAGCCCCCCCTCCTCCCACAGCGCCGGAAGCCCCTCCCTCCCCCCGTCCCAGAAAGGAACCGGGTTTTCTTTTAAAATAGTATACTTTGAAAATATTTTAAGGATAATAACACGCTAAAAAAAAATTTCGTTATGTAGCACACTTTATACAGTGGACAGGTTTTGCGATAAAAATAAAATAAAAAAGTTGGTATCGTGCTATACAACTTGGAAGTCGAATGAGGCGCACCCGACTTGCAAGTCGGATGAGTCTCATACGACTTGCAAGTCGGATGGGCGCCATCCGAATTGCAATGAACATGACAAATTCAAAAAAAATGGCTTCTGTAAATAAATTATAATTGGGCTGACCTATTCATCTCCTTATTTAGGTGTTCTATTGATATCTATTTAAGTTAAAATTTTATCCATAGACTAATAAAATATTTTACAAATTATGACGATTTTAGTTTAATTTTTAGAATTTATTTTTCACTGGATAAAAAATCACCCAGAAAATAGTTACGTCGACTTAATCTCAAAATATGGTCGTCAAAAATTCCGAATAATTATATATTTGATATCACCATATTTTTCTAAGAATTATAGTGTTCTCAGATTTCATTTTCGTTATAGTTTTATGATGTCACCCTGTCGGAGTGCGCACGACCAAAAGTGATACCTGAGTATGACATGAGGAAGGTTTTAGGGAGGAAGTTCCCTAGGGAGGAAGTCACATTAGCATCTGATCTATCTTGTCTTTCTTTTCACATCTAATTACCTTAAACATCTTTTCCATCTCTCTAACCCTTCCTTCTACAACCTGAGGTTGACTACTTCCTTTGAAGGTTGGAGGTCCCATCTTCTTAAATTTTTCTAGCAAAAATACTCCAAAAATCCTTTCTCCAATCATATCATGTTGGTTCTTAATCAAAGTTTGCACTAACCCCTGTAATAACTGCATAAAAGTGGTTCTTAATCAAAGTTTGGACCAATGGATAATTTTGGCCATGAATATATACTCTAAATAAAAGGATAATTAAAATTTATTAAGTAAAGTAAGTACATAGGTTGTTTCAGTTATTTGGGCCGGGGGCTGGTTCGCTTGTCGCGCCCAACCGCCTTGTCGCGACTTGGAGTCGCGACGAGTACCCCCGTCGCGTTAACAGAAAAATAGCCAGAACCTGAAATTACTTATATACCCTTGCTCTACTTGCTAATTAGCCAATGTTTAGCCTTAATTAAACATTGTTATTTATAATTTGATCTGAATAAATATTAATGTTCAATAAATTACATGAATCTAATTAATTTAAAAGCTTTGTGCACAACCCATCATGCTCTTTTGATTTCATACACTTGCACAATATAATTTTCAATCCAAAATTATAGAATATTAGAATTATCACTGTGTTATTTATTTTAAAAAAATATTGGGCCATCGGGCCGCCAGGAGTAACATAACCCCGGCAAAAAGATACTACCACGATAACCTTAAGTTAATGCGGAGTGTAATGAAAAATTGTATTGTGGAGCTATATTTAATGACTTAACATTTATTTCATATTTGTAACAACTAGAAATAAGTTTATCTAGACTAGTCTAATATTTACTTTATGCTATTTTGATTCAATAAACAATAATTTTATTGTAAAATTAAATCAATAAATAGTAAAAATATCTTTAAAAAAAATAAAATCGGGTCGGATTTGGGCCGGGCCTTACCTAATTTTTCCAAGTCAAATCGGGCTTCAAAAAAATGGGCCTCTACAGAGCTGGACCTTAGGGGTGTCAATTGGGCCGGCCCGACCCGATTTTACACGGACTTGGTCGGATATTTTAATATTTTTTTAATTTTAAGCCCGGCCCGGAGTAAAATTTGGCCGGGCTCGGGCTTGGCTCGGCCCGGCCCGGCCTGCCCGGTGGCCCGGTATATATATATATTTTAAATAAGTAACATGGTAATAATTCTAATATTCTAAAATTTTGAATTGAAAATTATGTTGTGAAACTATATGTAATGACTTAACATTTATTTTATATTTGTAACAACTAGAAATAAGTTTATACATATTAGTCTAATGTTTATTTTATACTATTTTGATTAAATGAATACTAAATTTATTATAAAAATAAATAAAAACTAGTAAAAATATTTTAAAAAAAATCGGGCCGGGCCAGGATTAAAAAAATCGGGCATCGTCTCGGGCCGGGCTGGATTTGGGCCTAACGATCAAAGACCGGGCTGGGCCCGGGCCAGCACGGATCCGGTCCAGGCCCGGCTCATTGCCACCCCTACTAGACCCAGGCCAGCACGGACCCGGTTTAGACTCGGTCCATTGCCACCCTATATGTACCCCAACACGATGTCATCGAATTTCGTTAACAAAAATAAATATAAAATAACTATAATTAGCAGAAAAATATGTTGATTCTAAAATTATGAATATTGAGAATTATTGAAATATAAATATCAAGATAAATTTAATTTATTAAATTGTAAGTAAATTTTACTCGACATTCAAATAAATTTATCTTAAAAAATTAAACTAAAGTTATCATAAAATATATCACATTGTAATACATTTATATTTAAAATTTCATTTTGATTAGATATTGTTTAGATATAAAATTAAATATATTAATTTAATTAAAAAAACAAAAAAAAACTGCTACAAGGAAGGGGAAGTCGGGCAGGAAATGACCGACAGACTTCAAAATTGGTCATTTCCTGCCCGACTTCCTTATTTTATATATTTTTTTAAAAAAGTTGCACGAACGTCTACGTCAGCACATGTAACGGTCAAAACTGTGCTATTCTCCTAATTAAAATTTTTAGCTTGTTATTCAAACTTTTCAAACTAAGTTACTTTTAAAGAAAACTCAAAGGAACCCCCCCCCCCCCCACCCCACCACCGCGCTTTGCCTGCCGGAAAGACACCCGCCGGCCCCCCACCGCCCCACGTGCCCCAGCGGCGGTTCCCCCCCCCCCCACCCCACCCCACCACCGCGTACGTCTTCCATTAGTCCCCACCCACGGCAGCAGTCGGCCAGACCACGTCCTTCTCCTTCCCCGCGGGGAGTTGCGGCATTGGCGGCAACCTGATATGCATGCACACCAGCACCGTTCGCAACGGCTACATCGTCGTGACCGGGACAACGCCGACGACAGTGGCGACCCCGATCATCTTCTCAGGAATATCGGTCGGGTCTTGTATAGGCAGTCGATGATCGAGTCACCCCCCCCCCCCCCCCCACCACTTCAAATAGTTCTATATAAATTTTAAAAATTATATCAATTTTATCAAATAGATATTAACAATTTTTCTCAATTTTAAAATTTTAATTATAAATTAACACGCTATAATGTTTTAGTTAGAAATAATTTTTTAAAAAAATTGCAACCAAGTCATGACTCCGGGGGAAAGTTGATATTATATATACATCATATTATATAGCTTCTTTTAAAAAATAAATAACCGTTCCAACTTGGTCACGGCTATTTTTATTCAAATAAGAAGGTAATGGATCAAGCCATCAAGGTCTTACAGAAAGTGCTTAAATGGGAAAATAAACCTGGAAGAAGTTAATTAGTTGGCAACCCAATCTGGTCCAAACACTTTACGCCTTGGTCGTGGACGCCCTCTTATTTGTCTGAACAGATTAGATAACTTCACTTTTGTGGAGCTGTCAAAATTATTTAGTTTGATAATTATCTCCTTTTGAATATCTCAACAGATCGAAAAATCTTTATTTGTCGTAGTATATATTGAGAAAGTTATTCATCAATTCCTCGTGAAAGGCTGCATCCATCTAAGCATTTCGAACTTGGGCCGAGTCCACCCATACTCTTTCATCGCATAACATTTGGGCTTAATTGATCCACCAACTTCGGTTTCCTCCATGTTCCATTTGCCTATCGGACGAGGCCTCCACATTCATTAACTAATCACACCAACTGTGTCATGATTATCAAATCATACAGTATGTACATCCACCATATATCTCGTAGTCATGCTATCGCTGGTCGTTGAAAAATTAAATATTGATGTTACTCTTTAAATCCTAATAAGCTAGACTACTGTCCTGAGTATAATATCGTCGAATTAGTCTTACCTACCCAAGGCTTGCTATCTATAGGATCTTGAAGACCAAAAGCTATTAAGTTATTGAGTCCTTAAACGAGATTATGGAGTAATGGAGACAATCATTTAATGACCATCAGAGTGTTATGGAGTAAGATGAGATTTCAACAAGAGAACAAGATGAGAACTTGTAAATCAAGAACCAATCTAGGTTTTGATTTACCAAATCACGAGAAACAATGGGGTCAATATAAGATGAGAGTAACAAGAACAATCGGCGGACAATTGGTTGATACATATTGTATTGTAGTACCACGAAAAATTATTAATTAAAATATAATAAATTGATAATTTATCAATTAATAAATTTAAAACTAGTTAAAAAGGTACGCATCATTATCGCATGCATAAAAATGTGGTAAAATAGTAGTTATGCTTTAAATAATATTCTCTAATGACCCATCAAGAAATTAGACAGAGAAAAATCATTTGGACTGAGTTTAAGAATTTATGCGACTTATTATCGTAATTAAGAACTCAATTCTTATATAAGCCAAGTAGATTAAAAAATCAAAATAAATATGTCGGTATACTTTAAATAATATGGGTTGATAGCCCATTATGATAATTGGACCAATGGATAATTTTGGCCCATGAATATATTCTCTAATAAAATAATAATTAAAACTCATTAAGTAAATTAAGTACATGGGTTGTACAATTAAGTCCGCATAAGATATTGGGCCAAAAGCAAGAGCCCAAAAGATGGATAAAGGTCAGAAATATTTGGCTAAATAATATTGAATTGAATTAAAATAAGGAATCAATTGAATAAACATGATAAATGGATTTAAATTAGAATAAAGGGTGAATAATTGAATTAATTAAAAACTCATTAAACCAAATTAGTAATATGATATATTAATGGTCCAAACACCAAAGAATGGGCCCAAATGGGAATAGCCTATCATGGGATGAGAGGTAATTAGGCTAATTTCGAACCTAATTATTTAATAAATTAAAAGGGATAAGATAAGCTTTAAAATAACCCATATATATATATATATGATATATATATATATATATATATATATATATCCAATTGAGGAGTCCTTATCCATCCTAACCCCTTGGCCACAAGATTAGACCTCTTCCCTATTCTTTAGGTAGATAATTGCTAGAAAATATGGTGATAATTATGTAAATTTGGAGCTTGGAGAGGATAGAAGTTTTAATAAGTAGGACTCTAAACTAGCTAATACACCCCAAATTCGTCATACCAACCATAACTCGTTGTTGGAGCCTTGGGGGACGAAGTGAGGAGTTGTGGACGAGAGGAGCAAGGAGGAAGGAGCTTGGAGCAAGAGGATTTCATCTTCTACCTCGTCTGAAACCCTGGGAATCTTTACAGCCCCAAAAGGTAGGCAATCTCTCAAGCACAAATCGTGAAACATTAACCCTAGGTAGCCCTATCATCGCTCTTTGAAAGTCCTTTGTTTTCCCTAATTTTTGTTCTTTCATGAGGGAGAATTAAATGTTTGATTTCCTGCCATCATCATGTACCCAAACCCTAAAGTTGGCTTTCAATCCTTGCATGTATTTGATCTCATGTCCTTAAATTATTCTCATAAATACTAATTGTTACTAGCTTTCAAACGCCCCTAGTTTCCTTAATTTTCATCATGTATCCATCGCTAATTAATTCGTTGATCCATAACTATGCATGTTTGGGTCACCAAAAAGTAACATAATCAAAGCATGTCTTATACGTGTTGTTTCTAATAATCATGCCCAGATATAGATCTCCATGTCTAGTTTCGTTTAAAATTGATTTCATGATTTTTAGAGCATCGAGTTATTTTATATCGATTTTTATATGTACCTGTATCATGAATGGAGGGATGGAATGTAACGCCCCGACGCAGAATATCGGAGCGAGATTACAGTTATTAAATAGTACAGAGCGAGAAAATAAAGCAAACCAGTGAACAATTGGATAATACCAAATAAACTCCAATTTCATTAATAATTCAACAATCTCCATTACATTCACTAATAACTCATCATCTTCATAAACTGACTAATACATCAACGTATCAGAGCCAAAACTAGGGCCCAGAGTACTTTATTCAAAATCATACTATTACATTATGTCTAACTGACTCACTAACTCATAACTATACTAACAGACTATGTGGAAATGGATTTTTATAAAGATTAAAATCTTTTAGTTCTTTTTATCATGTTTTCTCATGTTCTCATGGATGCATCTTGCAAATCTAAATCCCGTCGAATGTTACTCGAGCAACGATGACGTGAGATGAATCGGCAATCGCATAGCGCAGGCGTGCCAGTCACTAAAGTGACAATCAAGTGTTCTGCCTCCGAGAGTCGGAGGGCTTTAGGTCTATTGTGCGCACCGTTCGACTTCGTCAAACGATTGTGAAGATCGGGTCGGGACCAAGATCCCGTCGTTGCCTGAACGCAACGACGTTAATTACATCTCTTAGAAAGAGAAAACCCTTGATTAATCGCCAGAATGAAAAGTCTTATGGTCTAAAACGGGACATCCGATAAAAGGCACAAAATCAAACCACAAGATGTAGTTAAGATTGTAAGAGAGTTGAATGTGTATGTGTGTGCCATTCATCTTTTAAGGTCAATTTGCATACTTGTTTATTTATTTGTTCTTTTGTCTATTGTGCAAAAATCTTTCATTTGGTAATGCAAGAGATTTTGACATGCTTTGATTGTCTTTGTTCTTTTCATGGTTCAATCTCATTTGATCCTTATATGCCCAAACATCGTCATGCACAATCCATTTGATTCGGCAAGCAAAACGATTCGGCGGCTAAAACCATTCTGCGGGAGCGATTCGGCAAGGGAGAATCGGCAGCCAAACCCCTTCTGCGAAAGCGATTCAGCAAGGGCGAATCAGCAGGGGCGAATCGGAAGCCAGACCCATTCTGCAAGGGTGAATCAGCAGGAGCGAATCGACAGCCAGGCCCATTCTGCAGAGGTGATTCGGCAGGGGCGAATCGGCAGCACTGTTCACAGACCAAAATGATTCGGCAGCCCTTGCAACACACAAAACGCGTGGGAAACGGAGGATCCGAAGACCGGGTCAGGAGGGAATGGCACCCAAACCATGAAAGGGCTCTGTTCAACTCCGGACGGGGCGTGGGCATTAGGTTATCCGGCCCTTTTGTCCAAAATATCAAATCGCAGTGATTCTGCGGCCCTATTTGTGCACGGTTCTTGAAATCCGTGAGGAACCAAAACTGACAGACAGGATGGCAGCACCCACAATATGTATGAACACCATCTATGAGCTCGGATCGGGCACGGGGACGGATTATTCGACCCTTCATGTTCAAAGCTAGCTGAGAAAGTGATTCGACAGCACTTCAGAGACACGGTTCTCAAAATCCGGAGATGATCTGAGTGTCCGGTCAGGCTAACGGGCTATTCAACATATGGAGAATCTATCCATGGGCCTGAACCGGGCATGGGTATTAGATACCGAACCCTTCATGTTCAAAGTCACCCGGAAAAGTGATTCGGCAGCACTTCAGGCACACGGTTCTCAAAATTCAGAGATGACCCGAGTGTCCGGTCGGGCTGACAGGCTATTCAACATATGGAGAATCCATCCATGGGCCTGAACTGGGCATGAGTACTGTATACCGAACCCTTCATGTTCAAAACCACCTGGAAAAGTGATTCGGCAGCACTTCGGAGGCACGGTTCTCGAAATCCAGAGATGATCTGAGCGTCCAGCCAGGCTGACGGGCTATTCAACATATGGAGAGTCCATCCATGGGCCTGAACTGGGCATGAGTACTATATACCGAACCTTTCATATTCAAAACCACCCCGAAAAGTGATTCGACAGCACTTCGGAGGCACGGTTCTCAAAATCCGGAGATGATCTAAGCGTCCAGCCGGGCTGACGGACTATTAACATATGGAGAATCTATCCAAGGGCCTGAACCGGGCATGGGTATTAGATACCGAACCCTTCATGTTCAAGTCATCCGGAAAAGTGATTCGGCAGCACTTCGGGGACACGGTTCTCAAAATTCAGAGATGACCCGAGTGTCCGGTCGGGCTGACAGGCTATTCAACATATGGAGAATCCATCCATGGGCCTGAACTAGGCATGAGTACTGTATACCGAACCCTTCATGTTCAAAACCACCTGGAAAAGTGATTCGGCAGCACTTCGGAGGCACGGTTCTCGAAATCCGGAGATGATCTGAGTGTCCAGCCGGGCTGACGGGCTATTCAACATATGGAGAGTCCATCCATGGGCCTGAACTGGGCATGAGTACTGTATACCGAACCCTTCATATTCAAAATCACCCGGAAAAGCGATTCGGCAGCACTTCGGAGGCACGATTCTAAAAATCCGGAGATGATCTAAGCGTCCAGCCGGGCTGATGGGCTATTCAACATGGAGAATCTATCCATGGGCCTGAACCGGGCATGGGTATTAGATACCGAACCCTTCATGTTCAAAGTCACCTGGAAAAGTGATTCGGCAGCACTTCGGGGACACGGTCCTCAAAATTCAGAGTTGACCTGAGTGTCCGGTCGGACTGACGAACTATTCAACATATAGAGAATCCATCCATGGGCCTGAACCGGGCATGGGTACTGGATACCGAACCCTTCATGTTTAAAACCACCTGGAAAAGTGATTCGGCAGCACTTCGGAGGCACGGTTCTCAAAATCCGGAGATGATCTGAGTGTCAGCCGGGCTGACGGGCTATTCAACATATGGAGAATCTATCCATGGGCCTGAACGGCATGGGTATTAGATACCGAACCCTTCATGTTCAAAGTCATCCGGAAAAGTGATTCGGCAGCACTTCGGAGGCACGGTCTCAAAATCCGGAGATGATCTGAGCGTCCAGCCGGGCTGACGGGCTATTCAACATATGGAGAATCTATCCATGGGCTGAACGGGCATGAGTACTGTATACCGAACCCTTCATGTTCAAAACCACCTGGAAAAGTGATTCGGCAGCACTTCGGAGGCACGGTTCTCGAAATCCAGAGATGATCTGAGCGTCCAGCCAGGCTGACGGGCTATTCAACATATGGAGAGTCCATCCATGGGCCTGAACTGGGCATGAGTACTATATACCGAACCTTTCATATTCAAAACCACCCCGAAAAGTGATTCGACAGCACTTCGGAGGCACGGTTCTCAAAATCCGGAGATGATCTAAGCGTCCAGCCGGGCTGACGGACTATTCAACATATGGAGAATCTATCCAAGGGCCTGAACCGGGCATGGGTATTAGATACCGAACCCTTCATGTTCAAAGTCATCCGGAAAAGTGATTCGGCAGCACTTCGGGGACACGGTTCTCAAAATTCAGAGATGACCCGAGTGTCCGGTCGGGCTGACAGGCTATTCAACATATGGAGAATCCATCCATGGGCCTGAACTAGGCATGAGTACTGTATACCGAACCCTTCATGTTCAAAACCACCTGGAAAAGTGATTCGGCAGCACTTCGGAGGCACGGTTCTCGAAATCCGGAGATGATCTGAGTGTCCAGCCGGGCTGACGGGCTATTCAACATATGGAGAGTCCATCCATGGGCCTGAACTGGGCATGAGTACTGTATACCGAACCTTCATATTCAAAATCACCGGGAAAAAAGCGATTCGGCAGCACTTCGGAGGCACGATTCTAAAAATCCGGAGATGATCTAAGCGTCCAGCCGGGCTGATGGGCTATTCAACATATGGAGAATCTATCCATGGGCCTGAACCGGGCATGGTTATTAGATACCGAACCCTTCATGTTCAAAGTCACCTGGAAAAGTGATTCGGCAGCACTTCGGGGACACGGTCCTCAAAATTCAGAGTTGACCTGAGTGTCCGGTCGGACTGACGAACTATTCAACATATAGAGAATCCATCCATGGGCCTGAACGGGCATGGGTACTGGATACGGAACCCTTCATGTTTAAAACCACCTGGAAAAGTGATTCGGCAGCACTTCGGAGGCACGGTTCTCAAAATCCGGAGATGATCTGAGTGTCCAGAGTGGGCTGACGGCTATTCAACATATGGAGAATCTATCCATGGGCCTGAACCGGGCATGGGTATTAGATACCGAACCCTTCATGTTCAAAGTCATCCGGAAAAGTGATTCGGCAGCACTTCGGAGGCACGGTTCTCAAAATCCGGAGATGATCTGAGCGTCCAGCCGGGCTGACGGGCTATTCAACATATGGAGAATCTATCCATGGGCCTGAACCGGGCATGGGTATTAGATATCGAACCCTTCATGTTCAAAGTCACCCGAAAAAGCGATTCGGCAGCACTTCGGGGGCCGGTTCTCACAACACGTGCAGAGTTTGGGCATCCTGTCAGAAACACAGGTCATTTGGCATGTAATGACGCCTTTCATAAACCTGAACAGGGCCCAAGTATCAATTACCTGACCCTTAGTGTTCAAGGTCTCATAAAAAAGTGAATCGGCAAGACTGGGACAGTGAAACAGGGGCAGTGATAAGGGGATTTGAACAGTGCCTTGTCTGCCCTTAGACCCATTAGAGGAGGCACATATATGGCCTGATATGACCCCCCTGGATTGGGCCTTCAAATGCCACGGTTAGAGCACAAAATCTAGAGAGAGAAACACCAAAGAAAGGGGTCTATTGAAGCAAAAGATGACATGGCAGTGGGTGGTTCCTCATGGATTGCCCTTGATGGGCTGAGGAATACCCAGCCGCCCTTCTCATTGCTCCAGGTGAGGTGATGGGGATATTCTTATGCAAACATGAACAAACCAAAAAGGGGGAAGGGATCATCCACTCCGGTTATGCACAATAGAAGAAAGAAAAATTATTAAACAAGGGGGATGGGAAGCATGCACGCATGGCTTTAAGAATCTATGCTAACCACAACTGGGAGGGGCCAAGCACACAACAAAAAGAAATAGAGGAAAAGGGAGAGATCTTTTACTGTTGGAGATGAGAGATACATGAGAGAACAACATAAAAGAAAAACAAGAAACAAAAGCATGGGGACTGCCATGGCAGTCCCCTCACCCTCCCTTGCTTCTCTTGCTCACCCCTCTTCTCTTTCTCTTCTTTCAACTTCTCTTCTTTCTGGGAAATACAGGTGGGCATCCAGTTGGGAGAGGCCCTTTTCCCTCTCCTTTTCCTTGTCTCTTTAGCAAGCCAAGAAGCCAACAGGAGGGAAGAAGGGAGGAAGCCTCCTCCGCAACAAGTTGAAGAAGATCCTGCAGCCGCTCCTTCTTCCTTCTGTAGCCAGCAAGGTGCTCCCTCTCTTCTACTAGCAGCCAGCCCAAAGAGCAGGAGGGAAACTTCTTCTGGCCTCCTACGTAACCAGCAGAATGGGAGTAAGTAGAGAAGAACCCAGCCCAACCTGCCTCTGCCTTCCCAGCCAAGAAGAGAACCCCCCCCCCCCCCCGCCCCGGGCAAAACTTTTCACCCTCCCTTTTTTTTTGTACCCAGCCCAGCAGCCCCCTGGAGGAGAAGCTCCCAGCCCTCTGCCTTTTTCCTCCAAAAGAACCAACAAGAGACTCTCCCTTTTTCACTCTCGTCTGTAGCCCAGCCACTTAGAGAGAGACCACTGCTAGCCGCCCCCTCATGCTGCTGCTATAGCAGGTTTGTCTGGGTAGTGGGGGGTGAGAGATAGCTTAGGATTACCCCCTTCCATGGGGGATGGGCCATTGGGTCATAGGCTTTCTTTGGCTGTTTAAGGGACTTTTTAGTGGGTTCTTTTAGGGGGTAGCTGGGCCATTAAATGCAAGCCCACTGTGCTATTTTTCTGGGTGCCCACAGACTACTACTAGACAGCACTGGTTGCTGAATGGTCACTCCTGAGTCTCCTAATCAGTCTCATCCTCGTGAGTGTGGTCATGATCCGACTCACCTGAAACACATTAAATAAATATGCAGAATGAGCGAATAACGCCCAATATGACTTAATATCTCATGAACACAAGCATGCTTTAAATAGTTAATGTCTTAATGGCAGGTTAACTTGAGAGTAAAGTCATGTAGAGCATGTCACGATAACGAGAGAACAATTGCAACTGGCACAGGGAAAATAGTACAACGAGAACGATAATAGAATGACCATGTAACGATATAACATGTAATTAAATTGCACAACGGTGCACTAGTAACGATCACGCTTGCACTTGTAGAGATAGCACTTTGATTGTCATAGATTAATCTAGATAGTAACTGGCGCTGGATGCATGCCGTAACACATCCTTGATCATTTTAACTCCCATGGGCACTGGCACTTTTCGGGTGCTCCTCCCAGGACCTGATCGGGCCCTATTGCGCTGGCATTAGTCATTTCTTTATCTTAGACAATCACACGAATGGCCAATAGAGTACCAAGAATAGATAAGAGAGTACTAGAGAATAGATGAGATAGGGACAATTTTGTAAAACGACGATAAATACACGATAGTAACGGTTACACAGCACCAGGTCGGGTGCCGGCAGTCTGGTAGAAGTCACAACCGCCCCTTAGCCGCATTGTGTACACGGGTCAGGTGGTCCGGTGTGAACTCAAGACGAGAAGGAATACACTAAGGCATGGATCGTACTGATCCCTAAGAGTGTAACGGGTTTTGGGGTACAACCAGCTCGTTGACTAAGGACGTGCGCCAAAGTCAAGAAGACTTACGGAGGTCTTGACAAGGAGTCCCTGGTCCAGTCGAGAGTATTCCCGGTGGAGAGGTGGTCCAAGTCAAGGAAAAGTGTGTAGAAAACGGGTCCGTCGTGCCTCGAGTGCTCGAAGGCCGAGGGAAACGATAACGGTATTTAAAATGCGCGTATAAAATGAAAACAATTGTATTTAATAAGAATAGGGTAATTTTGTCATTTATTTCGATAATTTACCAAATACATTATTGCATAATTGATCGGGGTCAAATGACATTTAATAATGTTGTGTGTGTATGTAAGTGTAAAGAAATCTTGAGGATATGACAAGTCGTGCAAATGTCATTTTAAATAATTAAATTTATATCATTAATGCCATTTATTAATTTACCAAGTCGATTTAACTATAACATGAGTTAATCATGGCTAATTAAAGGGTATATAGCTTAAACAACAGGGCATATGCACAATTTTCAATTTGGGCCGATTTCTTGAAAATGCGGCGGACCTACCCGTCGCCATTTAAGTCGCGACAGGGCGGTCGGGCGCGACACGGGGCCTGGCCGGTCTGGCCCGGTCCGGGGTGAATCGCGGCGGCTCGTGCCGCCGCGTTCTTGACGCGACGTCAATGGCCGGCGCGACCCCACTGTTATCGCGGCGGATCGCGCCGTCGCGATAACATGTGAGATTGTCTTTTTTCCCTTTTTCCCAGGGCGAGTCCTCTGTGATACATGGATGTTATAAATTCCATATAAAATAGTACGGTGATCCAAAAGGCACAAAAATAGTTTTAAACGAAAGTAGACATGTATATCTATCAACATGCACGATTAATTTGAAAATAGACAAGGTTTAGATATGCATTGATTGGGTTACTTTTCGGTGACCTAAACATGCGCAGTCATAGTTAAACAAATTAATTAGAGATGTATACATGATGAAAAATTACGAAACTAAAGGCGTTCAAAAGCTAACACGATGTAGTATTTTAGAGAATTTTCTCATAGCAAGGAATCAAGTATGCACGAAGTTTAAAGGTAAACTTGAAGGGTTGGGTACAGGCAACAGACAGGGATTCAAAGATTTAATTCTCCCTCATGGGAGATCAAAATAGAATGAAACTAATGGTGTTTGAAAGCTATTGTAATGTAGTATCAATGAGAATTTTCTCATAGCATGGTAACAAGTACGTGCAGGGGATTAGAGAAAACATGAGATTCGGGTTCATGGTAACAGCAGGATTTCACGAATTAAATTCGCCCAAATGGATGAGCGGAATACAACGAAATCATAGGGCTTTTGAAGAGGTACATGAAGTCTACCTAGGATAATTATTTCACGATTTTAGCTTGAGATATTGCCTACCTTTTTCGTGGAGTAAGAAAACCCTAGTTTGAATGACGAAATTATGAAAACCCTTCTTGCTCCAAGTCTTCTCCTTCCTTGCTCCTTGGTCCAGATCTTCTCCTCTTCGTCTCCAAAGGTCTTAGCACGAAATTGTGGGGTGCTAGGGTCAAATGGGGGGTGTTTTGATGGCTTATAGAGTTCTAAATCACCTAAAACTCTTTCTTTCTCATCCAACTCCGAAAATTGGTATTTATCTCCCACTTTCTCTTATTTATCCACCTAATAGAGTTGGGAAGGGATCCAATTTCGTGGGTAGAGGTTTAGGATAAGTCTAGGACTCTTTTTAGGATGGATATAGACTATTTAATAATTATTTAAACCTTTCCTAATTATCACTTATTTTTATTCCGAATTTGACTTAATTATTTCTCATCCCATGATGTGCTAACCCTATTTGGGCCCAATCTATTAGGTTTTAACTATTAGAGTAACCCATTAATAATTTAGCTTAATAGGTATTGCTTTAATTCCCTTTTATTCTAATTAAATTAATTTATCTCATATATTAAATAATAAAATTTTATTTTTCTTGATTTTAAAAATCAAGGGTGCTACATCCTCCCCCTCTTAAAAAGAATTTGGTCCCCAAATTCATATAATCGTAAGAGGAAGAATGTCTTACTGAATAACTCCAGATAATTCCGTCGCAATAATGCTTCGGGCTCCCACGTGGCCTCTTCGACTTCATGGTTTCTCCATAATACCTTCACCACGGGTATAGACTGATTCCGAAGCTGTTGCATCTTCTTGTCCAAGATCTTCACTGGCCTTTCTTCATAAGTCATATCCTTGTTCAGAGTAATGTCATCATAGCTGATTACGTGTGATGGATCGTACACGTACTTTCTCAGCATTGACACATGGAACACGTTATGTACGGTAGAGAACTGAGGTGGTAGTGCCAGTCGATATGCTACCTCGCCCACTCTATCTAACACCTCAAACGGACCTATGAATCTTGGTCTCAATTTACCTTTCATCCCAAATCTTTGGAATCCTCTGGTCGGGGATACTTTTAGCATTACATGATCTCCAGCTTGAAATTCTAAATCCCTTCTTCTTTTGTCTGCATAGCTCTTTTGCCTGGACTGAGCTATCTTAATTCTGTCTCTGATAATTTGTATGTCCCTGCTAGTATTCTGCACCATATCTGGTCCTAGCCATTGCTGCTCACCTACTTCATTCCAGCATACAGGTGATCTGCAACTTCTGCCATACAGTGCTTCAAATGGTGCCATCTTGATGCTGGCCTGATAACTATTGTTGTAGGCGAATTCAATTAGTGACAGCTGTTCATTCCAATATCCCTCAAAGTCTATAGCACAGGCTCGCAGCATGTCTTCCCCTATCTGATTTGTTCTTTCGGTCTGTCCATCCGTCTGTGGGTGGAAAGCTGTGCTAAAGTTGAGTTTTGTGCCAAGGGCAGCCTGGAGTCCCTTCCAGAATCTAGAAGTGAACCTAGGGTCACGATCTGAGACAATGGACACGGGGACTCCATGTAATCTTACTATCTCTTTTACATACAATACTGCTAACACATCCACACTCCAAGTGCTCTTAATGGCAATGAAGTGTGCGGACTTGGTTAAACGGTCCACAATAACCCAGATAGCATCAAGTCCACCACGAGTTCGGGGTAAACCCATGATGAAATCCGTTCCGATGCTTTCCCACTTCCATTCAGGTATGTCCAAGGGTCTAAGTACACCCGCAGGACGACGGTGTTCTGCTTTTACCTGCTGGCAAGTGAGGTAGTGCGCGACATGCTCAGCTACCTCACGCTTCATGTTTGGCCACCAAAATGACCTTTTCATGTCCTAGTACATCTTGGTTATGCCTGGGTGAATTGTGTACTTCGTCTTGTGGCTTCATCCATCAGTTTCCTTTTCAGCTCTTCATTGTCAGGCACACATGTCCTGGCTTGGAATAATATTCTTCCATCTTCAGCGATGGAGAAGTCTGTCTTGTCAGCTATGGTCTCCCTTACTCTGATTAGAAACGAATCATTAGCCTGTTGCTCTCTGATTTCGACAAAGATGTCAGGTTGAGCTTTAAGGTTAGCCACTAACATCTTATCACTTCTCTTTTCAATATTCAGATCTAGACTGGCGAATTGCTCTAACAATTGCATCTCGCCCATGACTAGACAAGATATCGAAGCTACTGGCTTTCTGCTAAGTGCATCGGCTACTGTGTTACCTTTGCCTGGGTGGTATTGAATGTTGAAATCAAAATCCTTCAAGTACTCCAGCCACCTCCGTTGTCGCATATTGAGCTCCTTTTGAGAAAATAAGTATTTCAAACTCTTGTAGTCGGAGTAGACAATGAATTGTTCCCCATATAGGTAATGCCTCCAGATCTTGAGTGCAAATACCACAGCATCTAGCTCTAAGTCATGGACAGGATAGTTAACCTCATGTTGCTTCAATTGCCTTGATGAATAGGCTATCACTTTCTCGTTCTGCATTAATACGCAGCCTAAACCGATTCTAGATGCATCAGTGTAGACTGATAATCCTGCGCCTTCGACTGGTAATACGAGGACAGGTGCAGATGTCAACAATTGCTTGAGTGTCTGAAAGCTCTTCTCGCATTCCTTGCTCCAGACATATGGGTTTTCCTTCCGTGTAAGACGCGTAAGAGGTACAGCTATCTTGGAGAAGTCTTTTATGAACCGTCTGTAATAACCAGCCAGTCCAAGAACTTCTTATCTCGGTGACATTGGTCGGCCTTTCCCAGTTCAGTACAGCTTCTACCTTGGAAGGGTCGACAGCGATACCGTCCTTGGAAATAACATGACCCAGAAATGACACCTCCTCGAACCAGAATTCACACTTGCTCAATTTGGCGTAGAGTTGATTGTCCCGCAAGATTTGCAGAGCGATCCTCAGATGCTCCTCATGCTCTTCCTTGGTCTTGGAGTATATGAGAATATCATCAATGAATACCACGACGAACTTGTCGATGTAGGGCCGGTAGATGATGTTCATTAATTGCATAAAAGCTGCAGGAGCATTGGTTAGTCCAAAAGGCATGACTGCAAATTCGTAATGACCGTACCTGCTTTTGAAAGCTGTCTTGTAGATATCTGCATCTTTAATCCTCATTTGATGATATCCCGATCTAAGGTCAATCTTAGAAAAGTACTTTGCTCTTGATATCTGATCAAATAGTTCATCGACACGCGGCAGAGGGTACTTGTTCTTGATAGTGAGATTGTTCAACTGCCTGTAATCGATGCATAACCTCATGGATCCGTCCTTCTTCTTGACGAACAGCACAGGTGCTCCCCAAGGAGAAGTACTTGGTCTAATAAAACCCTTTTTTAGAAGTTCCATCAGTTGCTCTTTCAACTCTTTCAATTCGGCAGGGGACATCCTGTAGGGTTGGCGTGAAACCGGTGCAACTCCAGGTACGAGATCAATTGAGAAATTTACATCTCTCTCAGGTGGAATGCCTGGCAGCTCATCGGGAAACACGTCTGGATATTCTTGCACTATATGAATGTCTGATATCTTGGTTGATTTCTTCTCAACTACAATTGCGGCAAGAAATGCCACACAGCCCTTTCTTATCATGTTTTGTGCCTTTATGGCAGAGACGAGGGACAAGTGTCTCTTGTGCCTATACATCCTGTGAAGGTCAGCTTAGGGAATTCACTAAAAGAAATTTTCCCTCTTCTACAATCCACGATAGCCCCATACGTGGATAGCCAATCGGCTCCCAGAATGACGTCGTAGCCCTCCATGGGCATACAGATCAAGTCAGCTCTTAGATTGAGTTCACCAACCTTAACATCAGCTAATGGAAAATATTTATTCAATTGAGCCTTTTCTCCCAAGGGTGTTGTGACAGGTAATTCGAACTCCATGGATGTGGGCTTTTCATTTAATGTATCAGCAAATGCTTGTGATATGAACGAATGTGTTGCGCCAGTATCAAACAAAACAAATGCTGAATGAGAAAAGACCGGTAGTGTACCTTCCACAACTCCACCTTCCTCGGTGGTGTCCACTTCTTGCAGGGCTTGGAGTCTACCTGGCTTCTTTTGTCCCGTAGGACGCTTCTCGTTCTCCCTCAGTAACGGGCATTCAGGGATCCGATGCTCTCGACTCCCACAGCGAAGGCATGCACCTGTCTTCCTCCAGCATTCTTCTGTTGTGTGACCAAGCTTGTCACAGTGCTTGCATCTGGGCTTATTGTTTGGGGTAATAGGAGTAGGGACTTTGGGCTTTCTCTCTTGGCTTGGCCCATCAGTGATAGTCAACGGCCTTTTCTTGCCGTAAGCAGGCTTGCTTGGTGCTCCGGAAGTTTGCTCTTTCTTGAACATTCTGCCCTTGATGCGATCAGTGAACTCAGTCGCATCCTCCAGTAACTGTGCTCTTCTGACCATTTCCGGATAAGTTTGAATGTCCATAGGTGCCAACTGTGTAATGTATGCGGGCCTGAGCCCATTAAGGAATCTCTTTGCCTTCATTCGTTCTGTACTGATCAGATGATTGGCATATCGAGCCAATCGGGAGAACTGTGCTTCGTATTCAGCAACTGTCAGTTTCCTCTGCTTGAGTGCAGCGAATTCAAAGGCCTTCCTTTCTTGGACTCTTTCAGAGAAATACTTGGAATTAAAGTGCTTCTTGAATTCCTCCCAAGTAAATTGCGCATCCTCTCTGGTTGCCTCAACGGACTCCCACCACGCACAGACGTCCCGTTCTAACTGGAACGTAGCTAGCAGTATCTTGTCCCCATCCGCGCATTGCATGACACGGAAGATACGCTCAATCTCCTTGAGCCAGTTCTCGGCCTCATCAGGGTCTGTGGTACCACTGAATCGAGGCGGATTCAAGTTGCGGAAATTTCTATGTAAATCACCAGCTCCTCGGTTGTTGTTATTATTGTTGTTGGCTCCAGCAGCCTGAAGTAAAGCTTGAGTGAGTTGTTGAATTGTGTGTTGCATGTCACGGAGTTGAGCACGCTCCGCTGCCATTGTTTAAGTTCCTTCAAAAGAGAATTTAAAATGTAAGTCGTTGGGTTTGCACTAAGTTTGTGCGTGTGTGTATCCATTTTATCTTATTACCCACGGTTCTACCCATCTCACATAGGTATGGAATTTAGACTCTAAGTCAAGGCAGGTCAAACCTAGATCATCCTATACTCAAGAATAACCTAGGCTCTGATACCACAAAACTGTAACACCCCCAACGCGGAATATCGTGTGAGCATAGGGATGTTATTGGAGGTTTTAAAGCATCGGAAGGCTTTCAGTGGATCATGTGGAAAGAGCCATACTAATTCTCCCCCTCACAACTGAGTTCCTTCTGGCACACATCTGCTGCTGCCGTTGCTCTTGCTTCCAATCAATGCACTTGCACCGGGTTGAGCTGTTGCCCTGGCTCCTGCTGTGGCAGCAGCCTAGATGGTTGGCATTGCTGTGTCAGGCAAGGATCTGGTGGCCTCCTTGGTAACATTTACTGCAATGCCTGGGAGAAAGGGTAGATCGGATATCTGTGCCAAGGTTTTATAGGTGAATGGTGTTGAACAATCTGCAACATATATTGCCAGATGACAGTGTTTTATTGGGAGTGAAGGCTGAGGGGGATCATTGCGGAGTCATATGGGAGATTGGTACTGGTTCATATGATCTGACCAGATATGCAACCTTGTCTGCAGTGGCTTGAGGTTGCATGTGCAGATGAATGAGTTCATACTTCTTCACATGTATATTTTTTGGGGTATCTTTATCGGCATTAGGTTCGAGTGTACATAAAAATTTTCATTTTTTGGTTGAATGAACACATCATAAGCTGGCAATAATGGATGCATATCTAATTGTTTTACTATGTTTGTTCAATAACATTACGATCTTCTAATTCTTTATTTTTCTTCATTTTAGGCAGCAGTAAACAGATTTTTGTTTTTTTTGCTTTTCTTTCTATTTCCTCGCTTTGAACGCAGGTGAATGGGAAAACAAAGGTACAATGGGTATTAGTTTGACTCAGTTATGTTGTCAGATCTCGTTTGTAACTTTCTGTGGATTTCAAAGGTCATTGTTCACCCCTCTTTCGTGTCTTGGTTTGACTACAGAGAATATCTTAATTTTGGGAAGATTCACAAGCTTCAATGCTGCTCTTCTTGGAATATTAGAGTGTCTTCCGAGGAAGATGTGATAATACCGGGCAACTTTCTTGCCAGGGAGATCATTGGTTGTAGAAGAATTAATGGTTATACCTAGGGAAGCATTTTGGGGTTCCTGATACTGCTAATTTGAGAGAAACCCACGTTTTTTTTTTCTCTTTTCCCTGCAACTGATGCCAGAAAACCTTGACCCTCCTGAGAAACAGAGCCGTATTGCGTTCTGATTTATCGCTCAGTTTGTTCCCAATTCAGAATTAACATCATTTGGAAGCTGAAAGGATTGGGGAGTGTAGTTGAAGATACGCATTCCCTTGTAGAAATCCTGAAAATGGTTTTAGAATGTCTTCCAACATGGACATCCTCATGGACACTTCAATATTTTCCCCAACATCCCTTTTATGTGTTTGTTCGTTGCACTGTTTACTTCTGTATTTTGTTTCAAGGTCCAAGGTTGGATGTACTGTTAAATAACATTGAACTGTAATTTGGTATGGTACGGTTTAGTCTTGGCTTATTATCATGATATAAAAAAGGGAAACTTATTTTAAATCAGATGACACATGTATCACTATCAAGAGAAAGACTGTGTGCACTTTCAAAAGTGCACAAAATGCAATCCACATGGACAACTAACCCATGTGGCACCACTTTTTTGGGTGTCATATGAGCTACCAACTCATGTGGATGGTGCCACATAGGTTAGTTACCCATGTGGATTGCACTTTGTGCACTTTTGAAAGTGCACAAAGTCTTTCTCCACTATCAATCTTATTTGGGTACCATGATTGTTCAGGTATGGTACGCGGAATGGCTGGGTGCTTGTGCCACCCCATGCCACGCCAGCGTGGCGGGTATGGGGCTTCGAGTGCTTGGGTAAGAAAAAAGATTACTACTCGGGTACTAATCTTTTTCCTAGTAAACTATGCCGTTCGGCAAACTATGGTTTCAAGTATGGCTAGTTGGTGGTCATGCATCATACGAATTAAGATGGTGTACCTCGTGATTTAGAATAGTTCCAATTATGTATTTTCTAGATACTCGTCTTGGCTTGTTTCCATTTGACTAGGCTCTTGCTTTGTCGGGCAACATCGGGCTTGAGCATTGCCGACTTTCTTCCCATTCTGTACGAGAAATGTTTATTAAAAGACATGTTTTGGTAATAAAATTGATATAAATTATTTAAAAAATAATTTTATTAGTTGAGAGATGGACAACATCTCTCTCTCTCTCTCTCAATTAATAAGATTATTTTTCAAGATATGTCTTGCAATAAGCATTTCTCATTTCCTGTAATAATTTCCTATTAGAAAATGATACGCTATTTGTCCATTCTCACATTCTAAGGACTTTATCCTGGGGGCTTTCTTATTTGCTAGTAGCTTCGTTCTTGTTATCTTGCTTTAATGAAGTAAATGGAGAGCGTTTAGTTCCTCCTCTGCGCAAAAAGAAAGGAGCATTCATACCACAAATATTAAGAAAATAGGCCACTCACCTAAAACTAAAAAGATACTATTACTAAATAAGTAGAACACCTAAAAATAGTAAAACATTCATCTGAAAACATTCAATTTAACCATTTATTGAAAATTTCCATCTTCAGTTTATACGACATAAATGTTACTATGGTTGTTGGATATCACGACGTGACACCCTTTTGCTCTCATTTTACTAAAAGTCACTTTGTTAAAAAAAATAACGTGAGTAGGGATTCTAAATTGTATTCAAAAGGATATTTCAATCTCTTTCTTTAAGGGGAATTTTTAAATTAATTTTATTGTAATAAATATTTATCCAAATATACTCAATTGAAACATATTTACAAAGGAAAATGATCGGTGTACACCGATGGTGTATATGATAAGCCACATGGGTTTTCACACCCAATAACAATACATCATGTGGCAAAGAATATATCGCCATGTTGCGATGTCTTGTGAAGGATCTCTCGCCAAGTGAGATGAGTTTGCAAAAAAAATCGAAAACTCGAGATTACCTCAGCCTCCCTCAAACACCCAATATTCACACTTTATTTCCTCCTCACCTCCCTCCCCAAAGCAGAGGGTATCTTGGTCAAAGTTTTGCAAGTTTTTTGTTTTTGTTTTTGTTGGTCTCTGGTTTTTTTCAATCTTCGTTGTGACTGAAGGGCTTTCATTGTTTATCACCTGATTCAAACATCTATAGTTGTTTGATCAAGTTTATAGTCATATAGTTCTTCCATCTTGAGTTACAACCATCTTCTTAATACTAATATGGTCTATCTAGTATCTTAAAAATTGCTAAGTCATGTAAAAGTTTTAATAACATGAAATTATTCTTTTTGCTCTTATTTCTTTTAAATTGAACTTCTCATCACATGATTTGAAATCATGTCTTAAAATCTTGCTTGCCATGTAACCTAAAAACTATTGTTGGTTATCTTGCCTATTTTTCTACATGACTTGATTCCAGTAATTGCACTTTTATGTTGTCTATTTACACTCTTGGAATTCGTACCCTTGTTATTCATGATTCATCCGTGTACTTTTGAATCCATATAGAATCCTACTGTGTTTTATCTTTTGAAATTCCGTTGGCCATAATATAGTTTGTTTGATTGGCTCTATTTGGGACCTCGGTCTAATGACCCATGTCTGTACAAATAAGGGCCTTGTCTGATCTTGAGGAGGAGTATCCTGACGTAATTATTAACCGTGGGAGTATGGACTTGTAGTGTTGGCATGATACTGATATGATATGTAAGATTTGAAAGTATCTTTGCTTGATATTTTAATCATTTATATATGTGTTCATTTGAAATATGACCAGTCATGTTATCTATTCATTGATATGTATACATTCTAAAATCTCGGACAAGGTTAGTCCTGTTATTTGTTCGTTTGATATGGATACGTTTTGAAATCCTTGAAAAATGGCTAGTTCTTATGAATGTTCATTTGATATGTATATATTCTGAAATCTTTAGTCCCTGTTTGTCATTAATCAACAATGTGAATCAATAGGAACCTATTCATATGCTACTCTTGGTTTGTCACATGACCATGTTTACCGTCATACATGTAGCCCCCTATCTTTTCATAAAATTCCACTTGTCAACATGTTAATCACTTATACTTTTTCCCACACTTTGAGATGTAAATTTTACTGGACGTAATTAAGTGCTCATATCTATTTGCTAAACATGTTTCAGGTAGTGATAGTGAAGATGTGCATCGGGATGGAAATGGGAAAGAGTGATGAGCATCCAATTATCTTGAAGCTATGAACTTCGAGCATGTTTTTTTTTAGAGACTATAGTAGTTATTCTCTTGTGTTGGTCATGTAAATCTTTGAATTATGGGCCTTATGTTTGGCTCTAATGATTGGAAGGAGTTCTATGATATTGACATTAATTGGAAGTTATCTTTTATAGACATGAATTAGTTCATTGTTGTCTTAAATTTTATTCTATGTTATCCGACTAATCATCCATCACTGCAAACTATCATGCAACAATATCTTTCGCGTTGGGGTGTGATGGTAGTGGTTGAGGATGGCAGTGGGTAGCTAGCTGGGTGGTGGAACTCTGCTGAGAGGCACCAGTGTAGTGCAGAGAAGGGTGTGGAGCAGCCACGGAGGGCCCGACAGTGGAGCAGGATGCTGGGGAGAACCAGGGCGGCATCTTCAGTATGCCAGCAGTGAGGAAGACAGGCACCCCAGGAAGAAGAACCCGCTCGCTAGGGTGGGTTCCTCCGGGTGCGAGGACTGATCAAAACTGATGGGGAAGCCGGTGCCAAAATGCCGGAGACGAGGAAGAAGAAGAGTAGGAGAGGAGAAAGATTACGTATCTACAGTAACTACAGATAAGACTACAGTAGCGCTATGGAAAAAATGAAGAAGAGGAAGACAAATAGAGAAGTGGGAGAGGGAATGCCGAAAGTTATGGTGTGGGAGAGGCTAGCGGAGATGGTAGGATAAGGAGGCGAGAAATGGTGTCTTGAGGCGATGCAGGCGGGCTTCGACAGTGGCCCGACTGTTCGCCGGCGATGAGAGCTGTGCAAGGCGGAGCATCGCAGGCGCCTGTGGGAGTGTGGACTGGCTGGTGGTGCGGTGGATGGGCCCACAGTGCGCTCAGGACGGAGGAAGTGTCGCTGCTAGCTTTAATACCGAGTTTGACATGGGACCACGTCGATGTAGGATCATGCAACAGTGAGGGTGACGGTGGAAGCAGAAGGTAGAGTGGAAGGCGGACATGACGAGGGATAACATGGCCTCACGTATCTTCCTTATGAAGGGGCACTCTAACTCTAACACAAGAGGAAGAGAGGAGAGAGGAACAAGGCTTCACGAGATTCTACCATGTTCTATTCTCAAGCCAAAGCTGCCCTTAAAAGCCTTTTTCTTTTTGAGAAATTGTAACGACCCTAGATATTTATGCCCAATAAGGCCCATATCCAAGTCCGCTTCTCGCGATCGGACCGAAGTCTCGCAAGGGATAACTCGTACACATGTCCAGTAAGAATATAAAAGACAACCACACAGTATAAGACACAAGAAAGTACATGTGCTCATATCTATATATAACAATTTACAACTGTCCCAATACATTTTTACATGTCCAAATAAAAAGTACAACTACTTGGGGCATATCCCGAGGGAGCACAAGCTCACACAACACAGCTAAAAGTCAATTGCTGGTGGTACAAGTCTGCCACAATGCCTCTGCAAACCACTCAAATAGCACGCCCTGAAAAGAACTATAGGGGAGTGATCCTCAACAAGTCACAAGCTCAGTAGGGGCCACCCAAAAACAACACAAGAAACTAAAGAGACCTCAACCCCAAAGGGTCTCACAGGCAACACTGAGAGCCAAACCATATCGTACTTACAATATTCATATATAAATTGCAATTAAACAGGAACACACCAACTGAACACAACCTCAAAAAGTAAGAGGAAACATCAGGACTAGCATCACATCACTAGTCTGCTTAACAGTTGAAACGCCTAAGCCTTAAGCCTTAAAGGCAAACCATTGCAACAATTAATCGCCTAAACCACCGCCTAGGCTACAAGCTCCACAGGCGAACCTCAAACACATGGGTAACAAGATTGCTAACCAAGAGCTAGTCCACTATACCCCAAACCACGATATGCCGAAAGCTACACACAAGGTAGCAGAACTGGCTACAACGAGCCAGTCCATCACACACCTAAATCTTAATCGGAAGCTTACTCGAGGAAGAGTAAAACACGAGTGGAAGGTCTCACCACAGGACCTCCCCGGAGCACAGTTTCACCTCAACACCTGAAAAGGCTGGTACACGGCATACCACCACAAACCACTACCAAACCAGTGCCACCACAAGGCACACCACAACGGTCTCACCACAACTAGTGAGTCACTACTCACAAACCACCACCACAACTGTGCCAACACCAGAGAACACCACAGTGGGTCAATTCACAATGAACGAGTTACACACACACGAGCCACAACCGGTGACAAAGCACGAGTCGAAAAGTACGACGCCACCACACGGGAACGAATTACTGGTTCATGATGCCAGTATCCAACCCAGACAACACAACACGAGAACTACCTCTCAGTCTCGCAATCACGGACGAAAGGACCAACTGTCGCTCCACAAGCACAACCAAAGAACAGTGGAGACCAACCAACACCACACCTGCAGGTCTATGCCTAGCACCTTTAGAGACTCTGACCTAAGCTCCCTAAAGTGAGGCACTAGGAAAATAGGACTAGCTGGAGACTAGTGTCGACTACTGGTGTCCGTACCCCCAACTACGAGCATGCTACAAGCGACTGCACACCCACAAACACAAGTCGCTGCCCTACTACCGTCTTTCCCTCAGCTGGACGTACAACTCAAACACAGGAGTGAGGGTGTCCAAGACAGACGACAGAGACCTCGATGGTACACATAGTACCAGGACGAACCCCGGGTACAACAAACACATGTGTTTGGCTCACACAGAACCTGCAGTACTCGACTAAAGAGGCATTCCAGAATAGGCACCGGACCACCACACTCGGCAACACACAAACTATAAAACTTACACATATCACCTTTATTACAAACCACAGTACACATGTGAGGGATAGCTTGTCCTGGTCACCCTGTGACCTACAAGCTAACCTACACCGACCCTTACGTAAATCACATTAACCAATTATCCTCTGACCTGTCATTGGTCACAAAGTGACCTCCATTGCCGCATTAAACTCAATGCGTGGTAACCATTTGATAACCATACTTATACTTTACTAATTAACCAACTCACTTAGCCTATAACAGACATTAGAAAGCCAGGGCTAGGTTCACGCAGACACCTCACCACCCAGCTATCACAAACCAACGTATATAACACCATCCAAACCATGCAAACCATGCGCATTGTACATCAACCACGTAAATCATGTGATCATAACACAAACATCATGCCCACGAGCGAGCTAAAAGCGTTACAGGTGCCAATGCACCACTCACGCTGGCCATACACGTAAACCACCGATAATCGGATAATCGCACCACTTAAACCATGCACAACAGGACCTCGGCTGAGGTCGCGACATGGGGTAATGTTGCCTTCAGAACGCGACACCCTGATATGTCGCGTTAGGAAACCTTAACGCGACGGGTCGGCCTGTCGCGACCTGGTCGCGACGGGAGGGTTTGTCGTCTTCACAAGCGAAAGCCCTAAACCGGGGAACTCTCTCCGAATTACCACCCCACACCAAGCAAACCACGTTTAATTCTCATTTTTCATACTTTAATGAATACCCTAACATGGTATCTACTGTTCTTAATGTCAAAAACTAATCATACATGCATTTCATGCAATCCACACAACTAGGCAAGGTGGATTCTCCCTATCTTCGTGAAGAACGCGCAAACCGACCACGGCACGGCGTCTTCCCCGCTCCACGCGACGTCCTCGCGGTGAGAGCGCGCCAAAAACTCCTCCGGAACCCCGAATCACCCCAAGAAACCGCAGCAACTCCTTCCCTGACTGAACAGAGCGCACTGCAGCTCTGTTTGACCAAACCTCTTTAAAAATGCACAACGGTTGGGAACGCGACGTACCCTTCCGTTGCGACCTGAACGTGACATAGGAGGCAGTCGCCTTCCCAAGGCCGACGCCAGCAGGCTGCCCAGCGCGTGACACGCGATGCGCATGCAGACGACGACCGCCAAACAGAGGCAACGTGAACGCGACCACCAGGGCCGCCGCGTTCAGAACGCGACACGGACCCCCGTCGCGTTCACAGACAGAGAACCTGTGAGCGCTTTGGGCCCAGCCTGCCGGCCCACCATGCCTCACAACCAACACAAACGCATGAAATACAGTCTAATGGGCCACACACTGGCCACCACACCTACTAAACAAGGATCCACGAAGATCTGAAAAACGTGCGACGTTACAGAAATTATTTTGTAACACCATTTAGTGAGACACTAAACTGATATTACCATTAAAAATATGCCATATCACTAATTGTCAAAAAAAAAAAAAAACACCTCGTAAATGAGGATGTTGTGATACATTTTGATTGGTATGTTATCAAATGATGTTATTAAACTATTCTCCCTTTAAAAAAAAGGTTAGTTATATAGGACAAAAACTCTTTTACCTTGCATGTAACAATAAAATAACACCTAACACCTATTGGACTTTAATATAAAAGGGCCCAATACTCTAGTGGGTTTATAGCAACATCTCATTTAAGTACATAACATAAAGACACATAAATAATAAAATAACAAGTGAAAAACTACAAATGACATAAACAACCATATGACTTGTGATGTCAAAAGTCCATGTCTTCATGATCTCTATACCTATCTGATGACGATAAGTACATGAAATGACGTCAAATCTCCATTTCTCCTAGCCAAAGGTTTTGTGCAGTCAAACACGATCTAAACATGTGTATGTGAGCATGTACGAGTTTAATTAGAGTTTGGTTTGAAGACAACCTACTTTTGAGTGGTAGAACAAGTCGTCCTCCAAAAAAATCTTAGATCAAGAAGTTGGAGAAGAATGTCTAATACTCACAAACTACTGCATGAAATTGGACAAAACACTACCACATGAAACTAGTCTCGATGAACTTTCTAGAGGTATATGGTTTGCATAGATTTAGGTTGAGTTCACATATATCCTCTTATCACGATATATGCCTCCATCATCAATTTGTTATGGTAC
Source organism: Colocasia esculenta (assembly GCA_014218235.1). Lineage (NCBI taxonomy): Eukaryota > Viridiplantae > Streptophyta > Magnoliopsida > Alismatales > Araceae > Colocasia > Colocasia esculenta. Next base: position 6,207,471 of record CM024764.1, read on the forward strand.
AAGGGTAAAGTTTCTATTGCAAATATATTCACCTAATAATGTTTTTTACGACAATGCGTGAATTTTTTTATCTAATTATACTTTTAGCGGAGATATATATGAAAAAATGAATCATTTTTCATTCATGCATGGCCCTATCATCATATGCTATTTTACAATTTAACTTTAAGGATATTAAGATATGGAAAAATATAATCTATCTTTATTTAATATCTTATACAAAAGATTTTATTAGAATATGTATATAATTATCCGTATAAAACTCTACAACCTTAATGAAAGGACAGTCCAGTAACTGGTTTTTGAGGCATATTACCAATCTTTCAAACTACTAATGCAGGCATCACCAGCTACAGTGAGCATATATATCAAACAAAGAATGGGTTAACTCATCCCTAACCCCATCTTATTTAATGCGATACCAAATGTGACCAGGCTGTGACACGATCTCCGATGTTAAACGAGGGGAGGCCCATTAATAAGATCCGAAGCCGATTAATTTCCAGCGCATCACATTATGTAAGGCCCGGCCCAGGCCCGGCCCGACCCGGTTTTATTTTTTTAAATATTATTATTATTATTTAATTATTTTTACAATAAAATTGATGTTCATTCAATCAAAACAACATAAAATAAACATCAGACTAATCTAGATAAATTATTTCTAGTTGTTACAAATATGAAATAAATATTAAGTCAATAAACATAGCTCCACAACATAATTTTCAATCTAAAATTTTATAATATTAGAATTATTGCCGTATCACTTATTTTTTCAAAAAAATTTATCGGGCCTCCGGGCCGCCCAGGCCAGGCCGAGCCAAGCCCGATCCCGGCCCAATCTTACATTGGGTCGGGCCGGGCTGGGCTCAAAATTTAAAAGAAATTAACATATACGACCCAAGCCCGTATAAAATCGGGTCGGGCCATCGGGCCTTCGGGCCGGCCCGGCCCAATTGACATCCCTACTACTTATAAATTTGGCTAGATAAACTATTTATCCGAGAATAGTGGTTGTTTATTTTTGAAACATGGGATTCGAACAACCGACCAATTTCACATTTGTTCGGATAAATGATTATTCGATTGTTTGGATATGTAATATTTCTCCTTTTGAGTTTTTCTCTATTTTTTTTAAATTTTGACTCCTAAATATTTTTATAATTATGAAAGAGCCCCTCACAATTCATCTATTTATTTTAAAAACTCTCCAAATCTTTGTTGTTACATAGAAATTAAAGCCCTCGCCATCCGCAACCGTGAGCAAAATTCTGATTAGACTAACTTAAATATAGTTCAACTTAATCTCATTTGGAAGTTTTTTTTAATAAGTAGATAGATTGCAGAAGCTCTTCATAATTATAAAAGAATTTAGAGATAAAAAAATCCCTTTTCTCTAAACTAAAAAGGACAGCCATTCCTCTCAAGTCTCAAATTTATAGGACCAGAAATTCCAATTACGCCAATTAAACAAGTTGGCCAAAAGATGGCCTTTCTAATCCAGTTGATCGGTCCAGTTCAAAGTCAACTAACATTAGGGTCTCTTTATTTTAATGACTTCAAATTTTTATCTTAAAATTTTATAACAATTACATATGTGATATATCGTATAATATAGAAGGTTAAATTAAAATTATAAACTATCAATAATTTATCGTACTTTAAGATACATAAATGATTAAAATTACAGAAAAGACCAACATATCTGTGAAAATACATGTATAAATGTGTTAAAATAATACTATTAGAAGAAGAATCTAGTTAAAGTATAAGAACATATAATAAGAACTTAAAGGATAAGATGAAGTAGATGTAGAATCTAGTTAAAGTCTTGTTAAAATAGATGAAAAAATAAGTTAAAATAGATGAGAAAATCAGTTAACGTATGAATACAGTGGTCATGCATATCTGATGGTAAGGAATAAAAGTATACATTTATCGGAGGGTAAAATGGGAAACAAAATAGAAGAAGAAAATTGTCTTTTCATAGACTGATTGTTAAAGTGTACCAAAAGATGGATTATTTGAGACTTTTTTTTTGACAAAGATTAAGAAATAAGTCCCCCAACTATCAAAGACCCTTAATTAATTTTCCCAAATTAAAATCTAAATACCATATTAAATGAAAGGGCCCAGACAGTTGTTGTGTGACGGTTCTCGTCGTTCAAACCCGTTAACTTAATAACGAACCTGACCTGACTCCGTCTCCCGCGAACTGGCCAAAACCTCGCAAGGGATATCAACACACACATGTCTATGGAAATATAAAAGAACATGTTGAACATACATGAGATTCCATATCTTACACATATTTGTTGGGTATGGAATGAATATCTAGAGGGGGTGAATAAATATTAACCTCTTAAAAAATTTAAGAACCTGAACTAGACCTTAAGATATGGAAGAGCTATTAATATCAACAAGATAGAGCAATTGAGCAAATGCACAACACACCACACAATGCATGTAGGATTTTGAAGGTGATTCGGCTCCAATGTAGAGACCTACATCCACTCCTCACTGAACTAAGTGAGGCTTCACTCAACAATCCAAGAGTGTGAAACACTCATACACCCGTTGATTCACAGCTTCATACAACTTATTGATTCACAGCTTCAATACATTTGATTCATAACTTCAAGTATATAACAATCTCTCAATCCTCACACACAAAGTGTAGGATCAGTTCTTCTACTCCAACTGGAGCAAACAACCAAGCAATTTGGTATTCAGAAGAAATAGAAAAAAATCACACAAGAGAAATTGCTAAAGGCATGTAGAAATTTAGTAAACACTCTTTGTGTTGTTTCACTGGAGTTGAGATCTGATCAGATTTCTGTCGAAATTCCCAATTGAGTCTTCTCTAGGCTTGAATTCATCATGCTCTTCTTCTGGCCACAGCTTAAGGATCAATTACCTCTGAATTGTATGGAATTTCGATGCTCTGCTTCAATTGATCAGCAACCTTCTCCAGGCTTGAATTCATCAGGCTTTTCTTCTGGCCACAGCTTAAGGATCAATTGCCTCTGAATTGTATGGAATTTCGATGCTCTGCTTCAATTGATCAGCAACCTTCTGCAGGTGTAGCTTCATCCATGAATTCAAATGACAATTTAAAATCATCAAATGACATAGGAGAACCTGCAAAAGTCAAGAGTACATAATTAAAACCAACCATCATCTACCACCACTAATGTGAAAAACTATATAACTGATTCCTAGGAAACAGATACATCATACCATCCTCATCCACTAAGTGGTGACATGGTGTCTTTGTCACGTCCCGTCATTTAATATAACTATAAATGCCGGAACGTGAGCGAACGAGGAATCAAGAGTATAACTTAAACTAGTTGAGTAGAAAATTTCTTTATCTGTCACGTCCTAGCAAAATTTCATTTACTGAACATGACCGATATAAAACACGAGAAATTTACATAACATAAACACTTGTTTAGCGAAAGCTTATTACATAACATTCCTCATTTCAGTCTAAATGAGGAATAAACAAAAGAAAACTGTAGTATTATTACATTCCAACTACTCCAAAAAGAAATAAAAGTTGATGACTCGTAGGATGATGGACGGCCCCCTCAGCACACACATCCCTCCCTTAACCTTCATTTTCAATTGGACAACCTGAAAAGATAGGAAGAATGAGCTAACTAGCCCAGTAGAATTCAATTCCTTGAAATAGAAAGGATTCACATGTATACTATCAAGAATAGGAACATGTCTATGGTAAACACTGAGTGGTCAAGACAATGAACACTAACACATGTAGAACAAAACAGTATAGAACATGATCAATAACTCAGGAAGATACTTAAGTTCAGTATCAGTCAGGTATTTACACACATATGTATGAGATGATGACTAATCAAGCAGGAAATGATGCATGCCAACATCCAGTAGTCCTCATTGTCCCCGCGCGGCCACTGACAAATTCGGGTGCTCCTCCCAGGACTGAACCAGCCCCATTTGCACAGGCATAATTATCAAACGAGTCCAAAGACTCACAACTTGTCATCATAACACACTCACTCAGGTAATGGCTCAAGGGTACACATGTACTCAACATGTCTTACACAACAAGAATTTGGGGTTACTTTCACTGATTTCACAATGGATATCTTAACACATACCAAAGGTAGTTGAAAGTTCAAGTTCAGAAATGTACAGTAGGTACAAGAATCAAATTAGTTTAAGATGTCCAAGAATAATCCAAAGATTGACATAAATGATATTTAAATGGTTCATCAAAGTGGTATAATAGTTTAGAATCCAAGAAAATGGAAAAGTCAACGGAAGAATACATCACGAGGATAGTCATGAATCTATATGATTGATTGAACCATTCATTTACTAATTCTAATTTAGAGTTGGAGATGATAACATATCAAGGTGAAAGCCATATTGATGTCAATTAAGGGATGAGCAGGGTTGACTTTTCTTTCAGTAGGAGAGGGCTCCATTGGAGAAGTCATATGCGTGTTTATCATTTTTCACCGGGCCTTGCATTTTTATCATCCTACTAGGTTACTTGAATTATGAGATTTTTAGGTAGGCCAAATTGTGAGAGATTAGAAAGACGCTATTTTTATGGAATCGCCAAAATCACGTTTTTCTTCTTCGGTGGGAGAGTTGACTTTTTATTGGTAAGAGATATGATTTTTCTGACATTTTTATTGGATTCAAATGGGGGGTACTTTCTTATTTACATGTAATATCTTAAGTAAATGAAACATTTACTTAAATGATATGGAATGTAAATAAGATATGAGTTTGCAGTCTTGCAGAGGTTCTGCTGACACTTCTGAAGGAAGCAGTCCTGACAGAAACACAGAAATCTGGCTAAGTCTACTATATATATGTGAGTCGAATCATGTACAAATGGGTGAGTCGAATCATGTACAAATGGGTGAGTCGAATCATGTAGTCGAATCATATATAAATGGGTGAGTCGAATATGTGAGTCGAATCATGTACAAATGGGTGAGTCGAATCATGTAGTCGAATCATATATAAATGGGTGAGTCGAATATGTGAGTCGAATCATGTAGTCGAATCATATATAAATGGGTGAGTCGAATATGTGTACTGTAGCAATCGAATGTATCAGTCGAATTATGTATAAACTAGTAGTTGAATCATGTGTAAAATGACAGTCGAATCATGTATAGTTGGCAGTCGAATCATGCAGTCGAATTATATATAAACTGGAAGTCAAATTTACATGTAATTGGGAGTCGAATTACATGTAAACTGTGAGTCGAATTACAGGTGAACTCACAGTCTGGTACTTAGAAACTTTTTAGCAGGGAGTTGGATGGTCTCACAGTGTATAGCATGATCAAGTGTGTGTACAGGGGTGTACACACTATGGTTCTAGGGATGATCCTAACCAAGTTAAGCTTATAGTATAACACAGGAAGGCTTTTATTACTACAGAAGTGATCACCATCGTGATGTGGGACATTCCTAGAATAATCATGGGGGGTCAAACAGTAACATAATACCTAATCCAAGGATGAACGGAAGGAAGAAAGAAGTTTGAATCCTTCACAGGAGATTTCATAGCAAGTCAAGTAAGTAAGATTGAGAGAGAAAGGAGAAGAATTCTACCTTACTGATTTGGAGTAAGTTTTCCCTTAACACAGAACTTCCAAGAAATAGAAACAGAAGGGAAGGCTTGCAGCAGTTGGAGAGATCTGATTTATGTCAACCGAAGTAAGAGTAGCACACATCAAGTAGCTCCAACCCCAAGATCTGCAGCCCCTTTTGCTCAGAAGTAGCAGCAGGAAACACTAGAAGAAGAAAAGAAGGCAGGAAAGAGAAGATGAAGGGGATGGTAGGGTTTTTATAAGATGGAGGATGAGCCTTATCCCTCACAACCCTCCTAGGATAAGGATCGCCAATCCACTGACACGAAGCCACCCCAGATAAGGATGGTTTAAAACGCACAAGGCCTTCCCAACTTAGCCCCCAAGTCTCTTACGTAAGAGAGCTTACGTAATTGGGTTACGTAATTCATGTTTAATTCATTTAGGTTCTTTGGGGCACTTGTTCTATACTTGAATGACACCCAAATAAGATGAGATTTTAGATATAAGTTAATTAAGATATAACTTGAATTATGATGATTTTTATTTAAATTTTAGAATTTATTTTACATAGGGTGAAAAATCACCCGAAAAATAGTTGCGACGGCTTAACCTCGAAGTCCGCGCGTCAATAAATCTGGATATTTATGTTTAAATTATCTCCACATTTTTCTGGAAATTATGGTATTCTCATATTTATTTTTCGTTATAGTTTTTCGGTGTCGCCCTGTCGGAGCGCGCACCTTGGCGTACGACATAGGAATAACGTACGTCAACCTTAATTAAACCCAGATCTTAATTATTTCAATTTAATGACAAAATAATGTATAATAACCACATTATTTATATTTCCTAACACTTTAAATATTTGGGGTGTTACAGTCTTGGGCTCAGTTATTTTTTGTCCCACTAGTTTATTTGCCTCAACTTCATTCCTTAATTTCATTCAAGATAACCAAAACATAGCATCTGCATATAATTTGTCTAAAGATGACTATATAAGAAGATAAACACTACAAGAAAATGCGGGTTTTCCGACGGACAGAATCCGTCGGAAATCCGACGGTATTCCGTCGGCAAATGATCCTTCCGACAGATTTCCGTCTGAAGCTCGTCGGAAATGGTCCGTCGGAAATTGTTGGTCAGTAATTACCGACGGAAGAGAATTCCGTCGGCAATCCGTCGGAAAATTTCCATCGGCAATCGATCGGAAAACGCCGACGGACAATACCGTCAGAAATACTGTCAGTATTTACCGACAGACAATCCGTTGGTAAATAGTAAACCCGTCGGAAACAGCCGTCAGAACCATAGACAGAATTACCGACCGATGTTTTCCGTCGGTAATTTAGAATTTCTGACGGAAATTGATCCGTCGAAAAATCCGTCGGAATGTGCAGTATATTTTTTTTAATTGACAAATAAAAAAAAATTCAAACCTGCTACAATATTCATAAATTTCACAAATACTCACGATCAACATAAAATCATAAAATACAATAAATATAAAACCATACAAAATAATAAATATAAAAAGTCAAGACAGATCTGCTGGATCGGATCTGCTGTCCCTGCCTCGTCATTGTCAGGTGCCGGAGGTGGATCCTATATTAAAAAAAATTAATATGAGAAACATTAATAATAATTAAAAGACATATATTATTTTCAAAAATTAAATTTAAAATATGTGATTATTTCTCAAGTTTAATTAGATACTATTTTTAGATCCATCGTTTCTTGTGTGTTTTTTAGATTCGTCATTTCAATGCCCAACCCAATCCGGAGATCCAAATTAGATCCGTCAGTTCCCACACGTCACTTTAACCCACCCGGTCGTGTCGGAGGAAAACGGCACGCCGATCCGATCCCTATTGGGATTTTGGACCACCGGGTTGTGTGTTTTGACCCTTATATATACTTGGCTGTTTTTTAGATTCATCATTTCAATGTCCAACCCAATCCGGAGATCCAAATTGGATTCCGTCAGTTCCACACGTCACTTTAACCCACCCGATCGTGTCGGAGAAAACGGCACGCCGATCCGATCCCTATTGGGATTTTGGACCCTCGGATTGTGTGTTTTGACCATTTATATATACTGGCTGTTTTTTAGATCCGTCATTCAATGCCCAACCCAATCCGGAGATCCAAATTAGATTCCGTCAGTTCCACACGTCACTTTAACCCACCCGGTCATGTCGGAGAAAAATGGCACGCCGATCTGATCCCTATTTGGGATTTTGGACCCCCGGGTTGTGTGTTCCCTTGTTTTTTGACCCTTTATATATACTGGCTGTTTTTTAGATCCGTCATTTCAATGCCCAACCAATCCGGAGATCCAAATTGGATTCCGTCAGTTCCCACACGTCACTTTAACACACCCGGTCGTGTCGGAGGAAAACGGCACGCCGATCCGATCCCTATTTGGGATTTTGGACCCCCGGGTTGTGTGTTTTGACCCTTATATATACTTGGCTGTGTTTTAGATCCGTCATTTCAATGCCCAACCCAATCCGGAGATCCAAATTGGATTTCGTCAGTTCCCACACGTCACTTTAACCCACCCGTCGTGTCGGAGAAAACGGCACGCCGATCCGATCCCTATTTGGGATTTTGGACCCCCGGGTTGGTGTTTTGACCCTTTATATATACTTGGCTGTGTTTTAGATCCGTCATTTCAATGCCCAACCCAATCCGGAGATCCAAATTGGATTCCGTCAGTTCCCACACATCATTTAACCCACCCGGTCGTGTCGGAGGAAAACGGCACGCCGATCCGATCCCTATTTGGGATTTTGGACCCCCGGGTTGTGTGTTTTGACCTTTATATATACTGGCTGTTTTTTAGATCCGTCATTTCAATGCCCAACCCAATCCGGAGATCCAAATTAGATTCTGTTAGTTCCCACACGTCACTTTAACCCACCCGGTCATGTCGGAGATCCTCGGGTCTCGTGAACGCGAACCTCCGCTGTAAAGAAATAAAATTACTCAACTTTCTGCACTAACAGAGATAGTAATTAAATAAATGATTTTAACTCATGTAAACAAGATATAAAATACTTTTACATATTTTATTGAGAACAATTTGATCTATGCACTCAGAAATCGTTATTTCATGAATAGAAAATCCTAAATCATAGCATGAACATAAATGCTTAATACATGCAAACTAAGACATAAAATTGGAGAAATTATTTGAAAATATTTTTTCTATTTTTCATCTAGCTAGGGAGTCAGTTACAAAAATAAAAGATTAATCTTTGAAAGCCTCTTGTTTATGATAAGGCTCTGGTATGTGTGTTGTCTAAAATGGACGAATTATATATATAGGAAGATTGAGAATGGCCACCCATGGATGTCGGTGTGAGATTGTCTAGGAGTTGTGCCACTTCTCGATTGGCCTGCTTCATCATGGAAGGGTGATTCAAAATCACCCATAACCCATGTCTCAACCCTACTCTCATGAAAAGCACGTTGATAGTCTTGCCCATATAGGCCGCACATAGTGACATGGACATTTAGGTCTTGAGATGGGAAGTACTCATCATCAAAAACCTCCTTCCTCTTTCCAGTAGTCTTCAACCTCTTCTTGCCCTAATTGCCTCATGTGTTGAACCATTCTGATTTTGACCTTATATAAAATACTTGAACAACCAAACACTTCATTGTACCTAGCACATGTGCCTCCAATCAAATGCTTTTGCAATCAGAAGACCACCCCCCCCACCATGATACTCAATGTTATAGTAGTTATATTGCCACCAATGTGTTCTACCTATCCTGCCATATTACAATCCTATGTCATCTATTTGCACTCTCTTTATGGAGAATAACATTGAACTATCGAAATGCTTCTGTCTTAGTGTTGAACATTAATCAAGGGACTCATATATGACATCCACATTTCAATTGCTCAATTTTACTTAAAATGTATAACATACACCAGTTTTATTGCAAAAAATACACATTTAGCTGTAATAAAATATATAATATTTCAAAGTTTAAACCACATCATTAAAATTAGCAACCCTTTAAATTTATAAATCAATATTAATAATTTATTTTATTTATAATTTAATCAATTTCATACAATAACATTCGTGTAATGTAATTAGTGGAATTAGTAGTTCTAAGTTCCTACAATATTTCTACACCATTAGAATAATTTTAACATTAGAGGGGTGGGAAGGGGAGGCGGGCCAGGTGGGGCGGTGGGAAGGGGAGGGGTGGGAAGGGGAGGGGGGACCGGGTGGGAGGGTGGGAAGGGGAGGGGGGCGTGGGCAGGGGGGAGGGGGGCCGGGTGGTGACTGTGGGAAGGGGAGGGGGGCCGGGTGGTGCAGGCGGGGGGGTGGGGGGGAGGGGGGCGGGGGGGGGGGGTGGGAAGGGGAGGGGGGCATCGCGCAGGGGGGAGGGGTCAGGTGGGAAGGGGGGGGGCATCCCGCAGGGGGGAGGGGGGCAGGGTGGGGGGGTGGGAAGGGGAGGGGGGCATCCCGCAGGGGGGGGGGGAGGGGGGCCGGGTTGCAGGGGGTGGGAAGGGTGGGAAGGGTGAGGGGGGGCGGGGGGGGGGGGGGGAAGGGGAGGGGGGCATCGCGCGGGGGGAGAGGGGTCGGGTGGGAAGGGGAGGGGGGCGGGTTGCAGGGGGGTGGGAGGGTGGGAAGGGGAGGGGGGCGGGGTGGGAAGGGGAGGTGGGCATCCGCAGGGGGGAGGGGGGTCGGGTTGCAGGGGGTGGGAAGGGTAAGGGTGGGAAGGGGAGGGGGGCATCCCGCAGGGGGGAGGGGGGCCGGGTGGGGAGGGGGAGGGGGGGGGTGCAAGGGGGAGGGGGGCATCGCGCAGGGGGGAGGGGGGCCGGATGAGAAGGGGAGGGGGGCATCGCGCGGGGGGAGAGGGGTCGGGTGGGAAGGGGAGGGGGGCGGGTTGCAGGGGGGTGGGAGGGTGGGAAGGGGAGGGGGGCGGGGTGGGAAGGGGAGGTGGGCATCCGCAGGGGGGAGGGGGGTCGGGTTGCAGGGGGTGGGAAGGGTAAGGGTGGGAAGGGGAGGGGGGCATCCCGCAGGGGGGAGGGGGGCCGGGTGGGGAGGGGGAGGGGGGGGGTGCAAGGGGGAGGGGGGCATCGCGCAGGGGGGAGGGGGGCCGGATGAGAAGGGGAGGGGGGCGTGTGCAAGCAGGGTGGGGGGGGGGGGGGAGGGGGGCGGGTGGGGGGGTGGGAAGGCGAGGTGGGCCGGAGGAAGGTGGCGGGGCTGGGGAGAGAGGGGGAGGTGGAAACTCATCGGGAGAGGGGCGCGGCGGCGAGCGGCGGCAGGGACGGCGGCGAGCGGCGCAGGGGCGGCGGCGAAGGCGCTAGGCGCAGCGGCGAGCGGCGACCGGCGCGGCGACCGGCGGTGAGAGAGAGAGAGAGAGAGAGGGGGGGTTTTGCGGGACAAGGTATAGGAGGTTTACCGACGGATATTCCGACGACAATATGTCCGTCGGAATATCCGTCGGTATGCTTTCATTACCGACGGATATTTCCGACGGAAATATTTCCGACGGATTTTCCGACTGACATATTGCCGTCGAATATCCGTCGACATTACCGACGGAAATTAATCTGTCGGAAATATCCGTCGGTAATCCCGCTTTTTCTTGTAGTGAAATCGGGAGGTATAAACTTCCATATTTCATTGCCAGTGCAGCCAAAACACTCCCTTCAAACTTGTACATGCAATACCATTGTCACATAGCATTATCAATCACTGACTGCACTTTTTTTTTGTTACATAAATCACAATCTTCTGTTTATTTCTAGAAACACATAATCACGATGAAAAGATGCATAATCACTATGAAAAGATGACTATACAACAAAGTCAAATGGTGTTGAAACAATTACTAATAGTAGTCGAGCTAAAAGATCATCCAATATCCCGTCTGTTGAGGGAAATGTAAAAATTGAAAAGTCAATACTCTTGATTTCTGTGACGATTGCTCTTATATATATATATATATATATAATAGATATATATATATATATATATTAAAAGCTATCTTTTCAAATACTAATGCTAGGAAATATTATGGAATAGGAAAGGACCATGCATTACAGGTAACAAAATCTTTTGTTTTCCTTTATTTCTCATGGGTGTCTTTGGGGAGAAAAATCTCAAGATGATAGTATTGTCTTAAGAAAGAGTTTTCTGTACTTCTAATGTTCAGCGTAAGAGTTGAACAAACAAGTAAAAATAGCATAGAGCAGACAAGGTGGAGCAATACTAATATGACATAGGAAGCCTAAAAGAATTAATTTATTCAATCACTACTAGAAAAATAGGATATGTAGAACCAATAATATTAATATCTAAGGGATCATATAGGTACATAGTAGGACAATGTTCAAAATATCCAGTGCTGAAATCAGAAACACATGTTTGACACAGTGAGGAGCAACCATACTTTGCATAAAATTATATAAAAAGGCAGGCAACAATAACAAATAAAACACAGACAAAATTAATGGACAAACATCGATTCCTTCAACTATCTATTTGTATCCAATTTGCAAGTACTCTGGCGTTAATGTCTCTTCATGTCAGTTTGGAGTTTGGGGATGAAAGTCAGGTGGACCAATCCTATCAAAATTTAGAATAAATAGGATTAAGCTACAAGTAGCCATATCCAGATTAAATAAGCACAAAACAGAATGAATATCGTAAGACATGACTGCCAAAAAGATTGACAAAAGACTACTGTCCACTTACAATTGCAGATAGTGCAACATCTTTGTTCTCTAAATCTTTGTTATTTTGTTAACATATTTATTACTCTCATGTCCAACATCCTTGTTCTCTAAATAAGAGCTCTGCAATACAGATCTTATTTCGTTAATGTCGTCACTACCCTCATGTATAACAGATATGATTCTTCTTCAGAAGGTCCTCCTGCAGGAGTCTGTTGTGCTTCTACATTTTGTTCGGGAGATACTTCTGTGCTCTGATGCTCTGCTCTATCTCATCGTTATTTGCATGCAACTGAATATATGTCGTTGGGATGTAATGTATGAACGACAGTGTGTATGGCCTCATGAAGGGGTTATAACAATGGCCTACTTATCTGATGAGGTGGCAAAAATGGTGGTGCATGTTTGGGTGGCGACATCTAAAGCATCACTCACGCTGGCGCAGTACCTGCAGGAGACCCACACTGCATCGCCACATTCTCCATGTCACTAGACTTAGATGTACTTTGCATGGCATTCAACTTCTTAGGCACCATGGATGAACCAAAGTGCACGAGCAAGACAACGGGCAATGCAGATGACGAGGATACGTAGAGCTCCGGGTGTTTTTTGTAGGTGAGGAAGATGAAGAGTGGAGGAATGCAAGCGAGACTCTTGTCTGAGTTAGAATAGTTCTATTTCAAATATTTTAGCAGAAACAGTGGGAAGGGTAAATTTGAGATTAAAGAAATTCTCTGTAATCGTTGTTTGCGATAGAGCGATTTCATGATAGCGTGCCTCGGGAAGACGCGACACAGGCGACGACGTGTGTTGGGGCTGCTGACATGGGCGTTTTCCACGTGGACCAATCGACTGCGCCCCGGCGACTCTAGCGTGAGATTTATACCCGAGTATACGTACAACTAGTATTAATCTGGCAAGAAAGACACCACGACGCATTGGCACGACGATGGACGCATGGTGGTCGATTTAGCTACCTCATTTTCCCTATAATAATTGTAATATATTTTATTTTATCTCAATTCTATATTTAAAATATTTTATAATAAAAAAATCAAATCTTTAAAAATTAAAAATAATATAAATATATAATTATGATGAAGTGGAATATAAATAATATAAAAAGAGGCCAAGACATTAACATTACAAATTTCATCACTAAAAAAATTAAGTAGCAGCACAAATCTTATCACGAGGCATCAAGAAAAAACCATCTCATGCTGATCACATAATAAGAAACAATAGCATCATCCTGGAGTATACATCTCCAGTTCGTATGCTATACCATTCCTATTAAGTTACAGTCGGAGCTTGTAGACTGTTTGAACGGAGTACTGTGCCATCTTTATTTATTGAGAAAAGTTTACTACATTTTTGTATCACATTTTAAGTGTAATATGACTAGATGATAGTTCTTGTAACATATAATAATTGAGTTGTCATTTTTTCAGTCTGAGAAGAGCCACATAAATTATTACTTAATTATATTACACTTAAAGGATAATACAAAAATACACTAAATGTTTTTATTATTTATTTTTTTCTTGTTGCTTAATTTGTCCCTTCTTTCGTACAAATATTTTAATACGACCCCAAAGACTTGTTCCCGTTCATCGCTTTTCAACGACAGTTGGGAAACATTTCACGTGGGCTCCTGGGAGACCCTTCAACCGGCGGAGGACGTCCCGCATGTGGGGTCGGGCCTCGGGCCGCTCGGCGGTGCAGGATAAGGCAACCTCGACCATGGCGGCCAGGCACTCCTGCTGCTGCGGCATCTGTTGGCTGATCTGCTGCTCCTCCAAGACGAGGTCGTCAGCGCGCACGAGCTGTGGAGCCAACACCTCCGTCAACCTGGCAGCTGAAGCAGAGCGCACCCACCTCTCCAAGGTCAGGTCCCCCGCGAACATGCCGTCCGTCGGGCTCTTCCCCGTGACGAGCTCCAGCAGCATGATCCCGTAGCTGTATACGTCCCCTCTTGTCGACGGTCTGCTGCCCATCGCGTATTCTGCATGCATTCATGTCGAGGAGAGAGTTGGCATCGTTATTAATGGCTTCACCCACCTGATCGGTCAGTACTGCTTGCGTATGTGTATAGTTCCCTCTGTGCGTGCATGTGCATGGGAGAGAGAGAAGAGAGAGAGAGAGAATTAACCTGGTGGGATGTATCCAATGGAGCCCTTGACACCGTAGGTGGTGCTAGCGAAGCCGTCCTTGCCACGCACTAACTTGGCCAGGCCAAAGTCTCCGACCTTGGCCACCATGTCCATCCCCATCAGCACATTGCTCGGCTTCAGATCCCCGTGCACGACCGCCACCTCGCAGTCGTGGTGCAAGTAATCCATGGCACTCGCCACGTCCACGGCGACCCCCAGCATCTCCGTGACGTCCAACCCGCCGCCGCCGTTGTGCCGCCGCCGACCGCGGATCCAATCCTCCAAGCTGCCATTGGTCATGAACTCGTAGATGAGAGCGCAGAAGTCGTTGTTCCTGAAGTCGACCGCCGAGCAAGACGTCACCAGCTTCACCAGGTTGCGGTGCCTCACGTTCCTCAGCGCCTCGCACTCGGCGGCGAAGCTCTTGGAAGCGCCTTCTCTTCCAAGGTCTAGCACTTTGATGGCTGCTGCAACGCCATCTGCTAAGATCCCCTTATAGACGGACCCAAAGCCTCCTGTGCCTAAGAGGTTTGCCGAATAAAAATGGTCGGTCGCCCTCAGGATTTCCTCATAGGTAACCATTCTGGGCCACCCCTTGATTGGCTTTGGCTCTGTTGTTATCGGGGCCTGAGGAACTGGTTTCCATTTTCTATAGAAGAATGTCGCAGAAACTAGTAGAAGAAGCAAAGCAGAAGCACAAAAGAGTGATATTATGACGACAGCCAGCCTAGAGAGGTGCCTGCCATGGTTCTTGTTTAAGCAGAAGGGTGATGTGCTCAGGCACAGCCTTGGGTTTCCTTGCATATACACACTAGAGATGTTTGTGAAAATGCCCCTTTGTGGGATCCCTCCCACCAAGTCGTTGAAGGAAAGATTCAAGAACTGCAGGGCCTGGAGATTTCCGAGGCCGGGGGGTATGGTCCCTGACAGATGGTTTGAGGAGAGGTCTAGACTGCGCAGACCAGTCACCATCGCCAGTTTGTCCGGGATTGGGCCGGAGAGCTGGTTGTGGGAAATGGACAAGACCTCTAAGCTCCTGCATTTACTAATTGCATCAGGGAGCCTCTCCGCTAAGACATTATGGGAGAGATCGACAACAACAACGTTCTCTAATCCCCCAATCTCTTGAGGTATCGATCCTATTAGAGAATTTCTGGAGAGGTTGAGAAGGGAAGTTAAGCTACGGAGGTCGAACACTTCTCTGGGTATGCTTCCATTGAGCACATTGTTGGATAGGTCAAGAGAAAGCAATCTCTGCAAGCCACCCAAACCGGCAGGGATTCTTCCACTTAGGCCATTCCCAAACAACTCCAGCTCTGTCAGCCGGGTTAGATTACCAATGGTGGCTGGGACTTCACCAGAGAGCTTATTAATTTCCAGCTAGACCCAGCATCTGCAGCTCCTTGAGCTGTCCGATTTCCGGCGGAACATCGCCGAAGATAAGGTTATGGCTCAAATTGAGAGGGTCAAGCTCCTAGAAGACCTATAGAACGACGGTAATTTTCCTTGGATCCGGTTCCCACCGGCGTACAACTTTGCAAGACTGCTTGTGAGGTTACCGACGTCCTCAGGTATGATGCCCTCTATGAGAGTATCATCAAAGGCAAGGTATTCCAGCTTAGAGCTATTCACCAACGACACGATGATGTCGTCGCTCGAGCCGGACACCGGATTGAACCCGATGTTATACATGACGAGGTCAGGGAGGTTCCTCAGCGCCCCATGGGGCAGCTCTCCTGTCAGGAGGTTGTGCGACATCCGGAGGCTCCTAATTCCTGTGATGTTGTTCAGTGACAGAGGGATGGAGCCAGTGAACTGGTTGAAGCAGACATGAAAGATCTGAAGATTGGGAATTCTAAAGCCCAAATCGTCTGGGAATTCACCTACCAGCTGGTTGGATGCCAACGCGAAGGTAACAAGAGAAGAAGCGTTATAGACGGACTGCGGGACGGTGCCCATGATGTTGTTGATGGAGATCTGCATGTGTTTGATAGTTGGGAGGAGGCCAAGGTCCCTAGGTATCTCACCGGTGAGATTGTTGGTGTTCAAATCTAGAGTGGCCAGGGACGAGATGTTACAGATGGATGGAGGAATTGCACCGGTGAGCTGGTTATGGCCCAACCTGAGGACCTGAAGCTTCCAGAGCCGGCCAATCTCCGGGGGAATGCCTCCGGAGATGGTATTCCCCGCCATGTCGAGGACTTGCAGCTCTGAACAGTTGGTCAGGCTCTGAGGAATGGCTCCGCCGATCAGGTTGGAGCTGACGTTGAGCTCACGGAGGCGGAAGAGGCGGCCCAACTGGTCCGGCAGCGCCTCAGCAAAGCCGTTCTCCTGGAGATGGATGGCGCGGAGGAAGGAGAGGTTGCCGAGGTGGGGGCTAAGCGGACCCGCCAACTGGAGGCCTCGCAGGTCGAGGGCAGTGACCCGCTGCCTCCGACGGCTGCAGGAAACCCCCCGCCAGCTGCAGGGGTTGGAGGTGCCATTCCACGAGGACAGAGCATGCAAGGGGTATTCCACAACCGGGCCCTGAATTCAAGTAAGGCCTCCCGGTCTGTAGAGGCATCCAAGGAGGCCGAGGCCACCGGAAACAAGCAGGATGGTTCAATCGAGATGACAAGAAGTGGGATAAAGATTAACGCGATAGAGGAGAGGAAGAAGGAAGCCATGGGTGTCCAAGGATAGAGGACGGAAAGGTAATGAGGAAGGGACCCAACGGCAGCTCTCTTTATAGACATAACGAAGAGATGTGAACATTCGACTTAGAATAACGAGTCTTGGCAAGCGGCTACTGCACCACTTCTTCTTTATTTTTCTACTCTCTAGAAGGTCATCCGTTTAGAACTTTACTTTTTGAGCAAGATTTTCTACACTAGTGAAAGTGTAGAAATACTTAATCATCTTACACTTCTTCCTTCTCATTGGTGAGAATCAAGCTGCCATATAGACATTTCTCATTGTGGTGGCTGTTTTCTGCCACCTAAGCCCATCATGATCCATCATGGCCCATCAACGCCTTCCCTTTCGACGTGGCCTCCTCGTACGGTTCCACGCCTCCGCAAGGATCATTTAAAAGGGCCCCACAGGGCAATCACCCCAAGCGAAGCACCGCCGAGCTCCTTAGCGGCTTGCTTCCGCACAGGGGGCATTAATTCTGCTGCGCTGGACAACTACAGGTGCTACCGAACAGCACGTTCGATCCCCACGCGGGTCACCTGCTCGGTAATCTTGTCCAGAGGTTGCCGAACAGCTTTCCATGTCCGCACAGCGGTGATAACCGCCTCAGGCCACGCGCCCCATCATCAAGAAGCACGTTAACTGCCTGGCATCTCAACGGACATCTGAGCGCATAACTCATCCCGTTATGCGCGCCCGTCAAAGCGCCTTTCCAGGCACGATCTACCAACGTTACGCACGTCTGCCTCAGCACCTACGCCTATAAGAGTACAGGTACAGGACCATGCACTGGGACGTTCTCTCTCACGCGAACACGTTCTTACACTCAAAAACCCCCTGCCTTGCAAGCCTCATACTGACTTAGGCATCGAAGGGTTTTCCCCGGTCTTCACCGGGCCCCCTGATCATTTCTGCTGATTGCAGGATCCTCCGTCCGCTACCGGCGACCGTCACCTCCCTTACACAAGTGTTAGGCCTGATCCGCTCCGGCCCAATCAAGGAAAAGGCTTCCACACTTTTGGCGCCGTCTGTGGGACCGACGTAGCCATGGCTCGCGGACGAACCTCGTACCAGAACGTGGGGAGTAGGGCGACGAGATCCCGCCAGTCACGAGCGGACTCTCGCCGGCGATCCTCTCCCATCGACGTCGACATCGCCCCTGCTGGCGCTAACAACGACGTCCCTGCGCTAGTGGCCGCCGCGCCGGCAACTGCCCTGGAAGTAGCAGAACTTCGGGGGCAGATGCAGCAGTTAACGGGTGTCTGCCTTGCCCTGCAGGCTCAGCTGGTTGGACCACCAACCCCGGCGGTTCCCCTGCCACGAGAGCGGCAGGCGGAGTCGTCGCATCGGCGTTCTTGCGTCCTCCCGGCGCCTCAGGAGTAGCAGGCAGACTCACCGCGCCGGTCGCACCGAGCCCCGTCCGAGGAGCAGGCACCGGAGCACCGCAGGCGTTCGCCCCGTCTCTATGTTGCCTCCCCCCGTTCGCCGCGATCGGTTGTGGGAGCCAACTCCCACGGGTCCGGATGAGGGGACCCCGCCAATTCCGAACAAGAGCTCGCCAGGCGCCTGCGACGCGTGGTCGACCTCGAGCGCCGCGTGGACGCGATGGTTCAGCGCGCGGAAGGGAAAGCTCCGGCGAAAGATGACCTGGACTTCCGCTCCCCTTTCAGCAGGGAGATCCTGGAAGCTAGGGTCTCTCCCAAGCTCCCTCTGCCCACCATCGCGCCCTACGACGGCACCACCGATCCGACCGACCACATCCACGGCTTTGAGTCGCACATGGTGTTCCACGGAGCATCAGATGCGGCCAAGTGCAGGGCCTTCCCTGCAACCCTCAAGGAGACTGCCAGGGCCTGGTTCGAGACCCTTCCGACGGGCTCCATCTCTTCCTTCCGCCAACTGAAGAAGTCCTTTCGGGACAACTTCCTTGGTGGAAGGTCACAGCCGCGAACGGCGGCTTCCCTCCTGGCCGTACGCCAGAAGAAGGGCAAGGCGCTCTGGGACTTTGTCAAAAGGTTCCGAATAGAGGCGCTTTGCATCTCGCGTCTGGACGTCCCTCTGGCAACCAGTGCCCTCATCCAGGGCACTCGCGACGGTTTCTTGCAGAGGACCCTTGGCGTCCAGCAGCCCGCCACCCTAGCCGAGCTACTTTCCATCGCACAACGCCATACGGCTTGCGAGAGGAGGCCTAGCAGCGGGTAGAGCGGAGCAGGGGGAGCAGTGTGACAAGAAGAGGTCTTTCGATAACGGCTCTGACCGTGATCGGAAGAAAGGACAATGCAACGGTGACTCTCCGCGCCGTCCGCGCCCCTTCACCAACTACACCCCCCTTACTGTGGCACCCGGACAGATCCTGGCGGAGATCATGAACAAAGCATATGTTCGGTGGCCACAGAGGATGCGCTCCGACCTTCGGAGGCGCGACCAAAACAAGTATTGTCGCTTCCATCGCGACCACAGCCATGACACCTCCGAGTGCCGCCAGCTTAAGGATGAAATTGAAGACCTTATCAAGCGCGGCTACCTTGGACGGTTCGTGAGCTGGAATGAAGAACGCCCCAGACGCCGAGAGCGGACTCCCGAGCAGCCGATCAATAATGAGCCCAATGGGCAGGAGATCAACGTAATCGCGGGAGGCTTCGGCGCAGGCGGAGAAAGCACTCGAAGCCGATGCGATTACGCAAGGCGAGTGCACGTTGTAGATAGGCCTTCGGCACCTCGGCCGACTCCATATCCCACCAGTCCAGCACGCGCACCGCCCGAGGAGGCCATAACCTTCTCGGACGAAGACCTTGTAGGGGTTACGACCCCACACGCTGGCGTTGGTCATTTCGGCCACCATCAATCATTGTAATATGCGTCGGATTTTGGTGGATATGGAAGCGCCCCTGATGTCTTGGCTTACGATTGTTTTGTCCTCATGGGCCTGAAAAACCGATCAACTCGCCCCCGTAAACTCGCCTCTGTTCGGCTTTTCGGGAGTTTCGGTGCAGCCCATGGAAGAGTTCGCCTCCCGATCACTTTAGGGACGGCTCCAAGGGTCGTGACCAAGGTTGTTGACTTCTTGGTCATCAACAACATGCCTGGATACAACGCCATCCTCGGCAGAGGTCTGATCGGCGCATCAAAGCAGTACCTTCGTCACTCCATCAGAAGATGAAGTTCCGACCCCGAGCGGAGTCGGCGAAGTGCTTGGGTGTCAGCCGAGTCCGTTGCTATGTCCTCTCTTAAGGGACAAGCAACCACTCGCGGATCCGGCCCCGCCAACATCCGATCAGCCTTTACCAGCCGAGGAACGCCTGCCGAAGATTTAATTCCTGTCCAGGTAGATGATGATCCCGAGCACCTCTTGTACATTGGCGCCTTGTTGACAGAGGCCGAGCAGCAACGCTACACAGCCTTTATGCTGGCCAATTTGGACGTGTTCGCCTGGTCTGACGATGAGCTTCCGGGCATTCCCCCGGAAGTAATGGTGCATCGCCTTCGTCTGGATCCCCGGATTCCACCAGTTCAACAGAGGAGGCGACCTGTGAACCGAGAACGGCAGACCGTGATTCAGGATCACGTTGTCAAAAGCCGAACTGTCGGGCTCCTCCGAGAAGCCCAATACCCAAGATGGATCTCCAATGTGGTCCTCGTACGCAAAGCCAATGGTAAATAGCGCGTGTGCGTTGACTACAAGGATCTCAATAAAGCAACGCCCAAGGATAACTTCCCCCTGCCGCCCATTGATCAGCTGGTGGACGCTACCTTCGGTCACGAGCTTCTCAGCTTTCTGGATGCCTACTCTGGTTATCACCAGATCAGTATGCATCCTCCGGATCAAGACGCCACGACGTTTGTTACAGACCTGGGGTTGTATTGCTTCACCAGAATGCCTTTCGGTCTGAAGAACGCTGGCGCAACCTACCAGCGGCTGGTCAATAAAATGTTCGAGCAGCAGATTGGGCGCAACATGGAGGTTTATGTTGATGACATGCTGGTCAAGACGCTTCCGAGCAGTGACCACATCTCTGACCTCCAGGAAACTTTCGCAACTCTGCGAAAGTACAATATGAAACTCAACCCTGACAAGTGCGCGTTTGGTGTTCGTTCGGGTAAGTTCCTCGGTTTCCTTGTGTCAAACAGAGGAATAGTGGCAAACCCGGAGAAAATCTAAGTCGTGCTTGAGATGAGCAGTCCGAAGACAGTGCGCGACGTCCAACGTCTGACGGGGCGTCTTGCGGCACTGAACCGGTTCATGTCCCGAGCAGCAGAAAGAAGTTTTAACTTCTTCAGGTTGCTCCGAGGCCCTAAAAGCGCCTCGAAACAAGGGGTCAAGTATGGTGGACTGAGGAGTGCGAGGCCGCCTTCACCGAGCTGAAGGCATATTTGGCAGCCCCTCCTGTTCTCTCAAAGCCTGTGCTCAGAGAACCTTTGTTCGTTTATCTTTCGGTTACCGAACACTCCATCAGCGCAGTCTTGATCAGAGAAGAAGGAGCGGCGCATCATCCACTGTATTACATCAGTAGGGTCCTCCAAGAAGCTGAAAGGAGGTACCCCCGAGCAGAAAAACTCGCCCTCGCTCTTGTCACGGCTGCCCGAAAGCTAAGGCCCTATTTTCAGGCCCACTCCGTTACGGTTCTAACCGATCAGCCGCTGAAATCCATTCTTCAGCGGCCGGAGGCTTCTGGCAGGCTTATCAAATGGGCAATAGAGCTTGGTGAGTTCGACATCAGCTTTCGCCCTAGGACAGCAATCAAAGCGCAAGCTTTGGCAGACTTCGTTGCGGAATGTACTCTCCCTACCGAGTAGGATCCACCGTTGGCAGATGAACCCCCATGGGAACTCTACGTCGATGGATCCTCTTGCGTTATAGGGAGCGGAGCTGGCCTGGTCCTCACCTCCCCGGAGGGGTTAGAGTTCCAATACGCCCTCCGATTCCGCTTTCCGGCCTCCAACAACGTGGCTGAGTACGAAGCTTTGTTGTCCGGTATCCGCATGGCTAGGCACCTTGGAGCCCTTCGGCTTAGGGTCTTCAGTGACTCCCAATTGGTTGCCAGCCAAGTGAGCGGGCAGTTCGGAGCAAGGGAACCCCGCATGGCTCAATACCTTCAACAGGTCAAGAGCCAAGCAGAGGGCCTCCTATACTTCGAAGTCATACACGTCCCACGGGAGCAGAACGCGCGAGCAGATGCACTTGCCAAACTAGCATCCTCAGGTGACATCGCCCATTCCCGCTCCGTGTTTATTGAAGAGCTCGCCTCGCCGAGTACTGAAGTAGACGTCGCACCCATAGAGATGGACCCACCAACTCCGAGCTGGATGGACCCTCTCTTGGCGTACTTACTCCGAGGTGAGCTTCCACCCGAATAGTGCAAAGCTCGAAAAATCAGGATGCGTGCTCAGCACTTCGCCCTCGTAGAAGGCAAACTGTACCAGCGGTCCCTTTCGAAGACCTCTTCTGCGTTTCCTCAGCCCTGAGGAGGCCCTTGCGGCCACCGAAGAGGTCCATGAGGGGTTGTGCGGAAGCCACCTGGGGGGCAGAACGTTAGCACGCAGCCTCATCCGAGCTGGGTTTTGGTGGCCTTCTCTTCAGAAGGATTGCATGTCCTTCGTCAGGAAATGCCCGGAATGCCAGAAGTTCGGACAGCTCATCAAGCACAACCCGCCGAACAGCTTCACAGCCTGTTCGAGCCGCGCCCTTTTGCCAGATGGGGCATTGACATCTTGGGTCCCTTCCCAGGGCCCAAGGTCGGAAGAAGTTCTGTTCGTGGCCATCGATTACTTCACCAAGTGGATCGAAGCCGAACCTGTTGCCACGATCACCGAACAAGCCGCGTGGAAGTTCGTCTGGAAGAACCTCCTCTACAGGTTTGGCGTCCCAAGAGTGATCACCTCCGACAACGGGAAGCAGTTCGACAGCACCTTCTTCAAACAGAAATGTGCCGAGCTCAGAATCTACAGCCACTTCACCTCCGTGGCGCATCCCCAGGCCAACGGCTTGGTAGAAAATGCCAATCGAACACTGCTGCACGGGATCCGCACAAGAGTGGAGGCTGCAGGAGGGTCATGGATTGACGAGCTCCCTAACGTTCTTTGGTGCCACCGAAAACCGGCGAGTAGCCACGGGGAGAAACACCCTTCCATTTGGCTTACGGCACAGAAGCTGTTGTGCCTCTGGAAGTAGCTCTTCCTACCATTCGAACAACCCACTTCGATGAAGCTGCCAACAACCGTGCTCTTCGGGAAAACTTGAATATGCTTGGCGAACGACAGAACGACGCCAGCATTCGCCTCGTCTCTTATCAGCAACGGCTTGCACAGTATTATAATGTGCGAGTTCAGGAAAGGCGGTTTAATGTGGGAGATTTGGTTCTGCGCCGCTGTTCGGCTTCGGATCCCCGAAGAGCAGTCGGCAAACTTGCCATCAAATGGGAAGGACCTTATCAGGTCACCCATGTCCTCGGGAAAGGCTCATATAAGCTAACTACCCCTAGTGGCGAAGCCATACCCAGGACTTGACATGTATCTAACCTCAAGGCTTATCATTTATAAAAGCCTTTGTTCAGCATCCTACTTCTCTTCTCCCTGTTCCTATTGTTTCACAAGCGTTTAGCATACACCCCTGGTTGGAACCCTTTTTTGTGGTTCCCAATGATCTGCGTTATACATGCAATGCTTATAAAACCAGCGGATTTCCATCCGAGCAGGAACAATGACAAAAGGAAGAAGATGGAAAAAGTGAAGCTACAGACAAACCCATAAAGCGGAAATGTTCATTTATAGAATTTTTTTCTTACATTTAGACACCTTGGGCTAGGTTACAAAAGATGACAAAAAGGGCGGAAGGCGCCAGAGTACAATCAAGAGGCTTGTTTGGAGGGGCCGACGCCATCATCGGCAGGAGGCATCCGTCCTGACTGAAACTAGGCGAATCGCACTCCGTCTAAGCGCGCGTCGTTCGTGCGGCGCCGGCATTCCCTTACGGCAGCCTCAAAAGCTTCCCGGCTCAAGGCCGATCTTGTAGCAACGTGCCCCATACTGCTCCAAATTAGCTTTGAAGTCTTCTCCGGCCTTGTACTCGGCAACACCCTGGATTTTGGCGTCAGCCAGCACTTTGGAAAGGGCCTCCTTCTCTGCTCGGGCTACAGCCAAATCAAGCTCGGAGGTCCGAAGAGCAGTCTTGAGGTTTTCCACCTCATCCTGCAACTCAGTCTCCCGGACTTTGTGCTGTTCCACCAGCTCCTGACAGAAGGCGTCTTGTGCTTCCCAAAGTGGCTGGTGATGCTGAGCCCGGACAGCAAGCCTTCGCAGCACCTCCAGGGACTTGGTCACTCCATTCATGAGTGCCACCAAGTCCACCTCCTCGTCTCTATCGGATCGGGCCTCAGAATGATAGCTCCCACTGGAGATCTCCGGGGTTCGATCGGAGACCACTTGCTGACCCCGCGCCAGCATCTCAAGCTGTGAGGCGCTGGGGCAGGGAGGTAGCTCCCTTGGTATGGCACCCTCTAGATGCTCCAAGGCAGCCGCCAATGCTTCCTTCGAGGGCAGCTCGGGCAGACCCTTCTTCAACACCTCAGTTAGGGGCCTGCGGTCGTCCCCAGAGCTTTCGCCTCCAACAGCAGCAATGGAAGACGGGACTCCTTCAGCAACTGGGGCGACAGCAACAGTGCTCGGCGAGACCACCGACCGATCTGCTTCGGTGGCCTCCTGCCTCGCCGCTGGTCGCTCATCCCCACCAGCTTCAGTGGCAGATGCTGCAAAGGCCATCGCGCGGCCCTCCTCGGCATTGCCAAGCGCCTGAGTGCCTCCCTCCCCAGAGTGGACTGCACCCTCGCCGACTACATTTTCCTCAGCAATCACTTTGGCTGCACTCTCGCTGACTACACAACCTACAGTGATCACTGAGGTAGGGGGCATGGGGGGCAGGATCTCTCCGCTTCCTTGCGGAACATCCCCCCTCGAAAGAACTGCCTCGCCAGCACCAGACTCTGTTGCCGTCGCAGGAGTGAAAGTGTTGACTTTTCCCACTCCTCTCCCCGAGTCCGCGGTGACCGCCCCGTCCTCGGCACTGAACTTTACGCCCTCGTGTGACACGCCACCCTGCTCGGCATTTCCTTGATCGACGCCTTCACAGGGCAGGACTCCTTGGGTCTCGTGCATCTACGACTTCGCCCGCCCTCCGGAGCGGTCTGATTCGTCGCTGACCATGATTAGACCCAGTTCGGTGGACATTTTCGTGACCGCCTCCGAACGGTCCACAATCGAAGCTACCAACGCCCTCCGCTCGGGCGTCCTCACGACTTGGCGAGGTCTCGCACTAGCAGAGGCTCAAGATCCCCCTCTTCCTCCTCTACTCCCTCGGCGTCCTCTATGACGCGCGGCACCGCCCTGGCCGCCTTCTTCTGCTTACGAGCTCGGCGCTCGTCGGACACCTCCTCCTCGGAAGTGTGATCTTCGGCCTGCGACTCCATCTGGGCCGCCTTGCGCTTCTCCTTCCTCTTCGGTTGGGGGAGAGAAGCCGATTCTGCGATCATCGCCTTCTCAGATGCCTTTTTCAGGGCACCTCCTCCTACCGCAGTCTTTGCCTTCTTGGTGGGCCCCATCCGGGGCAGCCTCACCTCTGAAGACACCGCCCCGGACTCCTTCACGGGGGCATCCTCGTCTAGCCTTATCAAGTGAAGGCTAACCGGGATCGTTTCGACGTAGTTCGCCATCTCCTTCTGGCCCCGACCAGCAGCTACATCTTCGGCATCTGGAAGAAACAGAAGAAGAGTCAGAACCCATGTATGTGGGAAAATGAAACAAGCAGCAGAAGGCTTACCCCAGGCGCGGCTAAGCTTATACTTCACAAGCTTGTATTCGGTCAGGTACCCCTCAGCGTGGTTGACCCCGACCGTGTTCAGCGACTAGGAGGCAGCAGCTGCCCCCTGAATCAGAAAGGGGGCCATGTCTGTCCTCTTCAGTGGCTCCGCCACCCTAACGGGGAAGTCCCACTCTGGGACGTTCGCCCCCTTTCTCCGCCCCACGAAGAAAAGACGTCCGGTCCACCCCTTGTTGTTGGACATACGGGGCGAGAAGTTGATCCGCATCCGGTTGGTACGGTGCTTCACGTACACAATGTCCATCCCAGATTGCGGAGAGCAGGCCAAACTGAAGTGACTTCTGAAGATCTCCGCAGTCGCTTCGATGCCCCTCTTCTTGCATATGATGCAGAAGACGAAGATGGACCTCCAGGAGTTCGGCGTCAGTTGAATAGGCGCCACCTTCCAGCTCCGGAGAAGCTCCTTCGCGATCTCCGGCACCGGCAGCCAGAGACCAGCTTCCAACAGGTCCAGCGAAAGAACGAAGCACCCAGGCCTCGTGGTCAAGTACGACTCGTCTTCGCGCATCTTCGCGCATCAAGACGATGTCGTACTCTTCGCCAATCCGAAAGCGCTCTCGAGGACCTTCGAAACTCCGGAGCTTCACCGCTTTCGTCTTCACCAGCGGCGTCCCGCTGGCTCCGACGATCTCCTTCCCCTTCTGGGCCATCACTGGAAGGCGGACTGCACGGCGGACGGAGAGGAAGAAGCAAAGGAGCAGAGGAAAGCGCGAAGAAGAGGCTGGCTGGTGTCTCTAGAGGCGCCAAACTCTGAAGATTTTTGAAGGCGAGGGTCCCGCTCCCACCTCCTCCCCTTCCTTATAAGGAAGGCGAGGTGCGAAATTCGAAGCGGGACCAGAAACAGCGTTTCCCTCCGCTCCAAGTCTCTTCTCGAATGACCCGCGGGTGACCGTTCAGGGCTGGCATATGACGTTCCGGGTTTGACACGACCCACGTTGTCATCATGAAGGCTTCATGTTCGAGGTGAACCCTTCTGTAACGGCATCGCCACAGGTCTGTTCGGATCTCCGAGGACGATACCGCATTTATGGCGGAGATGACGCCCGAGCAGGTCGCCGCCCCCAAGCGCTCCGATTTCTGAGCCACTTGAGGGCGTGGGGGACAAGTGTGGTGGCTATTTTCTGCCACCTAAGCCCATCATGATCCATCAGGGCCCATCAACGCCTTCCCTTTCGACGTGGCCTCCTCGTACGGTTCCACGCCTCCGCAAGGATCATTTAAAAGGGCCCCACAGGGAAATCACCCCAAGCGAAGCACCGCCGAGCTCCTTAGCGGCTTGCTTCCGCACAGGGGGCATTAATTCTGCTGCGCTGGACAACTACAGGTGCTACCGAACAGCACGTTCGATCCCCACGCGGGTCACCTGCTCGGTAATCTTGTCCAGAGGTTGCCGAACAGCTTTCCATGTCCGCACAGCGGTGATAACCGCCTCAGGCCACGCACCCCATCATCAAGAAGCACGTTAACTGTCTGGCATCTCAACGGACATCTGAGCGCATAACTCCTCCCGTTATGCGTGCCCGTCAAGGCACCTTTCCAGGCACGATCTACCAACGTTACGCACGTCTGCCTCAGCACCTATGCCTATAAGAGTACAAGTACAGGACCATGCACTGGGACGTTCTCTCTCACGCGAACACGTTCTTACACTCAAAAACCCCCTGCCTTGCAAGCCTCATACTGACTAGGCATCGGAGGGTTTTCCCCGGTCTTCACCGGGGCCCCCTGATCATTTCTGGTGATTGCAGGATCCTCCGTCCGCTACCGGAGACCGTGACCTCCCTTACACAAGTGTTAGGCCTGATCCGCTCCGGCCCAATCAAGGAAAAGGCTTCCACACTCATCTTTTCCAAGAAGTACAGAATGATTAGGAATTTCTATACTTTCACAAGTGCAGAAAGCCTTTCTCTTTGGTTGGTTCCTCTCAAATGATAAGATTTATAACTAGTTCATTCCTCAAGAAAAAAATTCTAATAATTTAGAATAATTTTCACAAATTAATCACAAAGAATATTATACTAGAGACATTGATGTACATTGTTAAAATCTCAGAAAATAAATTGTAAACTATAAGAAAAATGACATATGTCAGCGGCTTTAGGCCGTTGACAAAAATAACAAATTGGTTGACAAAGATATATGTCAACGACATGAGCCTGTTGACTAAGCCATCGACATCTTGGTCGTCGACTTATCATATGTCAACACAAAATTAAGCCGTTGACAAAAAAGTCATTTATCTACGGCTATCGTCCATTGACAAAAAAAAAATTATGTCATCGGCTTAGAGTCGATGATATAAGTTCTCTTTTCAACAGCACAAAGCCGCTGACAAAAGTTTGTTTCGTTGTCGGATATGTGGCCGCTGACAAATGTTACATTGTCAACAGATACATAGCCGCTGACAAAAGTGAGAATATCTTTTGTCAGCGGGTTTCAGTCGCTGACAAATGTCTGTATAATTTTTTAATATAATTAAAAAAATCTAATTTTTTGTTTGTACAAATACCTGAATACAAACACAACAAGAAAATAAGCATACAATACAACTAAAATAAATCCACATCATACTCAATTCATACAACATCAAAGTCTCTAAATACTCAATTCATACAATATCAAAGTCTCTAAATACTCAATTCATACAACATCAAAGTCTCTAAATTATGTCATCAAAATATCTATCTATCTATCATCATCATAGTCATCTCCCTCCGCATCAGTATCTACGTGGTCGTCCTCTGGTGCTCTCGGTGGAGCTGACGCAGCAAATCTCTGACTAGTTTGAAACTGAGTCATGAGTGTGTTCATCTGCAGCATCTGTCTACATATGTCATCCATCTCAGACTCTCGTTTACGCAACTGCTCCAACTCCCTCCGCATTTCATCCATCTCTAAGTCTCATCTGCACGACTCTATGCATAGCTCCTCAACCTCCATTTCTGAGAGTGTTTTCGATGTTGTTGATCTGTTGCTGATAGTTAGAGGAGCTCGACCCTTCTCTTGTCTCATACCATGTGCGACGTGTCCCCCGACTACCTCCGCAACGAGTGCGACCAGATCAGTCCTTCCCCATAATTGAAACGAAAGCCTCCTCAGTAGAAATGGGAGTACTCCCACTCTCACTATCTCATGAAGTAGCAGACAATTGAATCATCCTCTCCTCCATCAAAAATTTTTTAAAAATTATTTTTTACAATAAAAAAATGTCACGTAAACTTTAATTCTAAACTTTAAAAATATATTTACATATCGACTCCTACTCTTGTCATCTACCCACTGCTCAGTACCATCAGGTAACTCTTTGCATCTGCCAATTTTAAAGATCTCCACACGATTGGGTTCACGATCATGAGTAATGCGCTATTCACATGCGTTAAAGAGAGTAAGAACTAAGTAAATATTAAATTGACAATAAATATTAACTAAATATTTAACTTACAAAATCATCTTTCAATTGATAATGACTCTTTCTGCCTTTTCTATATGGCATAGATTGATGAGACTGATTAGGCCTTATTACGATCAGCGATATTTTATCAACAAATATTTAAATGTTAAAATAAAAAATGAAGATGTACTATAAAACTTTATTATTACCTGCTCATCCGAAGTGTTTCATTTTTCACATATTATCTGCCAATCATGCGGATTAACACCAGCTGGAACTGAGGCAATGGCATCTTCGAAAGACTTGCATGTATAATGCTGTATAGAGACATAATTTTTTTAGTTCCACATTAAAGTAGTTGGATGTTTTGCATAAATATTTTTATAAATATAGGTTATGTCAAACATCTGTCTCATTTTAGTATATTATTAAAAATATCTTCTAAATACCTTTATACATTGCAGTTATGCTTCAAAATTTCTAATGTCTACGTCAGCTTATTAAATCCGAGCTTTCCAAGTTGTTGTACATGCCATAACAAATCAAAAAAAAAAATTCTTCTGATGTATTCCCAGATTTTTTCATGAAAATCTGAAATAAAGAATAGTAACGTCATCTTTGTGTAATAGCGGTATATATATATAGATATATATATATATATATATATATATATATATATATATATATAGGGATGCTGGGTGCGGCCAAGATGACGTTACTATTCTTATATTTATATTTAATAATTCTAAAATAACAAAAAATGGGAAAATACATTTAAAAATCAATAAAAATGAAATAAATATCAACAAAATTCTAAAAAATAGATTGCATGTTTGCAACCATGTTCTCTTTTATGTGTAATTCATTTCATTCAATGTGAGTCATATTCTCTTGTTTCTAAGGGTTTGTCTGAGGGTAATCAAGGGTATTCAGCCTTTGTGCTGATATAATTAACACTAACCGCAGTTAGTGGGGGAGGTCAAATGAACTAAATAAGACCATGTCCATGTCCAAATAAATAAAACTCAAATAAAAATCAAATCCAAAGATAAATTTAAAATTAAAAAATGTTAAAAAATAATTCTCACAGTACCTTCCACCACTCCACCTTCCTCGGTGGTGTCCACTTCTTGCAACGCCTGCAGTCGGCCGTGCTTCTTCTGTCCCATAGGACGCTTTTCATTTCTTTCAACAGAGGGCATTCCTAAATACGGTGATCACGACTGCCACAGCGAAGGCATGCACCTGCCTTCCTTCAGCACTCTTCTGCAGTATGACCCAGCTTGTCACAATGTTTGCATCTTGGCTTATTGGTTGGGGCAGTAGTAGTGGGGACTTTGGGCTTTCTCTCCTGGCTTGACCTGTCAGTAATACTTAACGGCCTTTTCTTGCTGTAGGCAGGCTTGCTTGGTGCTCCAGAAGTCAGTTCCTTCTTTACCATTCTACCCTTGATGCGATCAGTGAGATCGGTTGCATCCTCGAGTAGTTGTGCTTTCCTGACCATCTCTGGGTAGGTCTGAATGTCCATAGGTGCCAATTGGGGATGTATGCAGGCCTGAGCCCATTAAGAAACCTTTTTGCCTTCATCTTCTCTGTGCTCACCAGATGTGGCATAGCACGCCAATCGGTGAGAACTGAGCCTCATACTCAGCAACAGTCAGGTTCCTTTGCTTCTAAGCGGCAAACTCAGATGCTTTACTCTCTTGGACCCTCTCTGAGAAGTACTTGGAGTTGAAATGCTCCTTGAACTCATCCCAAGTAAATTGTGTGTCCACTCTGGTTGCCTCAACGGACTCCCACCATGCACAAGCGTCCCGTTCTAACTGGAACGTAGCTAGCAGTATCTTGTCCCCATCCGTGCATTGCATGACGCGGAAGATACGCTCAATCTCCTTGAGCCAGTTCTCGGCCTCATCAAGGTCTGTGATACCACTGAATCAACGCAGATTTAGGTTGCTGAAATTTCTATGTAAATCACCAGCTCCTCGGTTGTTGTTATTATTGTTGTTGGCTCCAGCAGCCTAAAGTAAAGCTTGAGTGAGCTGCTGAATTGTGTGTTGCATATCACGGAGTTGAGCACGCTCCGCTGCCATTGTTTAAGTTCCTTCAAAAGAGAATTGAAATGTAAGTCGTTGGGTTTGCACTAAGTTTGTGCGTGTGTGCGTTTATTTTATCTCATTACCCTTGGTTCTACCCATCTCACATAGGTACGGAATTAGACTCTAAGTCAAGGCAGGTCAAACCTAGATCATCCTATACTTAAGAATAACCTAGGCTCTGATACCACAACAAAACTGTAACGCCCCGGCGCGGAATATCGGAGCGGGATTACAGTTATTAAATAGAACAGAGCGAGAAAAATAATGACAACCATTGCACGAATGGTATAATACCAAATAAGCTCAATTTTCATTAATAATCCATCAACTATCTATTACATCAACGTATCAGAGCCAATCTAGGGGCCAGAGTACTTTTATTGAAAACTAAACTATTACATTTTGACTAACTGACTCACTACTCATAACTATACTAACTACTACTAGATAGCACTGGTAACTGAAATGGTCACTCCTGAAGCATCTCCCTCAGTCTCGTCCTCGTAAGTGTGGTCGTCTCCATCCAACTCACCTGAACACATTAAATGAACACGGAGGATGAACGAATAATGCCAAGTAGGACTTAACATCTCATGAATACAAGCATGCTTTAAATAGTTAATGTCTTAAAGGCAGGTTAACTAGAGAGTAAAGTCAAGTAGAGCATGTCACGATAACGAGAGAACAATAGCAACTGGCATAGGGAAAATAGTACATTAATGAGAACATCAATAGAATGGCCATGTAACATTATAACATGTAAATTGCACAACGGTGCACTAGTAACAATCACGCTTGCACTTGTAGAGATAGTACTTTGATTGTCAGATATTAATCTAGATAGTAAACTGGCATTGGATGCATGCCGTAACACATCCTTGATCATTTTAACTCCCTTGGGCACTGGCACTTTTTGGACGCTCCTCCCAGGACCTGATCGGGACCTATTGCGCTGGCATTAGTCATTTCTTTTATCTTAGACAATCACACGAATGGCCAATAGAGTACCAAGAAGAGATAAGAGAGTACTAGACGAGATAGATGAGAGTGTAGAGAGAGCGTGAACAGATAAGAGGACCATGGACATTAGACGAGATAGAGACAATTCCATAAAACAACGTGAAATTCTGATAGTAACGGTTGCACAGCACCAGGTCGGGTGCCGACAGTCTGGTAGAAGTCACAACCGCCCACTAGCCGTGCTGTGTACACAGGCTAGATGGTTCGGCGTGATCACAAGATAAGGAGAGAACACACTAAGGCCATGGATCATACTGATCCCTAAGGTGTAACGGGTTTTTGGGGTACAACCAGCTCGTTGACTAAGGACATGCGCCAAAGCCAAGAAGACTTACGGAGGTTTTGACAAGGATTCCCTAGTCCAGTCGAGAGTATTCCCGGTGGAGAGGTGGTCCAAGTCAAGAGAAGGTGTGTAGAAAACAGGTCCGTCGTGCCTCGAGTGCTCGAAGGCCGAGGGAAAATGATAACGGTAGATGAAACAAGAGAGTAAAACGGAAACAAGTAAAATTAAATTAAATAGAGAATTTAATAATTAATTTCACTTAATTACCAGATATAATATTAAGTGAATTAACAAGGTCTCATGGCATATATTAACGTTTAGTGTGTGCAAGTGTAGATGAAATCAAGAGAGCAAACATGATTGTGCACATGGCTTTTAGTTTGGTCAATTTCATGTACAAATATTCATTAACAATTAGCAAGTCAAATTTCACCTTGACAGCACTTAATTAAGATTTCACAGGGATTAATTGACATGTATAGCATGGTTATATGTGTAAATTGTAGGTTCTGGTCGTTCTGTTCAGAACGCGACGCAGGAGTCTGTCGCGTCCATGTCGCGACACAAGTTTGGGTCGCATTCAAGATTATGTCGCGACAGGGTCTAGGGTCGCAATAAGGTCGCGCCACTAGGTCTGGTCGTGATATTCTGAACCGGGCGATGGGGTGGACCGGAGGGCAGGTCGCAACGTGTAGTCCAGTCGCGTTCAGAACGCGACAGATCTTAGCGTCGCGACACCTTCTGCTGTCGCGGCGTATCGTGCCGTCGCGACACCAGAGGGCCGCCCGAACCTAGAAAAGGGGTTTTCCCAATTTCCAGGTGGGTCTGCTAAACCACCGAGCACTTCAAAAATCCAAATATATTCATACTGATGACCAAAAATCATGAGATAAATTTTATACAAAACTAGACATGGAGATCTATCACTGGAAACGACTAATTAGAAATTAGACAAGTGTAAAGCATGATTTGGCTTGGTTACTTTTCGTTAACCTAAACATGCACATGTCTAGAGAATGACTTAATTCGCCACAGATATGAGACAAAAATTAGGGCAAATAGGGGCATTTGAAAGCTAACATGATGTAGTATTATGAGATTTTTCTCATGGCATGAAGTCAAGTATACACGAGGTTCACAAACAAACATGAAGGGTCGAGTGCATGGATCTGACCGGATTCAAAGAATTAATTCTCCCTCATGGAAGATCAAAATAGAGCGAAACTAGCTTTTGCTCAGGATCATGAACTCTTCCTAGGGTAATTTTTACACGAATTTAGCTTGAGAGATTGCCTACCTTTTTTCATGGAGTAAGAAAATTAGGGCTTGAGACGAAAATAGGATGAAATCCCTTGCTCCAATCCTTCTTCTCCATGCTCCTAACGTCCAGAACTCCTCCTCTTTGTCCCTCAGAGCTCCAGCCACGAACTAAGGTTTGGTTGGGACGAATTTGGGGGTATATGGCTAACTATAGGAGTCCTAGCCATTCTAAGAGTCCTCCCTTCCATTAAACTTCGAATATTCTTCTTTATCTCCCACTTTCTCTTATTTATCCACCTAATAGAGTTGGGAAGGGATCCAATTTCGTGGGTAAAGGTTTAGGGTAAGTGTAGGACTCTTTTTAGGATATATATGGGTTATTTAGTATTTATCTTAACCCCTTTTCATTTATTTAATTAATTAGGTACGAATTTAACCTAATTACCTCTCATCCCATGATGGGCTCTTCTCTTTTGGGCCCAATAAACCATGTTAGGACCATTAGTACATCCCATTACTAATTTAGCTTAATGGGCTTTGATTTAAATCATTCTAATTATATTTATTCCCATTTTTATTCAATTATTTCTATTTTCCTCATTTATTAAAAATAGAAGTTTTATTTTATTTGGGTTTTGAAAATCAAGGGTGCTTAATGATCAATTTGACTCTTGTGTGCAGGTCGTTGTAGATCCGATTTGGGAAGAGCTTGAGGTTCTCCTTGCTCCAGCCTTCTCCTCGAGATCTCCAGCCACCATAGGCTCCAAGCACGCCTCCAATAACCCTAGGGGTCGTCCCATGGGAGAGAGATGCTTTATTTATAGAGAGAGGGGTCTTTAGTTACCTAATTGGATTAGAAACTTTTAGGGATGAATTTGGGTGTATCCTTCCTCAAATTGGAGATTTCTCTCCCAATTCGATGGAATTGAATATAGAAACTTATTTTAGGTTGTAACCACGAGTTGGGCTCAATTGAAGTCCAATAAGTATGTTTTGGATGTGTATTAACCTTTTAATCTTGATTAGTTAAGATTTTCAAATTCGGGGTTATTTTTCTACTTGAATTTATTGTTGCCCAAAATATATATATGGCTCGAATTCATTGGGTTGTCAATACCCAATGTTTGAAGTCCATTCATAATTTTTATTTTAATTTATGACCCCTTTATGTATATGTGATAATGGTTTTTCGACTATTCCTTAATTATATTATATGTCACAATAATCTTAAACTCAATCCAAAAGGTTTTTATTGGCCAAAATTTCTTTATGGTCACTAGAGAATAATGTTTAAAGTCTAATTATGATTTTTACGAAATTTGTAGATGTGTTTTTACATCTGACATAATGGTGCGTACGTTTTTAACTAGTTTTAAATTATTAAGTAGTCATATTTTCTATTTATCTCCAATTTTCAATTACTGAAATTCTTGGGGTGCTACATCCTCCCCCACTTAAAAGAATTTGGTCCACAAATTCGTAGGAGATTGTCTTCTTTCTAAACTGCGTCAAATCTCCCCCACTTAAGATTATGCATGTAGAGGAAAAGTTTCAAGTAGATTACTTCGAGGTTATTGTATTGGTATGAATATATTAATTCTTCTGAATTATGACTTTATCAGTAGGAGAAGATGATACTAACGAGGAGAATCTGAAGAAGCACCAAGATTACATGATGCTTGTGATGTCAATGTGAGTAGATCTACCTCATGTCGACCGCCCCTTCTATTCTTCCTAGGGCGTTCCTTTCCTGTTGTTGCTTGAAGCCAACCTTGATGTTGAGATGCCTTCTTCTTCAATTGAGAGCAACCACTGATCTGGTGGCCCATACTTCCGCATCGCAGACAAGCCCCCATCTTTCTCCAACACTCCTTAGCCTTATGTCCCGTTTGACTACAGTGCCAACAATTCTCCTTGAATGGTAGGATTGCGTCATGTGGTTGGTCTCGTCTCTTAGGCTTCTTATTCTTTAAGTGACCTTGTCTTTATTTAATCTCTTCTTAGGGCTTTTGAGTTGATAACCCTTGGAGTCAATGTTCTGCTCTTTTATTGGGGTGGACTTCCCATTATCTCCTTTGGTCATCTCTATGGCATCTTCTACTAATTGAGCTCGTTTCACCATCTCGTTGTAAACTTGAATGTCCATTGATGCCAATAGGGGAATAAATGCTGGATTTAATCCATTTAGGAATCTTTTTGCTTTCATCTTCTCTGTCCCATCTAGGTGTGGTGCATAGCGAGACAACCTAGCAAATTGGGCTTCATACTCCGCCACTGATGATCCTTCCTTTTTAAGAGCAACGAATTCCACAACTTTCTTCTCACGAACCCTTTCAGAGAAATATTTATTATTGAAGTGTTCTATGAATTCAGCCCAAGTAGTAGGAGTATTAGGCAATGTAGCTTTGGTGGCCTCCCACCAGGCTCTTGCATCGCGTTCTAGTTGAAAAGTGGCCAATAAGACCCTCTCTTGGTCTGTGCATTGCATACATTGAACATCTGTTCCATCTCTTGCATCCAGTTTTCATCCTCCTCGGGGTCAAGAGATCCATCAAACTTAGGAGGATCCATTCCTCGAAAATTCCTATGTAACTCTCCTGCCCTGACACGAGCTCCACCATGTGCGACCTGTTGCAAGGCCTGCGCCAACTCATGTATTGTGTTATGCATATCGTGTCATTGGCCACGCCTTGCTGCCATCTCCATGAATGTTTAGGATCCTGAGAGAAGGTTAATATTTAGTTATAGTCTAAGTTATTCTTTGTGAATATGAATTTATTAACTTTTGAACTATTCTAACCACGGGCTCTACCCATCTCACTAGGTACTAACAAGAGACCTAGCTTAGTGCTAGACACAAATAGCATAGGAACCTAGATCCTCACAACATGATACTTTAACGTAGGGCCATAACTTACCCTCTAATGTATCCTAGGACTTTAGAAAGTCTAGGCTCTGATACCACTCTGTCACGCCCCCAATTTTTGTTTTAGCAGCGGAATAAATTGGGGGACGCGACGAACAAGCCAGCATTCAGAAGCTATAGACCAATAGCTATTACAAATAGGGCCCATAATGCAATAATCAAATTTTCTTCCTTTATTTATCAAAACGAATATTACAACCTCCAATGTCAAATGAAACACTCCTTGCTCACCAATCTATCTATCTCTCAAAGAAAAGGGAAATTACATTCATGACCAATCTAAATAAAAATAAGAATGGACTCTCTAAGTGTACTCCACGCTTGACGCACAAGTCCCATCATTTACCTTTACCTTCACTACCTGAAATGTTAAAGCGACCAGGTATGAGCGCACTCGCCCTGTAGGATTTACATCTTCCAGCAATGACATAAGTATTTACATTTTAAAAGCTAGAAGGTATGAACATGATATGTATAATGCAATTAAAACGTCAGTAGTAACAAGTGTACAGTGTATCATGTAAGATAGTGTGATCAAGATATTGTAATGATCAATCTAGCAATAAGGTTGTATTCAAGAGTTCAAGATATTGTGAACAATGATCTAGCAAGATGGTAACTTCATGAACAAGAGCAAGATAGCATGTAAGAAGATGGCCATTTCACTAGCAAGCATTTTGAGAAACCCACTCAAAACACTCCACAAGAATATCATGCAGGATCTACTGGTGCCTCATGCAAGTACATCCTTCAGCCACTTGGGTTAAGGACCAACATACAGTAGCAGGTAACAAGCAAGTAAGTTTATCACGTGTAACAAGTACGTGCCATGCCAAGCACCAATCATGATTCCGCTCCACGCCAGGCACACGACTTTTTTAGGGGATCAACCTAACAATCAACTCCTGGGGTAATGAACATATTTGGGAAAATTGCGCAATCAACACCTTAGGGTAAACAAGACTTTGTCGGGGGCGAATCTAACAATCACACCCATAGGTAATAGGACTTTGCCAGAATCTCCAAAACCAGATATGTGACCTCAGTCAGGGTCGTATTGCGCAACACTGGCATGTGTCCCAATGAGCCTGTCGACTCATGGGTGACAAGAATGAGTTTTGAGTCCATGACTCCAATATCATTAATGTACTTCAAGAACGTATCACAAGAAGGCAATGTGTGTCAATAAGGATAGACTGGTCGAGAAAGTTCAGGACTATCATGTCAATAGTAATGATTATCGAGAGTGTCATGTCAATAATGATATAGAGTTCAAGTGTATGTTAGGAATATCAAGTCAAGAGTTCAATCTGGAAGCATAACGACACATTTACATAGATTCTATCTTTAATAACTTGGTTTGATGTGTTAAACTCGATCGATCACTTTGAGAAAGTCAAGATGAGAAGAGAAAGATCTCGTCAAGAATGCCAAAAGAGAAGAGATACGTGCACACTAACTTCTAGGTACTTCATTGGTACAACCTGTTCCATGTGGGAATCCATGGTCAGAGGAGACTTACGGAGGCCTTGGTCAAGGGGTCACTAGTCTGGTAGAAGGAATATCTAACGGAGTGTTCACCACAAGCCAAGAAGGGTCTTTCCTATCATGCTAGAGTGTATGGCATGCCGTGCGTGAGAATCACTCCAGTGCGTGTGTGAATCCAATTATGGAAACTCCAGTTATAGAAACTTCATTTATGGAAACTCCATGCTTGGAAAGTATCATGAGTGCTAAATCAGGAAACACTAATCATGCATGACCAATTTTAGCAAGTATCATTGTATGTTTAGCAAGTTCGGTAACAAGGTAAGAACGTGAATAATCGGCAGGTAGAGAGCATGATCATGAACTTAAGATCAATTAAAAATCATGTGAACATTTTTAACTTTCATATGGGTTGTTAAATGCATGATAATACTTTCTATAACCTTCCTAGAATAGATCAAACTCACACAAGCAAGGAACGACACAAAACTATGAAAATCGAGATGTATGCCCCTTAGAAGGCAAATGTAGTCCCATCCCTTCACTTCCTTAGGTCATAACTCATTGATTTTTTATTCAAATATCACACATGAATATAACATATTTAATCCCTTTGAATTAGGAATCCAGCAAAGAAAATGGCTCATCAATCCGAGGTCTATAGAAAAAGTTATGGCCGATTAAGTGGACATAGGCAGAAGGCGACACCTTACCTATCGCCTTCTGAACATCTTGAATACAAATAAAGTTTTGATTTACCTATTAGATCTGCATAAGAGTGAATGCTATCCTCTTGACAAATCAAGTGATAAAAACACACATCAGAAGTTATATTATTGTTCATTTCCGTCGCAGCTGGTACCTGTGAGGCAGATATCTCATATCTATAACAAGGGTATACCTGTAAATTCAGAACAGATTCTTGAGCAATTAACATCTTAACAGGGATATTTAATTACTCCATAAGTCCCTACATTCGTCTAGTAGTAGGGCTGCCAATGGATATTCATTTTCCAACTGTTCGACCTTTCCATACTCGTTTTTCCATTTTTGATTATTTTTCATTTTTTCATTTTTTTTCTGATAATATATATTTTTTATTTTAATTTTAAAAAATATACTCTTAAAATCTATTTTTTTAATATTAAAAAATTTTAGACTAAATTTTAACTTCTACTTAATTTGTAAATAGAATCTAATTAACTTATCTCTCTCGTAACATTTGTTATGTCTATTATTATCAAAGACATCCATTTTATCACTACTCCTAATGTTATAAACATCTATTATTTGATCGTACTAAATTTTTTTTATTATTTTTTATTTTTAAATATTTTTTTGACTTTTTTTAAAAATATATATATATATATTATTTTCGATTCCGACTCTGACCCGATGACAGCCCTATCTAGTAGTGTGGATGATAAATTTGGCACTGCCCTCTGGACAATGTGGCCCCCCGCTGTCCTCCAAATTATGAATATCTCATGTGGCAGACTTCCTGCATGCTGTCTTCACATTTCTTGCTGCGTGCAAGAGGGGTTACTCCATCCATATTGCAGCGTAAGAATTGACGAACAGGGCATGCATGGAGAAGTCCTCCTGCTGCTGCATGAAGCACGGCCAAAGACTTATAGTATTCGTACGTATATTACAAGGTAAAGTGACTAGATTAAAGAGGCTGGAGAGGAGCTAGCCGTCTCTCTAATGGTGTCTTGACATTTTATTTTCCAAGGCTTTTAAGTTGATGTGCTGATCACAGTGCCGTGCCGTATGTTTGACAGAGAAATTACGGAATTGCGTGGAGAAGCAAAAGTATGCAATCACACAAGAAGAACAAACCCAGAACTAGGGGTGTAAACGGAACCCGATATTCCGATCCGATACCGATAAAAATTATCGGTTTCGGAATCGAAAAATGATACCGATAGCTTATCGGAATCGGTATCGGATATTCCGATAAGTTATCGGAATCGGAATCGAAAAAATAATCGGAATCGGTATCGGTATCGGTTATTCTGATAAATTATCATAAACTCAAGGTAAAATTATGGTAAACATCTTACCTTATCGAAATTTCGGTTCCGGTAATGTTATCGGAATCGAAACGGAATCGGAACTAACCATTCTTATCGGAATCGGAATCGGAACCATATTTCGGTTATCGGAATCGGTATCGGAATTTGTGTTTTCGGTTCCGAACCCGACCCGTTTACAGTCCTACCCAGAACAGAGCAAACACACAAAGAAAGAACACACCAAATTTTACGTGGTTCGGAGGTGGCAAACCTCTTACGTCCACAGGCGAGATCTCTTCAGTTTCTTTGATTTATGATGGCAACAGTATAGACTTCAGGGCTTTCGGGCCTTCCCAAGTCAAGCCCACCCTGTTCACAGAGAAAGAACAGAGAGAAGAGAATAAGAACCGGAACCCAACAGAGAAAACTCGTAACCACTTTGGACTTTGTTCAAAGGACTCCAAAACATGGGCTTCACATACATAAACGTGTGAGACCCCACGTTTTACATGTTTTAAAACCCAAAATAAAACTAAACCCAAAATAAAACTAACTCTAATCTTCTTCCCAAAATGTTTCCATGCACACGCACGTCAACAATGTTGGGGGAAGGAATTAAACTCATGTTGGAAGTCATAGATAGGCTTTTAAGTCGTTGTCTTGATCACAATGCCGTGTACATGTGGGGAGAAGGAATTAGAGTCATGTCAGAAGTCATGGATGCAACTATTCCAAACACAATGAGATGTGGAAAATTCTGCCCTTTGGTGTGGAAAAAATTTGCTATTGGGAAAAAAATGCCCCCTTTGGTCAAGTTCCTTTTCGCTATTGCGAAAAAAATTGCCCCAGGAGTCCCAGATGATTCTAGGTGAAAAAGAACTTTGGATCTTCCATCAGGAAGATCACTACAAGAAAAGGGAGTATTAGGGACGGAGTATTTGCGACGGCTCAAGAAGTCGTCTCAAAAAAATCTTCTTGCGACGGTTTTAACTCCGCAGTCGTCAAAAGTGTAATATTAGCGACGGCTAATAAAAGCCGTATCCATTAAAAAAAAAGTCGTCGGCATAAAGTACATGGGGGAGGGTATATGATCCTTTGAAAGAGGGGGTTGTATATATGGAGCAGAACAATCCCCTCGCACTTTGGACATTCTCAAGATAATTCTGATAATATCTCACTTAGAAGAAAAATACTATACAACACATCTAAACAGAGAGTAATAAAAGTATCTGTCCAAATTAACCTCTCTTTTTTTTCCCAACCTTATGGCCTATTCATCACACCCTTATCTGTATTTGTGAAAATAAGAGTAACAAATGGCTTTAAGAGCGACAGATGGGTCATATAGGTGCGTACATTACCCATCTATTTCTCTGGTTAGAAAAAGTAGCAAGATGGTAAAGTTGCATTGTGGTACCATCGCTAATTATGCTGACCACATGATCATACTTCAGAAACAACAAGCTAAATTAAGTGGATCCACTCAACTTATTGTATGCATTTAAATACTCAACTCAAACATCAGTCGATCCATAATAAGTGAAGTGGTCAAATTAACGCATGACAAGCTTTAAACATTTTACCAGACTATATATGCATGGTTGTCTAGAACTATTTGAATTCTCCGTTACCTATCAAAGAAGCATATATATGATGGTGGATCTATATTCATGATGTAGCTGTTTTCTAAAATGTGGATGCATACCAGTAGTTGATTTTTAATTTGGCCACTATATATATATATATATATATATATATATTATATATATATATATATATATATATATAATATATATATATATATATATATATATATATATATTGATCCACATGACTTTGCTGGTGACAACGCTACAATAATTGTTAACCTTAGGAAAATCCAATGCTAAAACAAATTGAATCTAGTTTCAAAAACAAGTAACTAATTTCAATGGGTAAATGCATAAAATATGATTAATTAGTTAGTGAATCGAGTATGATAGCGAAGAAATAAGTCACTCAATCTTTTTTATTATCTAAATTCAGCTGATGGGATCTTCTAATAACTAGACTAGTATAATAAATAGTTTTTTAAGAATTGTTTTACTACTAGAAGAGTAACGCAAGTAAAACTTCAAGGTGATCAACTTGGTCTCAATGAAGGTTTGGACTTTAACTTGTAAGTCTACTTAATAGGATTAGAGGGACACAACCTTAGACACACCCTGCCATGCCCACTCGTTTCAAACTTTCTAAGTAATTTTCAACTAGGAGTTAGGATAATTTCAACATTGAACTTAACTTTACAAGTTTTCTTTTTTGAAAAAATAATATATAATTGATATATAACCTAGGAGAGCGCACACCCCTTCAGAAAAAGAATATGTTAATTGCTCCACTATGAACTATCAAGCGGAAAATTTATTGAATTAGAAGATAAATAAAGTTACATAGAGAAATAAATGTACAACCGTAAGAAGGGCTACAGGAAGTAGGACATTTAGTGGCAGCCAAAAGTGTCACTATAGGTATAACAAACTGCCACTAAACCCATATAGCGGCGGTTTGTAAAAGTGCATGTGAAGGTTACATCACTACAGGGTTTTAGTGGCGATTTTCTTAATATTGTGACGATTATGACTGCTGCTATTGGATTGACTTTTACTAGCACTTTACACGGAAACGCCACTCCAGAGTCTTTTTCGACGATCATAATTGTCAGCATAATTTTAAGTAATTATGATGCTTTTTTAAAAAAAATCGCCACTAAAAGTTGGTCAGATGTAAACTATATATATTTAATAAACCGTTGCATTAAAAACTCAACAAATGTCACATTTTAATAGTTTTCTCCTCAAAGTCATCTCACAAAATTAATATATGAAGATTTTGTAGCTAATAGTTCATGACTTTTTTAGATATCACTGTTGCCATTTTTTTTTCTAATGATACCACCATCTATTCTTACAATGAAAAAGAAAGTTCCATATTAATAGAAGTTGACCACGTAGTCAAATTTCATTGATAAAAAAGACAAAAGTACAGAAGATAAGAAGAGAAAACAAGAAACAAAAAAAAAAAACAGAAAAATGGACAGGGAGTGACTACATATCAAGATGATAGAGCAAACCCGCCCCTCGTTACCCTGGACTCAATGAGATAAAAGAAAATTATAGAAGAAATCTTCTATCCATCCTCTTCCCACAATGAAAAGACAAAAACATGGACAGAGTCCTTCAAACAACTAGGCTGTTCACAGGTCGGTTCGGCCCAGCTCAGCCCAACTTTTTGATAGAACCGAACCTAATCGGCCCTCATTGGCGAACCGAACCATTCGGTTCGGTTCAAACCGATTACCACAAAAAGTCTAGGTTTTAAAGGGAGGTCGCGAACTCTCAACCTCCCTGCACGGGATGCGCAGGCGCGCCGCGCTCCACTGGGCTATAAGTGCCCTTGTGAAATAAGTATTAATTAATTAATTATATGTATATATATATTCGGTTCATTTCAGTTTCATCAAGTGAAACCGAACTGAATACTAAGAGTGTGGAAACCGAACCGAACCGAACCGAATTAGCCGGTTCGGTTCGATTTTTCAGATTGGACCAAATAATGAACAGCCCTACAAGCAACTAGTCAATTTGAGATTCGTCTCGAGTCAGGCTGTCGTAAGCACCCCCTGACTCTTCTATGTGCACTGCAATCCGCTGCCATTTAAACTATATTCAAAATTAATCCATACACTGCCTAAAGTTGGAAGAACAGAGACTGTTGTTGCATTATTATTCTATGATCAGTTCTCAGCCTCTTCTTTGTAGGTGCAGGAGACTTCAGGATTCTGTTTCACTGCGACCTTGTACTTCTGCATTTGGAGACAGCAAAAAGGAACTAAAACAATGATTGCTTAGAACATAACAAGAAGACCATATAACTGTGAATTATCATGGGTGACCAGAACCAACTTAGATTTGTAGGCAGAATGAGATGGAGGCACCTAGCTAGAGATGGCTCTTGAGATGGTACAAGGTGAGGCCTAGACTCCCATCACCTTCTTCACTCTACAATCAAACACACACACAAACATCTCCAATCAGACATTCCAGCAGGCTGTGCCATCTTTTCACATCTTTGACTCTGGTGGAGAGTAGAATCTTTTATGTAAATAATAATAATAATAATAAAAAGCCAAAAATAACTTCAATATTCCAATCTCAAAAACCTAAATCTGGGCCAACATATATTGAAGTTTCAAGTGATATAACAAAGACGGGATATAGGAAAGTTAAACCATAACAACTTGACCAAACAATTTAATCATCCCAGCTGATTCCTCCCACAAAGAAGGGGAAAATTCCAATATGCACATTCATATTCACATTCCATGCACTGTAACCACTTAC
Organism: Colocasia esculenta; assembly: GCA_014218235.1. Lineage (NCBI taxonomy): Eukaryota > Viridiplantae > Streptophyta > Magnoliopsida > Alismatales > Araceae > Colocasia > Colocasia esculenta. Next base: position 6,252,345 of record CM024764.1, read on the forward strand.
ATGAGAATATTTGATGGCATTTATAAATCCATAATGCTCAAGGAACAAAAAGATTAAAGCAAAATCAAAGGGCAGTATATAGAGTCAAACTATAAACACCAATATCTGTCAAAAGACTTTGATTATATGCTGGATCTCACTCATACCCTTACATATCTCTGATTAGGTTTATCATCTATGGAAACCAGGAAACTTTAGATTTAAAATACAACAAGAGACTTTGATTATATTGTAGGTGCATTTCTGTATTGAAATTGATCCATGGAACCAAGAACAAAATATCAAGATAGCAATGACAGGAAAAAAAAAATTGATGCCATGTACTGCTCAAGAAAGAACATACATCAAATTAAATCCTAGAGCAAGGGAAATAAAATTCGAATGAACCAAGTCTTTCATGTTATGGATCACACAGGAATACCTGAAAACCAATGGGTGGGCTAGGGCCTTGGCCAACTTTGATGTCCTTTGTACTACAAACCAAACACACCGTGGTCACCATTGGAACCTACATTAATTTGTTGATTGTTCTTTCATGTCTTTTAAGAATGTATATTTTTTATAAAAAAAAGTGGATAATACCATTGATATTATAAGGGTAACAAAAAATATGTACAAGAACGAAAATTTTTTTTAAAAAAAAGCGGAGCTCCCAAAAAAGCCCCCAAACAAAAAAGTCAAATGGAAACCTGCCGATGGAGCAAAGAGAAAAGGACTGATATTAAAGCTATGAGAATGGTTTATTGCATTTGCACATTGACTAGGCAACTAACCCATGTGGTATTCAACAATTGGATTGTCACTTTATCACTCCTCATGTGAGGAGTGCCACATGAACTATTGTCTAGTCACATTACACTTAAAGTGCAATTTGCAAGTGCAATAAGCCTTTCTCTAAAACTATACATCGAACTCCCAATGCTATTGTGGGAGACGGAGAGAAAGCTTGCGGCTTTGGGGGTGCCAGGGGGGACACCTTGTGATAGAGAGATGGGAAGAGGCACGGTTGCCAAATGGGTTACCCAACCCAGGGGTTGGACTATATATCTTCTATTAAGGAAGGGAGGATTGGTTATCATGAGAGAGATTAATAACGTAGGAATAAGATGGGAAGTGGTTAGGTTATGTATGGCAGTTGTCATTTTCTAGTAGTACTCGAACAAAGTTGGATACAACCAATTGTGATATTGAGGTAAACAAGAAAAATATGGCGATAAGATTTCAGTTGCTTGCGTGAATACCTCTATTAAAATCACGTTTGTGTGATAATCTGTGTATAAATTTATATTTTCTTGTATGTCCTTGACCATCTGCATATAAATTTGCATCAACATCCTTGTATATGTAACTTGCCATGACAAAGGTGATGAAAATCGCAACTAACATGTGGGGAGTATGGTTAGCTGTCCTGTTGCGTACTGTAGCGGTACAATCGATCGATCCGACGTGTGACGAGGCATTCTCGAGCCGTGACACCATCGATCCATTGAGGTTAAAATTAGATGACCGATTTCTTTGATTGGTTGACCGTTTCATCTAATGAGTACCCCCCGGGCACCCAACATCGATTTCTCTTAATAGGTCGATTACTTTTTATCAAGATGACATCTAGATCTCAAGATCTATTTGGTCTTCAAAAAAAGACGAAAAATAGTCGACCGACTTAGACTTTCAGTCGACCAATCGATACAGTACGGATATCGATCCAAACCATGTCAGTAGGAACTTGACAAAGTTGAGTCCCGCGGCACGGCCAATCTTGACGTACCTCAACTACTTTCTTATGTATCATAATTTACTCAAATATTTATTATAAAAGACCCGACTGACTATGTCTCAAGTAAAATTTAAAATACACTGATTAACATGCAAAGTATCTTTTGTGTCTCAGATCTAAAAATCAACTACATCACTATGACCTAAAGTCCTCGGATTAACAGTTATATATTAGAACCATTCTGAGATTTCATGGTGGGTGAATTCAATAAATTTATTCTCTAATGAGTATTGAGATATTATCTTTAATATCTCAACACAAATGACTATGAAGTTAATCAGCCATATTATATATTATGAGTAGAAACAATATGCAATGGTCTATGGATCATTTGATTTGATGTCCTTCTCAAATGACATTTTAACCAAAAACAATGAGAAATGTTTATCTCTCGGAACGGGTTGCTCCTGTCCTGGACGTACGTATAGAGATTGGGGGGGGGGGGGGGGGGTAGGTCCTGCCACAAGCGGGGCCCACACGTGCATTTCTATCTTGCCACTCCAAGCGGCTCCAGAGTTATCCGGGCGCCAAACATTTCTCAAAAACAATTTATGATATGTATCACAATCTCAATGTGATTCAATTCTTACTTACACAAATTTGCATACTTCATTATGTTAATATAATGTGCATGATAAAGATAAATGACATAATGAATATAATGTCATTTATTAATAAAATAAAATGTTATATAAAAGCCCATCATATCAAATATATGATTGATTTGTAAGACACATAAGTCTTTTGGAGAGTCGAGAAGAGGGCAGAGCTCTGTGCATAGGGGAGGGGAGAAGGAAAATTTGTCTTTTCATTTTTAGAATTAGGTCTAACCCTAGGTAAAGAAGAGTCCTCTAACAAAATAGATGATGGAGGGGTATTTAGAAATTAAGTAGATTTCTGGAGATTATTAGAAAAATATCAAGATTCTATAGTGTTAAGGGAATATAGTACGATTTTAGGAGATAATATATATAAATCCTTTTTTCTCAATATTTTTTTTATGTTTAAATCATGGTTGGTCATGTCGTCAAGGATCACAACAGTATGACCGAGTTGGACAGCTTCAGCCCCAACGACAGTGGCGGAGCCATCTTGGAGCCAATGGGGTCCTGTGACCCCACTGGATTGAAAAATATTTATTAGTGATGTAAAATTTTACTATTAGTGACCCCATTAGATCAAAAAATTACGTCTAAATGTGTACCAACTAAACGAAAATTCTAGATTCGCCACTGTTCAACGAGTTTTGATACGAACGACACGGTACAATGAACAGTGTCATTTTTTGTTTTTAATTTTAATTTTTATTTTATATGTTGATTTCTTATGAATGAGTTTTTTAGACAATTTATAATCAAGTGTTTTTACTATTTCTTATCACCTCAATTAAATAATGTGAATGAGATATTTATACAACTCTAAATCATATATTTATTTTTATTTCCTATCATTTTAATAGCTCAATGTATTGTTTATATATTTATTGTACAAATTAATATTATTAAACATTAAATCTGAATTAAAATTACTTACAAAATTAGATTATACATATAAAATAAAAAACTTAATCGATCAAAACCGTACCCATAAGAACTCGCCACGGCTAAATCTCGCGGCACGCGGCACGGCCTAGACAGCCGATACGAGGTGTCGTCGACCCACCATACCGAACTCTTCTCTTCTCTCATGCCTCCCTGCTCCTCGAGCAGGCCCCTTTCCGAACCAGAAGCCTCGGAGCCCTCCACCGTCGTCCATTCCCATCTGTTAAAGACCGGCCTTCTCCCTTACCTTCGTGCTGAGGAGCTCTTCTTCTCCTCTGCCGGCACTCCCCCCATCCTGCCTGCCTTGAGCAATCTTCTCCACGGAACCAGCCCAAAAGTCGACGCTAACCCTTTGCGATGGAATGCCATGCTTTCAGCTCTGTCGCACCGCGGTTTCCCCTCCCTCGCCTTGTGGGCCTTCTCTGTCATGCACAAGCTCGGCCTCTCCTTGTGTAGTTACTCTCTATGCAGCGCTCTCGCCGCCTCCAGCGCGGAGAGAGCAGTGCGAATGGGGAAGCAGATCCATGCCTACGCGGCCAAGTCTTGTTGGGTCTCGGCTGTCTTCGTCGGCGGCGCCCTGGTCAATTTGTATGTGAAATCGGGTGCCGTTGTGGACGCGCGCTATGCGTTTGATGAAATTCAACTGAAGAACACCATGTGCGTAAACACGCTCCTGATGGGGTATGTCGAAGCTAAGCTCTGGTCCGATGGTGTAATGTTGGTGAAAGGGATGCCTGGCTTTGGTTTGACACCCGATGGGTTTACAACGTCCACACTCCTGAGAATGTGCGCAGAGGTGCCAGCTGCCGGCCTGGGGATGCAGGTGCACGCCTACCTCATGCGGAGGACAAAGTACTTGGAAGAGGATGTCTTCGTACAGAGCTCTCTGATGGAGATGTATGGCAAGTGCGGCCTTGTGAACGAAGCTCAGCTGGTGTTTGACCTGGCTGGGAACATTATGCCTGGAAAGAGAAGGGATGTTGTGCTATGGACCTCCATGCTTAATGCTTTTGGTAGGAATGGACGGTTCAACAAAGTGGTTGATACATTTGACGAGATGTTGCATGCAGGGGTTAAACCTGATGAGGTCGCCTTTGTGGCAGTCCTCGCAGCATGTAGCCGTACAGGTGATGTCTCCAGAGCGCTGGATTACTTCAAGTTCATGTCAAGTGAGCACCAGATACTTCCTTGCCAAGAGCATTATTCGTGTGTCATTGATCTGCTCTGCAAAGCTGGTCAATTGGAGAAAGCATGGAAATTTGCAAATGAGATGAACGTGGGGGAGGAAGGCGATGGTAGAGCCACAAGTGTCCGAATCTGGGGAACGCTGCTCAGTGCTTGCAAAGAGTTCAGCAATGTTGAAATGGGAAAACTTGCTGCTCAGAGAGCCCTTGGGTTGGATCCCTCTAATATGGGAATTTATATGGAACTCTCCAACCTGTATGCGAGGATGGGTATGTGGAATGAGATCGAACATCTAAGGGAGCTGTTGAGTAAGAGGGGGTTGAAGAAGGATGTGGGTTTTAGCCGGATAGAACTAACAAGATAAGATGCGAGTAGTTTTTTGGCTTTAAACTGGGAAAAAATGTAAAAGAAAAGTCAAGATGTATAAGCCATGGAAAGGTGAAAGCCCAACATGTGGGCCAAGGAATTTTATGGGATACGAAGAATAGAAAAGAAAATGGAACAGGGACTCATCCTCTCATTTTGTTCAACATGCTGATGCATACATGCTAAAATGCCAGGTCATAGAAAGAATTGACTGTGAAATTATCACAAAAGTGGGACAGCTGAAATGGCTTAAGATATCTGTGCTCCATTTTAATGATAAATCTTATTATGACAACAAAGGGAAATGCTTTTGGCAGCCATGTGGCTAGATTTGAGGCATTTTCCACGGTTCAACAACCAGAGGGTGATGACGTATTTGCAGCTGATGATATGGGGTTTGTCTCAATTGTTTTCAATATGGAAAGGGTCAATGAAGAGATAATAGCTGGTTTGTCTGATCCTTGGAGAGAGGAGGAGCCATCACAAAGCGGCCACTGGGATCAGATGCAAAACAAGCGCCGGCCAGGAGGTTGAGGGGAGAATGTTCTTGTTTGTGTTGCATAATGAGTGGAAACTTGACCAGTTCAAGTGGGAGAAGCTGTTTAAAGGGAGAATTTTCCCGTGGCTGGTGCATGGATTTGAATAGAGTAGTAAAAATGGGATATAAACACAGAATACAAGAGCTCCTTGGGTTCTACAGGTGCTAAACTTTCTCACCAATATCTTTTCTGGTGCCATTATTCTTCTCCACATTCATTAATTCTCTCTTTTCCTGATTATGTTAGTTTTTTTCCCATCTTATTTCCAGCATATTGGAGTGATATGTACCTATCAAAACACGGACAAATGCCAACACAGTGTTGAACAAACATGGAGCTTGCTTAATTATCTTCCTATGTTATCAAAAACATTTGAGGCGCTTGTCTAGGCCATGAGGAGAGTTGTCGGGCTACCTCACGGAGTCCACTTTGTCTAGGCAAGCCCAGGCCTCAGTCCCCATCTTTTTTGCCCCTGTCCTGCCGGCGCCACAAATTGGCCCATAAAGAGGCCATTTAAGCTAGTTGTTTCACTTTCTATTACCATTTAGTATATTTATGTGTATGAGTATGAATTTGTTTACTTGCAATTTGATTTGTTAAACTTGCATATAGGAATGAATGAATGTAGCAAGTTGCACAATAATTTGGCACATAGGAATGAATACTTTCCTGAAATATTTTTGTTTTCTGCTTCCATTTAAGTTTTATATATATATATATATATATATATATATATATATATATATTCATATTTTTGGACTATGTATATTATTTTGTAATATGTCGCCTCAATTACCTAGGCCATTGCCTAGGCATTTGAGGCTGAAGGGACCCCTTGGTCGCCTCAGCTGCCTCTCACCTCTGACTACACAGTTAGCTTCAGAAAATTGGGGTGTACCATCACAGTACTGAAAGCATTTCTGATTCATCATGTAAGTGAATAACTGCTAATCATTTTGGATAAGCAAGGTGCCTCTCAGAAGGAAATGAGGAAGATTCTTATGTATATAAGGTAAGTAAGTTCCTAGTTATTTTTTGTATTTGCAGCAGTCAAAAGTTGCTTCTTCATGAGCTTCTAGGTGATGTGCTCAGACTAGAGAGGTCTTTGTATGTAGCAGGGAATTGAGTGGAGATCTAAAGGAAAGACACTCAGAAATATTTAGGTGGGTCATGGGGCCCTTCATTTCACCTTTTACCTTGCTAGTGATCTGCCTTCAATTGAATAACTTTCAATCCTGTAGCCCAATAAACTTTACAGGACATTAATCATTGCTTGATTCTTAATCTTGAACAATGAAGTATCGTGTTTGTTTCTAACATGACAGTTGGTCAATACATCTGTGCTCCATTTTAGTGATAAATCTTATTATGACAACAAAGGGAAATGCTTTTGGCAGCCAGGTGGCTAGACTTGAGGCATTTTCCACGGTTCAACAACCAGAGGGTGATGACGTATTTGCAGCTGATGATATGGGGTTTGTCTCAATTGTTTTCAATATGGAAAGGGTCATGGACTTGAATAGGGTAGTGAAAGTGGGACATGAACACAGAATACAAGAGCTCCTTGGGTTTAGAAATATAAATTTTAAATTTTAAAATATTATCCTTAGAATTTAAAACTATCAATTATACTTTTAATAGTAATTTAAACTCATAAATACAAACTTTGAAATAAAAATTGTAATTTTTAGAGTTTAAAAATTGTTGACTTGACTTTTGTAGTAATGAATTTGATATCATAAATGCTTTCTTTAAACTCAAAAATACTTCGCTTAAGATTTAAAAATTATTAATTAAACTTTTAAAAATTATTATGAGTTCATAAATAATGATTTTAAATTTAAAAATGATGACTTTAGAAAGAAAAATTGCCCACTATCCGCCACCGTCTATCACCTCCTACCTTGCTTGTCAATCCGCATGGCACTCTATATGATGCACTCCATATGATACTATGCGAACTGCCATGTTACTACATAAAATGGAGTAAATCTTTCTATCTGAAGAAAAAATATTTTGGTCAGAGAAGTAGATCTTTCTGGCTAACGGTAACCTTCGAACGAACTAGCTAAATGTGCAATTTTGCACTTGGTTTCCCACAACATAATTACAAATATTAATACGAATATAAAGATGGCATTTTTGCACTTTCTCGCATAAGAAGAATATTTCTGCAAAATTTTCAAATGAAAACAACACGTCAAATGCCCAGGTCTCCAGCAAAACAACAGGCATTACTTAACCATGTATGCACCCAAATTTCAATTGGAAGCTGTGCCAAAAGTATAACTTGACGTTTCCGGCTCGTCATGCCGCTCCTGCAGTCTAGGGGATTCTACGCCGTTGACTAAAGTTATACAGGGTTAACTCATTTTTAATTTGTTTTCTTATATGTTAACCTAGTTTAACTACAGTGAACTAACTCACTTTCTCTTGAGATTGCTTTGGCAAGATAAAATGAGTTAATCCACTTTCATATCAAAAAGTGACTTGAATAAAAAAAAATAACAATTAATTTTGTGTTGAGAAAAGAGAAAATAACAACTAATGTTGTGTACTCCCAAGAGAAAAAGATAGTTAACCCACTTGAGTTAACTCCAATCCACCTCTAGAGGTGGGTTGAAAAATTGTGAATTAACTCACATCTAACTCACTTTTAATCTAACCTACTTGAGTTAACTTTTTTTTATTACCAAACTATATTTTGACTTAACTCTGTAAGTTAACTCATTACCAAACTGAAACAAATTCGGATTCCTTGCACAAAGCACGCCAGAAACACGGGCGAGTTGAGCGGAGACAAGTGTTCCATGTCAAATTTGTTCCATGACAGTGAGATAATCAGGCAACACAGAGAAGACACTCTGCTATCATCCATTCGCCACCTCGCCATACAAGAGAAGCTCCAAGAAAAAAAATGTGGAAGCAGCAGTTGTTTTTATAAGTGCTAACGATACATACAAAGCTGTCATAGTACAAGATGAAAAGAACAGGAAAGAAAATTTTAAGATAGACACGTTACACAGCTCAAAAATAGTTTGATCTCCGGAGCCAGACGAATACTTAAAACAGTCGAACCCCCTCAAGGCTCTCAGGCAAAAGCAGGTGAGACTAATGATAAAAACTGAGTTAAGACTGCCAAATCCTGGAGCAAGGCTCCAAGTCTACTAAGCCAGAGTTAACCTTCAGATCTCCAAAAGAAAGTTCCCATCGGTTCCGACTTCACTGGTGTATAACGAACAAGAGAGGAAGGTACATAATATATCAGAATTTAATCAGCCTTTGGACGTGATACAAGTTAAAGCTCCAGATGGGATTCCAAGAGCATCACAACACAGTCGATTCATCTCCCGGATGGTTAGAACAGCATTGCCTTCCGTCGATTAGTCCTCAAAGAAAAGGGCATCCAGAAAATGATCTGTTGGCCTATACATATGCTCGAAATGTTACTCAGATTATCTTATTCCGAATGTCCTCCAACTTCTTCAAAATCTCCCCTGGTGTTCTGTCCAGCTCATCTGAAATCTTCCTCTGCAAATCCGGAGACAAGGATGGGAACTGCTCGCAGAGATCACCATCGATCACATCCTGCACGACCACATATGAATTACAAATGAGACCACTTCACTGGGAGGCACAGGAAAAATCAAATGCCTAACTTATGTTTCGTTAGATTTGCCCCAAATAAAATAAATTAACAGATCTTAATCCGACCCCATCCCTGCCAAAAAAGAGGGCTATCTTTTGCTGAAGCTTCCCACTAAAACGAAGCAGTATGCAAAAATCATAAAATTGAAGAAATGTAATGGGCTAGACCAACCCCATCCCTCAACCCACAACAATATACACATTGCATAGAAGCCACTAGATTAAAGCGTGCATCCTGTCCGATCATTGAAAATATAAATCATTGGCAGTCGATCCAAAAGGACAAGTAATAACGTAAATTGAGCAAGTAAAGAAAAGTTGCCACCTTCACTGGGAAATATGCAGATCTGTATGCCATGTGGTCCCTTCCACACAATGGTGGGTGTTCCTGCCGCATATGCATCTCCAAGTGAGAGAAGAAATCCACATCCTCTCTTGACGTAAATGGAAGTAAAGCCCCAAGGCTCCCCATCACTGTTCCATATATAAGGCATTCACCACCTCCAGGTATTAGTGATGCCTTCTGCAAACAAGAAACAACATCACCAACATGAAATTGCACAATCTCTTCCATTTTATTAGGGGCACCATTCAACTTCCCTTGCTCCCATTTTATCTTACCACCCGTGGGATCCTCTTCAATTTCATCAGAGACATCCTGAGGAAGACGAACAAAATACATATTTCCAAACTTGTCTGCACCAGCCATTGTATCAAAATCTATATGGTGTGATGCTGTAAGCCATCTTGGAACAGAGTCATCTGCAAAAACATACAGTTGATTTTCATCCCTCCTGTACTTGCAGTAGTGGAACGACTGTAAAGAAGCAACATTGTCAGTTAGCAATTCCTCCTAAATAAGACAAGATCAGGATAAAATGCAAATGCCGTGAACTTCTGAATCATCTCAAAAGGATGGAGATGCACAAAATGAAATTATATGTGGAAGTCAAGATAAGAGATGGTCCCATGTGTATTTGTTTGGTTGCAAACAGCATGCAAAACAAAGGTCCAAACTCCAGTTTCAGATTTCATAGAATATAAGGTGTCAAAATAGCATGCGTTGATTAAGAAAAACGGTGTACAGATCTGTAAGAATGTTTTCCTAACTCTACAAGTTTCCATCTATAGCACTGTCTCACAATAGAAGCAACCAGAGTTTTGGGTTGTGGTCAGGGTGTTGACACCCTCCATGAGAAGGGTGAAAAGTGGAGGACATCCAGAGTAGGAAATACATACATACTGTGGATATAACATGACACCACGGGCTTAAGAACAGATGAAAACACCAGAGAGTGAACTTGAAAGCTAATAAACACAATTCATGCCACAGCTTAAAAGTAATTATATAACCACTGTCGAGAATGTGACATTTTGGGCAATTTGGAAAGAGATGCTGACATAATCTTGACCCATCCCAAAACATCTCTGACAATCTGAAAAACAAGTGACTATCATCAAGCATGCACAAAATTCATGTATATATGGGGGCCTACTTTGAACATTAGAACCTTAGGAAATCTTTTATAAACAAAACTAGAAATAATAAATTAACCGAAAAAGAATTTCCCACAACTGATCATATATTTTTTGGGGTCTCTACCATAGTGGTAGAGCACAGTTTAATTAAGGGTTTTTGGCACAAAAACCATTGTTACACAAAACATGTCAAATATGCTATCATTGCTAAAATATTGTCAAATATGCCACAAGTGAATGGAAAATGTCGCAGATACACCATCGTGGTTAACTTAACTTCCGTTCCAAGGAAATGAATATTCCTCCAAATTTCCATTATTTCTGTTAGTTTAATAATTTGACGAAAATGCCCTTGTATCATTTTTTAGTTTGAGAATGAAACCTAGGTGGTAGGGTAGTTTAATCCATAGGATAAACAAGAAATTTCCTTGTATGGGTTAGTCAAACCATGGTTAAATGGATGGGAAGCGTGACACCAGGTCACCAGGATGGCATATTTGCAATGTTTTCTTTTTACAAGTGGCATCTTTGATATTATCTTAGTAACGATGACATATTTGGCATTTTCATGTAATAATGGATTATGTGCAAAAAAAAAACCTTTAATTAAATGAGAACCACCCCAGCTTCTAAACCGCCCATGGCTGAGTCGGCCCGTGCCAAGGCCAGTACGGGCCCGGCATGGCCGTGACGCCCGGGTCAATGGATGCCCCCTCCCCCCCCCCCAACTCCGCGGCTTCCGGCAGCCCCCTGCACCCAGTGCTTCCCTCCATGGAATTCCAGATCAGATCAAGATCTAAGATTGGACCCCCCCCAATTACAATCTGACGACCTCAATCCAAAATCAGATCGGATTAGCCGGGATCGTGGGAATGGATCGAGGGGGAACTCGGGAATGAATCGGCCAAGATCAGCCGATCCAGCCCGATTCTATATACAGATTCCCCCAAATTCTATTGGTGGGGGGGGGGGGATTCCGATCCGGATCAGCCGATTTTGCATTCTATGCTTCCATCCCCTTCCCGATGCCGGCACACCACACCGGCTGAGAGGCTTGCAGCGGACTGCAGAGGGCGCAGCTGACATGGTCACCCGACGTCGGCACTGTGAGGGCTGCACAGGAGGCCTCATTTTAGCGGCTTCTTCGGTAGGGGAGGGGGCCGCCAGGGAGCACAGGAGGGACGAGGAGTGCCTGGGAGGTGGGGAGGAGGCCACCCTGCCACTGCAGAGGAGATATGGAGCGCCGGGGGAGGGGGGCGCTGTGCTGTGCGGGGAGAAGGGAGAAAGGGGGGAGGGCAGCCAGCGTGGGGAGCAGGGAAAGAGAAAGGGGGAGGATGACAGAGGGGGAGGGCACGTACCGGTGCAATACGTGCCATACCGTACCGTGCCAGTGGAAGCCCGACACGATCGAGCCCGCAGCATGGCAAACCCTACCAGTTGATCCACAGATGATCATGTTAAAGATAAGAGATCCCCCGACCAATCATTCCACATGTCATCACCCTCTCCATTCCATTAAACACCACATCAGGGCGTTATTGGACAAGATGTAACCGTAGATGACTTGTTATTTCAATCAGAGCTAAGCCACAGCCTCATCCTCTCATTGACAAACGGTGACTCCATGTCTCTGTCCACTTGTCTCAAACTGAATGTTGATGGTGCTAGCAAAGGCAACCCAGGCTTGGGTGTGGTGGTAGTTTGACTTGTGGCTATCAAGTAATTTCACCTTTGCCTATGCCCATTATATTTTTATACTGTCCCAGTTTGGTAGCTGAAACTTGTGCCCTTCTTGACACACTTTGGTAGACTTGCATATCCATCTCACTGCAAGTGACTCTTCTTAGTTGATGTTGTGAAGGGAGAGTACTCATGCTCTGGAGAATAACAGAGTTGTATAAAGTATATGTCATGTTCTCTAACCCATGTTCACCAAGAGGCAAGCAGGCTGCGGACGAGCTCACCAAGCATGCATGTGCTCTGAGGGATAACTTCTATGTATATGAACCATCTACCAATTCGAGTTCACGTGTTGCCATGAAAAATGGAAGCTCCTCCCATTAGATCCTGAATCTTCATCATATTGGGTTCATAGGCTGCAAAGGCTTTCTTTTCACATTCTACATTACAGGCAAAATATCGCCTCCATTGTACTTTCTCATTCTGTATTTAATAAAAATCCCCAAGGGCTGGACTGTGTCCAACATACGATGGTTTTTTTTTTATTTGTAATCTTTAGGGCATACATATAAGGTGGGTTTTCTATATACATGTCAGGATTTGACATTAAACACTGACAAGGTAAGGATATGAACAGGAAGCTAACAACATCTATCATATCTATGATACTTTATAAATGGTTCTTTTGGTTTCTCTTCAGTATTCAGGTATGTCTCTACTTCGTTCATTGTCTTGGTCCTAGTAGCAGAAAGCTGGACCCTCGAGCTGTTGATGGCATCCTTTCAGGGTACTCAACAAAAGAATAAGGGTACAAATGTCTTGATCCTCAAACAGGCCGATGCTTTGTCCTTGAATATGTCACATTTTTTGAGAGAGTCATATTTTTAGCCTGGTCCTATCTTCCGTGGAAGGTAGTGCCTGTGTCCACGGTTCCATCAAGGCTCATCCCTTTTCCAGTCAGAGAGGTTGTCTCTAGTGCTTCTACTGGCTCTTCCTGTCACGACTCACACTGTGTCATCAAAGATGGGACTGTTCCAAAAATTTTGACGTATTAGCAATCACACCTAGCAAAAGAAGTCCTACATGGATATTTGACCTCCGGAAGTTGCTGCAGTAACAATCAGATATTGTTTCCCACAAGCTTCCTATTGCTGTTTGAAAAGGTACAAGATAATGTACTTGTCATTCCATTACAGTGTCTCTTATTCTCTTCTTTCCCCTCCTACTGCTCCTTTTTGTCTGTCATTTCCTCCTACCTTGTTCTATGAGGCTATGAAAGGTCCAAAGTGCATAGCTGCCATGGAAGAGGAGATCCTTGCTCTCAAGAAAAACAATAAATGGGAGTTAGTGGACCTCCCCAAAGGGAAAAACTTAGCTGCTTCCTGTTGGGTATATACTATAAAGCATAATTCTGATGGCACTGTGCAGCATATAAAGCCTAGCTTGTTGCCAAGGGCTTTACTAAAACATATGGAGTGGATTATTTAGAGATGTTTGCTACTATGTCCAAGCTAAAATATGTACAGTATGCTTTCTCTTGCAGTTCAGTTCAGCTGGGATCTTCATCAGTTGGACATCAAAAATGCATTCCTTAATGTTGCAACCAGTAGCTACAGTTGTCAAGGGGCCAAGGTGACCCAGCTGACAGTGGCCGATGGCAGGCACTGGGGGCAGACTGCATACGGGTGGAGGCTAGTGGGTGGTCCAGTCCACTGCAGATGTGCCATAGTGTATGTCTTGGGCGGCTATCAGAGACAGAGCACCCAGGAGTGAGCATGCTGACAGAAGAGAGGGAGAGGGGGCAGAGCTGCAAAGGTCCAGAAAAGGAGAGAAGCCCTTTTGGGCCCCCTAAAGCAGGCCTACACCTTGCCATGAGAACCCATCTACCTAGGAAGAGCCTAGGCCGATGCCTTGGCTTCTATGCCGACAAAAAGAGGTGAATATGCAGTCGCCCCCCAAAGTTTCATCCGGGGGAGTGTGTGCCACTGAAAAAAAAGGTGCTATATGGTCTCAAGCGGTCTGTCTCCTTGCACTTGGTTTGAACATTTCTGGGTTGCCATGTTCAGTTTTGTTTTGTAACTTTTGTTCCAAGGCAACTCCAATCATACCTTATTTACTGAATGGAGGTGGTAAGGTTATTGTGTTACTTGCCTATGTTGATGAAAAAAAGCTGAAGGTGATCTTGCCAAAAGATCTTGGTGAACCTAAATGTTCTTTTTCTTGGTATTAAGGAGGCTAAATCTAAGTAAGGCATCTATATTTATCAATCAAATATGTTCTAGCTTATTGGAACAGACAAGGAAACTGAGTTGGAAACCAGCTCATACCCCTTTTAAGGCCAGTCATGGGTTATCAGATGCTGTGGAGGAGCCTCTCTCATAGTCCAAAGGCTTGTATCAATGCATTGTGGGCCAGTTGCTTTATTTATCTGTCATGAGGTATGGCATTGCTTATGTTGTGGGTGCAGTTAAGTCAATAAATATGCATGTCCCTTGTACTCATATAAAAGCGACGGGATTTATCGTACTATATATGAAGAGATGTCTTGGAAAGAGGTTACTCTATACCAAGTCTTCCAACTTGAATATTGAAAGCTTCTCTGATGCTGCTTGGAGGGTATCTCACAATGACCAGAGTCTACTACTGGGTACTGCTATTTTGTTGGTAGGAAACTTAGTAGCTTAGAACAGGAAGAAGCAAAGTGTTTGAGTGTGTTCCAATGTTAAGGCTGAATATCGTGCTACGTTGCATGGGCCTTCTAAGATATAAAGACTCATTTTTTTCCTACAAGATCTGGGTGTTCAAGTTCATCTTCTGCTGAAATTATATTGTGACAACAAAGCTGCCACTAAAGTTGCCAACCACCCCTTTCAGCATGATCAGATAAAGCACATTGAGATCAATTGGCATTTCATTCGTGAGACGCTTGATTCTGGGTAGCTTTGTTTACCATACATACATTCTGCAGATCAAATCTTTAATATGTTCACCAAAGGCTTGGCATGGAACCAGTTTAGTTCCCAGTCGACTAAGTTGCAAATGAATAGAATTTATGCTAAATTTGAGTGTGTGTAAACTGAAACAACAAAGGCGAGTAGTTCTATTTTTTTCACTATGTTTTATGTTCTTATGTGTTAGAGCATAGTTCCATCACAGCCACCTAGGGCTGCCAACAAATATTCAATTTCTGCTTCACCATTCAGTTTGTGCGGAAATCCGAAAAACATCTTCCAATACCTTAGTGGATATAGAAACAACTTTCAAATTCTCAATGGAAATGACAACACCCATTTCCACATCAGCTTTTCCGTCTCTCTCTCTCTAACTGTAACTTTGACCACTCAATCAAAATTAAAACCAAACAAAGAAATTTGTTTAAAATACTGGGGGCTTTCTGGCAAAAGGGGAAGAAGAGGTGAAAGAGGCAGCTAAGACAGCCGCCATTGGATATCGCACGGCCATAGATGTTAAGTTTCGTCCGAAACCGAAAAGCTTCGGCCGAAAGGCTTCGGTTTCAGACCAGACCAATACAAAACCATTTTACTGTAGCAGGGCCGACACATTTCAAAAAACATTATTTTAATAGGCTTCAGGGGATTTCGGTCTTGCTTTGTCCCGTTTCGTCCGATATCAAAGCCCGTTTCGTCCGATATCGGGCAGTTTTGGCCTGATACGGTGGAAACCGGACGCCAACTCCCCTTTTAAGAGGAGTTGAGGGAGTTCGCGTCCGGGAGACTCCAAAATCAGGGAGTTCACGCCCGGGAGACTCTCTACCTTGCGCAGGAGACTTCTTTGACACTTCTCATGGCGGCGGGCCAGCCAGGCAGGGTTTGCGGCATCGTGCCAGTGCCGTCGCCCAGCGCCAGCCGGGAGTCGCCATCGCCCAGGGGTTTCACAGGGCCAGGGGTCGCAGTGTCTGCATCGTGCAGTACTCCTCTTCTTGTCGCCAATAACCAAGCTCCCCGCTGCCATGTGGAGACTAGATGTAAGTCCCCTAACTCTCCTAACTCCGCCACCTACTTACTTTCCTTCTTTTACCAGTAGCCTTCTCTCTTTTAAGTTCATGTATGTCTTTTCTGTGATATTTCCTGTGCTCTCCGGTGTCTCCGCTGCTGTGTTTTTGTTTTATGCTGATTTTTTTCTGGATTTTTCTGATTTTTTTAATTGGCTGAGACATGTTTCGGCTGGTTTCAGCCGAAACAGAAACCGAAACATATCGGTTTCGGACCTGGCCAAAACTGAGACCAAAACCGACACTAACAACCTTGCGCACAGCAAAGATCCAACCTACCCTGCAATTTAGAAGATGGAGATGGAAGATATGCATTTTCTTTGAGTTTATGGATTTGAGTCTATTGTTGTATTAGTACTAAATTTGTTATGTTATGACTGCATTTTGTGGATCTAATCATCTATGCAATTTGCAGATCCATGCGTTTGTTATAACTTATAACTATCAAAACATTGTTGTAGCATGGCTTGATAAATTTACATTTGAAATCATGTCATTTGAGTTTATAGATCTAGTTATCCATATAATTTATGGACCTATGAGTTTGTTATAACTAAGAAAATGTTGACGCATTATGGAAGTTCCTGTTTTTTTGTTTTCTTTTCGTTTTCATTTCCATTTTCCAATTAGAAAGCAGAAATGGATGCAAAAGTGGAAACACTATTTTCTCTCTGTTTCTGTTGCTGATATTTTCTTATAGGATGCAGAAGCAGAGACACCTATTTCCATTTTTTACTCTATTTCATTGGCAGCCGTACAGCCACACCATCAGTTGGGGGCATATATGTCCTGTGTACATGTTGGTCCTATCCCCCATTTTAGGGAATTCTTGTGCTGTCTCCTTTCTCATTCTGTCTTCCTTACACTCGTTCCTTCACACATATCATTTTAACTTGGATGTTTTCTTATTGTCCTACTGCCATTTACTTTCTTCAGGATACTTTACAAAAGAAAATTCACATAAAATGCCAGGCCTCTTGCTAATGCATTTGGGTTTGAGGTGAGCCCTTAGTCGAGCCTCTCAACTCTCATCTTTAACTACAGAGTAGTGTGTCTGGATGTGTCTGGATGTGGGAGGGAGCAGATGGCACTGAAGACCTCAACAGAGTAGTGTGTCTGGATGTGGCTGAAGTCATTGAGGCAGAGAAGCTCCCACTCAATTGGCATGGATAACCATAATCTCCTGGGTCTTGCCACCCACAAAACTGCTGTTTACAATGCAGACGGCAGACCACACTGACGGCACTGCAAGATGAGGCTGTAAAGGTTCATGGATGCCGGTGCATATCACCCGGGGGGCCTACAGAGCTTACATGGAAACCATCAATTGGCATGGAGGATGCGGAGATTAGGGTTTTGGAGAGATGGGTGGCTGGGTGGAGATTGACAAGGGCGTCAAAGGGTTTTTCTTTAAGGGAGATAAGGAAAAGAGGTGGGAGAGGAAAGAACTGCCTCAGCCTGCGTTACTCCACCTTATAAGTTCAACACTCATTCTGGCTTGTTCCCTGGATGGATCTGAGTCCTAACATTCTAATCAAGTGTTTATATGTTGAATGAATTTTGGTCAATCATGCAGAGTTTGCATCAAACAACATTGGAAAAATGCATCCAACCATATCGAATTCAAGAAAAGAATGTTGCCTCCAGACTTCTAAATCAGGAACTCTGCCAATGACTCACAGGCTCCCACATTTCCTAGCAGAGGAAAAGTACCATATTCTCCATCAAACTTCCACACCAAATAGCCACCAATTTTTACTCTCAGAATGGGAGTCAGAACATCGATGGAAGACTTCCCAACGATTCTTCTACACACATCATTGACAGTGTATCAAGACATCTGTAGAAAGGAGAAAAAAAATTTTCTAGAATACACTCAGAGCTCACCAAATGTTGAACCAAGGAATGGGAAACTATAAACCAGTTATATATCTGTAATGTATTCATGCTCCCAAAAGGGGGAGCAGAAAAGAGGGCAGGAGATTAGCAATCAAAATTTCACTGGATTATTTCAGTTTTTTGGGTGCTCAATTGTGAAAAGAGTAGTCTGAATAAGTGAAAATATGGAATGCAAGAACCTAACATCTTACCAACGAGATTTTTATGACTTGCTCGGGATGTAGAGGCTCTCTTTGTTGGGATTTGGAGTAAAGGGCTGCAATTGTTTGTAACATGAACCATTCAAATTCTTCACTTTTGCTTTGGTTTTTTTTTTTTTTTTTTTGGGGGGGGGGGGTGGGGGGGGAGTTAGGGTAGAGGTCGCCATTCTATCTTGGAGTGATTTTGTGATGTATAGGTGGTCAGTGCTGTTTTTGGGCTTTTGTCCTTTGATCTATACTTGTACATTCCTTCTCGCTTTTCTTTAATATACTTGTGGTGTTATCCACCCTTCGGAAGAGTGGGGGGGGGGAGGACACCTCTCACCAAACTGAACAGACGACAGAAGGCAACTACAAAACAGACTTCCAGCTCTGGAAATGATCCGAGTCACATTTAAATAAATGAAAAAAAAATGTATCCCATGATCATTCACGTATTGTATATGACCCCAAAAATCCACAAGCAACCTAAATTGCAAACTCATCCAAAATGAATCTCAGCCATACTGAGAAGAGAAATTCCAAACATCTGGAAGCATCTTCGTGTTCTCCAATATATGAAGTACCTCTCATCCTGGTACTATGTATGAAATAAAGAACTGTTCATTTTATCTTTGTCCAGGCAGAAAGGAAGATTGACAATTCCATAGAATGTAGGAGCAATTCAAAGTACAATAACAGAAACAAGTGGGTGTGGGAGGAAGTGGTGGACAAATGGTAAGTCTCATGAGCAGCTCAAATTTTTTGGAGGTTAGTTTGCACAAGACCTCATGCCAAATGTTTGTCACTGGACCCCTGGTGGCCAATAGAGAAGAAGAAAATGACAAGTACTTTGACAGCTTGGTTAATGATCAAGCCAGTATAAAGATGTTTGTTGAGAAATTGACACAAAAGTGGATGGGACAGGACCACTGCTCCTCACCATGACATATGCAGGGGATTACCATCCTGGAGGGAGAAAAAGGGTTCTCCTTAACTTGTTGTCAAATACACAAATTGGGAATGTATCTTTCCAAAGAAACCATGATACATACTTCTAGATTTTTTGAAGCAAGAAACAATGTCAGTCTGGTATTAAATAAAAAATCTACACTCAGTAGAACCCCAACAGAAATGTGAAAGAGAGAACAGATAAGGGTATCAACGATCTTAAGAATGCATGATAATAACAAGAATGGGGAGGAAATAATGAGAATGCCCCGTGGACACATTGGAAATTCAACAAAAGTTCACATACTGTGGATAATGTGCAGGGACCAGTGAGAACATTTGACATAGTTGGAAAATCAAACTACACTGGCCAGGCAAGTAAGGCTAATAATGAATTTAAGAGCAAGACACCCGACCCCTCAAGAATAAGATTTTGAAACATCAAAATCTGTGGGAAAAGCATGATGGAAGTAGAGGAAAGACCAAGTTCGTGTATTCAGCAACATTAAAAAAGAATAAATGCAATATACCACGGTGCACACATCACAAATCATCAAAATAAACAGGTTACCAGGCAAAGATATATAGTTACCTCTTGAATGTCACCCACATAGATCCTGTCTCGATATGTATGAATAGACATAATGGAATTGGGAAAGAGCTTGTTTTCACACTTCCTCAGTAACCTCCTCTTTCCTAGGTCATACAGTCTAAGAACAGGCCCAATACCAGCAAGAAGTCTCCCTTGGAATGAGCAGAGTGCAAGTGGCACTCCATCTACCTGGGTCTTATGCAACAGCTCAAGCCTTCTTCCTTCATCCACAAACCTGTAGACATGGATAAACCCAGCAGACAAGCTCCTCTTGGGCCAAAATTGCAATCCCTTGGCAGTGCCAACAGCCAACAGAGTCCATGCTCTTTATCATGGAAATTCACCGAGCAAACACTGAATGCTGCCTCATTATCCTGAAGTTCTAATATAGAGGTAGTCTCACCAGTTTTTGGATCAAGAACCCTAATGCAAGATACCCACTTATCAGACACTGCCTTTGGGAAACCATATTGCTCATCAGAAAGAGGATCTTTGTCTTCATCATTATCGCCACCGCCATTCTCCATCTGGCCTGCATTGTTTGTAGTCCCATTTTCACCCGTACCTGCAGCATCAAAACACTCCTTCTTGTATTCTTCTCTCTCTTGAGCGGTGAAAGCACCCTGGTCACTTTCAATTATAACCAAGTGTTTCTTCTTGGGCACAAGGACAAACTTCCTTGGTGTATACCTCAGGGGGATGACAGTCTCATTGAATGTCTCTCCTAATCGCTCAATTGTAAAGACCCTCAATGCTTCTCCAGCAACTGCAACCACACCTTCCGCACACTGATCAGAGGAGAAAGAAGCTGCATATTCCAGAGTGTCATATGAGAGGGGTGTTAATAAGAAACGTCCCTGGTGAATGTATCCAAGCCAAGGCCGGCTTGACAAACATAGCATTGCTTGACGACCTCTGACCATAGTAGAGAAGAGTTTAGGTGGTTTCAGACCCAGGAACCTAGACCGGGTATCAGACAGTTGACCAGTGACCATGTCCACCACAGTCCTGAAAAGTACACCATTTTGCAAACCAGCATTGAGGAAAACACTGGCAGGGTGGTCTGCACCATCTTCTCCTCCCGTGGAGGCCTTCACTTCTAGCAGCAGCAGAGACTCTGGGGGCGATGAAACACTCTGGACACTCAATATCTGCATACAATCATCAGGATCCAGAGACAGTATACGGATGGTGTTGTCATATGAGCCAACAGCAAGGAATCGAGACCTCTGCCTCCCTTCTGGGACTGGAGCAATATCCAAACAAGCTACATCACCAGGCATCTCGTGCTTCTCCACTTCCATCAGCTGACCTGTTATGTCCATCTCGAAATAGATAAGCTCCCCTCCACTCAGAGCAATCACGACTTGCTGCCTGTTCGAGCCAACCTTGACAATGGTCTTCTTTCCGGGAGTCTTCCATTCATTGATACGTCCATCCTCCCTGATGTGCCGGATCCCACTTGGGTGCACCTGCATCAACGAGTCCTCCCCAAGCAAGGACACTGCAAGCGAGGGCGTTGTGTCAAGGAATCCACTGTCACTCACTTCCTCGACAGTCTCACCAATGGAGAGCACAAGGGTGGCATTGGTGAAGGACACAACTATGTATGCATCAAACTCATCGTTCAAATTCTTCTTCACTGTCCAGACAGCACTAGGTGTACCGGGAAGCTGCGAGACGGCCATCTCACTGATTGCCAGACCTGGTCGCAGAATGCGAAGTGACGAGCGGGGGCCCCTCCCACACAGTACGAAGATCTGCGGGGTCTCTTCTTCAAACAGATTGCTAACCTTCATGTCCATAATGGGCATGAGGCTCTCCACCTGGTCGATGCGAACCAGGTTTTTGAGCGGCCGCGGCTGGAAGAAAACCGGCTGGAACCCCTCCTCCGTCTCCATGAGAGTGGCCGACGAGGCCTCCACATCAGGGCCATCTCCAATGGACTGGAACTGGTACAGTGCATGGTTACCAAACTCAGAGGCAGCGAATAGGAACCCCGTCCTGAGGACGCACATGGCAGAGGTGACTGGGATAGTGTCAAAATACTTGATTTTGAGCTCCGTGACCTGATCGCCGCCCTCGTGCTCGAGCGTGACCTTGAAGACATCACCGTACTCGGTCTGAAGCAGGAAGAAGAAGAGGCTCTTCTGGCGATGGGTGGCAGCGGAGATAACAAGCACGCCCCTCTCTGCAGGGAGGTCGGCGCGGCGAGGGATCACTGCACGGACATCCGGGTGACCCTGGTTCTTGTAGATGACAAAGTTCTCAGCACACACGAGAACGCCACCGGGGCCGTCACCACCACCGGGGACGGTGACGAGCAGATTGGCGCCGTTGTCCACGGGCTCGGACCACTTCCTGGAGACGTGGTTCAATCCGAGGTCGAGTTCGTAGAAGGTGAGGTGTTTTTGGGCGTCGCTGGCAGCTTGGCCGGTGGGATCCAGGTCAGCCTCAGAGTAGTCGAGCTCGACGGCGGCGAAGATAGGGTTGTCAAAGCCGCAGTCGACCCCGACAACGGAGTAGCAGATGACATGGCTCTTGTGGGCCTCGAGCGGGGAGGAGATAGTGAGGCGGGCGGCGGCATCACGGTTGAGGACGTAAACGAGCTTCTGCTTCTCGCAAGCGGCGACCATGACGGCGCGGCCCTTGGGATCGACGGCCAGGTACTGTCCCGGGACGATGCGGCGGCACCCGGATTTGCCGAAGGTCTCTTGGTGGACCTTGTCGAAGCGGGCGGTGGCGGGGTTGTACTCGAGAATGACGAGGCGGCCAGAGTCGGAGCCGACGACGAGGTAGTCCTTCTGAGACCCGGTGAGGCGGAACTGTGCGAGGGAGCGGATGGCGCCGAAGACCTCGACGGAGTGGAGGGTCTGGATGCGGCCGGAGTCGTCGGGGCGGAGGAGCTCCAGGGTCTTGCCCCGGGCGACGGCGATCTCCTGGGTTTTCCCTCCAACGAAGCTGCCGTTCACGGCGCAGACCACGCCGGTCGCGCGCTGCAGTGTGAGGCTGTACAGGTACATGGCTGCTTGTGCGCGGCACTCCGGCCACCGGCCGAGAGCAAAACCCTAGGAGGAAGGAGGAGGCGCCGAGGGGACCTGCCGAGACTCACATGCACACCATCAATGGGCTCGGAGGAGGAGGAGGAGGAGATCAGGGTTTAGGAAAGAGGGGTTGGGGGGAGATTGGCTAGGGTTTCTGTCGGGCCGGAGGAAGGGGCTCGTAGTGGGTGGAGGAAATGGGGGATTTTTCTGGGTATTTTGCACTGTTTCGTTGGATTATTACTCTGCACGAAGATTTTTTGTCACTGTAAAATTAAAATAAAAATAGTGTCACTTTTAATATCTAGTTCTATATGGTTGGGAAGTTGTATGTTTCAATTCGAGGATAAATAAATAAAAATTTATTTGATATATGATTTTTAGTTTCTGATGCATATTGGAGTTTATTACTACCGAGAATAGTATAAATAAAATTTGATGTGCAAGAATACGATGAACAATCAAGAGAGGAGAGATGAATTAATTATCACCCAATAAAAAAAATTAACACAAATAGATTAGACTCAATCAATTAAACATATTATATGATATGCACAACGTAATATAACAAATATATAGACGAAATCAACTATCATAACGTGCGTAGAAGGGAGATAAAAAAGATAGAACAAATCACACATGCACGCAGGATTTATAGTAGTTTGACAAACACACCCTGTATGCATCTACGTTCACTATCTCACATCTCTATGAGGATTTCTACTGACTTATTTCCCATATATAACTGAAAACCCACACACATGATTGTTTACGGAGACAACACAAATCTCACCTCATTTCCCGAGGACGAGACAACACAGTGTATATACACGCACGCATTACACACCAACAAACACCGTGCTCACAGATAGAATACACACATAGATATGTTCAGGGTTCTAGAAAGAACAAATAAAAAAACGTGCACAGGAGGACAACAATCTAAACAGTAAGATGTAGAGTTCTCATGTCACAAAAGATTCGGTCTTTGTGTTCGTCTTTGCCCAACAATGTACAATTGAAGAACTAGCCGATGTAGAAAGCTTCTGAATGAGATCTTGTACGTAGCAGCAACAGGTCCACGCATTTTCAGATGAAGAACACCTCTTAAGTACGTCTGGAAGGTTTCTGGATGATGAAGACTCGTTCTTCTAACTTTTACACTTTTAGAGCATCAATTTGCTCTTTCTAGGGCTTCACGATCCTCCTTTAAAATCTAGGGTACGAAGCAACCTTCTTGGAGGTGTGTTCTCTTCTAACACAATACGAGAACATATTGTATTTGTAATCTCAAAGAGTCCTTGTATGTTTGGAAAGAGTTGAATCTTCATAGGACTCTGTTTAGGAAAGTCCGTATG
Organism: Colocasia esculenta; assembly: GCA_014218235.1. NCBI lineage: Eukaryota > Viridiplantae > Streptophyta > Magnoliopsida > Alismatales > Araceae > Colocasia > Colocasia esculenta. The sequence goes on from CM024764.1 coordinate 6,276,592, forward strand.
CAGAAACAGCGGAATCGGTCGATCGAATTCAACGGATCGGCCGTCCGATTTCAACTTTGCTTCAACTGGGCTTCGACTGAACGCTTGGTCAACCGATTTTAGAAATTCGGTCGTCCAACTTCTGTCTCAACTTCGACTGGTGAAAATACAACGTGAATATCTAAAGTCATCTTGCTTCGACTGGAGCATCGATCGACTAATTTCTTCAAGTGGATCGTCTGACTTTTTGACTATCCCACTGCAAGACTTTCTGGCTAAGGCAGTCGATCGAATGTACTAAATCGGTCGTCCAACTTCCATTTGGTAATCGATTGTCCATCGATTGCCCTTGATCCATAATCGATTGGGCATTGATTGGACTTTCATTATTGGTCGACCGATTTCTGCAAGTCGTTCGTTTGATTGTCAATTTTGCAGTTCTTCTTCTAGTCTTGTCTTTTTGTTTTGTCTAAGTCTTGAGTTTCGTATGAACCACTTCAAATGTGCTTTTTTGGACAAATATATTACACACTTAACACACAAATTAGACCATCAAATTAAATAAACATAAATCAAATATTTAGGCCATCAACGTGAATTACACTCAGTATGTTTGTGATTTTTTCAATCATGAGTTAAATTTAGTATTTTTTGTGATAATCAAAATCTACAGAGTGCAACAAAAATAACCTCACAAAACTTTGAACTCGGATTACTAGGTGTCTCATTTTGGATCTCAACTAACTGTGTTAGATTTTTTGTTTTATATATATATATATATATATATATATATATATATATATCACTCATGCTACAATTATTATAATGTATAGATTTTCCACAAAAGAAATATAGCGTCACTCATGCTACAATTATTGTAATGTAGTTTAAAACAGAAAAACTGAATGCACTTTTAAAATCTATCATATTCTAATATATATTTCTGAAATTTATGTATTATACTTTATATCTATGTATTTACCTATTTTATCATGTATATTTCCACTATTTGATTTCGTCCATTTAAGACTTAAGAACATAAAAGGACTAACTTACTTATTACAAGTCCCTTTTTATTTTAAAGGAATATATATATACCTAAAATACAATAAAATATTGTATATATTCCTAAAATTCCATCTGCTCAAATATATCTCGTATTTAAATATACTACATCATGAATATTGGATTCGTTAGTTGAACCCAACCATAGTTGGGTTAAAAGATAGAAAAGAATTAACCTCTCGTCTATTTAAAATCTTCTCCACACCCCTCTTTCTTTCTCTCTCACACACACAATTTTTTGGTAAAAGTTTTTATCTTTTAAAACTCATATAACAATTCCTTTGGTAGAATGTTTCGGCTAGTTAACCCAAGGGATATAACTAATGCATTTGATGAGGCAAAAATTTTAGGGATATATGCTAGAATATGATAGCTTTTAGGGGTATATATGTATTTAACTAAAAAAAACTCTCTTTCTCTCCCTCACTTTTGGAATAAGGGTATTTTGGTCTTTTTAATTAACTCTTTTTAACAGTTTCATTTGAATAATAATGGAATATTCTCCAAATTATATTGTCATGTTAATTTGAGAGATATAATTAATTAAATTTTATAAAGTTATAGGTATAATATAGATTTCATATATATATTCGAAATTGACATAGTTTAAAAGGATACACATATATGTAATTTTTACTTTAAAATAAGAATGTTGTCATTTGTATGATGGGAATATAATGAAAGGTTGTAGAATTCCCTATATATGGTAATCTAGAAGGGGGTTTGAATAGATTACTGTCGATTAAGAAACTTTATCACCTTCTTTTCGCAAGAACACAAACTGATGAAACAACAGTAGAGTTTAAACTAAGTGTGGATGTGTGTGACTTGACAAAAGATAAAGAACAAACTATCAAGCGTGTGTAGAGATGCCGTGCCTACCAAACATCTAACGTAAATCCGTGCAAATCATAAGATACGAAGATTTTACGTGGTTCGGAGTACACAACTTGTGTATCCTACATCCACGGGCCACACACACATGCAGAATAACCTGCTTATGGGCTAGTTCGTCAACTACAACTCACACACACGAGTTGTTTGATGTGAAATCACGATCAGAACAACACATAACACGTGAATCAAGCACAAGGACTGCTTGAAACACAACCACACACACACAGATATGTAAAAACGAAAATAGAGAGAGTTCTGAATTATAAAACAAATCCTGATGGAAGAACTCTTCTCGTGAACGTCTGGCTGGACTTCAAGCTTCGTCTTGATGATCACAACTTGATGAAGACACTTGAATCCACGACCTTCATGCTTCACCTCCGCTGAGAAGACGTGTCTTCTTGGTTTTGGGCGGTAGGTTGAAGCAGAGCAGTAGCAACACTTCTGGTTCTTAGATTTTCTCTAGGATTTTTGGTGGAGGCTGCTTTTGTACGAGATTACCTTCAAAAGATAGCTTATATAGTGGTGTCCACATATGGAGAGACGTGGTAGTTGGAACCACCATGAATAGCAACTTAAAAACTTTCCGAATCTGAAGGTCTTCTTCGTCTGTCGACAGCACTGGGTGCTTCTGTCGACAGGTGTTGACAGACAGATGACAAGGAGTTCGAGTAGCAGTTTCCTGATAGTGGCTGTCGACAGGCGACACTAGTGCTATCGACAGGCACTTTTGTCCTGAGGTTTGTCTTTCTGTCCTGTGTGAAGCTGTCAACAGGAGTTTTTCTGGCTGTCGACAGGTACCTACTTTTCATGCTTTTCTTGATCTTTTGAACTTTGTCTTGCACAATATCTCACCTACATGAAAGAATATAGTTAGGGAGATATAATGTCATATATATGATCAATTAACATGTTTATTTCATTTGTCTTTCAAGAGTCATTGTTATCATGTTTCATTGCTTAACATTTATCAATTTTGTCCATGAAATATTCATGCTCATCATAAAAAACAAAGACGTGATTTGTTAGCTTAGCATTCTCATTAAACATTTAACATATGAGAACTCAACATATAAAAGATATAGAGGAGATATAATAAAGTCAAAATTACAAAAAAGAGAAGGAAGTTATGTGTGGATTCCCATAGTTTTATCTTTAATATAATAATATTGAGATACGAAGTAAATAATGGCTTTCAAAGTAACTTTATCAACAGTAGTTTTGATGTGGTCTGAGTTTGGATGCTAATATTTGTCTATAATATTAGCATTGTTATAAGCAGAACACATTGTAACAAAGAGGAAATAGAGAGGTAGAAAAGAGATTATGATATTTTTAGGGGATAACTACATATGTATTCTTAATGTCCTACATATTCTATTTTATATCATATACTTTTCATATTGTCTTATACATCCTACAACTATATATTATATTTCATCATATATACCATTGTCATTATCTGCCATTTTATTTAGCTTGATTTTATACTGTATAAGATTCAAAAGATTAAGCTACCCTACTTTAATATTCTCACATGATTAAGATAGTAGCATCTACACCTAGAGAACCTTTTATCTTAATATCTAATATACCCCCATAAAGACTTAAAAGAATTAAATGACTAAGAGAAATTTTAAATATCCAAAAGAATTGGGCATTCTATTAAGGGAAAACAATTCCTATGAAAATAGGTAAAAAAAATTGTTCGACGCGGCATCTAATTAGACGATAGTTAGGTCCCACGTTTTATTGATATGTGAGACTTAGGGGGTGTTTGATAACCCTTATTAGATCTCTAATGTCTGAAATGATCAGATACTAAAGATTTAGATTGTTTGATAAAATGTCTCAATAACTGTCTAAATGACTGTCTTTTATCTTAAATTACATCTAAAAAAAGTGAGGGGCAGACCACTTTTTTTTTTCAGATGCTCTACCCTCCCGTCCCAACTCCTCCCCTCTCCCGTCGCGTCTCACCCCTCACCCCCCCCTTCTGCCATCGCAGCCACCTAATCCCTCACCTCCCCACCCCCTTTTGCTATTGCCGCCACCCAATCCCTCACCTCCCCCCCCCTGCCGTCGCGCCTCACCTCCCCCCCTTCTGTCAACATAGCAGCTTCGTGCGTTCGCACACCATCTCCGCTACTGCAGGCTTCACCTCGATCATGTTCTCGATCGTTGCGAGGGTTTTATAGATGGTGGTGGCCTCGTCGGGGTCCGCCTCCGAGAGCCGCCCAATGTTCTGGACAAGCAGCCCGAGCACATTGTTCTCGACCAGGGCATCCACGACTCGTCATTGTCCTCCAGGACGTCCTCGTCAGTGAGGTCCATAAGCAGTCCGACCACATCGACGGCAATGTCAGTGTTCTCGTGACCGAGGAGGCTGACGATGGAGGAGACTATGTTGAGGGCGACAAGGTCCGAGTACAGACCGGGTCCCCCGGCGAGGATCTTGAGGTGCTCTATCTCGTTGTGGAGCTCTACCTCCGAGTCGGTGAACTTATCTGGCTGGTCGGGGTGCTTCATGCGGGGCTCGAGGTTGTCGCGGAGGCGGCGCTCGAATGAGAGGATGAGCTTCTTCACGGTGCGCAAGTCGAGGACTTCGACGCCGCCGTTATGGGACTTCTCCACAGCCTCGAGGAGGGAGACACTACAAGAAAAAGCGGGATTACCGACAGACTGAATCCGTCGGTATTCCGTCGGAAAAGGCGCCTTCCGACCGCTTTCTGTCCAACACTCGTCGGAAACTTTCCGTCGGAAATAATTGGTCAGAACTTTCCGACGGATGAAAATTCCGTCGGAATTCGGTCGAAACCTCCGACAGATTTCATCCGTCGGTAAAGGCGTCAGTATTTGCCGACCGAATTACCGACGGTCTTGAACCGTCGGTAATTTATATTTTCCGACGGATACTTATTTGTCGGCCAATCCGTCAGTATTTTCCGACGGACTTGCCGACGGTATTTTGCCGTCAGTAATTTATCAGTTCCGACGGATGCTTATCCGTCGGCCAATCCGTCAGTATTTTCCGACGGCCTTACCGACGGTCTTTTTCCGTCGGTAATTTATACTTTCCGACGGAAACGTATCCGTCGGAAAATCCGTCGGAAAATACACATATTTTTTTTAATAAACAAATAAAAATACATTGCTACAATGTCAAACCTGCTACAATATTCATAAATTTAACAAATACTAACAATCAACATAAAATCATAAGATACAATAAATATAAATCATATAACATAATGAATACAAAAATCAACATAGATCTGCTGGATCGTCTGCTGTCCCTGTCTCGTCATCGTCTGGAGCTGGATCCTATATTAAAACAAATTAAAATGAGAAACATTAATAATAAATAAAGAAATACAGTATTTTCAAAAATGAAATTTAAAACATGTGATTATTTCTCAAACTTAATACAATAATATTTTTAGATCCATCATTTTCTTGGGTGTTTTTAAATCGGTCCTTTGAATGCCCAACCCAATCCGGGAATCCAAATTGGATTCCGTCAGTTTCTACACGTCACTTTAACCCACCGGTCGTGTCGGAGAAAACGGCACGCCGATCCGATCCCTATTTGGATTTTGGACCCCCGGGTTGCGTGTTTTGACCATTATATATGTTTGGCCGTGTTTTTAGATCCGTCCTTTGAATGCCCAACCCAATCCGGAGATCCAAATTGGATTCCGTCAGTTTCTACACGTCACTTTAACCCCCCGGTCGTGTCGGAGAAAACGGCACGTCGATCGATCCCTATTTGGGATTTTGGACCCCCGGGTTGTGTGTTTTAACCTTTTATATATATGAGTGTTTTTAGATCCGTCTTTTGAATGCTCAACCCAATCCGGAGATCCAAATGGATTCCGTCAGTTCCCACACGTCACTTTAACCCACCCGGTCGTGTTGGAGAAAACGGCACGCCGATCCGATCCCTATTTGGGATTTTGGACCCCCGGGTTGTGTGTTTTGACGCTTTATATATACTTGGGTGTTTTTAGATCCGTCCTTTGAATGCCAACCCAATCCGGAGATCCAAATTGGATTCCGTCAGTTCCCGCACGTCACTTTAACCCACCCGGTCGTGTCGAAGAAAACGGCACGCCGATCGATCCCTATTTGGGATTTTGGACCTCGGGTTGCGTGTTTTGACCATTTATATATGCTTGGCCGTGTTTTTAGATCGGTCCTTTGAATGCCCAACCCAATCCGGGGATCCAAATTGGATTCCGTCAGTTTCTACACGTCACTTTAACCCACCCGGTCGTGTCGGAGAAAACGGCACGTCGATCCGATCCTATTTGGGATTTTGGACCCCCGGGTTGTGTGTTTTGACGCTTTATATATACTTGGGTGTTTTTAGATCCGTCCTTTGAATGCCCAACCCAATCGGAGATCCAAATTGGATTCCGTCAGTTCCCACACGTCACTTTAACCCACCCGGTCGTGTCGGAGAAAACGGCACGCCGATCCGATCCCTATTTGGGATTTTGGACCCCCGGGTGTGTGTTTTGACGCTTATATATACTTGGGTGTTTTTAGATCCGTCCTTTGAATGCCCAACCAATCCGGGGATCCAAATGGATTCCGTCAGTTTCTACACGTCACTTTAAACCACCGGTCGTGTCGGAGAAAATGGCACGTCGATCCGATCCCTATTTGGGATTTTGGACCCCCGGGTTGTGGTTTTAACCTTTTATATATATTTGGATGTTTTTAGATCCGTCTTTTGAATGCCCAACCCAATCCGGAGATCCAAATTGGATTCCGTCAGTTCCCACACGTCACTTTAACCCACCCGGTCGTGTCGGAGAAAACGGCACGCCGATCGATCCCTATTTGGGATTTTGGACCCCCGGGTTGTGTGTTTTGACGCTTTATATACTTGGGTGTTTTTAGATCCGTCCTTTGAATGCCCAACCCAATCCGGAGATCCAAATTGGATTCCGTCAGTTCCCACACGTCACTTTAACCCACCCAGTCGTGTCGGAGAAAACGGCACGCCGATCCGATCCCTATTTGGGATTTTGGACCTCCGGGTTGCGTGTTTTGACCATTTATATATGCTTGGCCGTGTTTTTAGATCGGTCCTTTGAATGCCCAACCCAATCCGGGGATCCAAATTGGATTCCGTCAGTTTCTACACGTCACTTTAACCCACCCGGTCGTGTCGGAGAAAACGGCACGTCGATCCGATCCCTATTTGGGATTTTGGACCCCCGGGTTGTGTGTTTTGACGCTTTATATATACTTGGGTGTTTTTAGATCCGTCCTTTGAATGCCCAACCCAATCCTAAGTATATGAAATTAATACTAATACTGACCTGAGCTGCTGGCTGTGTGGGGCGTACTCCCTGCATTATTGAGAGGAACTGTTGAAGCATATCGCTGAACTGCGTCTGTAGCTGTGCCCGCTGCGTCTCTATCTCTACCCGCTGCGCCTGCAGCTCTACCCGCTGTGTCTGTAGCTCTTCCCGCTGGGTCTGTAGCTCTGTACGTAGCTCCTCCCGAATGATGCCTCTAATGTCCTGTACACCACTGACGGGCGGCGCAGAAGATGAACTCGCGTGTGCCGGAGGAGCGATCGAACTGGCATATGAGGACAACACTGGTTGAGTATCCAGGCTGTCCCCAAAGCCGTACACTCGGCCCTTCCTCGGCTCTCCCGCTGCCTCGACCCAAGCCTCTGCATCCAAGTCTGGCTGAGGAGTGCCCTCTGCATAACGCTCCGTCATCGTCCTGTCGTACCTCTCCTACAAAATAAATTAAAATTAAATTGTTAAAAATAAATTAATTTAATATCATAATTGAATTCAAAATTTATAGGTTGACTTACAACGATCGTGCGGGCACTCTCGCTAACATAGTCATCCGTCCTCTTCCGCTTATGAGTCCGATCAAATAACTCGCGAAAGGTAGGGGCACGCTCGAGCTCGTGATGCTTATAATTCAACGGACGTAGTTAGTTTGACAATAATAATCAATGTACTAAACAATTGAACAATATTATGCTTACCAATTTTTGACTGTGGGTCGCATAAGATATGGACCCACTAGTATGCACATTCTCCTCCGGATGAGTTGATCTGTTGCGTATGGCCGCCTGTGACCGCTGCTGCCATGGTCCAGCAGCCCATCGCTCACAAAGGGACTGCCAATAATCTGTCCTCAGCCAAGAAGGGCCGTCATCAAGCCAAGCCCTAGGATCCCTATTGTTTGTGCTCTTTTGCGCCTTGTCCCGGGCCTCCCACATCGACTTTCTTAAATTAGTCTGGGCAGTAGACTCCCAGACGGCTCGAGCTCGAGGGAGATCCTCGGGTCTCGTGAATGTGAACCTCCGCTGTAAATAAATGAAATTACTCAGCTTTCTGCACGAACATGGATAGTAATTAAATAAATGACAGATAGTTATCTAAGATTTAAAAATACCGTGAACATGTCAAATAACTGATCCCGGACGGACACCGGGAACTCTCTCCATGTGTCCACTGGTCCTGGAATATGTGCATGGACCAGCGTCGTAATATGACGGGAAGCAGAACCGGGATCTATCTTCCCCCTGCAATTGCACATTAATTTTGTACATGAAATGTATAACATTAATAACAAATAAAGTAAATTTGAACTGATCAACTTTACCCTGAGATCCAGCATGGATGCCGTCCCGGTAGCTGAGGGCCCCCCTCATCCGCTGCTGCATGCGGACCCTGGACCTCTGTTGAAGACAATTAAGCACACTATTGTTCGATAAATTGCAAGACAACAAACATACTAATGTATGGAAGCTGACACGTACCTGGTGGTGAGGAAGAAGGGAAAGGTGGCACTGCTCCCGTGCTCGGCGGGGAGGCGGTCGCTGAAATTTTTTTACACATTAGAAAATATGAATTTAACTTGAACAACAATATATACGTATACCTGCCGCATGGACGACCGGCGTGGACGGGGAGGCAGACGTCGACGGGGAGGCAGACCCTGCAAAATTGTATGTACGTTATATCTCGTGAATTAAATATGAACAATAACGTAAATGTGGTTCTTTCTGTACATATGCATATACCTGTCGCTGGGATGACCGGCGCAGACGGGGAGGCAGACCCTGCAAAATGAGCATGTACGTTAGATCTGTCGTGAATTTATTATGAATAATAATATATAGAGTATTGTGTTTACATATACATATACCTGTCGTGGACGGGGTCCCGGACCCTCTGCCAACGGACGTAGAAACCGTCCGACTCCGTCCTCCACGTACCATATCTCTCTTGAGATAAATAAACATACATCCAAATTGTCATCAGCAATAAATTTTGAAGTAGCAATTTAATATGAAAATATAATTAGCAATAACACAAAGTTCTTACAAAATATAAGGTATATTATCGTAATTCAACATCAGATGCTTCCGACATGTTTAATTCAGCATCATCTTCTTCATCATCTTGGAATTCATCCTCCTCATGCGGGGAGTCTTCATCCACATCAGACTCCACCTCTCGCTCAAGGGTATTTGGGTCAACTTCTTCCTGTTCGTTATCCTTATGTAAGCAAATTGTTTCATTTATATCATGAATATTAACTGCGTAGAAGCTGCCAACTCTCGTGCGTCACTCCTTTCCGATTGGAAATAATTGTCATTAACACCGTCGAGCTCATCATCAGGCGGCAGAAGCTCATACTCAGGGAATAACCTTGATTTCACTCTACATGCAGCCCACCAATCTCTTAATTTCAGGGATGAATAATTTGAATAATAAACTTGTTGCGCTTGTGCCGCCAGTATGAATGGCTCGTATGTACTCAACATGGACTTATGCTTGACATCGACAATTCCATATGTTGTGTCATGACGAATAGATGTCGGATCAAACCAATGACACTTGAAGAGAAATATAATGTTGTCTTGTCCCAAAAATTGCAGTTCAATGACTTCTTCGAGAATGCCATAATAGTCAATTTCATTTTCATTGTAGGCACTTCCTTTCACACATACGCCGCTGTTCATCGTAGACTTATTGCGTCCATAATCTCTCGTGTGAAATACTGACCAACATGAGTAAGATGCCACCGAGCCTCCGAATGGATTGAAACCGTCTGTGCATAAACCCAGCCGCACGTTGCGTGGATCCCTTGCGAAGTAAGAATGAGTACGACTAAAATGAGCCCAAGCTTCACCATCGGCAGGATGACTCATTTCACCTTCGTCACGACGGACTCTTTCTGCATGCCAAGTCATATGTCCAGCTGTCTTCGGGGACATGAACAACCGCTGCAATCTGGGTGTGATCGGAAAATACCGCAATGACTTATACGGAACATCCCTCTGCTTTGACTTGTCCCCTCTCTTGGGCTTGAATCTATCATAATTACAAATACAACATGATGTCTTATCTGCATCATCTTTGTAGTACAGCATACAGTGATTCGGACATGCATCAATTTTCATAAAACCAAGCCCCAGATCATTCACCATCTTCTCCGCACGGTAAAAGTCAGCAGGTAACCTCTCTGATTGAGGAAGCATACTCTTGACGAGTAAGAGAAGCCGTCAAAACAACTCTCGCTTATATGAAATTCAGATTTCAAATTCAGTAGCTGCGACACTGCAGACAACCGTGTATGCTTCTCACAACCATCCCATAATGGCTCATCAGCATCTCGAAGTAACTGATAAAATCTCTGAGCTGTATCATTCGACACTTCTTCATTTGTTTCATCTTCATGCATATTGAACTCTGGACCAGCAGCATCGACAACCATGTCTACGTACGTACTTGTGGACGCAAAGTAATGAGCCTGTGCAGACGACTGAATAACATGCTCACCATGACACGACCATATCTCATAATGGGCAACAAATCCTCTCGTATACAAATGATGCTGCACATCCCATGTCGATATCCACTTTATGTTCTTACAAGCCGAACACGGACATCGGATGTTACCCATCGGATCGACTGCTACTGAGGAATTACTCAATGCAAACTGAATAAAACTGTCAACTCCGTCTTTAAACTCCTCGGTGACAACTCCATTCACCATTCCACGGTACATCCATGACCGATTCTCATAAGACATTTTTCCTACACAGATTAAATGTCATGTCACAGTTAAAATCCAACAGACCCTCACATCGTTCGAGTAAGTCAAAGTGAATAGGTAGGATATATTATTAAGATTATCACTTTTTACCCATCTGTGAATATTTGATCGCACTCAGATGACCATTTACTATGTGTTTGTATTATTTGCTGAAAATTTCGGCAGCATCTCCTCACACCTCTCCGATATACCAAAAAATTTTATTGATTTATATATTTTCTTAAACACTTACTAATAAGTGGTTAAGAAAATATTCTAAATCAATAAAGGTATATCAGAGAGGAGTGAGTAGACGCACCCGAAATTTTCAACAAATAATACAATCACATAATAAATGACCACCTAACTCCGATCAAACATTCACAGACTGTCCAAAACGGGACAATTCAAAACTTTGAGTTAGATATACACGTTCTCATTATTGAAAATAAGACTCGTGCACATCAATCTCAAAGTCTTGAACGGGAATGTTCATTGACACGGGCTTAACACGCTCTCGTGATGTGTGTGCAGTGAAAAATTACTATACATGCATAGATCAAATTTCAAACGCACATGAAAATGAAATTAAAATCATATATGTGAACAAATGCAATAATAAAACAAGTTCATACATACATGTACATGAATTACATAAATGTAAAAACTACAATACTAATCAAGTGTAATAAAATTACATATAATCAAGTGCAATAATAAGCAAATACATTCAAATAAGAAGTGTAATACTAATCATTAAACTTAAAGTGAACAATTAAGCGTAAACTAAACTAATGTCTAGAAGGAAGAGTTCGTACTAATTTTGTTTTCCTAAATTGGGATGTATATCTTATTAGAGTGGCGAGATTTTAACCTTGAGCTGAGATGAGCTGAGTAGACGAGTTCAGTTTGGCATATTACTAATGTGTCTTTGTTTCTTATTGTCAATTTTGTTCTGGTACAAAACGGCCGTTGCCATCAGTAAGACGTTCATTGTTTCCGTAAGATTCTAGATAGCCTCATTTTGGGGTTTGGAGAAGATAGTTAAGCTCATGTATATATTGAGATTATTTCGCATACTAATTTTTAGGGCTTCTCTGTTCTCCTCCCCCATCTTATCCTTTCTCTCGTTTTTTATTTTAATTTGAGAACCCTTGAAAGAATGGCAGTCCATATGACCTAAAATGCATTACTTTTAGTTATCTTTTTGGTGAGAATGTCTTAATTTTTGGAAAATGTTTTAACTGGCCATTTTCATGATGAATTAATGAAGTGAATGTCATTTTCTAGAGACTATGTTTCCACTTGGTGGATCATTTCTTAAACCACCAGGTCTTACAATGGTGCAATTTATACCAGATCTTCTAATATATCTCTCCGCCGGAGTTTAGCTATCAACAATGTTCAGAATAATGTAAGCTGGATTAAATATCTGTCCCATTGTAGCTCCATTAACTAGTATATATTGAGCTTATCAGGATAAATCTATTCACTCCAGCTTTCCTACATGCTTCTACAAGGTTCATTGTTCCAGAACTGTCAACCTGCAGAACAAAAGCACTTCAGGGCATGTCATCAATCTTAAATGATAACATTCATTACAAGGCTACAGATTGTTTTATGCAGTATGCCAGAACAGTTATGAGAGAGACAAAGAAGGATTAATCAACAATATAAACTCTCACTTCAGTCGACTCAAAGTAGAACCTCCAGATTTTGTTTTCCATTTATGCAAACTTGTTACAAAATATCCATATCCTGTCAATGTATCTAGGTGAGACAGATACAGAATATGCACTCATTTAAAATGGTCCTTTGAGAATACCCTTGTATGTCAAGGTGTGTGGAGGGTTCCTTTGTTTGAAATCAAAAGTATACTTTATAGGATTAGTGTACGTGGGTTACTCTTTAATCTTTTCATCAAAACTAAACCTTGTAGGATTTCTCTGTAGTCTCAACTTATACCCTGACCTGTCCCATCACATTCAATAGAAATACATCATTTGCAACTAGAGTACACCAAGACAAATCTTCTTGAATATGCACAGTCAATTCATCCGTATCGAGGGCAAAAGAATATGGATTATTCATGCAAACTAGGGATGTCAACGGTAACCAATAACCCGATAACCGTCCGTTTCGTTAACTTAACGAACATCAAATCACATTGTACATCACATTAAAAATTATCCCCTACATAACTATCTCTCATTTAAACCATCTCAAACAAAAAATCCCCTAAACATAAATAGCCTATACCAGATTTACTTATACCTGATCCTCTTATTATGGCGGGTTTTGATAACCTGTTAAAAGGTTTTGCACCCTACTTAACATGGGTGATAAACTTTAACCCAATTTGATAATCAATTTAGAATAAGCCTGGAGATATTTTATACATGGTTAAAGGGCTATTAAAGGGGGTAGATATCCCACCATGGAGCGGGATAAAAGTTGTTCCTAGAGATAACTCAATAATGATGCATTTTTTTTCCTTAGAAAACCATGTGTCCCCCTTAATGTAAATGATATCAAACTAGAGACAAAAGCTGATAACTCTAATTAAAAGTTACACCCTTTTGTAACTATCCCTCTTTAGATCACTCCCAAACTAATTAAAATAAGAGGTATACATGCATAACCAAACATGAAAGGGAGTTTGATAATGAGATAAGGGGTTTATCTCCCTTTTAGCACCAGTTTTAAGACCATTTAACATCTTAGATGTTAGTGTATCCAAGAATCCAAGTATCATAGCTTAGATTTAAACAGTCAATCAATGTTCTTACATCATTTTATTTATCAAGTTATTCAACTTTAAAACGATAAATACCATTCACATCAACAATATGTAGGGGACCGGGTGGGGGGGGGGGGGGTGGAAGGGGAGGGGGGTCGGGTGGGGGGGAGGGAGTGCAGGGGAAGGGGGGGGGGGGTGGAGGTGGGAGGGTGGGGGGGGGGGGGGCGGGGGGGGGGGGGTGGGAAGGGGAGGGGGGTCGGGTGGGGGGGAGGGGGGCTGAGTGCAGGGGAAAGGGGGGCCGGGTGGGTGGGTGGGAAGGGGGGTAGGGGGGGTTGGGCCGGTTGGGGGGGGGAGGGGGGCTGGGGCAAAGGGGGAGGGGGGGATCGTGCAGGGGGGGGGGTGGGGGGGAGGGGGGGGGACCGCGCATGGGGGGAGGTGGGCCATGTGGGGGGGAGGGGGGCCGAGTGCGGGGGAGGGGGGGATCGCACAGGGGGGGAGGGGGGCTGGGTGGGGGGAGCCGAAGGACGGTGGCGGGGGTGGGGAGAGCTACTCACCGGGAAGGGAGCGCCGGCGGGCGCGAGACGGCGGCGACCGGCGGAGAGCGGCGACCGGCGAAGGCAAACGGCGGCGGCAGCGACCGGGGGCGAGAGCGAGAGAAGAGAGAGAGAGAGAGGAGAGAGAGAGAGAGAGAGAGAGAGAGAGAGAGAGAGAGAGAGAGAGAGAGAGCGGGAGAGGAAAGAGAGCGGGAGAGGAAAGAGGGGGGTTTCGCGGGGGAGGTGTAGCAGATTTACCGACGGATATTCCGACGGATATACCGACGGATATTTCCGACGGATTAATTTCCGTCGGAATTCTGACGTATTTTCCGTCGGATATATTTCCGTCGGAAATACTGACGGCAATTAATCCGTCGGAAATATCCGTCGGTAATCCTGCTTTTCCTTGTGGTGAGAGATCGACGTCCTCAAGACCGCCGTTCTCGGAGGCGTTCGAGGGATGGAAAGGCGCATCGTTCTGTTTCCGCTCCGGCGCCTGGTGTGGGTTGTCGGCATCCATGGCGATGGCGGGCGGCGAGGCGGTGGCACTGCCGGAGCCAAACGGGGAGTGTGTAAAACCCTAATCCCAGCTCTCTGGGGTGGAGTGAGGAGAGAGAATAGTAGTTCCGGTCGGGGCAGAGCTCACGCGATGTCTCTGGCATCCCCATGGCGATCGAAATTGGACTGAACGAGGGGGAGAAGCGGAGAAGGAGGGAGGAGGAGGAGAAGGGCGGCTGCGAGGAGGAGAACACTGCGTGACCTCGCTCGCTGCCACAGAGAAAGGGAACCCAAAAATAAATTTATACATATTCTTAATCATATAAAAATATTTATGAAAAATAATATATAAATTCAGATGTCTTTTAAGTTGGTTATCAAATAATTCTTAGGGAGAATTAATTTCAGGTCCCTCGCAGGGATCTGACATTAATTTCAGGTCCCTGTCAGCTTTTCCCAAGCCATACAGTCCTTGCTTTATGCAGGACTTATTTTTAGGTCCCTACTTTTTGTCCCCGTTATCCACCCCCGTTATCTCAAAGTGTGTAACCGTTATCCCAAAAGTGTGTAACTATTACCCAGTTACACATGTAATTGTGTAACTTACCCAGTTACACATGTAACTGTGTTACCTAGTTATCTCAAAGTGTGTAAGAGTTATTCCAAAAGTGTGTAAGAGTTACCCAGTTATACATGTAATTGTGTAACTTACCCAGTTACACATGTAACTGTGTTACCCAGTTATCTCAAAGTATGTAACAGTTATTCCAAAAGTGTGTAAAAGTTACTCAGTTACACACGTAATTGTGTAACTTACCCAGTTACACATGTAAGTATGTAATTACATACTAACACAGTTACACATAAAACTATGTAACTACATAAAAATTTTATAAGTTTGTAACTCTATAATTATGGCTCACCTAATTACATAGTTACATAGTTTTAGAAGGATTTACCTAATTATTTTATAACCATTATCCCAAAAGTGTGTAAGTACGTACTTACACAGTTACAAATAAATCCTCTAATTGTGTAACTTACCCAGTTACACATGTAACTGTGTTACCTAGTTACACATGTAAGTATGTAATTACATACTTACACAGTTACACATAAAATTATGTAACTACATAGAAATTTTATAAGTTTGTAACTCTATAATTATGGCTTACCTAATTACATAGTTGCATAGTTTTAGAAGAATTTACCTAACTATTTTATAACCATTATCCCAAAAGTGTGTAAGTACGTACTTACACAGTTACATATAAATCATGTAATTGTGTAACTTACAAAGTTACACATGTAACTATGTTACCCAGTTACACATGTAAGTATGTAATTACATACTTACAAAGTTATACATGAAATTATGTAACTACATAGAAATTTTATAAGTTTGTAACTCTATAATTAGGGCTTACCTAATTACATAGTTACATAGTTTTAGAAATATTTACCTAATCATTTTAATTCGTAATATATCAAAAGTGTGTAACTTCGTAAGTACGTACTTACACAGTTACATGTGTAACTGGGTAAGTATGTAAATTCTGTAACTGTGTAACTTATCCAATTACACATGTAAGTATGTAATCATGTAAATATGTAAATTTTGTAACTGTGTAACTTACCGAGTTATACATGTAAGTATGTGTAACGCTCCGGAAAATTTTAAGTGTAAGAAATTATGAATAATATGGTCATTATATTTTATCATTGACATTAAATTGAAATAATTAGAATTTGAGCTTAATTAGTGGCCATATACGTTACCTCAGTGTCGTACACAGAGGTGTGCGCTCTGACAGGGCGACACCGAAAAACTGCAACGAAATAAAAATCTGAGGGCACCATAATTTTTATAAAAATGTGGAGATATCAAAAATGTAAATATCCAGATTTTTTGACGTACGAATTTCGAGATTAAGCCGACGCAACTATTTTTCGGGTAATTTAACACCCTATGTAAAATAAAATCTAAAAAATTAAATTAAAATTACCATAATTTGTAAACCTATCATATTAGTCTATGGTTAAAATATTAACATAAATGGACATCGTTTGAATATATAAACATTTAGACAATTGGACCAGCCGAATTATTGTCCAATTACAGTGGGGAATTTTTGAGATTTTTGGGCCTGGCTGTCAACAGCGAGGTTGTCGACTGTCCCATGGCTTCCTTCTTCCTCTCCTCTATCGCTTAAGCCTGTTTAATGCTGATGAATTCATGTGTATAATGGTTTGAGAATTCTGGAGATTTTTGTTGAGTTCGATAGTGTCGGCGCTTGGTTAGCTTATCCATTACTTCACCTGTCGTGAGCATTGGTCATGCACTATACACATTGCACATGGTGTATAGCATGAGCGTCAATCCTAGTGTATTGGGCACCAAAAGCCATCTTCCTTAAACACCCCCAAAGAATTTTGTTCGGGTTGGGGGAAGGACGAGACAAATAATGACAGTGTTATTATTACTTTGTTTTGTGTATGGTCACTTAAGTGCACTCATGGTTGGGGGTGAGGATACCGATAGAAGTACTAGTTTCCAGTTAGTCTAGATGCTCCCCATGTTGTTGTTCACAAGCCTCACCTTGGTAGGACCCCGGAATCTTCCCAAGGGTATTCAAGCGTGAGACTACGTACATCTATGTGGGCTGCAGGTGTGTCCTTTATATGACCCCTACAAGTTGTACGAAGAAAGGCATGGTTGTAGCAGTTAGCAGACATTGTTGTTGGTTGCGAGATAGTGAGGTTGCTGTTAGCACTTGTTCAGGTTAGGAGTTACTATCGCGAGCCAGACTCCCTTGACCTACGTTATAGTGTGATACTCTCCAACTCCCAGTTTCACATGGTTTTCTATAGGATTTGTAGAGATTAGTAATTCATTATGTTCTTTACGAGTTTCTATAAGATTCATAGTACTAATTATTTATGTTTCTTATGAAGCCATTTAATGATCTGATTTCATATAATTGTAATTTTATGCACACTTCTGTTAATAGAATACTCTTCGACTCCTGGTTTCACCTGATTTCTGTAAGACATAAAGATTAATAGATATTTATCTCTCTTATGGGATTATTTAACATTTTATTTTCACACAACTGTTAGTTCATGCATGACTCCATTGATAAAATACTTTTATAGTATAAATGTGGATTTTTCTGTTATTTGCATATTATGTTGTGTTTAGAGAAAGGTCCTAGTGAGTCAATGATATTGAGGCTCACACCCTATCTCCCTTTTTTCAAGAATTAAACTTGTATTGAAGTAGCTCCTATCTAAAACTGGAACCTTGTTGAGTAGTGTACCTAAGTACCAATGACTATCTTGGCATTCCTTCTCAAGGTGATCCCCTTTATAAATGCATACTTGAGTTATTAATTAGGAGGGTATTACTTTATTGTTGTTATTTACTGTTACTTTCAATTACTTTCGTCACTTGTTTACCTCTATAGACCATCATTTAACCCTTCTAAGTCTTTAGGTTCGTGGTTGATGATATTAGATACGAATCCTTATTGGGTACTAGTATCCAAGATCAATACAAGATCCCTTCAAAATAATACAAAAGATAAGGAAACTTTCCATATCATTATCTAATATATAGAGAACTATGTAATCTTTTTAAAATTTTAATCCAATTTCATAGTAGGTAAGAGGTTATATTGAGGGTACTACAAGACTTTAGACTCTATATCTTGAGTCTCTAGGGTCTTAATGGTATCCTAGACTCTAAGTCATACCCCAACATGGAATATTAGGATGTGAGCGGATATATATATACAAGAGGTTCCATATCCTACCACTCGATTCTAAGACATGCCATTTTTTTGTTTTTTTTGTTTAGACTTATTTATGCAAGATTCGGTTGGGTCATCTAAGACTCAAATTTTCTCTAGAACTCATTTTTTAAGTTATAGACGATTTATTAACATCTGAGACCTAATTATCTAGTAATCTAGAACTCAATTAAATCAAGAACATGATTATTTTGTCAAAACTCAATTAAACATCCAGTAGGAACTTAGTTACTTAATAATCTTGATCTCTATTAAGTTACCAATCTGGGAATTAATTACTTTATTCTCCAACAGTCAGTTATGTAACAGGCAGGTACTTAATTTATTTCTTATAATAGATCTGACTTTTAAAGAACAAATAGTACATATCGAAGTTGCGACTTTTATGATTTGATCTTTAGAATGGGAACTTAAGTTTCAAGAGCATGTTCAAAAAGGGAATGAAATCATGATACTCTGAGCCATAACATGAAAGGATATCATGAACATTATCTTTTTGACCCTTACGAATATGTAAAAGGATCTTTCATGTAGACACCAATAATCCAAGATGAAGGATGATAATCACAAGTTCTCACATGCATGGGAATAGCTACAGGATCTAATATTCATGGGTGTGCTATGATATTTAACTATGAGAAATATTTTTTGCACGGCCGCCCGGGTAACCAGGCGGACGTGGAACCACCGCGCAGCCGACTTGATTGGTCGGCCGCGTGTGGGCCCCATGCCGAGCACGTGGGCCCACACGCGGCCGACCAATCAAGTCGGCTGCGCGGTGGTTCCACGTCGACTTTTTACCCGTGCGGCCAAGTAAAAAATATTTCTCATTTAACTATAGTAGAGTACAGTCTTATAGCCTGAGAAAACACTTATAGGAATAATTATTTTAGTTTAACTCGAGAGATCATCTATGTCTTTGGCAATTCAAGAAGAAAAATGAAGATTGATGAAGAATAGTAGGTCTTGGCTTGCTATGTTCCTCCTTTCTCCAAGGTCCTCTTAGTATAACCCAAGAGAAACAAAGAAGAATGATGATAGCAGCGCGTCTTCAAACTGGTTGCGCGGGTCTTCAAACCTGCTGCGACTCTCTTCTCCCTTCATCCAACTCCTTCCCATGTCCAGATTCTCCACACAATAGTGAGAGATGGTTGGGCAGAGTTTTAGGTCATATTTAAAGGGGTGTGGTTTAGGATTCCAAACAGAAATCAAACTCCAAGTCACAAGCAATTTCCTTTGATTTCTTTTCCATATTATAACCCTTTCACGATAGGTCATAGTTTTAAGTGTCCTTTCTTTGACTCTTTACCTCCAGACTTGGATCTCAATCCAATTCTAACTCAGATTGGAACCAATTTCCTTCTTTTAATCCTGTTTTCGTTAGGAGTCATACAGAGATTCCAATTTACTTATTGAGCTACATGTTTAGGCACAATTTAATGGCCCAATCAGCCTAGTGTTTAGCTTATTTAACCCAACATATTAATGGACTTTTGAGCGGAAAAAATATTTATCTAAATTTAAGATTCAAGATTGTTACACAGGAACTTGAGTTCCCATTCTCTTAAGTTTAATGGTGATGGCGTTTAGTGATCGACATTGTTTATTATATATAAATTTTAATTTATAAACTCAATAATGAGGGTTATAAGACTTTGCCTCCTTTAACATGAATAATAGTAGGAATAACTTTGCTTAATATGAGTTTTCAAAGTGAACTTAGTAAAAGGGATGGCTTTTTCTTGAAGTGCACACGGTGAAGGAGAGAGCTTAGAAAACCGAGAAAGTTAAAGCTAACAAAGAGTTCCTTTGTTTCTAACGCCTACTTTCTTCAAATTAACAATGTTTCTTATCTCTAGTAAGAATAGTACGAAAGTGAAATAGCTTTCAAAATTATATATATATATATAACATTGCAAAACTCCAGAAAAGGTTAAACTAATGATGCTTATTGTTATACCGTCAGAAAGGAAAGATAAAAAACAGTCTATTGGTGATGCGAATTCGATTCACATTCTATGTATCCTGCCCAAGGTTTTGGCATTTTTCAAATAGATATATACTTTCTGTATGCATTGGGACGATGATATCTTACACACATTAGGACATATAAATACCACCCGCCTAGACACATGCAAAGAATCTGCCTGGAATGGAGGGCACCTGTCTCGTTCAGCAAGTCTTACTCTTAGAAATACATGTGCTTCTCTAGTACTTAACTAGTTGCACATCCTCGTAGTTCCTACCATTAGGTTGCACTTGACTAAGATTTTCAGATGAAACAAGTGATTTTCGTGTACTCGGCGATGCTCCTTTCGATGTGACTTTGTGCTAGTTCAAATGAGAAATACCTTTTTTTTTATTAATCAAAAACGGTCCTCACAGCAAATTAGGAGAGTGTATCCGTCCCCAAAGGGGGAGAGTGTTTCCACTCCACCAATACGATTCCTGGGCCACAAATATATATAATAATATAAAAATTGATTACATCAAACTTGGGGCATACCCCAATTATAAAAATCTGACATTCGGGAGACCTGTTCTATCAAGTGTAACAACACCTTTACATCGTTGAAGAAGGCCTCCATTAGAATAAAAAGTATGATTCCTACCAACATGATAAGCAAAGGATGCTAAGGAATCAGCCACTTGATTGGTTTCCCGCAAAACATGGGCCAATATCTAGCATCTTCCTAGCAGCAATCCATCACCTGTAGCATTTCCAAGTTGGAGCCTTGTTAGTTTTGATAGAGAAGTGAGGAGCGAGACTCCAGATGTATCACCAAGGATATGTCCCTGTCATGCTATGTGCAGAACTTGATCATTTAGTGGACTTTTGTACCTTTGTTCATCCAATGTGTGCTTGAATGGTTTGCCAATTTTGTTCCAGCATTTATAACACTTAAAGAAAAAAAAATAGTGTAGATCTGTCTTTAGCCCCTTGCCTAAAAGATATACTTTTCTTGAGATCTGGTCACGAGGCTAAATCTAATTAAAGATAAGAACACAAATAAAATACTGAAGGAAAATATGTACATGTATTTTTTTTCTTTTTTTATAAGAAAATAGCGAAACATGTTAGTATATGTACATGATGCAACTATTTTTTTTATTTTGATTTTTTGATTTTTTTTATTAAAATAGGAGGAGGCATATGTACATAGTGGAACTATCAACAGAAATATGTACACATTAACAGACTCTCTCTCTTTTTTTTCTTCTATATATATATATGTATATATATATATATTATTTTTTCATCATTTGACTCTAAGACACATATTCATCACAAGTCAAGGTATAGGGTCTTCATAATCCACCTAATCACAGAGGCCATGAGCAAGGAGGATCGTGCATGATATCTTTGACATTGGAGACTGCCCCTAGCCTTCTTGATATTTTCCACCATAGAAGATCTTAAAATGTCAAATTGCCCCTAGAGGGAGGGATTGGAAGAAATAAATAGAAAGTCATGTGAGGATTCGGTTCAAACCACTTTTTGTTTCCAAACCAACATCTCACACTGAAAGACTTAGTCTTCAATTATTTTCAAGAGTACTTTTCATTTTGATTCCTTGGTGGAGGCACGTACTATTTGCTACCTCCTTGATTTGGTCAGCCTTTTTCTGGGTACGTACTTTTTGCTACCCTTTTTGACCTTTTTGGCTTTTCTTTGTCATTCAGGCTTGGCTTGGCATTTTGCCTTTTGCATTTGCACTTCTTTCATTCCTCCTGTTTGTTATAACTTTGTCTTTCAGGTGAGAGTGGGTGGTCCCCTACTTGTAGTTTACCCCTTTTCCAAACTTGACCGAGTGAGAAGAGAAAAGAGGCTACATTAACCTAATTAGACCATCCAAGTGTAGTTATGATTTTCCAGCTAATGGTCAGTACTCCAACATCGTGTGGTGTGTGAAGACACCCTACCTTACTAATGGCCAAGCAAAAAAGTAGAGTCTCAAACCCATGACATTGACAAGTGATGAACAGACTTGACTAACTGACTGACCAACTAAGGATAGAACTTCTTAAGGTAGACTACGTTCCACGGATATGACAACTCAACTCCCTCGGCGTCCACTAACCTGTAAGCATTCCCCGAGTATGTCTTGCAATTTACTCCTAGGACGACAGAATTCACTCAACACAACACCATAGACTCTTGATATCTAGTCCCCCTCCTACTTAGGGCGCTGAATAGCTGACCATGATATCCAGTGACGACGGATGCCATCCTAAGAGCCATTCCAGAAAAAGGTAGCGCAAGCCTTGTTAATGTAGTCACTGATCGACTTAGGAATAGATGATGCAGCTGCCAAATAGATGGGGATAGACATCAGCACATAATTAATTAAAGTAGCTCTTCCAGCCTGTGATAATAACTTGGATTTCCATCTAGAAATTTGCCATTAACTTTGTCAATGAGTTGCTTATAGTCTTTTGCAAACAGTACCCTACCTGGCCTGAGTAGAATCCCAAGGTAAATGAGAGGACCTCTTTGTGAGAAATACTTATTCTATGAACAATCTTGCAATAACGATGATGCGGATTGCAAGAAAGCAATCCTATATTATTGCAAGAGAAATCTTGCATTAAGTATTTCTCAATGCAAATATGTAGCACATCTCTTTCCTAAAAGGAATGTTGAACATCCTTGTACTTTTAACGTAATTTAGCCTACATGTGAACTCTACAGGGTACATAAAATGGTGGAGTTTCACTCATGAGTGCAATTACTTAGGTTTCATGAGCAGGTATTAACAAAGAAAATAACCGTATGGAACCTCTATGGAAACCACTTTCTTCACATCTGTATATCAATGTTGATTCTATGCACAACAGATGGTGAAGCTTGCAAGATCTTTGGCTTGTTTACTGAGACATTTCTCACCTTCACATCTGTCCTACAAAGCTGGATAGTCATGAATACAGAATCTGGCAAAATTAAAAGAAGAAAAAGGGAACAATCATAAGTGATTGCTAGATCTAAAATGAAGTGGAAAAGGAAACAAAGAAGAAATTGGGAGTGGGTCACTACATGGGGCAACAACTCTAGCATAATAAAATATTGTTTGATGCAGATAACTTGTCTTCTAATTAATGGTCAAACAAGGGCAAGAGACTATACGTTTTCTTCACTACTAGATCCCTTTGCAGCAGTGCGTTTGGCTCAACTTCAAGGAATTAGGGTGAGTTGTATGAACATGCATATAAACAAGTAGGAAAAGCATACCATTCATCCCAATGGCTATGAGGGATTTAAATGAGTGTTTTCAAATTTGAAAATTACTTGATCTTCATTCCTTTTTTTTTTGCCTGACATTGACAAGAGAGCATATATACGATCAGAGATGTCATATCCTAAATGTTCGGCTGACTTGGAGCCTTCATGGACCACATGAGGCTTTCATTTCTTCAATATGTGTAAAACTAGTCAGAAATGTATGAGCTCCTCGAACACAATCCCATCGTTTCTCACCTTTGTTATTCTCCATCACCATTTAATGTAGATTGTTTTTACATCTTTCAAATGCATCTATTGTTGCATTATATATAGTAATCGTCTAATAGCCAATTAAATAGCAGCTGACCAAAATTCTGATTGTAGAGACAAAGGTAGGATTGTTTGCTTGCCATTTGTATTCATCAAGAGATCAATCCATGGAAAATAAATAAGGAAATAGATCTCTTTCTTGATATACTTTTAATTTTAATGCAAAATCTAACCATTAGTCCTGAGTCAAAATATGTTGTAAGCATAAGGTGTGGAACAAAGAGACGATTTCACAGTCATAAAAGAAATGCTGAGTTCATGAGAAAATACCTGATTACTTAAGGAGCATCTCCTCCCCTCTGCTTCATTCATGTTATACTTGTATGCATCCTTCAACAAAAAGTATCGAAGCGAACTAAAAAGTATTTTCTAACAAACTGTTTCACATTCCACATTGTTGCAGTTTTTTTAATCCAAAGTATAGGTAACATGCATGTCTCTTCCTATCTGGATGGAATTTAGTTACGACCAGCAAGATCAAAAGAAACGTGCAAGAAACCTGAGGAGCAGAGATAATTGATGCTTGATGAAATACTTACATGAAATATGAAAAATATTTGTCTTTTCTTATCTATAGAAACAAAACATGATACTTCAATGATCAAGATTAATATAATCAAGCAAGGATAAAATGTTCTATAAAGTTCATTGGGTTACAGGATCTAAAGTTATTAAATGGAAAACAGATCACTGGCAAGGTAAAAGGTGAAATGAAGAGCCCCATGACCGAGCACCTAGATATTTCCAAGTGTTTTTCCTTTAGACCTCCACTCAATTCCCTGCCACGTACAAAGACCCATCTAGCCTACATGCATTACCCAGAAGCTCATGAACTGGTTGCAAAAACAAAAATAACTAGGAACTTAATTACCTCATATACATAAGAAAAAAGATCTTCCTCATTTCCTTCTGAGAGGCACATTACTTATCCAAAATGATCATTCGCTTACATGATGAACCAGAAATGCTTTCAGTACTGTGTGATGGTACACCTAAATTGTCTGAAGTTAACTATGTAATCAGAGGCGAGAGCTGGCTGAGGCAACCTAGGCGTTACGCCAGCCTCAAATGCCTTGGCGATGGCCTAGGTGATTGAGCCAATATTTTACTGATCCAATATGTGGTTCCGCACGTTCCACCACTTCTCCGTTCATTTCCAATATATATAGTTCAAATATATAGTTTCTTGCCTATTCTATACGTCATTGGGTCTGTCACCATCACAAATCTTTGTGCTTGACGGCCAGGTTTTTGATACCGGGCACCCAAGTACCTAACATGAGTCATACATGTAGTACGTTAACTCCATACTTTTCTTCTGATAAAATTATTTGGCACTCTTAATGTATTATTTACCACCCTTATCAAACGCAGGAGTACACTATTTAATACTCCGACTAAGTGGGACCCACATGCCAATCCATTGGACCGGATAACAATTTTCGTTAGAAAAAAAAATTTTCACTTCTAACATCTGCATACATTTCTGATTCTAACCTCCTGGTAACTCCTCTTAGAAACTGTTTGGCGTTTTACAAAACCACACAGAAACTTGTATCACCACATTAACCTGAGCTCGTCAGTTCTTGATCTGAGTCGGGTGGGATTTTTCAGTATTTATCCCAAAAAAAAAGGAAGGAAAAAAACGCTCCGCAGTCTCGACAAAGAAAAAGAACACATTTTAGTCGACAGACACATGCTACAGCGTGACGAGTTGCACGTGTACGAAACAATCTAGCTCTAAAACCCGTGAACGTTTCTGATCTGACCCTACCCAGAAATCAAGAGATCAAGAGGTTGGGCGGCCCCGAATCGTACGTAGTACAATTGATAGCAAAGCTACATTTCAATCTCGCTGTCTGTCCACTGCAATGATGCCAAAACAACTGGAGGATAACAGTACTGTTGTAGAATGTAGACTGCCCAAAGGAATCTTACAGAGAAGTCGAGCGGTCAGATCAGAGAAGGAAAAGAAACCAAGGAGGTGACTTCGATCTGAATTCCCTGTTCTGCTGAAAGAACGAGATTAGTCTGAAGCCATTTAGCCCCATCACACTAGATTATGTCTTCTCATGTACCTCTTTATCAACCCGACATACTCAAATACTTGCAAGGGGTAGCCAATTTGTGGAGGGAGGGAGGGAGGGGAGGGCGGCCTATGACAGATCAAAGCAGGAAGAACCCAGATGTCAACTGGGAATGTGCTCCAATCATTAACCTCTTCTTCCAGAGGTGTGCACACAACTCCTCCATCCCAGAGATCATCATATATATTCATATCCAAATATCATGGGGGAGCATGGTGGTCAGGTTGGGAGAATAGGCCAGGTCGGGCCCCAAGACTCTGATATTCCTAGACATGGGGGGCTCCCTTCTAGCTACAAAAAAATGGGCTGCCTTCTTTGTTCTTCCTCTCGTTAGTCGGAGCAATACACCATTCTTTGATGTGTGGCGAGGCTGCCTCACACGAAAAGACCAGTTGATGAAGGAGAAGGCGAGGCAGTGCTCTGCGTTGTCTTCGCCCAGGACCTTCCATGCAACGGCCTGCTCGAAGGAGACATGGCGGCCATCCCCGACAAGCACACACCCGGGCCGGGAAGATATGCGTAGCCCTGGAAGAAATTCAAAACAAGGAAATATTTAATGAGATGAAGGAACTTTGGAGCAAACATGTCAAAGTTTTAAACGGTCGAATCATGAAAAGTGTGCACAAGTCTCAGTTCAAAGCTAATTAATTAATTCAGCCCGTTATGGGAAAGCACCCACGAACATCACCAGCACTTTCCCAGCCGACAGATTCCGGTCATTTCAAAGAAACGTGTTCATCCGCTGCAGGTGACATAGAACAGCAGCTAAACTATAAAAAGGAGCAGCTTTCTTGCATATTAGGCTTCACCATATGTTTGGACAAGTTGCTGAGCAAACCAGAATGTCGCAAGCACGAAGACCAGCACTCACAGTGGGTGGTGAGAAGTGGTTGTTCCTACGCTATTGTTTCATACTACCGCTTGTCTATCCATGTGAAAGAATCTAACTAAGAATCACATCTGCGTTACCTGTTGCATTAACTTGGCAAATTCAGAACAGAGAGCCTTCCTTCCGGATTCATCAAAGATCTTGTCTAGAGTGATATCCTGTAGAGCCACGAGGGTCGTCTCAAGCATGTCAAGCCCCGCCTGGTTCGCAAAGGTGAAGACTGGCATGGCCTGCATGTTATTGGAGGAAAATAAGGATCAGAGACTAACTTCTATACGCCATAGACATTGTTTAGGAGAAACTGAAGCAAGCAAAGTGAACTGATCTGTCCCAGTTAATGACCAGTACAATGCTGTCATATTGGAAGTATCATATTTTATGGTTCCTAATTTTAAATAGACACCATGAACGATGGAGAACTAGTGAAAATTTTTCAGTTATGATAAAGAACCCATAAAAGTAGTAGGTCATGTAATATAACATTCGTAAGCCTGCAAAGAACGTGAACAAACAAATAGGAATCTATTCAGCGTGAGAGACTAGTCCTGTTACTTCTAAAGGTATTTTAGGAGGAAAGAGCGAAGATCAAAAGATATGAGAACTAGTAAAGAAAAAAGATTTGTAAAGCTAACTTCCAACGAATGGGCAAAGCTACTTATAGTAACAATAAAACAGTCTGGGCTTTGTAACATGCAAGACAGAGGGTAAAGACTTACGTCTATATTTGTCATAGCATAGCCATGAAGAGACCTCATCTGTGAAATAAATAAATACAACAGTATGCACACAACAACTGAAACTCTTCCACACAAATGAACACAGAAGACAACACTGAAAGTCAGAAATGTAACCAAATGTTTTACTTGTTTTAAAAAACGATAGCCAAACCTTTAAAGAGCAGCACAAAATGGCATCTTGATGATGCCACAGCATTTTGAGCAAGGAATCCCCCGTCTCACCACGAGATTGCAACAGTTCTACCCCCATATGGAAGCTGTTGTGGAGGAACAATCAATGTCAATGACTAATGTAACTTCTGAATTATAGTCAAAGCACAACAATCAAAAGATTATTTTATTGACATTCATGCAAAGTGTGTATATGGCATCAATGCCATAATCGGGTGCTGATTGCTCAGTAACTTGTAACATTGTGAAATGATCAGTTCTCAGAATTATCGACGAGCAGTCCTGAATCATGAAAAAGGTTAGGACAACTTGCCTGTAACTCTGGCAAATCCAATGGGCAAGTGTAACAGCTTCTGGGGAACCTGGACTTAACTTCTGGCCTGCATTCAACCCAAGCCGTGAAGGACTTATTGCCACAGAGACCCTTGGACAGCAGCAACAATGCTACGAATGTATTGTCGGGCCATTGCAGCAACACTCTCCTGCAGTTGTACTTCATACGGGAATTGAAAGGCAATGTCAAGATTGACCGGTGACTAGTCTCAGGGGAAGCGTCTCCAGCAGTCCTATTTGTAGAAGAGCCGACCTCTAGGCTAGATGCTAAATCCAATGTTCGTGTGGAAGCTAAAGCATCCTAAGATTGTACAAGAAGAAATGATTTTAGGAATATGGTACTAAATAAAAATAGGGGAAGTAAATTCTGACGTGCAACCCAAATCATTAAATGAAACCTTCCCTTTTCAGGGTTTCATAAAGAAACAATGACTTAGATGTTGTCAATTTGCAGAAAAGCAGGTTATAGAATTTTGTCATTATGTTGCAAAATATCAAATACACTACAAACCAAGAGCGGGATCTGGGCTCACGGTTTTGGAATCCAATGGTATAACATGAAACCCAGAAGGCAAAAGGGGAGCATCATCTCGGAAAAGTTCGTCTATAGGAGAAAAAACAAGCTGAAGGCATGCTCCTACTGCACTTTCATCCACTCCACTGCAAAGCTGAGGCATATAAACAACAAAATCAGAAAAAAAGAACAGTTAGCAGTGCCCTCTTGACCTTTCTTGCTTGAGGAAAGGGTAATGAGACATACATATAAACAGCAACAATTTACAACAATGCCCAAGTAACTCGAGGTCATTGGGATCAGTTTTCTTAATTTGCAAAATCTGGAAGTTTAGCTTTTAATAAAAGGCTCTCACCAAGTGAGGACACCAAGTTCTTAAACCATGACATAAACAGTTTATGTAATATCGAATAATGTAGAGATGTAAGTGAAATCCGATGATCAAGATAAATTT
The DNA here is from genome assembly GCA_014218235.1 of Colocasia esculenta. NCBI lineage: Eukaryota > Viridiplantae > Streptophyta > Magnoliopsida > Alismatales > Araceae > Colocasia > Colocasia esculenta. The sequence goes on from CM024764.1 coordinate 6,305,945, forward strand.
AAGTAAACTAAAGTAAAACTTTCATGTTCCATTATTATACTATATGCCTTTCTTGCAGTGAACAAGATATATGATCATAAACCATGTACCTGTAAGAGATGAACATCCCGAGAAAGAAGGCCATCATCTGCAGCAAGGGTTTGTCCTTCAAGTCTAATCACTTCAAGGAACTGCAATAAACATGCAATTGACAAATGAAAGTCAACAACCGAGCTTTCAATATCAAGCCTTGGGAAAGAAAATATTTTTAAAATTTTAGATCCCTTGAACATTGCAATAATTGGAATGCTCAACCTATTTTCCTTTTCCAAGGGTTCAGTCATATCTTTAATCGTCAAACGTAGCTAACTACTATAAAATCATTGTTAAAATGGCAGTAAACCACTATTCTAAGCTTTGTAGGTTCAAGTTAGGCCAGGGTTCCAAACAGATCTTTATCATTTAACTTTTCAAATTCCAAAATATGATGTTTTTATTTTATCCTATTCCTGGGAATAAACGAGAATCAGCTAAAATTGCAGGACATCCAGAAAATTGTCCCTTTTTTAATCAAACAAGAAAATATCTTATCTTCACATATGAATATGCAAATTTCCCTTAAATTTCAAATGAAGATTTAGAGGATGCATTCATGGCGTCAGTGACATGATGATTAAAAAAAGCGAGTAAATGAAAATTTCAAAATATCTATCAATTGTAAAAAAGTAAATACTAGGAATATCTAGTTCAGAAAAAAGAAAAAAAGAAAAAAAAAGAAGCAAAGACCTCTTCATTTTCCACAGTATGTGCCAGTGGCATGATGATTTGATTCCCCGAAAACCTGATAGGCCTCAACCCTGGAAAACAACAAGATCCAGTTTTCAATGATGCAGCAGCATATGCATCAATGTTATAATCAGCCCATTCAGAACGATGCTCCCTCAAGAACCGGACCAGCAGTGCAGGAGGAACATTCTGCAACAATCATCACATATATCAGGATAATAGCTCACTAAAAAATTAAAACTTTAAACAGTAGCCAAACATCATAAGTTTCATTAGATTTAGATACACTAAAGCAAGAAAGGACACAACAAAGGACAAAACAATAATTTTCTGATTTAATTTCAGAATCTACAGCTATTTTAGCATGCCTGAACCAACTAGAAAGTCCTTGCATGAAAGTTTGCACTATTGGAGAGCAGGAACCTGCCCAGTAGCAAAAGAGATGTTCCTAAGACGACTCTAGATCTGAAAAGTCTTGACTGATATTTTGGGGTGACATGACACTAGGCCTCATTGTATGACAGTTTAATTTATAATTTCCATATGTGATTACCAGCATTATGTGTACAACAGTATAAAAGTGACATAATAAAGAATGTGCTACCAAACAAAAACATATGCAATCATTTTGTAGCTCACTTGAAGTAGCATGGATGCCTTCGCACACATGATTCCTCCAGACACTGCAAGGGCACCGGCAGAATCTACTTGACCATTGGTGGTCTTAGTAGAGTTAGTTGCAATTACAACATCTTCTGCACCATCACCGGCCAACAGTGACCAGCCATCATCAATGAAGCCATTTATGGCATCATTGAAACCTCTGAAGCATAAACAGAAATGGCCTTTAGATGATACAAATACAGATACATGCGAACAAAAAAATGAAGGAAGACAGAATGCACAATTACCTGCTTAGTCGCTGGCTAAATGTCCTCAAGACAGCAGGTTGCCTCCCCAAAGCATAAACAACTTCCCCGCTTGTCTCCTGAGCAATCTGTCTAATGTGGTGCAGTGCCTTTACATTACAAGAACAAAATCAATACCTTACATTAAGTAGATAATGAAAAAAAATTAACAGTAAGTGAAAATTGTAGTTCCAGAGCAAATGTACAAGATTAAATAACAATCATCTAGGAAATGAATGGTAGTATCCCAAGAAATCTACATGATGAATAGAAAAATATAGGAAAATATTCAAAAACATCACATGTTTTAGCAGAGAAATAGCCATCCAGAATTTCAATAGAAAAGTATAGCTCTCAGAACAGAATATACAATTATGTGCCGACCATCCAATTCTTTTATCAGAAATGGGCACTAGGCGGATGGGAAGTGAAAGGAAGCTGGATGGGTGGATCTTGTTGGAGACTTGCATGACATTTCTGGAATTGAAGGCAAGTAGCCCCCACAAGAGGCATAAGAAGCCAATTTTCTGAGTATTCTAATTGGACGAATACCATACTACCATAGGAATACCAAATAAAGTTCTCATGTCCAACCACTTAACCATAACTGAGCAAGTTATATGCTACATTATGACTCAGAATCTAACTTGTTAGTGCAAATACAAAGTTAACTAAAACTTCAAAACTACAGATTAGCTTTGGCAAGCTAAAGGAATAATGATTTGATTACTTACTGCAGTAGTCATCTTCTGAGCAACAACCTTTGATGACTCGTAGAGAGGACGTAAAACCTCAGGCACATTCCATGCCTGAAGAAATAAAAAAAGATGTTAATCATTCATATCCAAGGATGTAGGAACAGTAATCAGGTAAAGAGGAAAGAAAAACAAACCTCAAGGTCCAGATGGTCTACTATATGGACAATTGAACCTCCACCATCGCATGGACGGATAAGAAAACCACTAGGCAGCATCTCAGCCCTTACAAATTGATGAGCTGTTGACGCGCTTGGACCACCCCCAGACCCACTCAAAGATCTCTCACAGACCTTGAAGAAGACCAAAGTAAATGGTATATGAACTATGAAGTAAGTACAACTAATTAAAAAGAATATGGAAAATGCAATGGGATCTAAGATCTGATCATCTGGTGAATGATCTAGAATTTGGGCCAACACATTTTAAGTACACAAGATGAATAACAAATGGATGATTATTTCAATCTGTTTATGAAGCACTTAAAAAAAAATTGAAAGTCTATGAAGTACTTAAATGATTTTTCAATAACATACAAGAAAAGAAAAACAAGGGGAAGTGAGATTTATGATACATCTCATCAAATTAAATAACTAATATTTTGTGCTGATGCACATAATACGCAACCTGAATAAGAATACAGAGTAAACAGGCATAACATCATGTGTCATCATTCCAATCTCTGTACTAAGAACTGGTGGGGGGGGGGGGGGGATAGACGCACAATAAGACAGGTCTCAAGAATGAACCTCTGAAGGTATAAGGGCTCTGATAACATGTCAGATGTGGTCGACCTGTCTACAAGCAGTTGGACTGGTAAGATGTAGGAAGATTAATGAGAATCCTCATTGTTCAACTTTCCTTCCAAATAATAGATCGTGTTTCAGTTTCACAGAAAAACTTACAATCTTATGCTAAGACCATAACAATCTGCAAGACAGAAAACTTGGAAGAAAATAACATCATAACCATCATTATGCTAAAGATCAAAGAGTGGGAAAAGGACATACCACAAGACTGCCATCTTCTAGAGTTGTAGTATATCTCAGTGTCCAAAAGTCGTGTGCAGGTGCTATTGTAGTTGGAGCATACATCTTAAGACAGAAAACAATTACAATCAGTAAATGAATCAAAAGGGAGAGGAACAAAAAAATGAGATACCTAATGAGTTGATCTGGAACATGGAAAATGAGGGTATTTATGGTGTCCTCACCTGCATATAGACCAATTCAACTGTTCCTCCATTCCCAGCAGGAAGCATGGTAAAAATTTCCAATTTTCGACAATCCCGAAACCATGATGGTCGATCTTTAAGAATCTCGGCAATCTGCCCAGCCAAGATTACTTCAGTTAGTATGGATAAACATTCAGGAGCTCTAACTGCTATTTATCTCTTTCCATTCCAACCGTGGCTCAAATTGACAAAAACAAGACTATAAGGATCCGTTGAGTGCACTTTGAACCAGTTGTCGAGTTCATGTCATACCTTTGTAGGTTCTAAACTAACTAGACCACAGGCACGTGCTGCCACTCCACTGCAGCTGTGTGAAATGGCAACAATCCCAGTCGAATCCGGACCAGGCTGGACATCATAGACAGAAAGTAACATTAGATTACGTGAAAAGGAACATGTGATTTACTAAGACTATATAAAAAATTAATTTCCAAGATAGTATATTGTGATTACCTTCATCCCAGGCATCTGGACCCAATCGACAGCAGTCCCTGTAGCCTTTGAAAGGAACTCTGCCAAGGTCTCCTCGGCAATGGACAAGAGTCTGACAAGACCATCAAATTTCAAGGACAATAAATGCAATGGGAATGCTATAACTCGTTACCCAACATTCAAAAAGGAATGCTAAGATAGAAAGGAGACATACTTACCCAGCGGGGTTATTAGCATCCCTTAGAGAATGTTGAGAAGTGGTAATGACTGATTCACAGCTAGTGTCAGTAGCAAGGGATGCCTGTAAACGCAATGAAGGACTATTAGAAGCTCAGGACATAAACTGGTCATAATTCCAATCATTACAGATCATATTCACCCACTGATAAATGGCCTATTCTACACTCTCATCAAATCATTCAAGGATCATATTGTGTATCTACAAATCCTTTCTATGCACTATCTACTGATTTGGTTGGCCGCATCATAAGGAAAAATAAGCGTACAGATGACAGAAAGACCACAATGGTTGGGAAATTATCTTGGCCTACATTTTGTAACTGTTGACGCATGTAAGCATTCTCATGCACCAGCCGGGAGACCTGTTTCTGAAGCCGGTCATTTTCCTCCGTCAGAAGCTTATTCATGGCAGTAAGCTTTCTGTTGACGGTCTGAAGCCGAGAAGTCTCTTTCCGCTGCTTCTCTCGACACCTGACAGAACACATCCAAGCATCAGTATCGTATGGTAGGAAAAAGTTAACATCTCATAACAATAAGAGCAAGAGACAGCAGCTCTACAATCAGTAATTCTAACGATGCAACCAGATGGTCTCTTTCCCGCTTCTCTTTTTTTCCCTGGGCTTTCTCTTTTGTGTATTCTGGGTTCTAAGATTCTCCAGAACACCCCAGCTCCTTGTGCGACAAGGAAGAGGGCCAGGGGCAAAAAAAGTGGGGCATACCTCTCCTCATGGCCTAGGCAAGCGCCTCAAGCGTTTGTGATAACGTAGGAAGCTAATTAAGCAAGCTCCAAAATTTGTTCAACACAATGTTGGCCTTCGTCTGTGTTTGGATAGATACGTACCACTCTAGTGTGCTGGAAATAATATGAGAAAAAAAGACAAATGAAATCAGGAAAAGAGGGGATTAATGCATGTGGAGAAGAATAATGGCACAGAAAAGATCTTGGTAAAAAGGTTAAGCACCTGTACCCGAAGGAGCTCTTGACTTGCACCAGCCACGAGAAAATTCTTCCTTCAAACAGCTTCTCCCACTTGACCTGGTCAGGTTTGCTCCAAATTTGATTTATCTGCAAATCAGTTGGCAGGAAGTATTCCCCAACTAGCCTTCTCTGATCTTACATCTCTTCAATACATATATTTATCTAGAAATCTCCTAGTAGAAAACATACCACCACAAGCCTTTTTAAATCTCAATTTCCTTGAACACATTAACTTGTCTGGAAATGTCTTGAAAGGTAGTATACATATGGCAACCTTCTCAAATATTTCCTCATTGAAATCCTTAAGCCTTTCTTACAACCTTTTTCACGAAAAGTTTTCTCTATCATCACTTGCCAACCTATCAAAACTACAAGAAATTCTCCTTTCGGACAATAATCAACTTGGGTTAGAAAGTGATTTTTATTTTTGAGCTCCCTTGCTTCAATTAAGGGTCCTTGCTCTATCAAAGTGTAATCTCCCCATGAATTTTATTGATAATGTAAATTTATTCTCCTCCCTAGAAAAACTTGAAGTGCTTGATCTTTCTAGTAATAACCTATCAAGAAGCTTGACAAATTCGTTACTAACAAACCATACAAAAATTGTGTAATTGAGCTTAAGAAATAATTCATTAATTGGAAAGATCCATCATATATTGACACAACTTACTTCAAGCATGCAAGAATTTGATCTATCAATGAACAATATTAGTGGCTTTCTTCCATCAAATATAAGGTGGATCCTTCCGAATCTAAACTACTTGAACTTATTTGTAAAGCACCTAGTTGGAAATTTACCTCCGTCATTTACCAACATGAGTAGATTAAGAGTAATTGATCTAGCCAGCAACCATATTTCAGAAAAAATACCTCCACATCTGGGTAGTAATCTCCCCTTATTGGACTACTTTAAGTTTTCTAACAATAATTTAGAGGGGGCGGTTCCTATTACTCTACCACAAATGACATACCTTGATAGAAACAAATTAACTGGAACACTACTCAACAATTGGTCAAACATTGACATAGATTTGATGCATTTAGATGTGCATGACAATCAATTGCCAAGAACTATTCCCACCTCAATATGGAAAATTCCACAATGGGAAGTCCTTAGTATACAAAAAAAAAATTATTTCCAATGTCATATTTTATCACATATATGTGATCAACAATCACTTTGCATATTGGACCTCTCTTACAACAACTTCTCAAGGATCATTCCTAGTTGTTCCACTCCATTAACATTTATCTTACCTTTACTTGGGCCACAATCCTCTCCAAGGAACATTTCCTCATAAATGAGGCGTTAACAAATTTATGAGAAAATGTTCCTTGGAAAGCATTGTGACGCAAGTTAAGGTAAGATAAATGTTAATGGAGTGGAACAACTAGGAATGATCCTTGAGAAGTTGTTGTAAGAGAGGTCCAATATGCAAAGTGATTGTTGATCACATATATGTGATAAAATATGACCATGGAAATGATTTTTTCTTTGTATACTAAGGACTTCCCATTGTGGAATTTTTCATATTGAGGTGGGAATAGTTCTTGGCAATTGATTGTCATGCACATCTAAATGCATCAAATCTATGCCAATGTTTGACCAATTGTTGAGTAGTGTTCCAGTTAATTTGTTTCTATCAAGGTATGTCATTTGTGGTAGAGTAATAGGAACCGCCCCCTCTAAATTATTGTTAGAAAACTTAAAGTAGTCCAATAAGGGGAGATTACTACCCAGATGTAGAGGTATTTTTTCTGAAATATGGTTGCTGGCTAGATCAATTACTCTTAATCTACTCGTGTTGGCAAATGACAGAGGCAAATTTCCAACTAGATGATTTACATATAAGTTCAAGTAGCTTAGATTCGGAAGGATCCACCATATATTTGATGGAAGCATGGAAGGAAGAATCGCCGGGATCGAGCCAGAATCGCTCGATCCCGGATCGGATCGACCCCCCAAGGGTCGATTCCCCCTTGAAGAACCCCAAAACCCCACATTTCCGGCTGGATCGACCCAACTCAGTAGGATCTGAGTTGGATCGCTCGAGTCGAACCGGGATCGATCGATCCCGGCTCGATTCAGTCGATCCGGCCCTGTTCAGTTCAAATTTGAACTTACGGCGCCGGATCGACCCTTATCGGGTCGAATCGATCGATCCGGCGTCGATCCGACCCGATAAGGGTCGATCCCGATCGATCCGGCGCGATCCCCCCTTATTTCGCCCCTTCCCACCCGAGGACACCAAAAGATGCAGGTTTTGGTGTCCTAGGAAGGAAGGAAGGTGCTCCCCCTCCCCCCCCAGCTCGGGCTGCCTCCTCCACCGCCGCCGCCGGCCTCCTCCACCGCCGCCGGCCTCCTCCCCAGCCGGCCTCCTCCTCCTCCTCTTCTTGTTCTTGTTCTTGTTCTTCTTCTTCCTCTTCTCCTTCCTCTCTACTTTTTCTTCTAAACCCTATCTTCTCTTTCAAGTTTGAAAGAGGTTAGAAAGAGCACATCCAAGGGAGATCTTCTTGAGTAGATCTCAAGAGATCTTACTCAAGCAAGGAAGAAGTTGTTCTTTTTAAGGTATATTTCATTTTTTAATTTCGAAATTCAGTTATAAATTCTGAAAAAAATGAAAACACATGTACACATGTTTAATCTTCTTATATCTTCTATTCTTCCCTTACATTTTGTCAATTAGATAAAATCTCCAAATTCACCTAATTGGCTAATTAGGGTTTGATTTGGGGCTTATGTTGTATTAGCACAATTAGAGATCAATTAAGTGTTCCAATCACTTAATTGACTTAATCATGCCTTTCTATGATAATGGAACAATTTCATTTCGGGAAATTAGAGAAAATCTCTAAATTTCACCCTAATTAGGGTTAATTAGATGTAATTATGTTTATAATTGTATACTTACACATGAATGTGTTTGTATTCTTAATTTGTTATAGGATTAGCAAGTATGGCTGATGAGGGACACGAGGAAGAGCAACCACAAGTAGACATTGGATGGAAACACGGTGTCCTTATTGATGCTGCCTCTAAGAGAGTGCGGTGTAACCACTGTGGTAAGGAAATGAATGGAGGTGTATACCGCCTAAAACAACACATTGCAGGCATTGGAACAAATGTAGTAAAATGCAAGCATTGTCCACGGGAGTTAGTGAATGAGATGAAAGACTACATGGCTGGAAGACAACAACAAAGAGGCATACGTATTCAACATCAACAAGAACTGCATGAAGAGATTTCTGGGAAGGGAAAAAGTAAGGCAGCTACAAGAACTGTTGATGTTGAGGACTCAGATGATACAGATTATGAGGATCTCTCACCTAATGAGAGAGAATGGCGAGAAGGACTACGGCAGAGTCGGCGTGCTGCCATGTTGGAAAGTGACATGCGGAGGTTCCATAGTACAAGAGAAGGATCATCATCAGGGGCTAGTGTCACACGGCCACCGGCACCACCTATCAGGAGAGGTGGTTCAATGAGGGGAACGGGACCAACTAGTGGGGTTGACACAATTTTGGGAAGGAAATCTTCATCAAAACAGCCTGGCATAAAGCATGCAATGAAAGGGGTAAAGGCCACAGCTGCTTCCGCTAAACATGCAGTTAAAAACATTGTAAAATGGTTTTTGCATGCAGGGGTCCCAGCCCATACAGCATCTAGTCCTTATTTCCAAACGATGATAGATTCAGTTGGTGAGGCAGGTCCAGGTTTGAAAGCTCCTACACCAAAGGAGATTTATGGCAAATATCTTGAAGAGGAATTGACTGAGATAAAGGATTGGGTGGCGTCATTCAAAGATATATGGATGGCAAGAGGTTGTACTCTTATGTGTGATGGATGGACGGGAACAACAAGAAGGTCCATGATTAACTTTCTTGTATATTGTGTGAGGGTACAGTGTTCATGAAATCTATAGATGCAAGTGGGCAAATAAAAAATGCAGATTACTTGTTTAGGCTCATGGATGAGATGATTGATGAAATTGGCGAGGAACATGTAGTCCAAGTTGTCACTGATAATGAAGCAAGTTACAAGGCAGCTGGAAGAAAATTGATGGCAAAACGACATCATCTTTATTGGGTCCCTTGTGCAGCCCACTCCTTAGACTTGATGATGGAGGATATTGGCAAAGACAAACGTGCATGACTTGGTGTCCAAGTCGCAATGATTACTACTTTTATTTATGGACACAATAGAATCTTACATATGATGAGAGAGTGCACAAATGGACATGACATAATTCGTCCTGGCCCAACAAGATTTGCCTCACAATTTATTGCATTGGAGAGTCTGCATCAGTTTAGACATGAGTTGGGCACTCTCATACACAGTTCCGAGTACTTGGCACATGTGGCTACATTGAGAGAGGAATCCAGATGTGGCACATGAGATTTCTTGCTTGGTCAGTGACCATCGTTTTTGGGAGAAAATCCACTATTATTTGAAGCTAATAGAGCCTCTAGTACAGGTGCTGAGGATGGTTGATGGAGAGGACAAGAATGACATGGGTTACTTATATGAGGCTATGGATAAAGCCAAGGAAAGGTTGAGAGAGAAGCATCCGCAAGCATATAAAAAATGGTGGAAGATTATTGATGCAAGATGGGAGTCAACACTCCACCATGATTTACATGCAGCAGGTAAATGTATTATATCTTATTGTGCATATTTCTTATTAGCATGAGTTGAATTTCTAACTTACTACACATGTTTTGTACATATAGGGTATTTCTTAACCCTAGGCATCAATATAGTGATTCCCCTCACAATGATGGTGAGGTGCTCCAGGGGACAATCAATGTCATCGGGAGATTATCTAGGAGCATGGACGAAAGAATAGATGCTATGATAGAGGTACGACCAAGTTAAAAACTTCATTCCATTTTCATGTATTCAATATACTTTTGGAGTTACACTTAGCAACTGTATTATACTGTAGATGGACAGATTTAAACTGAAGTTGGACATCTACAGAGATTATGATGTTAAAGAAGCAGTGACCAGAATGGGTCCGGGTAAGAACCTTCAGACTTAAGCTCATGCTTACTTCATAACAAAATGACAAATCACTTGTATTATGTGCTAATTCATTGTATGTTTTTTTTTTGTAGGTGAGTGGTGGGTTATGTTAGACTACAAGACTGGTCAAAGAAGTCCACTTGCAAGGATTGCTATTAGAGTACTCAGTCAGACCACTTCATCTAGCCAGTGTGAGAGAAATTGGAGCACTTTCTCACTTATTCACACAAAAGTGAGGAACAGGTTGAGTGCAACTAGGCTAGAGAAGTTGGTCTATTGCCACTACAATATGAGGTTGAAGCTGAAATGCATTAAAGATAGACAAAAGAAGAGCGAGGCAAGGCTAATGACTTTTGCAGGTAGTCATTGGGAGCAACGTTTTGCAGAGAGGGAAGCATTATCATCTCAAATTGATGTTGATGAGTTATTTGATGAGGAACACCCACTAAATGCATGGGTGGAAACAAGACAGGAAAGGGATGTTCCAGAATTTGACCCTCGTGATTGCTCATGGGCGGAAGGAGAATTGGATGGAGTAGAGGCTGGAGATCCAGAGCTTAGGGTAAGTGAGGACCAACCTCTCACCCTCGGTCCTCTCTTCTCTTTGCCACGACACTCAGCTATCTTGCCAGAGACATCTAGAGTGCCTCCCACTCAGCCTGCATTAAGAAGAGCTGCAACACAAAAAGAGAAGAGTTCAAAAGCCTTAGAGTTAGAAAAAATAACATATGCCAGGCAAAAAAAGAGGAAAGTGCAGCAACCAATTCGTAGTGATGACACCACACAAGATCCAAATGATGTGATGATGATGATGATGATGGGGCTGCCACTGGGGCCACAGGAGCTGGCCAGGGATATGCAGGAGCAGGATATACTGGGGCCACAGGTGTAGGGCTTACTGAAAGTTATGTACCAGAAACAGAACATCAGGGAGGCGGAGGAGAAGGACAAGGGCATGGACAAGGGGGATATGAAGGACAACAACATCATGCAGCCTATGAGTGGCCACCTTGGGAGCCAAACTATAGTTCAGGGTCTACTCATATACCTGCATTTCAGCCTCCCATTTTACCGTACTCAGATATTAGTAGCTCACCTTATGGAGTACAAGGAGGATGGGGACCTTGGCCTTCACAAGAACAAGAGCCTAGTGGCCCTAGTGAAGCAACAAGTACATACAAACCGCTTGGTATATGGTGTCCAGCTCCATCACAATCTGGAGAAAGCTCAAGTCAACAATTTACACCAAGAGGGATTCAAATGGGTATGCATGATTTAGCAAATTCCCTCTTTGGTCATAGCTACCAAAACCCAAATGATGGTGGCTCATCTATGTCTGGAAGTGGATGGAAAGATTATTAGTCTTCTATCAAATGTAAGTTACATGTACAATGTCTTAAATTTCATGTTTTATGTACTATGAATGCATGTATAATTGATTTTTGATGCAAATCTAGTTCTTTCAGGAGTTCAGATTTTTTCTGTTTTTTCCTGAATTTTCTGAATTTTCCTGATTTTCCTGCATTTTTTCCAAAAAAATAAACATTTTATAGTCTGGCCGATCCAGGATCGGCCAGACTTCCCTGGGATCCAGAGGATCTTCGATCCGATCCGATCCAGGATCGGATCGACCAGGTCGATCCCGATCCCGATCCCGATCCTGCCTTCTTGGATGGAGAAAGCCACTATATGTTCATGGATAAGATCAAATTCTTGCATGCTTGGAAATTAAGTTGTGTCCACTATTGATGATCTTTGCAATTAAAGAATTATTTATTAGCTCAATTCCCAATTTTGTATGGTTTGTTAGTAACGAATTTGTCAAGCTTATTGATAGGTTATATAGAAAGATCAAGACTTCAAGTTTTTCTAGGGAGAAAATAAATTTATATTATCAAGAAAATTCATGGGGAGATTGCACTTTGATAGAGCAAGAACCCTAATGAAGCAAGGGAGCTCAAAAATAAAAATCACTTTCTAACCCAAGTTGATTATTGTCGAAAGGAGAATTTCTTATAGTTTTGATAGGTTGGCAAGTGATGATAGAGAAAACTTTTCGCGAAAAAGGTTGTAAGAAAGGCTTAAGGATTTCAATGAGGAAAGATTTGAGAAGGTTGTCATATGTATGCTACCTTCCAAGACATTTCCAGACAAGTCAATGTGTTCAAGGGAATTGAGATTTGAAAAGGCTTGTGGTGGTATGTTTCTTACTAGGAGATTTCTAGATAAATCTATATATTAAAGAGATGTAAGATTAGAGAAGGCTAGTTGGGGAATACTTCCTGCCAACTGATTTGAAGATAAATCAATGTATTCAATTTTTGGAATTCTTCCATGTGACTGAGGAAGACTACAATTAAGACTGTTGGGCGGTATTTGTAATTCATGTATCTCATGGAATCCACTAAGCACTGCAATATGGTGAAGGCAAAGTTAGAATAAATTATTATAATAAATGCATAATCTTTTTGAGAAAAAATATTGGAGGCAAAAGCTTCTTATCTTCAAACAAAAATAAAGCACGCAAAGAATTAAAACTTAAATCCAAGACTTGAAGAGAATATAGAGTTCCCAAGAAAGTGAATGTCTCCTTAAGTCCATTTCCACTAAGGTCCAAAACTATTAGTTCCCTCAAGCCACTAACATCCACCTTTTTATAGAGATCTATAGCAAACTTGGAGTGACCTTCATCTTTGGTGAAGGTGTCACCACAAAAAGGCATGGATAAGCCTCTTGCTAGCTATGCTTTTGCTATTGTGGTTAAGCGAAGTAGTAATCCCACTACATCTTTAAAATTCCCATCCCCACAGTGAGCTAGCACCATTTTGTTTACCATACTGTGAGCTAGCATCATTAAGTATGGTGTGTTAGTGAGGGACATATTGGTGAGGTAGCACCAATTAACTCTGGCATGTTAAAAGGTTAGCACTGTTAAACCTAGCAAGGTGTTGTGTCTAGCACATTGATGAGTTAGCATTGTTAAGTCTAGTGTTTAGTGAAAGATATGTTCGACTAGAAGTGAACGTGGGTTACACATTGTAAGAACCATTACAAAAACATCATTTTATAGAGTGTGTGTTTCTGTTGCTTAATTTCCACTTCATTGTATCATTCCTGAATCACATACTCCATAATCACTACTATTTTGGTTGGTATCATTTTAGTTGATAATTGTTAAAATTTTTATATCCTAATTCATGCCCCCTCTCTGCACTTTGGCTTGCTGATTACCCTTTCAAAGCAAATAGAAGAGATCTCTATCAACTTGAAACTCCATGAAGTTTCTTCAAAGACTATCCATTAATCGTCTAAAAGAATGATGTCCTAAAATCTGATAAGTTGAAAGATATTGGAGGGGAGAGTTCCTGGGGGGGGGGAGGGGGGGAGGGAGGGAGAGAGAGAGAGAGAGAGAGAGAGGTGTGAAAATTCTTGAGAAGTTCGAGAGACAAACGAATCAACCTTTTCAAAGAAATTAGATTGCATAATATCCTATACGAACTCTAGTACAATCGAACCTACATGAAAAGAAAAAGGCCACATCAATTGAGGGAAACATGCGCCTTACCAGTCAATCATATGACATGTTATGGGATTGTTTCTAGTAAATTCTCATTTTAAAAGCTTATGACATTATTGATTCATTGTATGCTATTGATTTATAAGGGTTTTATCTTCCAAGCACAATGAAGTCCATGAATTTATATGTCGTTGGTGATGAATGTAATGGAGTTGGCTTTAATTTCTAACCGTTGCCAACAAATGAGTTGCTTAACTTGTTGTGGTTCAGATCTAAGTATCGAAGAGAAGAAAGAGTTATTTAGGAAGTCGGTATCCCTCCTTCAAATTTGTTAAAATTGAGATCCAAGTATTCTAGTTTTCTCAGACCAGTCATGTTTGCATGGCACAAAAGCAAATGAGGCCGAGCAATAAGCAAGAGAGGACTTCTCTTGCTATATCAATATCTATAAATTGCTTCCTTAAGTTTTAGTATTGGATTCAATAACTCTTTGTTAAGTGTAAACTACATAATTACTTTATGGACAACATTTCTAGGTCATTATACCATGTGGTGAGGATAGCTTATAGTGACCCTTAGGTTATTATACCATGTAATTATCTTAAGATTCAAAGTTTCTTAGCTTAAGGAATTAATCTCCTTTCTTTCTCCCTTGATAGATGGAAATAAAGTCATCGACACAGATATTCGGAAGAAATTAGATTAGAAAGAAGGTCCCTATGAGTAATGTTTATTTTGAGGGTTGACAATATTTCCTATAAAAATGATTCCTCGATAAACCTACTATATATATGCATGTATATTATATAAAATGCTACCATCTACTACCCAATTTTGTTTACTGACAATGGTACGTGTAATGCAAGCCATCTAACAAGATTGGGTGACACTTTCAAAGAAAAAGGAGTGTGTATGAGGGAGTGGGAAAATTTTGAGCGCATATAATGAGTGGGGGTAAGCAATTAGAGCCGGAATTTGTTGCCTTGAGCAGGTAACGAACCACTCAGAGAGTTCCAACCAAGACTGAGATGAACTAGTTTCCTCAGAGAAGTTAAACTGCAAGGGCACAAAAGGAAATGAGGAGTATAAGAAACATAAAATGTAGGATAGTGGAACAATTTGACCCATGAGATAGTTTTCTTAATTAATTTCAGTAGTCGGTCTAAAACCATTGGGGGATCAAAGTGGAGATTTTGAAATTAATTTTAAAACTGACATTTTACATGAGTTTACAACACCACCAAACAAGGATGTCAACAATATGAAAAACTATTCACACCAAATCAACTAAGATGCCAACATGAAAAATTCAACAAAGCTATTAAACATGCATGTCCCTCGAGGAATTGCAAGTAAATTCTTGTGTCATTAACATGTAGACGAAGATTTTCATCAAGTTAATTTGTTCCCCTTATCCAACTCAAACATGAGCAGAAAGTCCTTTTCTTAATTAATTTCAGTATAGCCCGTCTAAAATTAAATCAATGGCGATCAAAATGGACATTTTGAAATTAATTTTAAAACTGTCGTTTTACATGAGTTTACGGCACCACCAAACAAGGGTGTCAACACTATGGAAAACTATTCACACTAAACTAGGATGTCAACATGAAAAATACAGCAAAGTGATTAAACATATCCCGAGGAATATTTCCAGGTTAAACCCATGTGTCACTAACATGGAGAAGAGGACTTATATATATATATATATATAATATATATATATATATATATATATATAACTAGTGAGAACGTAACCTCTTAGATATGGAATTCCTTACCAGCGGGGAATGGACCATAAATTGGGTGCCGGCCAAGTCCAAGAATAGAAGAGAAGATAGAGATGTCCAAGAAGTGGATATCTCTCTCTCAAAGTGGTTGTCACTGAGATCCAAGTGCTCTAGTTTCCTTACACCAGTGATATCTGCACATTACAATTTAAAGTAAAGAAGGGGTAAGAGGACAAGGAAGACTTTAATAGAAATTTTTACACATATATGTAGATGGGCATCTATGGCCAACGCAATCGAGAGGTAGCTTTCTTTTATTCATGTTATTTCTACTTCCAATGCAAACAACCATGATATGCAATAAAATGAAGTTATCCAACATTACAACAAAATAGAGCTAATCACTTCGACTAGTCCCACTAAAAATGTAACCAGTGAGAATTAGATCCCTGCAATTGCTATAACATGGGACAATATACTAATTTTTCTCATGGCAAAGGAAACAATGGGATGTAGTGAACATGATTACTGGCCTAGCGGCTAGCTACTAGAGATTAAATTGAGAGTTGCTACATGTTGCAAGGCTTGGGGAAGTATACTGAAAGCCTGTGAGCTTGGAAGCCCTCTCTTGCCTTTTCTCTAGAAGAGTTGAGGAGGGTATGTACAAGGGTTTCAAGATTATGCTAAAGCTATTGCAATCACTCATGTTTTGTATGCAGATGATGTATTTATCTTTGTAGGGCTGAGGAACAAGAAATCCTAACTGCCAACAATATTCTTCATGAGTTTTCCTCTTGGTCAGGTCAAGAGATCAATTTCCAGAATTCTGGATTGATATTCAGTCCCAATACCTCTGCCATCCTTCAAATGCACCTAAAACAAATCTCTGGATTTCAGTTTTTGGATGATAACATCATACATTTGGAATGAGGTTGAGCTATGTACTCAGATTGCCATCCCTTCTTTTACTGGAGTGAAGGATTTACTTTTGGGCTGGAACATGAATTTTCAGTTGAAGGCTGACAGGGTGGTTTGGTGGATCATTTTGCATGCCACCATTTGGATTGAAAGAAACAACAGAATTTTCAGGAGGGCAGCCAGGACTGAAGAAACAGTGTTACAAGAGATTAAGTGTAATGTTGTGGGTTGAGCTAAATTATTAGGTCACTTAGAGAGTCCTCTGTCTCCTCTCCTTTTGTCCTTGAGGAGGTGAGTTTGTTTATTTTGGGTGGTCTGGCAGGTGAGAGGGCTTTTCTTTGGAGGTCTGTTTGTTGCTTGACCTCTACTCTTGTACATTTTTCCTTTATTCAATATACTTTGTGGTATTATCCACATTTCAACAAAAAAAAAACATCATATATTTGGGTTCTCCAATCATACTTGGAAGAACTAAGAAGAAGCAACTGCATTTCTTGGAAGAAAAATTCCTGAATAAGCTCTCTAGTCTCTAGTTGGAAGGCCAATACTTTGACTGCTGCAGGCAACGCAATACTTATCAAATCTACCCTTAGTGCTCTGCCAGTGCACATCATGAATACAACTCTTGTTCCTAAAGGCATCATCCACAATATGACCAAAATTCAGAGGAATTTTTCGTGGGGTAAAAGTAATGGGAAACAAAGGGCTCCCCTGGTTGCTTGGCGTAAACTCCAAAAGCCGAAGGCTGCGGGTGAACTTGGGTTCCGTGATCTTCATCTTTTCAACAGAGCTGCTATCATGAGGCTAACTTGGCGCTTCCTGAATGAACCCTCTGCTCTCTGGTCTTCTCTTCTAAGGGCCAACTATTGCAATGGTAAGCACTGGAGGTATGTGAGATCCAGAAACCACCAATCTCAGATTTGGCATGGCATGATGGAGGTTAAGGAGGACATATTTGCTGGGTCCCTGTGGGTGGTTAGGAATGGCTATGATATTGATGTTTGGAGTGATAATTGGATTCCTAACAGGCTTGGTCCCCTTATTCCAAAGAGATCTTTTCGGGGGTTAGTTCCTATTAAGGTGGCGGATCTCATTTCTGAAAGTCATTGGAAAAGGTCACTTATTGAGAACTTGTTTGATCAAGCTACAGCAGATGCCATTCTGAAAATTGACATCCCTCAATCCCAATCTAATGTTGGTGATGCTCTTGTTTGGTTTAAAACCCAAGATGGGCAGCTGAACACAAAATCAGCTTATAGATTTCTTTGCAATAGGAAGCCTCATCCTTCTGTATCATATGTTCATAGTGTTTGGAGGAAGATTTGGCAGCCTAAACTTACATCTGTTATTCCCCCAAAAGTAACTATGTTTATTTGGAAGGCCTTGGTCGATGCGCTACCTACATTGGCTAGGTTGGCTGTCTTCACTCCTCATATCAACAAAATTTGCTGTATCTGCCTTGAGGAAATGGAGACTAGTCAACATATATTTTTCAGATGCAGACTTGCTAAAGTTGTTTGGTTTGCTAGCCCTCTTAATTATAGAAGTGATGCTGAGAACAAATCATTGGAGGATAGAATTGCCACCTGGACAGAGAAACCCTTTGCGACTCACAAGAAGGATTTCAGATTCCCGGTCTATGTGTTTGCCATCATGTGGAACTTATGGAAGGTTCGTTCCTGCCTTGTGTTTCAGCATAAGATTTTGATGCCCCATCAGATTATCCAGAGAATTAATCAGGATCTTGTTGATTGGGTAAACTATAAACCCCCTGTTGAGTGTAAACAAACCCAGGCCTTGATTGGGGTCAATTCTGAAAAGTGCTTAATTGTTGATGCAGCTTTTAAAGATGATAGCGCCATCTGTGCACTTATTCTTTTCGAATCTCAAGGTACAATTCTCCAATGCAAGGCTCTTCTAATCTCAGTTTCCTCTGTCGTGGAGGCAGAGGCTATTGCTATACTTGAAGGAGTGAAATGGGCACGGGATCTGCAACTCACTGTTCAGATTTTCAGTGATGCTCAAAGTGTGATTAATGCTGTCCTTGGCACAGGATTACAGATCTGGCACTGTTTCTCTACTGTTGGGGATATTAAGCAATTGCTTCTGGTCCATCCTGCTGTTAGAATTGCTTTTGCCCCCAGATCCCACACACTCCATGCACATTGTCTGGCTCATAAGGCCTTGACGTCTATGTTTCTTGGAGCTTGGGATGTTATAGATCTCCCAACTCCCATATCTTCTGCTCTTAGTAACCTGCCTAGACTCACTTCAATGTTCAAGTTCCTGATTTGAATGAATGAAAACTCATTCTAGTGTTTAAAAAAAAAAAAAAGGTTGTGGCATGTGAGGGTGGTACTGATCATATTCTATGGAAGTTATTTTAGATCAGAGAGGACGACCCCAATGCCGAAAACGAAGTGAAAAATAGACTCCAGAAGGCCAAAAGCCCTGGCACCCTGGGCTGCCCAGGTGCTGGCGCACTGCGCCAGGCAGGACACACCTGGCGCAATGCGCCAGCCGGGCAGCAGGCTGGCGCAGTCCCCAACCCGACACCCTGTTTCAGCGACAGAGTGTTACGGACCATTTCCCCTATTCTGCATACTCCAAGCAAGAACCATGCTGATCCGTGACAAGCTACCTAAACTACACGAGAATTAGGGAAGTTTTGATGGAAGAAGAGCCTACCTATTCTACAGATGAGTTGGAGGGTATGTGAAGAAGAGCCAGAGGGGAAGAACGGAGAACAGAGCTGGGAGACCAGAGATTTAGAACCAAACTTGCCATCTTCCCTTTGGCCTTCCATTCTCTACTATTTATAGAGGACAACATGATTGTTGGGAGCTACACCACAACCAACGGGTGAGTCACCCATAACAGCTAACTAACAACCATTACAATGCTAACTATTTTCAGTTAACCAGCTCAACTAATTGCAAACCAATCCAACTACTTTAACTATCTTTAACCAACCTCCGTTACCCTGCTAACTATCTAACAGGTACCTGTTAACTACCTAACAATACTCCCCTCCTTCAAAGACCTTGTCCTCAAGGTCTGCATGTGTTGTTATTGGCTTGGGCATTACAGTAAACATAGTTGACGATGTGGGTTGAGTAGCTTCTCTACTATATCATTCTGTTGAGCATGTGGCGTGCACATCTAATTTCCACAGTTGAAGGGCAAATCTTGTAAAGCCGATAATTCCTCTGCAGCATTCTATCAAACATGTAACATGAATGTGATTCTTTTCACAACTGAAGGAGATTTGGCAAGGAATGACCATGGGTGGCGGTGGCTTGGGCAGTGGCCTAAGTGGGATCACTTTAGTCACCGGGACAGGGGAACTGCTGCTGACGTAAGAGGCCTGGGATACAGCACTGGAGATAGCACCTCCGACTATGACACACAGCATGCCAATGAGTCTCTGCAGTGCCGGGTTGACAGCCACGGCAGGACAACTCATGGTGGATGATGGAAAAGAACCCAGATCAGTGGAATTGGTGTGCTGCTGGGTGTAAGCTTCTATGGCTGAGATGCCTTCATGGAGAGGGGCAAAAGCATACTGGATACCCTCCTGCAGGTTGCCATTCGCAACACAGATCACCTTGGCGATGTTGTGCTCAATTTCTGCATCATTCTTAATGTAGGGCTCTTTGTTGGGCGCATCGGTTGGAGATCCTTGGACCATATGCTCACCATCTATTTCTTGAGGCTGCAGGTAATGAGCATCTTGCTCTTTCTAGGTGAAGATGAACCCGTTATTGTGGTGCGGATCTCTCAAGACAGAATAGCCGCTGGCGACAGTAACAGACCCAGTGACAAGCTGCTCCTCAGTGGCCCGGTTGACCCTGCTGCCGACGGTGGAGTTGGGGTTCTTGAATGATCTGGATTCCAGAGCTTGCTGTGGTGGTGGCAAGAACAGAGGAAGCAGGACTGGAATCTACACGCTGTCGAGTTGAGTGCAGACTTCCATGGCCGAGACCCAATCAAGGAGAGGGGCAAAGGCGGTGTCAGTACCTGCTTGGAGATCACCCAGACTCTGGGCTGCAGCACCGAAACCTTACCTCCAGCCTCAACTGGATCACCTCCGTCATTAGCGTCACCGTCATCACCTTCATCATCGTAACCGGGTCCGCCCACGCAGATCTCTCCAACCTGGTCCATTTCTTCCCCTACGATGCATAAGGGGTGTTTCGGGCGGTCTACTAGGGGTACTTCTAGGAAGAATCTCCGCCAGAAACGACAAAGGGCGATCCTAAGAAGAACCTTCACCAAAACGCACAACCCAAACGACCAAACAACACCGACCTTCAAAGAGAACACCGCAACAAGCAGAACTGCAGAAGCAATGCAAGCCAGTCCTGGGAGAACCTCCACCAAAACCACCAAGGCACAGTTCTGGGAAAACCCACCAAAATGCACCAGCCAGATCAACAGCATACTTCAGACCCTGAGGCTGCACAGCAATAGCAGAAACGAGCACGAAATAGTCTTCGGAGAAACCCTCACCAAGACAACAACAAACGGTTCTGGGAAACCTCACCAGAACATAAGGCAACCAAAATTGCAAGACTCTCATGGAGCGGATCAAATTTTTTCTGAAAATCTGCTCTGGCTTCGCCAAAAATCTGAGTGAGATCAATGAGCAATGGCGACATGGAAGATGCAGACCAGGCAGCGTTCGGAGGGGGCTCAGACACCAAATTGTTACGGACCATTTCCCCTGTTCTGCATACTCCGAACAAGAACCATGCTTATCCGTGACAAGCTACCTAAACTACACAAGAATTATGGAAGTTTTGATGGAAGAAGAGCCTACCTATTCTACAGAAGAGTTGGAGGGTATGTGAAGAAGAGCCAGAGAAGAAGAATGGAGAACAGAGCTGGGAGACCAGAGATTTAGAACCAAACTTGCCATCTTCCCTTTGGCCTTCCATTCTCTACTATTTATAAAGGACAACATAATTGTTGGGAGCTACACCACAACCAACGGGTGAGGCACCCATAACACCTAACTAAAAACTATTATAAATTTACAATGCTAACTATTTTCAGTTAACCAGCTCAACTAATTGCAAACCAATCCAACTACATTAACCATCTTTAACCAACCTCTGTTACCCTGCTAACTATCTAACAGTTACCTGTTTAAAAGCCGGTTGAGACAGATGGAAAAAGGAGAGAACACTTCAGGTGTTTCTCCTGCTGAGGTTGATATATATAAACACTTGAAGTTAAAGATCTTGTTACAGGGGATAAGTACAGGGGATACATCCCACAAGAGGCGGGGGAGATTACAACAACAAGGGTGAAGCTAAACAGATAACAATAGAAGTTATCCTGGGACTTCATCAATTCTTCGACTCTTACGATGAATGCTGTCATCTGCTCCGGCATCTGCGGAAGGCTGTTTATCATCCCCCCTCAAACCAAGGGGCAGGATACTGAGCTTGGTTTGCAAGTGCTTGAGACGACTTGGATACAACCCCTTAGTAAAAATGTCTGCTACCTGATCAGTGGAAGAAATAAACTGTACATCCAAGACTTGTTGAGCAACAAGTTCACAGACGTAGTGATAGTCGACATCAATGTGTTTGCTCTTAGAGTGGGACACATGGTTGTGAGCCAACGCAATGGCCGAGACATTATCACACCAAATGATTGGGTGCTCTTTAAGGGGAATATGTAGTTCTTTAAAGAGCGAACAGAGCCAATAAACTTCTGCTGCAGTGTGAGCAAGGCATGTGTACTCAGCTTCCGCAGAAGATCTGGCGACTGTGATTTGCTTCTTAGAACACCAAGAAACGGCATTAGAGCCAAGGAAGACACAGTAACCATGTGTGGAATGATGATCAACAGGGCAACCAGCCCAATCAGCATCGCAATAGGCGAGTAGATTAAGAGGGCCCTCTCTGAAAAGTAAGCTGTGTGTTGCCGTTCCCTTGAGGAAGCGGAGTATCCGTTTAACTGGGGTCATATGATCCACAGTAGGCTGATGCATGTGTTGGCAGGCTTGATTAACTGAGAAAGCAATGTCCGGGCGTGCCAAAGTCACATATTGAAGAGTGCTCCGATAAATGTGAGGATCAGCTAAAGGGATGCCATCGGCTGTCAGTTTTTTGACAGAGGCTGGAGCATTAGCAGGCCAGCAACCGACCATGTCGGTCTTATGCAGCAGATCATAAATATATTTTGTTTGGTTCAAGGCAAGATCCCATTTGGCATTTGGGTGACTTGAATTCCCGAAAAATAGGACAACATCCCCATGTCCTTCATATGAAAACGGTGTTGCAAACAGTTTATGAAGCTATGAAGCTTGCCGGAATTGGAGCCTGTGAGGACAATGTCATTGACATGGAGGAGCAAGAAGAGAGTGCAT
Source organism: Colocasia esculenta (assembly GCA_014218235.1). Lineage (NCBI taxonomy): Eukaryota > Viridiplantae > Streptophyta > Magnoliopsida > Alismatales > Araceae > Colocasia > Colocasia esculenta. The sequence continues at coordinate 6,328,831 of CM024764.1, forward strand.
GCAGAGTCATGATAAATGAACAAGGAAGGATCTGACGCAGAGGTAGCGAAACCCATTTCCAGAAGAGCCGAGCTGAAGGTCGCATACCACACACGGGGAGCTTGGCGCAGTCCATAGATGGACTTGCGCATGAGATAGACATGATCTGGCTGTTGTGAAGCAATATATCTCGGCGGTTGTTGCATGTATACAGTTTCAGATGAGATAGTTCACCGTGGAGGAAGGCACATTCAACATCCAACTGACGTAGTGGCCGTCGTCGAGAGACCGCAATGGACAAGATGATGTGAATGGTGGTGTGCTTGACTACCGGGCTAAAAGTTTCGATGAAATCAATGCTAGGCTGTTGGTGAAACCCCTTCGCAACCAGTCGAGCTTTGTGGCGAAGGAGAGAGCTGTCCGAGTTCTTCTTGACTTTATAGACCCATTTACAACCGACGACGTTCATGTCAGGACGTCGAGGAACAAGAACCCAGGTTTCTTGATTGTTTAGAGCTGTAATTTCATGATCCATCGCCTTTTGCCAATTGGGTGACTTGGAGACCTGTGCAAAGGTGGAGGGTTCTGATGTAGTATCAGCAAGGTGTATGTCCTGGGTTTATAAATGCCGGACTTGGATCTGGTTTGCATGGGATGTACATTATTAGATGGGAAAGAAAGAAGGTGGGTGAGCTAGTAGTGGAGGAGGTGGGGACGGTGGTGTATGAGGTGGTGGTTCAATGGGTTCCTGTAGACAAATAGAAGGGCCAACTTTACCTGAGGTAGCTTGTTGTAGTGGACTTACCCAAACCATGTCTGTTGGTGCTGCCTCATGAGTGCTCAGCAGGTGTAGACAAAACTGAGACGTGGACTGAGATGTGGAAGGTGTGGGTGCCACAGATGGCATGGTGGAATAAGGAAATGCAGATTCATGAAAGACCACATGGCGAGTAATGTGCATCTTTCCTGTCTTAACATCGAGGCACCTGTACCCAAGATGTGAAGTGCTATAGCCAAGGAAAACACAACGAGAGGAACGAAAATGGAGTTTTATGTGGAGCATGAGGACGTAACCATGGGAAAAAGAGACACCCAAAGGATTTCAAGAAGTTGTAGCCTGGTGGTTTTTTATATATGATCTCAAATGGTGATGTATGTGGAATAGGAGAGATGGGCATACAATTGATGAGATAAATAGCTGTGCTAAAAGCCTCTTGCCAGAACTTTGATGGAAGCGACGCATGGGCGAGAAGAGTTAAACCAGTCTCAACCATATGACGATGTTTTCGCTCAACAACACCATTTTGTTCCGGAGTGTAGGGGCATGACATCTGATGTTGAATGCCATGTTGAGCAAGGAAATTTTGTTTGGAGTGACCAACGAACTCACCGCCACCATCAGACCGGAATGTTTTTATTTTTGTGTCAAACATATTTTCAGCAAGAGTTTTAAACTTGATAAATATGGGAAGAAACTCTGATTTAAGCTTCACAGGAAACAACCAAGAGTATCTCGAATAATCATCAACAAATAATACGTAGTATTTGAACTGGGAAACAGATATGATAGGCGACGGACCCCAAATGTCACAATGAACAAGGGACAATGGGGTTGTCGTCTTACTCTAAGACAAAGAGAAAGGAAGCTTATGACTCTTGCCGAGTTGGCATGACATACAAGGGGAGACATGACTTTTATTTGAAATGGAAAGACGACCTAAGATGGCAGCTTGGATTTCCCTAGATGGGTGTCCAAGGCGGTGATGCCATATATTATTGGAGACAGTAGAAAAGGCAGTAGACGACTGAGAGCAGTTCTTCACAGCATGAAAAGGGTAGAGTCCACAGTCAAGCGTTCCTTGGTGCAACGTTGTCCCTTTACACAGAAACCCAAAGCAGTGAGAATGACATGGCAATCATTGTCTTTTGTAAACTGGGAAATGGAAAGCAAGTTATAAGAGGCAAAGGGACAATGGAGAGTGTTATTCAACTTAAATTTGTGTGATGGGGTGGACAAGGAGCTGCAGCCAATGTGAGATATCGAAAAACCTTGCCCATTGCCTACGCGAACTGAATCATTACCCTCATAGGGAGAGGAAAGGTTGAGATTTGTGAGATCACTGGTTATATGGTGAGTTGCACCGGAATCCAAGTACCAAGTGAAGTCGTCCAGAGTGGAGGACGCAGCCATGGCAGCTAATTTCTCTGGAGGATGGCGCCCCATGTATGCATGGTTCATGCGATTGTAGCAATCAATAGCCTCGTGACCGCGCTTCCAACAGATCTGACAATACACTTGAGACAGGGTTGTCCACTGACTGTAGAAGGCGTAGTCAAGGGTGAAGGAGCCTTCTTGTCATTGTTGTTGTCAGCTGGGTGGGGGTTATTGGAAGGCTGCCAGAATGGAGAGCGCCCACCACGACGTGGTGGACCAGAGGCTTGCTGTTTAGGCCAAAAGGAGCGTTGAGCAGTGAGTGCAGTGGCCGGCTCAGGCATCTTGGCTTGACGACTAAACGTGAGTTCCTCGTTCAAAAGAAGACTCTGCTTCTTCACGAGTGATGCTTGAAGTCTGAGCTCTATAGCGAATAATCGCAGAAATAGTGTTGAAAGAGGATGGGAGATTATCAGGTATCGCAAAAAACAACTCATCAGTAGAAACGAGGGAACCAGCAGGGGATAGATCCCACAAGAGACGGGGGAGATTACAACAACAGGGGACTCTTGCGATGAATGCTGTCATCTGCGGAGGGCTGTTTATCACTGTTAACTACCTAACACAGAGGAGAGGGGGAAGGGCAGGGCAGGGCCGCCGCCGGCCAGTCTCCGGCAGCCGCAGGCGCGCCCAACGGCGGCGGGGGAGGGGCGACGGCCATCGCCGGCCCCTCCTCGGCCACTGCCGGAAACAGGAGAGAGGAAGGGAGAGAGAGAGAGAACGGGGTCAAAAGAGGGAGAGGGGGGGACACGGCAGCACACAGGAGGGAGGGGGGTCCGGCCGACGCCGGAGAGGGAGGGGTGTTCCTTACCTCGGCGGTAGGATCCGCCGGCGACGGCCACGGCGGCGACGAAAGGCGGCGGCGGCCTCGTCCTCCAGGCGCCGTGCAGGGGAGGAAGAAGAGAACGATGGCGGAGGTGCGAGCTGCGGCGATGCAGCGGCGAGGGGGGAGGCCTCCCTACAGCGCGACCCCAGCGGCAGAGTTCCCCAGGGCCGTCGAGAGAGAGAGAGAGAGAGAGAGAGAGAGAGAGAGAGAGAGAGAGAGAGAGAGAGAACACGAGAGAGGCGGAGCAAGCTCGGGGGAGGGAGGGAGGAAGAGGAGGAAGAAGAGGGTGAGGGCGATGCGGGGAGGGTGAAGGGTCAAGAGGGGGGCTCCCCCCTAACCAGAATTGGCCAAACAGCTTTTTCTGATCCCTCACGCACCTTCACGCAGAACGTCTGCATGGGGAAGGGGGGTGGCAGGCCCACCCACTTCCCTCTCCCCTCTCCGGTGACGGGTGCCTCAAGGAAGAGGCATCGACCTAAGATCAATAGCTCATAAACACAGCGACTCACTCGCATCCAACATCGTATCGAGTTTTGTTTAAAAATATCATAATTTGAAAACTTAATTAGATGAATAGCTTTTTAAAAATTTTAATTCTCGCTCTGACACAGTTTTGACCGGTCAACGTCTGTTTTTAAAAAATTTATAAAAAATAAAAATCGGTCATCACATGACTGCATAGTCTGCATGTCAGCACCGATTTTTCTACTGGAAAATTTAAAGTAATTTGTTTAGAATTTTTTAGAATTTTAATTGTATATCTAAATGATATCTAATCAATATAAAATTTTATACATAAGTTAATTGAAATATGATAAATTTTATGATGATTTTAGATTATTTTTTTGAAATAAAATTTTATCGAGTAAAAATTACTCTAAAATTTAATAAATTGAATTAATCTCAATATATATATGCACCAATAATTCTCAATATTATCATATCTAGAATCATCACATTTTTCTAAAATTTATAGTGGTCTTATATCACAACTATGTTACTCAAATTTATTGACGTCCGTTGGGGTGTATATTTCTAAAGACAATTGTAAGACTCAACATTTTTTATTTCTAATTGTGCATATTATGTTTGATATTTTTTAATTTGTATAGATTTAAAGATCCATATTTTGCTAGTTTTGTGGTTTCTAGTCGGAAGATATTGGCGACAGCATCGAGTGCCGCCAATATGCTCTTGACGATAGTATCGAGTGTGGTCAATTTGTCCTTTGACGATTTAAATCCATGATCTTATTTTTGTATACAATGCATTTTAATAGATTTTTTAAATGTCTTAAAACATGAGAATTTTTAGATTTGAATCTCCAGTTTTGATTTTTATTTTTGGTCTTTTGAATTTGAAGGCATCCTTCACTACCGTTAAGATATTTCATCCCACCTACATACATTGGTCTACTCGACGATCGCCTACAACTTAGAGTTTACCAATATATGTAGATAGGATCCCATTTGTTGATATGTTGGACGTAGGAGGCGAGGAAGAATACTAGATGACCGATTCATGGGATAACACCACCACCAGCAACTGTCCTTGCCAACTTTATCACTTGATTCTCTTTCATCATACATGTGACCAATTTTTTTGTATGAAAATTATATCAAGGATGGTCAAACATTCCTTCCTATCTCCTATGGTCCAACTCCGAAATGTAAGCGACCATCAAGTTGACCAATATATGTAGGCAGGATGTAACATCCTAAAACATAATATTAAAATAATAATATGATCTTGAAAGATTGAAAATGACAATGATTCTTATGTGGAACATAACTATTTACATAAAAAATGACTATTTTTTATTTAGAGATATTCTTACACTATTAACATAACCCTCAATTATCTTCAACCGTATGCACCTCAATAGAAAGTCAACGAATTTGCATAACGGAATTGAGATATAAGACTATCATAACTTTTAGAAAAATATATTGGTTCTAGATATGATAGTATCGAGAATTATTAGTGCACAGATATTGAGATTAATTCGATTTATTAATTTTTAGAGTAATTTTTACTTGATAAAATTTTATTCCAAAAAAATAAATTAAAATCACCATAAAATTCATCATATTTCAATTAACTTGTGTTTACATTTTCACATTGATTAGAGATCGTTTAGATATAATGTTAAAATTCTAAAAACCTCTAAACAAATTAGATTAGATTTCCCATTAGGGAAATCGGTGCTGGCATGGGGCTACAATAGCCTTTAGTATTGGTGGTTGCACCCACACCAGCACCAACCAAGAGAAACAATGCTCGGTGTCATATCCTCCAGCCAAAAGAAACAATGCTCAGTTCAATGCTCGATGTCAGTCCAATAATGTCCTCTTCAACTTTGTCAGCTACACTGCCTCCAGAGTGATGACTCGCTTCACAATCTTTGACCCCATGTAATTGTTTGTGTTATACCTCACGTATTTGAGGATGGTTCGTCCATTCTATAACATTTATATCACATCAGTACACATTATTTTACCCCTACATAATTCCTCCAACAATAATTTAGTTAAAAATAGAAATAATAATAAATAATAATCTTTCACGAACTGCTACAATCAGGTAGAGTTTGGAACCTAAAACATAGTTTTTGATTCCGATTTCAATAGCCGAAATATAATTTTGATTTCGATAAACATTTCTGATTCCGATTGCATTATCGAAACTGAAATTATGATAATGTAAAGTGGTTACATGATTTTATCTTTTGAGTTTATAGATAATTTATCGAAATAATCGATATCAATTTTAATTTTAATTTCACTTATTTTTCAATTACAATCTTGATAATTTATCAAAATATCTAATACCGATTCAGATAAACTATTGATATTATTTTTTAATTTTGAAATCAATAATTTTTATTAAAATCAAGTAAGAATATTAAATTTTCAGATTCCGTTTGTAACCCTACGAACTGAAGACAAACTGTATGTATGCAGCTCTATTTATTACATATCTCTGATCAACTATACAAGTGTAGGCATGGAGAGAATATATAACATAGTCAAACAATCATCGAATTTCACACTAGATTGAAATCTCATAGCGGACAAAACAAAATTGCTGTTTCCTTCTTTGTTGAGCTGGGAATTTTTAGCATGATGATTTTGAAGTTCACAAACTGCTTTGTAAAATGCGATAAGTTAAAAGGGAAACCCCACCATATCGAATTAATGAAAATGTAGTGTAAATTTCTGATCATTCATATTTCCATGGAACCAGGAGTCACTCCATGCAATATACTATGTATGAGAATATGAAGTGACATGTAACTTCCTTCTCAATTTTGATTGTAAGTAGTGTTAACCACAGTAGGAAGCTATCCGATTTTTGGGTGTGCCTCTGATTCATGAAGGCTAGCTGATTCAATACAGGAGATTAATGTGCATGCCAAAATCTAATAAGACTCATGAATACAGATTTTTGCAAGTCAAATTGGTACATGTACACAGTGCTGTGGAGGCACATAACTCATGAAGTCTAGATGATCCATTACAGAAGATACATGTGCATGCAAAAAATTTTTAAAAAACTCATGACTAGAGAATTTTGCAAGCCAAATTTGTATGTCTACATAATTTTATTGCTATATTTTATCAAGGCTTAGATGTTGAGGAGAAGCAGATCTCTGCTCAGTCAATGAGTACTTCTAAGGTTCACCCCCTTACAATCTTTTTCAGGTCTCTAGTGTGAGGTTTTAGTATCTACCAGAAGTTCACTTGTAGTGTTTCTTGGGAACATATTCGCTTTAGGTGTGTATTTAAGTGAAAATTTGATAAATTAATTGTTATATTACTGTTGTATTTAATTATTTTAGTCACTTGTACATCTCCTTAGACAAAAATATTTTCCTTCTTAGGCTTCAATCCCGTGGCAGACAATTCGGATTCAAGTTCTTACTGGATCTTGTAACCCAAGCCGTCACATGACGTCATCCCAGTCCCATATTTGGTGTTTAGAAATCGTTTTATTTTAAATATCATTCTGCTATGCATGTGATGCTTTGAGGAGATTCCCAACATTTCCAACTCGAACCACCTAAACTTCTCACTAGTCATCCTACTAACTTAAACATCAGAATTCAACATCTAAAAACCGCTGACGTTTTTCCTTCCTTGTAGGATCCACGACTCCACCTTTTCGATTGAGTTCCCGCACTACTACGAGTAAGGCTGCCAACATGTCAGAATCAGAATCGAAAATGGGTATTTCCGCTTCCGCTTCCTATAAGAAATTTCGAAGTCGGAAACGAAAACGAATGTTTCCGCTTCCGCATCTATTTCCACTTTCTATCGGAAACGGAAACAAAACAGGAACTTCAAATGTAACAATATTTATACAATTAGAATTAATTTATAAATTTACAAGTATATTAATTATTAAATTTATAAATAATTTTAAATATAAATTTTATAATCTTTTCTAACATATCTTCTTCATCATATACATTTTAATGACCCTTACTAAATGAAGTATAACAAGATCAAATTAGTATGGTAAAATTATATAGTGATATATAATGGTTGAATAATAAATAATCAATATATGTAGATATAAATATCATTAGAGAAAAAAACTATCAATAATTAGGACTAGAATAGATGACATTTACATATAGATAGGAGGTGAGAGACAATTAGTTAAAAAATTAAGAGCCAAACCTTCGAGTTTGAAAAGATTTTATTATAAAAAATTATATAATATACATTAAACGTTATCGAAAACAAAAACGGAAAAACAGATGTAGAATTGGGTGTTTCTATTTCCGCATCCTATAAGAATTCGGATATCCATTTTCGCTTCCGCTAAACTATCGGAAAGTTCTTTTCGGAATTCCGCATCCTATAAAAAATGCGAAAACGGCTCGGCTAAACGGAATTCAAAGGTCCATTGGCAGCCCTAACTACGAGTGTAGAAAGGAGAATGAAGCTCTTGACCACTATATCTTATATATATAACTTAATTAATCATTTATTTTCAAACCAAAGTCCAATCTAAGACATAAGTAGTTTCCTGACATGTTCCTCAAAACAAGGCATTGTGGAGCTTAGAGACTTTGATGTTGGTAGATATCATCAGCAAACGTAATTGAAATAGAGTTAAAAGAAGAAATTTGTTAATAATTGAGAAATGCTACTTATCCGACTGGTCAAGTAAATTATTTGTCCTTCCAAACTCGAGATTGGTCAGTTTCCCCTACGCCGACCAGTCTCTTCACTACAAGGAAGGTAACATATGTGAGGTCTACAAAAACCAAAAAACCATCTACAAAATCTTCTATAGACGGCTATGACACAGTCTACAGAGCCGTCAACTAAAATTCAGTCTACAAAAGATACGTAGACAGCTATTAAAAACGTCTACAAAAGTAAGATATGTAGACGGCTACTGTGCCGTCTACGAAAAAAAATTTTCATAGACGGTTATATGGGCCGTCTATAAAAATTATATGTAGACGACTCCACAGCCATCTACAAAAAAATATATATATATATATGTAGACGGCTAAAATAGCTGTCTATATATATAAATATATTTGTTTATAGAAGGCTATAGGAGCAGTCTACATATCATTTATTCACATAAAAAAATTAAATGTCAAAAAGCCAGCAACATATAGCCATGCTCGGATAAACTGCACTCTTATAAAACAAATTAACTGATACCAAATAAACAACACTCTTGGCCATGTTCAATTCCAAGAGAAATTAACTAAAATCTTATAAGAACTTATGAAAGTTACAAGAATTCCAAGACTAGTGCTCTTCAAGATTCTGGGATGAGCTCCTCATGCAGTTGGACCAATATTCTGCCATAAACTTTGAAAATGCAGAGTTGGTCTCCAAAAGTAATGAAAATGGGTAAGAACACACGGCAAAATAAAACAGATGCAAATGCAGAAAATAAAAATAAACGGGTAGTCTTTGGTTGAATAATATGAACAAAGAAAATGCACATAAAGGGTAGGCAACGTGTAACTTGCCTTTATAACACCAGTTCCAGTCACATGATCAGCATGGCAATGAGTGTTTAATGCATATATGAGCTTCAACCCCAGATCTTTAGTAAGAGAAAGGTCTCTATCCACTGTCCGATCCACCGGGTCAATCAACTGTTGACAAAGCTTGACGACATCAGTACATATAAATAATCAAATTTCATCCCAGAAATCATACTTAAATGAAGGGAAAGGATAAAAAAAATTCATCCCCTTATTTGCATCTCAATCTTGACTAGCTACTTAGAGAACTCTATGGTCAACAAAACAACTTCTTACTCCAAGTCTCCAATAGTGAAAGATCTAGGTGGACAAAAGTCCAGTTTGCAGGAAACCATTCTATAAAGCCTCTTCATGTCACCAAAAATGCAGAGACTTACCTCCACATTAACTTTGCCTCCAAACCTAAATTCAAACCCTTAATATAAGTACAACAATTTCCAATAAAATGAAGGCATGTCTACAAAGCATTGTGGAGTCTGTTCTCCAAATTCTCCACCAATAATCATGAGAGCATTTGGATTGGAAGCGTGTGAAGACACCTCGGAATGCTTTGTTTAGATCTCTTATTAAGTGGTCCCTAGTTCTCCCAAAAAACAAAGAAACAAAGAAAAGGAAGCCTCCAGCAAGTTCAATATAAGATGTGGCCATTATATAGTACAAACCATCAGCTCAAGGGTGTACCTAGACAAAATGAATGATATCGCAAAAATACACATAATGAATGTAAGTGTGATAGCATAGCTAGATGTTCATGGGGATTCAACACCAAGAGGATGAGGCACATCGTCTGCGTTCTTCAATTTACATGATAGACTCACCATGTTCCCTGTGATAAAGTTTAGATGGCACAAAAGACTACAAATTCTTATAAATTAGATCATACTAGAGAGCTTCGGTTCAATTTAAAGGTAAGATCTTGGAGAAGAAAAACACACGAAGACTTGTTCAGAAAAGCTAACTCAGCTAAATCCCTCCCCCTTCCCACCTCAATTGTACCCCTCTCTGTTTTAATAACCTTGGTAGTACAATCCTTTCAAAAGAACTCATCAAATACCTGATTCGATCGGGGAAGCAAGGGAAAGTTTACATATAGATAGCCAAGTAATTCAGAAGTCACCTAGAACCAAAATCCCTAGAAATGGGCGTTCCAGTGGAGCTTTCAAGATATCACCTGGCAGGAGCAGTGACGGCTCGGCATCGTAGCGGCGTTGGAGAAGTCAGGCAGTGGCGGGGACGTCGCGGCGAAGGCCGTCATGGGGCGCCCCGGGTGGGGGCCCCGTCGCCGATGCTGGGCTCGCCCGCGAGGGTCGGGGGCGGCGTCACCTGGGAGGAGTGCTGCGGCGACGCCAGTGCAGCTGGTAGTGGTGCTGTGCGGGGGAAGAACACCTGCACGGGGGTGTTCTGCGCAGTTGATGAGGAGGACCCTCTCAAGGGCTCATCTACCCCAAGAACGCCCCCGCTGCGCCGCTGTGGAGGTCCCTGGCGGATCTGATACAGGGGTTCCCGAGGGTAGGGGGAGGAGAAGGATGATCGGGAGATGGGGGAAGGGGAGAGAGTGAGAGAGGGGGGAGGGAGGAACCACGAGAGGGGGGGCCACGGGGTCGCGGTGGCACTGCTGCCGTTGCCCTCCCCGGTTGCAGACGGAAGAAGAGAGGGGGAAGGCGAGGCAAAAAAGAAATGGGAATTGGGGTAAGTTGGGGCGGGGTGGCGGTTTTGATGGCGGGATGGGAAAAACTGGGGGCGGGGAGGGCGGTTTCAATGGCGGGTTGGAAAAAATTGGGGCGGGCAGGGCGGTTTCAATGGCGGGTTGGAAAAAATTGGGGCGGGCAGGGCGGTTTCGACGGCGGGATGGAAAAAAATGGGCGAAATTTTTAATTATATTGTTAATATTTATATTTTTATTAAATATTTAATTATATTATATAAAGTTAATTATATTACTTATATTTACTTACATTTGTATAAATAGTTATATATTTAAATATTTTAACAATACATATTTGATTATACATACTAAATATATATTATATATAATTATTATATTATCACATATCTTGCTACTTTGAATATATATATTTACATACTAAATATATTTATATATAATATTATATTATCACATATCTTGCTACTTTGAATATATATATTATACATACTAAATATATATTATATATAATTATTATATTATCACATATCTTGCTACTTTGAATATATATTATACATACTAAATATATATTTATATATTTACATGCTAAAAATTAAATAGTATTTAAATACTAATTTATAAATAAAGATGTACAAATCTATTAATATTTACATATAGATATATGCATGTAGATATAAATACATGGATATATACATATAGATATATACCTACATAGACATTTATGTCTATATAATTATATATATTATATAAATATCTATATATAATATAGATATTATATATTAATACATATATATATATATTTTTATATATATAGTATTCATATATAACTATATATCTATATATTACATAAATATTTATGTAAATATAAATATCTTCATATATATATATAATATTTCATATGTAGACAGTTTATAATATATTATATTATTACATATCTTGCTACTTTGAAATCATATATATATATAGATGGCTACATAAGTTATATCAATCTTTGTAGACAACTACAATAAAGTCATATACATAAAGTGGTTGTCAAATAACCACTGTCTTACTTTAACAAATGTATCGATATAAATATAAATATATTATCTATGTGTAATATATATATATATATATATATATATATATATGTGGATATAGATATATATATAACTATATAAATTTAATTATATATTTAAATGATATTTATAGATAGATATTTATACATAGATAATATATACTTTGAATAATTTACATATAAATACTTACGTAGACGACTTGGATAGCGGTCTATGAATATAAGATACGTAGACGGCTTTACAAAACCGTCTACGTATTTTACATTAGTAGACGATTAATGGCAGCCGTCTACATATACGTAGATGGCTCTAAGAAGCCGTCTACGTATCTTATATTCGTAGACAACTTGAAGAAGCCGTCTACAAATGTTGGTTTATGTAGACGGCTTCGATTTCTAGCCGTCTACATATCTTATATTTCTTGTAGTGAATTTGCATGGCTAGGCAAATGATTAGAGTACGTGCATAGTTTGGTTCAAATCGAAAACTCAAACCAAATGGATTGTCTTGGTTCGGTTTGCTTCGAGTTGGTGTATCCACTTAGTTCACTTCAGTTTTGCATTGTGAAAATCAATTCAACTAAATATATAATAAAAATAATTATAAATATAATTTTTCACAACAATTGCCATGGTGGAGTTGTTTAGCGCCTTGGTTTCCAATAGAGAATTAAGTTGTGAGTTCGATAGTCACAACCACCAAAATCATGTATTTTTGCATTTTTCAGTACAAATCGAACTAAACAGGTTCGGTTCGGATTGGTTTGGGGTAAGAGTCGGTTTGAACCGATCCATGCACAGCCCTACAAATGATCCACTTGGGCAGCAAAGTAGCTAGTATTTCTCTTAACAATTAGCATCCCATAGCCAATCCATTTAATACTGAAATGCTTGCCAAATGCAAATTCTTATTTTTCCCTATAGGCCTAGTGTATACCACCTGTATAATTCAACGACCGGTGATTGAATTAACATTGTAAACCAAATTGCATCAGCATATCCTTCCATTATCAATACTTTAATGCAATGCAAGGCAATTATCTATATATCATGATAACTTATTTTTTCTAGTACTCCTATGTATTTTTTCTAGTACTCCTATGGGTGGACTAGTATGTTGCAAAGGAGTTACTTGTAGTTGGTCTACCTCTGCCTCCCTGCCATGTCCGGTGATGCCGGGGGTCATGAATAGGGGTGTCAATGGGTGGGTTTGGGTTTGGGCTGACCCAATTTAAATTCAATTTAGTCCAACACTAAAATAACACAACTCAAGTCCAACATAAATTTAATGGATCAAAGTAGAACAAATCCATGGTAGTCTATTGGGACCCGTTTCAGCCCATCAAACTAATATGTAGATAAATTTAATATTTTAATTTAAGCATGTTTTATTTAAAGGAAACTGTTGGTGTGGTGGAAACCGATTTTTTTATTTAAGCATATTTTTAATGCATGTATAGGTATGGTGGTTATTGATAGGTATGGTTGTTATTGATGTCTCTTAATCCAATGGGCTAATCGGAGTCCAACCCATCAAGTGATGAGTTTGATAAATGGACTTCAAAAGAGATCTTAGGCCATCATATTTTAACCCAAATTGAATCTGGAGTGGACTACCTATTAAACTTCAAATTAACTCAACCCATTGACACCCCTAATCATGAACCCCCCGCCTCCCTGAATGCACCTATCTCTTTTGCCAAAGCACTCCAGACTTCTTTGTCTCCACCGGCTGTGAATATTGTCATCCATGCACCAGCGTCGATTGACTCCGGCGAACCGGCGGTCTTTTTCTCGGCAGATGAACTCCGATTATTGAAAGTTCCATTACAATTCGCTCTGGTGGCTAGAACAACGTATGGAAGACCTGCGTTTTCGGATATTAGAACGCACTTGGCCAAGAGGTTCTCCTTTTCAAAAGATTTCTTGATTAGTGCTCTGGACTCGAGGCATCTACTTTCAGGTTTGCTTGCTATGATGATTAATTATATTAAGCTTTTGTTGCATGAATCTCTTTACGTTCAAGGCAAGCTTTTTAGATTTTTTAAGTGGTCTTTGGAGTTCTCCCCAGACCAAGATTCCTCCGTTGCTTCGGTTTGGACTGAAGCAAATTTTTACCACGATTCATTGTTGAGATCCATCGCTGGCAACATGGGACCGGTTTTAAAAGTGGACCAGAATTATCTTTCCTGCTAACGATTGATACTACGGCTGCAAGAGTTTGTGTGGAGCTCGATGTTTTCATCAAACCACCTTGCGGTGTTTGGATAGGAATCTCTCGAAGGCGGTTTTGGCAGAAAATTTCATATCCAGATCTACCTGCCTTTTTGTAGGGATTGCCACAGAATGGATCATATTGCTGAGAATTGCCCAAAAAAAAAAAAACAATGGTTTCTCCTGCTGTCCTAAACCAAAAGCGGGATACGTCTCAATGGAGGACTGTCCTTCGTCGTTCCCAGAAAAGCCCATCACAGGCTGGGTTGCCTTCTTTGGAAGTGCCAGCCGTCGGGCACCATGACGTTACAGTGCATGTGGATGCTCCTCCGACGGCAAATGACGCAACCGGTTTCTTCGCTGGGGTCATGCTCGAAATCGACGGGAGACAAAGCAGCGGCTCATCCCCCTCCCTTGCCGAGGGTGCTGCTAAGCGTGCTAACCCCGTCCGATGATCGCGGTAAGAGTCGATAGAGATGAGGAGGAGTCCGCTCCCCCTACGTTAGTAATGGCGTCAGGTAGGGCTGTAAACGGATCCGGATAATATCCGGATCCGATTCGAATTCGTATCCGATTATTCGGATGTTATCTGATTAACAAATATTCGGCGCATCGGATTTCGGATACGGATATTATCCGGATAATAAACGGAGCGGATACGGAAACGGGTGATCCGCTCCGTTTAAGATCCGCTCCGAAATAAAATTATTTTTTACCATTATATTTTAGATCTAATGATTCATATATAATATATATTTATATCTAATATTAATTTTTGTTTAGAAAATATTTTTGACATTTATATTTAATATATATATATATATATTTAATTTTTTATGATTTTAGACCACTTAATATCTTTTATTAAATTTATATTTTCGAAACAGATCATATCTGTATCCGCTCCGAATTTGAAAATATCCGATTAAATTATCCGCTCCGTATTCGAATTATATTCGGAGCGGATACGAATTATTCGATTAACTATTCGGATCGAAACCGAAAAACTCATATCCGCTACGTATCCGCTCCGTTTACAGCCCTAGCGTCAGATTCGCCGGGTGCTTCATCCAAGCCCAGTAGGCCCGTCTCCAATAACGATGGATGTGAATCATGTTAATTTGTTCTAATAAGGTTGACAAAGAGACAGATGTACATGCCTTGAAACACGGGAGTGGCAATCAAATTACTCCACAATCTCAAGGTTTAAACAATTTCGGTGCATATATATGCTTTCGTACAGGGATGCTCTTGAGGACACTTCAAAGGAGCTGCTAAAGTTTCCGTCAGACGGCTCATCATCGGGACGACGAAAATTTATTTCACGTCCAAATCGCAAAGGAGATGTAAAGATCTGCTTACATATCCCTCAGGATCGCTCGCCTAATCCCGTGCCTGAGATAGAGTCATACTCCATCCAGCTGTAGTACTCAGCTCCACACTGGAACCCGGAAGTTCTACATTTCCAGACATTACATTCAAGATGTTGCAGCAGTTTGGCAGGTTGCTGAATTGACTAAAATTGAAAATATTTTCATGTCGAGTGCAAGATTAGATTTCGAGACTATTGGTAAAGAAATTGAAGATGATGACGATGAGTGTTGTTATCGACATCTGGGCTTTCGTTCTCGAGCTGTCCTATGACGTGTTTATTCTCGAGATCGAATGTCAACGCAAATTTAATTGATCTATTCTCTTGTGATGGTCTCTTTTCTTGGCTTTTACCAACTGACTTATACATGATTTTGGCTGCCTCTTAAACTTATCTTATAAATAAATGACCGATCATAGGCCTTTTAGCAGGAAAAAAAATGATAATTCATTTCTTGCAATTAGTCAAATCCATTTTCATTTTTTATTGATATAGAGAGAGTCAATTACTACACATTTCAAAAAGTATGGTTAGAGTGGTCTCTGGAGGACACAATATGACTTTAAAGAAAAGTACTTGGAGCACAAGGACCCTGTAATTATATAGATGAGTGAACTGTTTCATCCAAAAAGTTATAGATAATCTTGAAAGGTTAGGAGGAAGGGTGACTCGTCACCCAAGGCATAATATTTGTTTCTATGTAATGTAATTACACATATATTTTGCTTTGTTAGAATCCACAGTTGAACTGAGTAGGGCATGTCGATTGTTATCATTAGACTACTAATTATTTGATGTAGAATTTAATAATTCATTAGCCATATCTAAGCTATTTACTATATTCAAGGGCATAAAAGTATACAAACGTTTAGTTTTCATTAATGGCACTTGGGAGGCCGAGATGCAAGTTCTTTTTCTGTGTAGTTCTAAAGCTATACTTAGCGATAGTAGATTACTTAGCAATGGTAGATT
Organism: Colocasia esculenta; assembly: GCA_014218235.1. Classification (NCBI taxonomy): domain Eukaryota; kingdom Viridiplantae; phylum Streptophyta; class Magnoliopsida; order Alismatales; family Araceae; genus Colocasia; species Colocasia esculenta. The sequence goes on from CM024764.1 coordinate 6,345,151, forward strand.
CCATTTTTATAAAGAAAAAAAATTCTCTACTAAGATCACTATATTAATGGAAGTTGGATGTAGAACTTCACTGGTGACTATTATCTGGTATCCGATCTATTATTAACGGCGTGCCTGATATATATAAGAGTAAATTTAATTAAAAGTTTTTATTAAATATTTAACTTATTTTTCTTGAAGGTGGGTAATAGTCTCATCTGCCCCCTTTAAGGGTTCGACGTTACCATCAAATAATTTCTTTTAATTTCTAATCTATCTTTCTTTTACAATTCTGGTCCATCTTCGTGATGGCCGCAATGTTGGGAACATTTTCAGTCCATCTAATGATGGAGTTAGAAATATTTAGAAAGGGGGTAATTAATATGATTAATTGTTCATGGATAGGCAACATAAGGGGGGCAATTAATAAAGTTTTAAAATTTTTTCACACCCTAATTCACTTAAGAAAATAAGAGAGGCTATTTATGTAAAAAATTAAAAAGGGGTCACACGCAATAGATTTTCAGGCGACGGTCTAATTATATTAAGATCAGGAGTTTTTATGAAAAACTGTAATCCCTATATAATGATGTGATGGGACAACCCTGGCCAAGCATCAAGGTTTTCTCCTGGCCGCCCCCCTCTCTCCCCCTCTCTCTCCCTCTCTCTTGCGTCACATGTCGCGGAGATCGGCACGGATCCAAGTTCAGTCTTCGAGCGTTGCAGAACCCGAGGGAGCGAGCATGGTCAGTCACGAGGGAGCGGGCATGGATCGTCGCAAGGAAGACCGCGTGGACACCGCTGGAGGCCGGACGGTTGAACGACTTGTGGCGTCACCTTTACGGAATCGTACGAACGTGGATCCGATTCCGCGCAAGGTGATTTCGACTATCCGATAGTCTGATTTGCATATCCCAAAATGGATCGAGATCAAATTTTAAATATCATTTTCCGCTGCGTTTCCTTGATCTTGGGTCACGGTAGATCCTAACAAGCTCATCATCAGGACGGCAAAAATTTCATTTCACATCCAAATCGCAAAGGAGATGTAAAGATCTGCTTACCTATCCCTCAGGATCGCGAGTTGGGATCCTCTCAGTGAAGGGGAGGACCCAACTCAGGCAGTCACCAATCACATGAGGATCCGGGGGGGATTTTTAAAAAAAACCTGGTGATTAGTGACTGCCTGAGTTGGGTCCTACCCTTCACTGAGAGGATCCCAACTCCGGGATCGCTCTCCTAGTTCCCTGAGATAGAGTCATACTCCAACTGTTGCCACCTCCACAATGGAACCAGGAAGTTCTGACATTCAATATGTTGCCGCAGTTTGGCAGGTTGCTGAATTGGCTAAAGTTGAAAATATTTCAGGTCCAGTGTAAGATTAGATTATGAGACTTTTGGTAAAGGAATTGAAGATGATGATGATGAGCGTTGCTGACGTCCGGGCCTTCATCCTCGAGCTGTCCTACGACGTATTTATTCTTGGGATTGAATGTCTATGCAAATTTAATTGATCTATTCTCTTGTGATGGTCTATTTTCTTGGCTTTTACCAACTGACTTGTACATGGCTTTGGCCACCTCTTTTAAACTTATCTTACAAATAAATGACTGATCATAGGTCTTTTAGCAGAAAAAAAAATGATAACACATTTCTTGCAATTAGTCAAATCCATTTTCATTTTTTATTGATATAGAGAGAGTCAATTACTACACATTTCAAAAAGTATGGTTAGAGTAGTCTCTGGAGGACACAATATGACTTTAAAGAAAAATACTTGGAGCACAAGGACCGTGTTATATATAGATGAGTGAACTGTTTCATCCAAAAAATTATAGATAATCTTGAAAGGTTAGGAGGAAGGGTGACTCGTCATTTAAGGCATAATATTTGTTTCTATGTAATGTAAGTACATTATATATTTTTCTTTGTTAGAATCCACAGTTGAACTGAGTAGGGCATGCCAATTGTTATCATTATACTACTAATTATTTGACGTAGAATTTAATAATTCATTAGCCATATCCAATCTGTTTACTATATTCAAGTGCATAAAAGTATACAAACGTTTAGTTTTCATTAATGGCACTTGGGAGGCCGATCGAGATGCAAGTTCTTTTTCTGTGTAGTTCTAAAACTATACTTAGCAATAGTAGATTACTTAGCAATGGTAGATTCCATTTTTATAAAGAAAAAAATTCTCTACTGTGGAGGCTTTTTCTTGTTTCGGCCGGAACTCGCTGGACCTACACTTGAGAGGGAAGAAGACGATCGCCGGTAGCGGACGAAGATCTACAAAAACCAGAATAGGATCAGAAGGGGCCCGGTTGAAGAACCGGAGAGAACCCTCCAATGCCTAAGTCAGCGAGGGACGCAAGAGAAAGGGGTTTCTCGTATGTGAAGCGCAGGGCTTGTGTGAGCAAGGGTACCTTGGATCATCCCCCTTGCATGGAGGCTTACCAGTGTCTTTTATAGGCTGGAGAGCTTGAGGGAGAGAGACGGAACGTCCTTGATTAGTGCCGCGAAGGGCGCTCCTGTTAGCGTCCTCCACGGGGGGTTGCGCGTTGAGGAGCTGGGCAGTTAACGCACCACTTGATCGTGGGGCGTGCGTGGTGTAACCGTTGTAACTGCCGTCAGGTGATGAAGAGCTGCTCAGATTCGTCCGGGGAGGAAAGCACCGAACATGTAGCCTGCTCAGTGAGGCAGACTTGCTGTTTGGTATCTGGTGCTCGGAGGCATGACTTGTTGCCAGTTCACTGATGTAAGGAAGTACTGCTCGTCCCGAAGGGATTTTCGACGCAAGCCGAGCAGACCATGTTCGGAAGGAGGGGCCTTTGTCCGAACAGGCTGGGAGGCATTCGGAGGCGGTTTCTGGGTCCCGATGGCACCCGAATGCAGGAACCGGACACGGGTCTTTGAAGCTGCTTTTTGAAACGTCGTGGCGTCTTGCAATAGGGCCACGTCCACCTGCCGGACTGGGCCGGGCCATGATGGGCCCAGTGCACGATGGTGGCTAAAAATGGCCACCACACTTGCCCCTACGCTCTCAAGCGGTTCGGGAACCGGAGTGGTTGGGAGCGGCGGCTTGCATGGGCGTCATCTCCGTTTTAAATGTGGTATCGTCCTCGGAGATCTGAATGGCCGCATGGCGGCATGGTTTGGGGGTTTCCCTCGAACGCAGAGCTTTTGTGATGAGTGCGGGGGTCGTGTCGAACCACGGATGCCGCGCGCTCCAGACGAACGGTCACCAACGATGCACCCGAGAAGTGACTTGGAGCAGGGGGAAACACTGCTTCTGGCCTGCTTCGAATTTCGCACCCCTATTTCCTTATAAGGGAAGAGAGGGGCGAAGGCGGGAGCCACGCCTTCAAAATTTCTCGGAGCTTTCTCATTTGAGAGCTTTCGTGCCCCCTACAAGCTCTCAGTCATCTTCTTCCTCGCGCCTTCTCCTGTTCACTGTTCTCTTCCGCAACTTACGGCGATGGCAAGCAAGGGGAAGGCAGTTACGGTCGCCGGGGCGAGTGGAGTTACTGTTTCTGCGGCTCGCGAGTCGCGATGCTGCCACTACAGCGGGCTCCGGGAGCGCTTTCGCATTGGCGACGAATACGAGATCATCGACGCGAAGGAAGGAGAGTCATACCTGGTGAACAAACCAGGTTGCCTTCCCCTCTCCGTGGATCATATGAAAGCGGGACTCCGGCTGCCGTTGCCGGAGGTGGAGAAGGCGCTGCTGAACCGGTGGGGAGTTTCTCCGATCCAACTGACGCCAAACACGTGGAGATATATCTGCATCTTCGGCGTCATTTGCATAATCAAGTAGATCCGAGGCTCGGCGGATGTGTTCTGAGCACATTTCAAGCTTTCTGCTCCGCGGTCTTCAGAGGTAGATGTCTACTATGCCAAGCACCGAGCGGACAGGATGCACATACAACTGTCCGGAAAATGTTCCAACAACAAAGGTTAGATGGAAAGGTTGTTCTTTGTCCGGCGTCGGGACGGTGCAGAGTGGGGGTTCCCCACTGTTATCCGATTAGCGCAGAAGGACAGCTTCCCCAAGCTGATCCAAGATGAGGCGAGGGCCTCAGATAGCCTGCTCCAGGCCGGCGTGAGGAATGGAGAGGGCTACTTAACAGAGTTCTCGCTTGTTCATAATGGTCTGAGCAAACCATGGAGTAAGTGCTCGAACTTGTTTTGTTGCGCGCCAGTTCGGTAACTGTGTTCTAACAGCTTCTTCCTTTTTGCAGCCGCTGCGGAGTTGGAGGCTGGGAGAGATCAAGAGGCGAACGAGGATTTCGCCGAACAGATCCCAGTTATGGCCCACATGGTATTCGAGGACGACGACATCGCTGCTATTGTCCTGGTCCCCTCGGATGTGAGGTTTGGTACTGCGGTAACGACCGCATTGGTGGCGCCTTCACCTGCCAAGGGACGCCCGGAAGACACATGGGTTACTGAGAAGGGGCCCGAAAAAATCCGTTTGAAGAAGAAGGCCACCATCAAGGTGGTTTCGGCAGGAGCTCGGCCTTCGTTAGAGGAGGGCGAAGGGGCGACTCGGCCTTCCGCCATTATAAAGAAGAGGCCGACGTTGCTCGACGAAGGCACGGAGGACGCAGATCAGCTCCAAGCTTGGAAGAAGAAAAGGCTGGTCTGTGCTGCCCCTCAGCAGAGTGAGGAGGGGACCGAAGAGGAAGCCGATGAGGCGCAATTGCTGCTACGCAAGAAGCGCAAGGCCGTTGGGTCGGACGAACAGGAAGCACCGCGGATTCCCCAGATGGTCCGTCCTGAGGTCGCGCAGAGGATGGCGACTGAGCTCGAGCTCGTCGTGGTAAGCGACGGGTCAAAGAGCTCTGCTGAAGAGCAGGGGGAAGTGTCCGCGCCGCCGGGCCCGAGCGAGGGCCGTGAAGAGGAAGTTGCTCGAACAGCGGCGTCGAGCACCGCCGAACAGGATGCTGCTGGTGATGCTGCAGAGACATTTGCTCGAGGGGGCGAAGGTAATGATGAGACCTCCGTTGCGAGGGAGGGGACCTCTCCGCGCCTCGAGGTGCCAGAGAAGGATGTCCCCGAGGAGGCGGCTGCTTCGGCCAGGGAGGCCACTCCAACCGGGGAGACGACAGCCCCATAGAAGGAAGTCGTTGTGGTTTCCGCGGCCCCCCTGCCCCCTTCAAAAATGGTTGTGGTAGTGGAAACACCGTCAACCGCTTTGGTCTCCACGGAAGTTGGAGAAGCTACACAAGGGGCCAAGGAGATGGCTCTGGTGACAGAGGGTCGCGAGGAGGTTGCTGATGCTGCTGCTGAGCCCGCTAGGAGGGCGGAAATCTCCAACGAGCGACCAGTCACTACTGAGGAGGCGGTCAGTTCTGGGGAGGACTGGAGACCTCTCTCCGCAGTACTGAAGGGGAAGTCGTCTGAGCTCCCCTCGCAGGCGATGCTGGAAGCTACGCTGGGAAGGCTTGGGAGCGATGCTTCAAGGGTTCTACCCACATGCCCATCCGCATCCTATTTGGATAGGATGGTATTGTAACGACCCAGAATCCGCATTACCAGTAACAACCAGTAACCCGAATTCTGACCCGCTAACCCACGAGACAAGCTCGGAAGGGTAGGAATTTAGAGTCCGAGGAGACTATATGTAAGAAGATACACACCATGCAAAGCAGTAAAATTCCACTATATGAACATATCATATACAACCTCAGAGTCTAAGACAAGGTACAGAGTATAGAAGTACAACAAAAAGGTACAACTCACTGCAGCTAGGGAGCACCAACACCGGAGTGGCTAGACTCGCCTGGAACGGGAGTCGACGAAGACCCACCTGAAAGGGAAGGGAGTGAGTCTCAAGAAAGAGACCCAGTAGGGAAAAGTAACCCCACCGGTAACAGTCTAAAGTGCGGAAAGTAAAAATAGAAAGTAAGTACACGTCGCACCACACAAAACTGTAAACCACACGGCTCAGTAACACACACTCACACACACAGCAAGTAGGACTCAGCTAGGGTCTGTGGCTCGGCGTCCCGTCACCACAGAGGCTCTCAACCCCAGCCACGTGTGCACACTACAGACGCTCTCTCTCGCGTCTGGTCCACGACCGGTTTTTCCCCTACGCTTGACCTAGCGGTAGAGAAGGGGCTCCACGGAGACCGGCTCAAAACCACCAAAAGGAGTACGCACAGGACAGAGTCGCACTCGATGTCCCGGCTCACTAGCGGAGGACAACCACACACTAGTCGTCTAGACGGAGTCGCACCCACGCCTAGGTAACACAACAGAAACGGGTACACGGTAACGCAACGCGCGTACAACAGACGGAACACACTCAACGTCTGAAACCACGTACAGTAAGTAAAACACCTCGTGCTACAAACTACTACTTAAATGCACAGGCGGAGTCACACTCTAAGCCTGGCCCATATGTGTTATTAGGGCGGACATCACATGTCAATCGCCTCTAATCACACGACTTAAGTCTGCTGGGAGACAGGATATAAACGGCCTGATCGATTGCCGCCAATAAAGGGTAAACGGCAACCCCTATGCCGCCAACAATGACTAAATGGCAGTCGACCTTGTCGTTTAATTCACCCCTGAAGATCTCAACGTCAACAGATGTGGACGTTGATATCTTCAGCTCCCCATACCAAGAACTGACCCGAATCAGTCCCAATGGGCAGAAACACAAATCCAAACTCTGACTGATGGAGGGAAACACTTCCTCTCATCAATCTACACTACCAAAATAACATAATTAGACAATCTAACACCTAGATTATCCAAACCACCCTCAATTCCGGCATGATATAACCCAAACCCTAAACCATGATTTTCACATCAATTAAGTTAATTGGACATGCTGGTTTGCTGGGGAAGGTTATAGGGGTTAAGTCCCTACCTCAGAACGCCTTAAGAATCCCCAAACAGCCACCAATCGCGCCGGATCTCCCCGAAGACTCCGCGCGAATCACGCCAAAACCTTGCGATTCCGCCCGAACTAGCGACGCCACACGATTCAGGAGCTTCCCACGAACTCAAATCACCCAACAGAAGCTACAGGAATCAAGAAAGGCTAAGGAGGAAGGAAGGAGAGAAAAGGAGAAGAAGAAACCTGCTCTCGGGCTGCCCTATTTCAACAGGACTGGTTAGTCGACGTCAACATCAATGACCGCCAACTGAACCGCCTACAGATTAACGTCCACATAGCTTGTCGCTGAGTTCAAGCTCAGACGTCCACATCGCTGGACGTTGACTCAGACTCAACGGCAAGCCCTGGCCGTCGACTACACAGGACTTCTACAGACCCAATAAGGATCCATTAAAGACCCGAGACCTTACAGGTATGGTGCCAAGACCTGAGCCCGGAGAAGACCTCCGAGCATTCTAGCCCGGCCTACCGCCCAGGGCACCTCTCCGAACATGACGAAGACGACAACGTCGACGTGGGAACGCAGGTGGACGGCATCACGAGCTCGATGGTCATTTTGAAGAAGCTCGCCTTGCGTTCCCAGAATCAGAAGCAGATGTGGGAGGCGGAAACAGCCTTCTGCGACGATCTGGTCACCAAGCACCGGTCTCGCGAGGCCGAACTGCTAAAGGAGGTGAAAACCCTCCAAGATGCTCTCCAAGCGTCTGAGCTCAACCTGACCATTGCCCGAGCCAAAAAAGAGGCAATCGGGAAGGCATTAGCTGAAGCCAGGGCTCAAGGAGTAGCGGAGTATAAAGAAGGTCCTGACTTCAAGAAGGACCTAGAGCAGTTCGGGGCCCGCTGTTACAAGGTGGGCCTCGAAGCCGGAAAGGAGTTCGGGGAGAAGCTTGCTTGGACAGAGCGTGCCCGAGAAGCTTTCGAGGCTGCTATAGGGGAGTTCCGGCGTCGTACTCAGGACGCGTGTTTGGATGGAGTGCACTTTGCCCAGTTCCAGTCTGGGCGGATGCCTCCTTCAAATGATGGCGCCAGTTCCTCCAGGCAGGACCCTTAAATATCCCTCCCTTCTTTTAGGCAGCTCGGCCGAAACGAGCTTTTGTAAATAATTGAATAGACTTTCTTTCTTAAAAAAAAGGTGTGGTTTCGGTTTTTCCTATCTCCTTACCTTGCAAGTGTTCTATTCGAACCGGAATTCGTTGGTCATTTAGAAGTGTTCGCAATTACCGCACAGGTTGTTATGAACTGCGGGTATTCTAACCTGGGGTGCTTGCGGAACATCTTCATACTAGGAGATGTCGTTACATCCTTGTGAGCTAAAAATATTGAGATGAGGATGTTTCGGACTTCGTCTCTAGCCGACCAAAAGAACTGGTAGGAGAGAAGTAGGATGCCGAACAGAAGACTTTTATAGATAATAAGCCTTCAAATTGGATACATGCCAGGTTCTGGGTATGGACCCGCCACTAGGAGTAGTTAGCTTGTAAGAGCCTTTTCCAAGGACCTGGGTGACCTGATAAGGTCCTTCCCACTTGGGGGCGAGTTTGCCGGCTGCTCTTCGGGGATCTGATGCCGAGCAGCGGTGAAGAACAAGGTCTCCTTCGAAGAAGCGCCTTTCCCGAACTCGGGAGTTATAATACTGCACAAGGCGATGTTGATAGGAAACTAGTCTGATGCTGGTGTCGTTTTGGCGTTCACCAAGCATGTCTAGGTTTTCCCTGAGCGTGCGATTATTAGCGGCCTCGTCGAAGTGAGTTGTCTGGAGAGTGGGGAGAGCCACTTCCAGAGGTACTACGGCCTATGTACTGTAGGCCAAATGGAAAGGGGTCTCCCCTGTGGCTACCCAAGCAGTGGTTCGGTGACACCATAACACATTAGGGAGCTCGTCAATCCACGAACTACCAGCAGCTTTGACTCTCGTGCGGATCCCGTGCAGCAATGTACGGTTGGCGTTTTCGACCAGACCGTTGGCCTGAGGGTGTGCCACAGAAGTGAAGTGGTTGTAGATGCCAAGTTCGGCGCACTTCTGCTTGAAGAAGGTGCTATTGAACTGCTTCCCGTTGTCGAAGGTAATCACTCTTGGGATGCCAAACCTGCAGAGGAGGTTCTTCCAAACGAACTTCCACGCGGCTTGTTCGGTGATTGTGGTAACGGGTTCTGCTTCGACCCACTTGGTAAAGTAGTCGATGGCCACGAACAAGAACTTCTTCCGACCCTGGGCCTCTGGGAAGGGACCCAATATATCAATGCCCCACCTAGCGAAAGGGCGAGGCTCAAACAGTGTATGGAGTTGCTCGGTCGGTTGCTTAATGAGCTGTCCGAACTTCTGGCATTCCAGACACCTTCTGACAAAAGAGATACAGTCCTTTTGCAGAGAGGGCCACCAGAATCTTGCCCGGATGATGCTGCGTGCCAGCATTTTTCCCCCCAAGTGGCTTCCGCACAATCCCTCGTGAACCTCTTCGGTAGCCGCAAGGGCCTCTTCAGGGCTGAGGCATCGTAAGAGGGGTCTTGAAAGGGATCGTCGGTAGAGCTTGCCTTCTATGAGGGTGAAGCGTTGAGAATGCAGTCTGATCTTCCGAGCTTCGCCCTGCTCAGGGGGAAGCTCGCCTCGAAGCAGATAGGCCAAGAGAGGGTCCATCCAGTTCGGAGCTGGAGGGTCGGACCCAATGGCTGCTACATCCACTTCAGTGCTCGATGCAGCGAGCTCTTCAATGAATATGGAGCGAGAAGGGGCGATGTCACCAGAAGACGCCAGCTTGGCCAGTGCATCGACTCGCGCATTTTGCTCCCGTGGAACGTGTATGACTTCGAAGTAGAGGAGGCCTTCTGTTCGACTCGTGACCTGTTGAAGGTACTGGGCCATTCGTGGCTCCCTCGCTTCGAACTGTCCGTTCACCTGGCCGGCAACCAATTGGGAGTCACTGAAGGCCCTTAGTCGAAGGGCCCCGAGGTGCGTTGCCATCCGGATTCTGGATAGTAACGCTTCGTATTCGGCCACATTGTTGGAGGCCGCAAAACGAAACCGAAGGGCATATTGGAACTCTAAACCCTCCGGAGAGGTGAGGACCAAGCCAGCTCCACTCCCTGTGACACACGAGGATCCATCGACGTAGAGCTCCCATGGGGGCTCGTCGGCCAGCGGAGGATCCAGCTCGGTAGGGAGGGTACACTCCGCGACGAAATCTGCCAATGCGTGTGCTTTAATGGCCGTCCTTGGACGATAGCTGATATCGAATTCGCCTAGCTCAATGGCCCAATTGATGAGCCGGCCGGAAGCTTCCGGTCGTTGCAGAATAGACTTCAGCGGCTGATCGGTGAGAATCGTTATTATGTGGGCCTGGAAGTAGGGCCTGAGCTTTCGGGCAGCCGTGACCAGGGCAAGGGTGAGTTTTTCTGCTCGGGGGTACCTCGTTTCAGCTTCTTGAAGGACCCTGCTGATGTAGTAAATGGGACGCTGGGACGCTCCCTCCTCTCTGATCAACACTGTGCTGATGGAGTGCTCGGTTACCGAAAGGTATACGAACAAGGGCTCCCCGAGCACAGGTTTCGAGAGAACAGGTGGGGCCGCGAGATAGGCTTTCAACTCTGTGAAGGCGGCCTCACAGTCCTCAGTCCACCGTACATGCCCCCCTTACTGTGAAGAGTCTCTGGGTCCTCGCAACAATTTGAAGAAGTTGAAACTTCTCTCTGCTGCCCGGGACATGAACCAGTTGAGTGCGGTTAGCAGTCCAGTCAGACGTTGGACGTCGCGTACCGTTTTTTAGCTACTCATTTCAAATATTGCTTGGATCTTTTCAGGGTTGGCCTCTATTCCTCTGTTTGAAATGAGGAAGCCGAGGAACTTCCCTGAGTGCACTCCAAACGCACACTTGGCTGGGTTGAGCTTCATATTATACCTTCGCAAAGTTGTGAAGGTCTCTTCGAGGTCAGAGATGTGGTCGGTGCTCGGAAGCGTTTTGACCAACATGTCGTCGACGTAGACCTCCATATTGCGCCCAATTTTCCACTCAAACATCTTATTGACCAATCGCTGGTATGTTGCGCCTGCATTTTCAGACCAAAGGGCATCCTGGTGAAACAGTATAAGCCCAGGTCTGTGACAAACGTGGTGGCGTCCTGATCTGGGGGATGCATACTGATTTGGTGATACCCAGAGTAGGTGTCCAAGAAGTTGAGGAGCTCGTGCCCGGATGTAGCGTCTACCAGCTGATCGATGCGAGGCAGTGGGAAGTTATCCTTGGGCGTCGCTTTGTTAAGGTCCTTGTAATCCACGTGTACGCGCCATTTACCAGTGGCTTTGCGTACGAGGACCACGTTGGAGATCCATCTTGGGTATTGGGCTTCCCGGAGGAGCCCAACTGCTCAGCTTTTGACAACGTGATCACGGATCACGGTCTGCCGCTCTTGATTGATGGGTCGCCTCCTTTGCTGAACCTGTGGGACCCGTGGATCCAGGCGGAGGTGATGCACCATTACCTCTGGAGGGATGCTTGGCAACTCGCCGTCGGACCACGCGAACACGTTCAGATTATCTAGCAAGAAACTTCTATACCGTTGCTGCTCTGCTTCTGCTAGTAACGCGCCAATGTATAGGATGTGTTCGGGGTCGCTATCCCTTGGACTGGAAGTAGGTCCTCAGCAGGAGTTTCGCAGCTTGCGGAAGGCTAGTCGGCTGGTGGAGAAACAGGTGTTGGAGTCGCGAGTGGCTGCTTGTCCCTTAAAGAAAGGACATAACACCGTCAAGACTCGGGTTGGCATCCGAGCACCTCGCCAACCCCACACGAGGTGGGGAACTTCATTTTCTGATGGAGGGACAAAGGCACCGCCTTGATCCGCCTGATCAGACCTCTACCAAGGATCGCATTGTAGCCAGGCATGTTCCTGATGACCAAGAAATCCACCGCCTTGGTCACACACTTCGGAGCCGTCCCGAGGGTGATCGGGAGGCGAACTCTACTCATAGGCTGAACCGACACTCCCGAGAAGCCGAACAGGGGTGATTCTACAGGGGTGAGCTGGTCAGTTTTTAGGTCCATAAGGAGATAACAATCGTAAGCCAACATGTCAGGGGCACTTCCATTATCTACCAGAATCCTACGCACATTACAATGATTGATGGTTGCCGAAACGACCAACGCATCAGTGTGCGAGGTGGTAACCCCTACAAGATCTTCGTCTGAGAAGGTTATGGCCCCCTCAGACTGTGCGTCCGCGGGACTAGGGGGATAAGGAGCCGGCCGAGGTATCGGCGGTCTGTCCACGACATGCACTCACCTTACGTAATCGCGTCGGCTCTGAGTGCTCTCTCCGCCTGCGCCGAACCCTCCTACGATCACGTTGATTTCCTGCCCGTTGGGCTCGTTGTTGATCGGCTGCTCGGGAGTCCGCTCTCGGCATCTGGGGTGGTCTTCATTCCGGCGCACGAACCGTCCGAGGTAGCCACACTTAATGAGGGATTCGATTTCGTCTTTAAGCTGGCGGCATTCGGAGGTGTCGTGGCCGTGGTCACGGTGGAAGCGACAGTACTTTTCCTGGTTGCGCCGCCGGGGATCGGAGCGCATCTTGGTGGCCACCTAACATATGGTTCGTCCTTGATCTCTGCCAGGATCTGTTCGGGTGCCACCGTCAGCGGTGTGTAGTCGGTGAAGGGACGTGGTTGGCGCGGTGAGTAGCAGTTGCGCCGCCCTTTCTTCCGATCGCGGTCAGAACCGTTGTCGGAAGGCCTCTTCATGTCTGTCGACTCTCCGTGCTCCGCCCAACCAGCTGCCAGACTTTCTTCACACGCCGCGTGGCGTTGTGCAGTGGAGAGGAGCTCGGCAAGAGTGGAAGGCTGCTGCTGTAACGTCGCGCGTTTTCCGGATCCCCGTGGATCCAGGTTTGGCGGGTTTGGTGGCCAATGTGAGGCCCATTAGTGTTGTGTGTTTCTTACTAGATCCTTACCGGGTTTGGTTTGGGTCCGTGTTGGTGTTCAGCTTGCTGGACACAGGTGTTGGCGTCCAGGTGGGTGACGTCGACTGTGTGTTGACGGCAGTGGTGTGCCGTTAACAAGGTGTTAACGTCCATCGATGAGGACGTGACTGTTGATCTTGGCGTCAAGCTTTGTGGACGCCTAGTTGTGGCGGTCTGGTTAAACGGCCAAAGGGTTGACGTTAACCTGGCATGCCTGTGTTTTATGGCAGACCCGAGCTCTGTTCTTTCCCCTCTCTCTCCTTCCTCTTCCCCCACCTTCACCCTTGAGCTTCTTCGCGAGTTCTGACGGTTGGCGGGAGCTCGTGGGAAGGCCGTGGTGCGTGGTGGTAGCGGCAGATCGGGCGGGGAATGACGGATTGGAGCGCGGTGTTCGTGGGACGTTTCTCGGGTTTCGGCGTGATTCGAGGTTCTTCGGGAGTTTAATTGCGTTTCTGAGGTAGGGGTCGAGCCCTGTTAGCTTGTTAGAAACATAAAACACGACTTAATCACTTGAACCAGCATTTTATTGTATTTTCGGATTAAGTTGCACCATGTGGGGTTAATGGGTGGTTTGATGATTTTATGTAGTAAAGCATGTTGTTTTAGTTTAATTATAATGCATGGGAGTTAGAAGAACTGTTTCCTCTTATTTTCTTAATGATTTCGGGGTCAGGAATGCATGTGGGATCGATTAGGGTTTCTGCAGGGTCTGGGGTTGAAGATCTTGGCGTCAACATCGATTGACGCCAGGTTCATCAGCCAAGAGATAAACGGCTAGATCGCTTGCCGTTTACTTCCTTCAAGCGGCAGTCGATGTTGCCGCCAACCTATGCATGTATCCATGCAGTGTGTTTACGTAGTTTTCCTGGTTATGAATATTGTGTGGTTGTGTGTGCATGGCGATGACCGGTGTGAGCCAGTGCACTTGTGATGCTCTTGGAGCATACTGCTCATGTAATGGGCATGTTTTACTTAAATGATATGTGATGTACGTAATCGCTTTCTGTGGTATGTGTGGTGCGTTGGCACCCGTGGCACTCTTGGAGTGCGTTGTCCATGTGTTGGACATGTGGTTTACGTGGAAGACGTATGGTACACCATCTAGGGTGTAATATGCATGTATTGTCTACGTGGTTTGAGTGTGTGTGTGCTACACACTTTGTGGTAATATAATTCTGGTGATTTATCATAGTAACTGGGCAGTGAGGTTCTTGTGTGAGCCTAGCCATGACTTCGTGGTGTTTGGGCAGTGAAGGTCCACATTGACCTAGCCCTGGTTTGTTGTTGTCTTTCGAATAGTGTTATATTGCTTTATGTGTTAAGTGGTCTGTGTTGCCACGAAGGTCATTTCGTGACCAATGATAGGCAAGCTTGTGGTTCAGTTATGTGTTGGTGTGGGATAGCTTTGGGGTCACACGGTGACCGATGTTAAGCTAATCCTAACACTTGTATATTGTGAATTATAAAGTAAAGGCTATATATGTAAATATCGTGGTTTGTGCTAGCCGAGTGTGGTGGTCCGGCGCCTATTTCTGAATGCCTCTCTAGTCGGGTACCCCAGGTTCTTTGTGAGCCAGGCACGTGTGTTTGTTGTGCTCGGGGTTTTGTCCCGGTACAGTGTGGTACCGTTGAGGTCTGTGTCGTCTTCCTGGACACCCTCACTCTTGTGCTTGAGTTGTACGTCCGGCTGAGGGAAAGACGGCAGTAGGGCAGCGGCTTGTGTTGTGGGTGTGTAGTCGCTTGTAGCGCGCTCGTTGTTGGGGGTACGGACACCAGTAGTCGACACTGGTCCCCAGCTAGTCCTGTTTTCCAGTGCCTCACTTTAGAGTGCTCGGCCAGAGACTCTAGAGGTGCCAGGCATGGGCCTGCAGTTGTGTGTCTGCAGGTGTGGTGTTGGTTGGTCTCCACAGTTGTTTTGTTGGCCCTTTTGGTACGGCAGCAAGCTAACCTAGAGGGGGGGGTGAATAGGTTTTTCTGAAATCTGAAATAGAATCTTAAACACAGAAAATAACACTTGAAAGCTTGGTTAGTTCAGTGTGATAGAGAGTGCAGTGCGGAAGCAAATAACAATCACACAAGGACACAGGAGATTTACCTGGTCGGCCCTTCCCACATGGAAGTCCTACGTCCAGTCCCCAAGCAAACTCTTGGGATTTCACTAACCAAGGGTACAGTCCCCCTTATGGACCTTACAACACCCTGGATCCCCCACCAGGTCTTCTTCTCTTTCCCGGCAAGAAGGCAGCCCACTTCTCTTACAGGTAAAGAAGCCAACCTCCTGGAACAAACCCCAGTGCGGTTCTGCTAGACACAAACCCCTAGCTGGGTTGACAACTGGTACAAACCCCAGTAGGTTCTGCTAGACACAAACCCCTAGCTGGGTTAACAACTGGTACAAACCCCAGTTAGGTTCTGCTAGACACAAACCCCTAGCTGGGTTGACACTGTACAAACCCCAGTTAGGTTCTGCTAGACACCAAACCCTAGCTGGGTTAACAACTGTATACAGTCCTACAGCTGGACACAGATCTTTCTTAGAAAGATCAGACTGAGAGACCTTACAAGATGAACACTCATGTAAAGCTCACAGTCCCAAACTCTCCCCAGATGTACAATGAGCTCGGAGAGAAACAGAGAGAGAAAGAAGACAGAAAGCTCGGAAGCTGAATGCTTGAGACGCTTGATTGCTTCTCTTGGCTCGGGCTCTTTCTCTCTTCCTTGAGTGTATGTGGCGTGAAGGTGCTTCTCACAGATGTACACTCCTTCAAAGATATTCAAGAAAAGGCTCTTATGTTCTTCAGCAATGCTCCATCTTTTATATTGAGCAGCTTTAGAATAGATCCGTTGAAGAGATCCGTTGGAGTTCTAGCCGTTGCTCATCTCCTCTTCATTTGTCTTAATCAGACTCCGATGGTCTTCGATGTCTGTGAGCATAGAAGAGAGTGTTAGCATAAAAGAGTGTTTATGATAAACGATGCATGGTACTGTGCTTCTGCTAACATACTGAAAATAGAGGTCATATCTTTTGACAAGACTCTGAAATATGCATGCAGCTTTTTGTTAGAAGATATTTGACTTTTCATTTAAGCGCCAGGCATATTTGGAATATAAAGGCAATCTGTGTTTGAACAGAATCCATGAAGAAATCGTTATGAGCATGACTTATGAAATTGTTATGTGAAGAGTCGTTGCTCATTTATAAACAAATCGATGTGAACAAATCGTTGTGAGAGCAAGTCGTTGCGCTCACTATAGAATCGTTATGAGATCGATTTCTTACTAAATCAATGCGCTTAAAGAGGAAATCGTTATGGCATCGACTTCTTAACAAATCGTTGCGAACACTTATGAAATCGTTATGGCATCGACTTCTTGCGCTTTACAGAAGAAATCGTTGCGAACACTTATGAAATCGTTATGGCATCGACTTCTTGGAAAATCATTTCGGTCACTTAAGGAATCGTTATGGGAACGACTTCTTATCAAATCAATACGCTCAAAGAAGAAATCGTTATGGCCACTTATCAAATCGTTATGGCATCGACTTCTTAGCAAATCGTTGCGGCGCTTGATACTTTGGCACTTTAAACAGAAATCGATGTATATTGATTAAACATCGATTTTATCATTTTAGTGCGCCATATATTGCATCAATGAAAGACTTAGCATTTTGCTATGGGATTGATGCGACACAGATGAAACAAAAATATTCATTATGTTATCATCATAAGTTTTGTTATCACCAAAATACAAGAACAAATAGAGAGTGGTTCAACATGTTTGACTTCTTCCTAGTGGAGTGGCAGTTGGACCTTTCGTCCGTGACTGCGAGACTGAGAGGTAGTTCTTGTGTTGTGTTGTCCGGTTGGATATTGGCCTGATCAGCCAGTAGTCTGTTCCCGTGTGGTGGCGTCGTTCTTTCTGACTCGTGCTTTGCCAGTGATTTGTGGTTTGTGAGTTTGTGACTCGTGGTCGAGGTTTGACCAGTTCGAGGTGTGCCCTGGTGTTGGCACAGTTGTGTCTCAGTTGTGGTTTGTGTGACTCGTCGATTAAGGTTTCACCTGTAATATTGTGCTTAATTAAAAATATAATATAATTATGGTTTAGTATGGTGTTTATCACCTACTTGTACCCTTGTTTGGGTGTTTGAGTTGTGGTACCTCAGAGTAGTAGGTACCTATTTTCCTTCGAAGGTTACTTTGTAGTTTTGTGGTGGTACATTGTGTACCAATCTTTCCGGGTACTTGTGTGTTGTGGAGGTCTTGTGGTTTAACCTGCCACTTGTTGTATCCTAACTATTCTAAGTAGATCTTTGTTTATAATTTATTGTGGATTAGTTTGTGATTATTAAATTATGTTACCTTTGTGGGTAATTTGCCGATGAGGCTTATGGCCTAGGCATATTGTGGTTTAGTTGAGCTATGCTCCGTGGAGGCCGTGTGAGACCTTCCACAGTTTGAGTTTTACTCATCTTGGGTATGATTCCATTATAGCTTTAGTGTGTTATGGATTGGCTTCGTGTTAGCCAGTTCCATTACCTTTGAGTAGTTCTGTTGTAAAGTGGTTGGGAGTATAAAGGACCAGCTCTTTATTAGCAGTCCTATTACTCAAGTGTTTGAGGTTCGCCTGTGAAGCTTGTAGCCTGGGCAGTGACTTGCCTGTGTGGCTTATAGTTTAGGCAACCCGTTGTTGTAGCAGTGTGCCAGTGAGACTGTGGTTTAGGCACTTTGGTTGTTGGGCTGACTAATGATATTATGTTAGTCCTGTAGTCCTACTTTCTTTTCTGAGGACTTTATGTTTATTATCATGAGCATGTTAATTGTTATTTATTGTAATGATGTGAGCATGAAATGGTTTGGCTATTGTTGTTGCCAATGAGACCCATTGGGGTCGAGGTGTCGTGGTTACAGTGTTGTTTTGGGTAGCCCCTACTGAGCCAGTGACTTGTTGAGCAGTGGCGTTGCGTCAGACTTGTACCACCAGCAGTGGTTTAGTAGTTAGGGTTGTGTGAGCTTGTGCTCCCTCGGGGTATGCCCCAGGTAGTTGTACTCTTTTTAATTGGACATGTTTTAATGTAATGGGACAGTTGTACAAATTTGTGAACAGATATGAGACATGTACTTTCTTGTGTCTTATATTCTTGTGGTTGCCTTTTTGTACTCTTACTGGACTCGTGTGTGATATCCCTTGCGACACTTCAGTGCGTTCGCGGGAGGCGGATCTGGATATGGAGCCTTAATGGGCATAAATACCCCGGTCCGTTACAAGTTGGTATCAGAGCAATGTCCAGTTAGAATATGAAAAGACATTGAAAGTATAATGTCCCAATACATGGATTAATGTCCACTGCTGGTAGTAAGTCTGCGGTTTTGTGTAATATGAAGTAGTTTTTACGTTTGCTTTTGGCACGTAAACCGTGAGTTTTTTGTTGTTAGATTGGTAATTGTGAGCAGCTGTTGTGCCATAATGTGAATAGTGGCATAAGTTGTGTGGTTGATCCTGGCACTAGTGCAGTTAAAGCAGTTAAAGTATAGTACTTAAAAGTTTTCAGTTGCAGAGATTAGAAGAGAAAGTAAAGTAGTGCCTTGAGAGGAATATACTTGTTGTATGTTAATAAAGTGCAGAGTTAGCAGAAACAAGTATAGAGTATTTCTGTGATAGATCAGTTTGGTTGTTAAGATTTGCGGTTAAAGGAATAGAAGAGATTAGCAAGTTTGGATATGGAATTCAGTAAGTAAGTTTTAATGAGATAGAAAGTTGGCAGAGACAGGTGTATGGTAACAAGGTGATAAGGATCAGGTCAGTGTGTGTGTGATAAGTTGCAGTTGAGAACCTCAGTAGAGGTATTGTGGCATTAGAGATTTGAGTCAGATAATATTAAGAAACAGTGTGGATGAAAATGTGATTAGAGTTATGAAGAGTTTGATATGATCAAGAAAGGCAGGTCAGTTTTAAAAGAGGTATCAGTACATATAAGAGCAGTGATTTATGCAGATAGATTCAATATGCCCGAGATCAGAAATTTGAGAAAAGTATTGTTATGAAATATGATGATAGCAGGAAGTATGATATGAAGATTTGTATAAATAAGTATAGAAATGATCAGTTGAATAAAAAGAGAGAAAATAAGGATTAATGTGCAATAAAGATTTGTGAAATTTGCACAAGAGGAATATTAGTTGATGATTGGCAGTTTAGATAAGAAAAAGATATGGATTAGAGAAAGAAAGAATTTAGCAAATAATGAAGTGAATAAGATCAGATGAGTCAGAAAATATCGGTTAGAGTTTGCATATTGATGCAAAGAAATGATTTAATTGAGCAGAAATAAATTGTTATTAAGATATTTCATAGTATTATGCTGGAGCAGATTGATTAAGAATATTTGAAAAGTTTATGCCCCAGAATTATGGGAATTAGCCAGAGAATGTCTGTAAAGCAGGAAAGATATATGAAAAGCGCAATATGTCAATAGTGATTTGGCAGATCAGAAATTACAGTAATTTCTTCAGCAGGAATTAATTGAATGGGATGCTTTGAGAAGCAGTTGAAGTCAGAAGAAAGCAATTGAAAGTAATATTGTAAATAGAAATTCTGAAATATTTTGCAAAAGTGTTCAGTGTGATCAGAGTAGCGCAGCGGAAGCAGAAGCAAGAAAGATTTAATATTCATAAATTGTTCAGACTTGTACCACCAGCAGTAGTTTAGTAGTTAGGGTTGTGTGAGCTTGTGCTCCCTCGGAGTATACCCCAGGTAGTTGTACTCTTTTTAATTGGACATGTTTTAATGTAATGGGACAGTTGTACAAATTTGTGAATAGATATGAGCACATGTACTTTCTTGTGTCTTATATTCTTGTGGTTTGTCTTTTTGTACTCTTACTGGACTCGTGTGTGAGATATCCCTTGCGACACTTCAGTGCGTTCGCGGGAGGCAGATCTGGATATGGAGCCTTAATGGGCATAAATACCCCGGTCCGTTACAGCTGCACTCCCAGCGTCCTCTGCAGGAAACCATCGCGAGTGCCCTGAATCAGGGCAGTGGTGGCTAACGGGACATCGAGGCGTGGGATGTGGAGTGCCTCGGTCTGGAACCTCTTGACGTAGTCTCAGAGCGCTTCTCCCTTCTTTTGCCGAATAGCAAGAAGGGAGGCCGCGATGCGCGGCTGTGATCTTTCGCCCAGGAACTTGTCCCGAAAAGACTTCTTCAGCTAGTGGAAGGATGAGATAGAACTTGCAGGGAGGGCTTCGAACCAAGCCCGAGCAGTTTCCTTCAAGGTGGCCGGAAAGGCCCAGCATTTGGCCGCGTCAGATGCTCCGTGGAACACCATATGCGACTCAAACCCGTGGATGTGATCCGCGGGATCAGAAGTATCATCGTACGGCGCGATGGCAGGTAGAGGGAGTTTGGGAGAGACCCGAGCCTCCAGGATCTCCGCAATGAATGGGGAGCAGAAGTTTAGGTCTTCTTCAGCCGGAGCCTTTCCCTCAGCACGCTGGACCATCGCGTCGACACGACGTTCCAGGTCGACAACGCGGCGCAAGCGCCTGGCCAACACCTGTTCAGAGTGGGCCGAATCTGCACGGCCAGACTTGTGGGAGTTGGCTCCCATGACCGAGCGCGGCTGGCGCAAGACCGCAGCAGAATGACTGGGCGAACGGCCACGGCGCCCCGGGGCTCGCTCAACAGATGGAGCGCGGCGCGACCTCCGCGGTGAATCAGCATGCTGCCCCTAAATCGACCCCGCTGGGGCAGGAGGCGCCCGTGATCGCCGGTGAGACGATTCTGCCTGGTGCTCCTGTGGAACGGAGGCTGTCGGGGCCGGCTACCCGGCAAATTGGGCCTGGAGGCCCAAGCAGATGCCCGTCAGCTGCTGCATCTGTCCCCGGAGTTCAGCCATCTCCAAGGCGGTTGCAGGCACGATGGCGGCGGGCGCTAGGACGCCCCCGGTCGCGGCAGCAGGGGCTACAACGACGTCGACGGGGGGAGCGCATTGACGAGAGTCCGCCTACGACTGGCGGGACCTCGTCATACGGCTCCCTATGTTCTGGTATGAGGATTGTCCGCGAGCCATGACTGTTGTTCTTTCCCACAGACGGCGCCAAAAGTGTGGACGCTTTTTCTTGTTTGGGTCGGAACCCACTGGGCCTACACTTGAGAGGGAAGAAGATGATCGCCGGTAGCGGACGGAGATCTGCAAAAACCAGAATAGGATCAGGGGGGCCTGGTTGAAGAACCGGGGAGAACCCTCCGATGCCTAAGTCAGCGAGGGATGCAAGAGAAAGGGGGTTCTCGTATGTGAAGCGCAGGGCTTGTGTGAGCAAGGGTACCTTGGATCATCCCCCTTGCATGGAGGCTTGCCAGTGTCTTTTATAGGCTGGAGAGCTTGAGGGAGAGAGACGGAACGTCCTTGATTAGTGCCGCGAAGGGCGCGCCTGAGAGCGTCCTCCACGGGGGGTTACGCGTTGAGGAGCTGGGTAGTTAACGCACCACTTGATCGTGGGGCGTGCGTGGTGTAGCCGTTGTAACTGCCGTCAGGTGATGAAGAGCCGCTCAGATTCGTCCGGGGAGGAAAGCACCGAACATGTAGCCTGCTCAGTGAGGCAGACTTGCTGTTTGGTATCTGGTGCTCGGAGGCATGACTTGTTGCCAGTTGACTGATGCAAGGAAGTACTGCTCGTCCCGAAGGGGTTTTCGGCGCAAGCCGAGCAGACCCTGTTCGGAAGGAGGGGCCTTTGTCCGAACAGGCTGGGAGGCGTTCGAAGGCGGTTTCTGGGTTCCGCTGGCACCCGAATGCAGGAACCGGACACGGATCTTTGAAGCTGCTTTTTGAAATGTCGTGGCGCCTTGCAATAGGGCCACGTCCGCCTGCCGGACTGGGCCGGGCCATGATGGACGACCCAGTGCACGATGGTGACTAAAAATGGCCACCACATCTACTAAGATCACTATATTAATGGAAGATGGATGTAGAACTTCATTGGTGACTATTATCTGGTATCTGATCTATTTATTAACGGTGCCTGATATATATGAGTAAATTAATTAAAGTTTTTATTAAATTTAACTTATTTTTCCTGAAGGTGGGTAATAGTCCCATCTTTTTTTTTTTGGTAATGAGGAAACCCCACCCCGTGTGTTTTGTGGGCTCAAGGATTGGTGTTCGTGAACTCCAAGGTCATGACTTGGCAGCTCAGCTCCTATTTTTCGTGTACCCGTATCACCCTTACCCCACGTGACCGGGAAAATTCCGAACCTACACACCTCGAGGATTACATGTAGATCAGGTAAGCCCCCCCCCCAGGAATCGAACTCGGGACCTCTTACTTTTAAGCAAGAGTTCTAATCGATCGACTCAATCGGGGTCCTCTTATAGTCCCATCTTCCTTCTTTAAGCGTTCGACGTTACCATCAAATAATTCCTTTTAATTTCTAATCTATTTTTCTTTTACAATTCTGGTCCATCTTCGTGATGGCTGCAATGCCGGGAACATTTCCAGTCCATCTCTGCGCAAACGTCCCCCTTCCCAGGACACCACCAGCTCATGGGGGCGGCCGAAGCAGTGGCGTTGATGGGGGCAGGAAGGAGGAATGGGCGTCGGAGCTCCGGCATTTCCCTGCTGGGTTAGCAGTAATGGGCGGGTGACTAATGTGGTCTGGAGGCGGTGCTCTCTGAGCCCACAGTCACAGTCAAACTAATTAGGACATTCTATGTAGTGTAGTCAAATCAAGACACGAAAGAGGGGTGTACAATGACCTTTGAAATCCTCATAAAGTTACAATAGAAATCTGACAACTAATTAACTGGGTCAAACTAATACCCATTGTGCCTTTTTTTAATTTCCCATTCACCTGGGTTCAAAGCGAGGAAATAAAGAAAAGCCAAAAAAAACAAAAATATGTTTACTGCTGCCTAAAACGAAGAAAATAAAGAAGAGAAAGGCTTTGTGCACTTTCTGAAAGTGCACAAAGCCACGTCTTCCTGCACTTCAGCCGCTCCATTGGTCCACGTCAAAGCGCTTCAATGGTCCGTGCCAAGTCAGCACAGTCCTCTCCACGCCGCTGCTTCGCCCGCCACGCCAGCACGGGGAGATGCCCCGTCACCTCAACCCCACTCCGCCGCGGTGACATGACCCAATGTCATGATGATGACATGGTCAAATCCCACTTCAAACGCTAGTTCCCAAATTACCCTCTCTCACCTCTTTCCCGCGTTCGCCCTCCCCTCACCTCCTCCTTCCTCTGCACTTCCGAAATCGGGAAGAACACCAGTGCCAACGTCCACGGAGGAGATCACGAACCTGTGCGATCATCCTAAGCTATCAAGCGATCATCCTAAATTAACAATCTGTGACCTGTGTGCACATCCAAGTAGGAGAGGAAGCATGTCTAAGAATGTTGAAATGACGGGCTTTGAAGGTAGAAGGTCCAACGAAATGGAGGCATCCAACAAGTCAGAGGGGTCACGCAGGACCTCAAATTACATGATCCCATCAGCTCTACCTCCACCTCCTATGGCTTATGGAGCCCAACCATGGATGTATGGCCAGCCGATGGTGTGGCAGTCATCTCCATTCATGCCGCCTATTTTCTCCGGACAATCTTTGATCAGTGGAGCATGTATGCCTATACAAACAATGGCTCCTCCACTCAAGCCTTTATTTCTTTCCTCCCATGGACCATCAATGGAATCAAAAGGCGAGACAAGCAGCTGTGATGGTGAGCAGAGGAAGGTCAGCTGCTGTGATGGTGAGCAGAGGAAGGCCAGCTGCTGTGATGGTGAGCAGAGGAAGGCCAGCTGTGATGTGAAGCAGAGGAAGGAAAATTCTGATGGTGAGCAGAGGAAGTCTGTGCATGTATTCCGTGTTCAACAAGATGCGTCTGGTTAGTAAAACTATTTCAATCATTTTGGAATGTTTTCCTCAACGAGTTTGGTAACAAGACAATTTTTCTGAAGAATTATATATACATTTTCTTCACAGAAGTCCCAATAAAAAGTCCTGTCAGAGAAAATGAGGATCACTATTTTGCAGACAATGAAGTTGCTTGTAACTCAAAAATTTCAACATTGATTTGTATATTGACCAAAACAATAGAGCCTAACCTTATATTTGGCGTCTGCACATATTTTTTTGCTTGATTTTAACTTTTTAAGACTAACTTGTATATGTGGTCATCATAGGTAATGTGCAACTCGAATGTGGGAATGATGTCGTGAGGACTCCAACCAAGGAGAAGCAAAAGATCTCAGAAGCCGAACTTATAGCAGAACCTTGTGACGGGATGGAGTTTGAATGTATTGATGATGTGAGAAAGTTCTACAATAATTATGCCAAAAAAGAAGGATTTGGTATAGCAAGCCGGGATAGAAAATTTGTGGATGGTGTGTGCATTTTCAAAAAATTCACATGTCATAGAAGTGGCGAAAGTAGGCAACATCCAAATGCAAAATTACATCGTGACACAGCGAAAATCCGATGCCCAGCAAGTCTGAAAGTGAGAAGAGATAGTTGTACCATGAAATACATTTTATATGATGTACGACTGAAGCATAACCACTCCTTAAATCCATTATCGGCGGTGTACTTGCGATCCCATCGACATATCTGCACTCCAGAGAAGGCCGAAATGGTAAACATGCGAAGTGCTGGGATTTCAACGTCAAAGATTGTATCATGCATGGCAAAGAGAAAATGTGGGATTAGACAACTAGATTTCATGGAGAAGGATTGTAAGAACTTTCTTGAACGTGAAAGACAAACCCAATTGAAAGAAGGTGATGCGAAGACAATGCTGTCACATTTTGAGGCAATGCAAGCTACCACCCCACCTTCTATTACACAATGGAGGTAAATGATAATGGTACTTTGAGACATGTCTTTTGGATAGACGGTAGGTCAAGGACAGCATGTTCGTATTTCTCTGATGTCATATGCTTTGACACAACATACTTGACAAATACATATCAATGCCCTTTGCTCCATTCGTGGGAGTCATCATTATGGTCAATCCATTCTTCTCGGTTGTGCCTTACTAAGCAACGAAAGGATTGAAAGCTTTATATGGGTGTTTAATTGTTGGATGAAAGCTAATGGTGGTGTGCATCCAAATGCAATCATTACTGACTAGGACAAAGCCATGGAAGCAGCTATTGCTCAAGTCTTTCCTAATACCAGACATCGGTTTTGCTTATGGCATATATTGAAAAAGATACCAGAAAAATTGGTCACATATGTAATGCTCATCTGAACTTTATGTCTGATTTTGATGAATGCATCTATGACTCGATATCGCCCCTTCAGTTCAATGAAAGGTGGGAAGATGATGGGCATTATGCATCAGCTAGTGAAAATGAGTGGCTAAAAGGATTATATGATTGCCGAGCTAAGTGGGCTCCGATATTCTTAAAGACACATTTTTTGCTGGTTAAATACTTCACTTTCTTTTTGGCAAGTTTTTTTTATTGCTTAAGTAGTTGCCCATGTATTAACTTCCTATTACTCTTGTACTGTGCAGGGATGTCAACTAGTCAAAGGAGTGAGAGTATTAATCACTTTTTTGATGGTTTCGTAACGACAAAACAACATTATCTGAATTTGTATCAAAATATGCACTTGCAATTGAACGTCGATTTGATGCTGAGAACCAAGCTGATGTTAAATCATGGAGACAGAAGCTTACTTGAAAACAAGCTCTCCCTATGAGAAGCAAGCTGCTCACATCTACACTCGTGCAATATTTCAAAAGTTTCAACAAGAATTAATTGAGGTTGCAGCATGTCATCCCATCAGGTTGATCTACAAGGAAACACATGGCACTGACAGTGAGGTCCTATGAAAGGGTAAATATGAAAGGTATATTGAAGCAATTCGTGAGAGAGTATGATGTTCTGTATAGAAAGGAAGAACAAGAGGTAGAATGTGGCTGCCGAAGCTTTACATTTAATGTAGCAACCCGGAAATTTTAATACTTAAAAATTTGAAATAATAATTTCTTTAAATCAAAATAATAGGAACATGCGTACCATTATCATATGTACAAGAATACATCGGAAAATTTCTTAAAAAATATAAATCAATCTCAGACATTATTCCTAAATGTTCCACGAAGAAATTCGTGCAACAATAAATCCGATTGGCCAAGCGTATGTCACAATGTGACCAATTATCCAAATTAAGAAACTAAGTCGGAAAACCGTTAACACGGAAAGATAACGCGCCCATAAAACAAACGAACATGTCAGAGAGACTTCCAACATCATGAAATGATTATCCATTATTGGGATTGGACTAATGGACCTCTCATAGTCCATGAATAAAATCAAGTAAGAAAAATATAATAAAATCTGTAACTCTATTATCCCCTAATTAAAAAAGGGAAATCACATTAGATAAATTCCAATAAATAATGGGTTTTAATAAATGGACCATATAAAGTTTATTGGGCCAAAATAGAGATTTTTAGAAGAAGAATAATAGGAAAATACCCTAAATTCTTAACTAAATTATTACTTAAATAGAAAATGGGTATTTAAAGCATTAAATAGGAAGTTTGAGTTGTAATTAGATTCCTAAACCTACCCTAATGGGTTGGCCACGAATTTAGCTCTCATCCTAACCCAAATAGAAATTGGGAAGCTTGGAAGGAGGTTAGGAAAGAGGAAATTCGGAATTTAATAGGAGTTAGAGTCCTATTAGGAAATAGAAAGAGGAGAAACTTAAATACTCTCCTAAAAACCCTCATGGCTGGCCCTAGCTCGTGCCAAGGGATTCCTGGACCAGGAGGAGAGGCCAAGGAGGAGGAGATTTCGTGGGGAGAAGAACTTTTCAAGCTCTCAACCCCGTTCTTCAAGTTCTAGCTCTAGAAGAGGAAATCGAGTCAAGGTAGGCATTCTCACAAGAAAAAATCCTAATATTTCGTTTGTAGATTGTTCCATGCATCAGGAACAAAACCCTCAAATTTCATAATTTTCCATTGAGCCAATATTTTCTTCTTGAATTTTGAAATTCTACAACACTCTTGACCCCGAACCCTCTTCATAATTCTTGTTCTCCATGATTACTAAATCCCATGCCTTGAAATTTTTATGGAGATACTGATGATCATTAGGGAACATTCACCCCTAAAAGCCCTAATTTGTATCAAGCATGTTGCTCGAATTAAATCATTCATCTCTGCTGCACCTGGAATCAGGTTGCTTCTTGTTCAACTTGTTAGAACTATGTCGATACCATGATTGTTTTCAAATTCCTAATTACTGGAAGTATCCTTGCATGTATAGATCAATTTAAAACTGGTTTCATGATTTTTCATCGTGTATACAATTAGTTATGATTTTCTGAACGACCCTGTATTAAAATCTGATATTTCTGGACCGCAATCCAAGACAGAGCAGAACTCTGTCAGACTCAGGCCACGGACCTGAGAACGCGACGGCCCGACACGTCGCCTTCTCAAGCCCGTCGCGACGCCTCCCTTGTCGCTTTCTGAACGCGACAGTACCCTACGTCGCGTTCTGGCTTTCTGTCCTGGCAGCCCTGTCGCAACCCTTTGCAGGCCCTGTCGCTACCTACCTTACCCCTGTCGCAATCCTTACTGGCCTATGTCGCCTTCTCAGGGTTTTGCATGAAAACCCATAAAACTTATTGTTTTCACTTTCTAAAATATTCTTACGCCTTTTTAACAGTCATACACGCAGTAAAACACCTGCTTTAAAATAGAGCTATGTTGAATGCTTTAAAATACATATTCACGACTTCTTTCTATCTATGACTTCTCTTACACATGCACACACGCGAACCATCCATATATGGCTGAAATCTGGCATAAAATATCTCATAATGTATCTGGTGATTTATTGCAATAAGGTTTATTACTTGCCATATTTTAAAGGACTTGTATTCGTTTCTTGCGTTGTTTATATACCGATATCGACGCTCCACTGTTCTAGAATTCCTCTAGAACGTCGAGCACCTGTTTTTATATACACACTTTACTTGGCTTGTGGTGAACTCTCCGTCGGATATTCCTTTCGCCGGACTAGTGAACCCTTGCACAAGGCCTCCGTAAGTCTCCTCTGATCATGGATTCCCACATGGTCAACGAGCTGGTTGTACCCTAACACCTAAGATACACTCTAGGGATCAGCAAGATCCAAACGGCCTTAGAATGTTCTCTCGCTCTTATCTTGAATCACGCCGGACCTCTGGACTTGTGTAAATGCCAGCGGAAAGGTTTGTGTTCCACCTAACTGCCAACACCGTACGCGCGTGTTGTGCAACTGTTACTATCGCTCGTTACTCGACGTTTCATGTGCAATGACATAAGATCTCATCTATACTCTACTCTACTCGCTCTCTCGCTCGTCTATTCATATTCACGATCACTCCACTATCTCGTCTATTCATCTAGTACTCTCTTGTTACCTTTGAGCTGTGTAGCTTCTATCGTTTGTACTATTTCATGACTGTCTAGCGCTATAAAATAGGTCCTGTGACTCTACTGTATCAAATGCATACTGTGCAGGGCACGGAGAGTGTCCGAGGGGCTCCAATCTAGTCCTGGGGGCAGAGAGCCACCCGAAAATACCTGCAGGGGCTATTGACGGTGTTCTGCATTGCACCGGTTCTGACTATACTGTATTGGCTAGACATCTGACTACTATCCTTTCAGTCTGAGGAGTTCAGACGTACTGTACCATTTCTGTGCTATTACTGTGCTAGCACTGACTGTTATACATTAGTCTGAGGAGTTCAAGCGTAATGTACTATCGTGAAACGGCTACCGTCCTAAAGTGACTATTGTCGTACTCTACTAGTGCACCGTTGTGCAACCATACACGCTATTTCGTTACCCGCTATCTCGTTACACGTTATCTTGTCATACGCTCTACTGGCTCTACTTGATACTCGCTATCTTGAGTTACTGTGTGCTATCGCGACTTGATCACATTCAAAGTGCAATTTACTCTTTACATGACCACCTACTATCATCTCTTCTTGCTATACATGTCACTTGCTATTCTTGACAATATCGTTACTTGCTATTGTTGTTATCGTTTTCTATCGTAACTTGACTTTAGTCATCGTGCTATACTTGATTCATCTGCTATTTGAACCATGTACTTGTGCTATTACTTTCTCGACTTTACATGAATCTCTCTATCATTAGTACTCTGCCATTTAATGCATTAATTATTTAAAGTCTGCTTGAGCCTGAGATTTAAGTCCTACTGGGCGTTATCGCTCACCCTTCGTTATTTGTTATTGTGTCTCAGGTAAGTCGGACAATGACGTTATACGTACCAATGGGACAGGACCAGAGTGATGAGTGACCTGGAGTCCAATGACGAAGTTACTCTAGCACCATGGAGTCTAGTAGTGATTGTTTTAGATTTCTTTTCAATGTAATGATGTCATTGAGTCTTATGTGTGGCTCTGAATTAGTGGTTGTAATAGTCTTAGTGATTTTATAATGAAATAAAGAGTTATCTCAATTATTGTTTATTAGATGCTCTGATGTTTGCGAAAGTATGCACAATTGTTGTTACCATACTCGTTGTTCGCGTCTCCCTCCTATTTATTCCGCTGCTAAATTGGAGGGGCGTGACATTTAAAGGCTACTTATGTAGGCACGCTATATTGGCATTTCAATTCTCTGGCGTCACAGAGATCCCAGAAAAATATTTCTTGAGCCGTTGGCGAAAGGATTTGCGATATCGAGATGCAAGTAATGAGAGTGGACCTAATAATGAATCTCGTACTTCAATATCTTCAAGGTATTCTACTATAATTCATAGATTCATGAAGATTGCTGAGGCAGCATCAAGGTCAGAGGAAGCATTTGACGTTGCTTTGGGGAAAATGCCTAGACTTATGGAAAAAGTGAGAGACACCATGTTGCATAGGAAAAGACCAACATCGAAGGCATTCCCAGAGTCAACAGCAGTCCATGATCCCCCGAGAGTTGTGACAAAGGGGAGGAGACGTGAGAAAAAATTAAATCAGCCATTGAGAAGATAAGGAAGCGGAGCAAAGCACAAAGATTGATTGTTGGTCGACAAGTGGAACAACCAGTAGATGAACAATATCACCCATTGCATGAAGGCCAGCTTTTAAATGAAGTCACAGAAACCTATGTCCCAGATTTTTCCTTTTTTGCAACACAGTGAACACAATGAAGGTTAAATGTTGCCTTCATGTTACATGTACATTTGCGAGTGTGAATATAGTAGAAGTGTTTATCAAAGTGATGAGTGTGAATGTCAATTACACTTTAAATGAATGCAATTTTGGGTTCTGATGACATGCAATTTTGGTTCCAAGAATGTCACAAATATTTTTAAACAACTTTTTTATTAAAAATAAATCGTAAAATATCAAAAACCAATGAAGTTCCCCAACATTGGGTAGTTTTGACCCAACTTTTGCACATGTTGGCGTCCAAAAGGCTATTTTGTAGTCCGTGATCATTATTTTGACTCCAAACTATAGTATTTAGGAGCCCAACTTCTACACATAAATGACCCTTATACTATGGGACATGTACTTGTCTCTTGGCAACATTTTGGTTCCAAGAATGTCACAAATATTTTTAAACAACTTTTTATTAAAAATAATTGGTAAAATATCAAAAACCAATGAAGTTTCCCAAAACTGGGTAGTTTGGAACCCATCGTGCACATGTTGTGGTCCAACAGGCTATTTTGGAGTCCAACACCATTATTTTGACTCCAAACAAGATACTGTGTGCAGCTGTCGACAGCAGCGAAGGGGGCTGTCGACAGATGCATACAGACTTCGAAGCTTGATGTCTGTGAAGGCATAGCTGTCGACAGACAAGTTTGTGGCTGTCGACAAGCTCTTGACAAATCACATGGAGTGAACATGTCATGTCGACAACCACAAACAGGTTGTCGATAACTAAGGCCCACCCTGCAAGAAGAATATGTTTGTGGGTAGAACAGCACATGTCGACAACCAACGACTGGTTGTCGACAACTATGGTCCGCCTCATGAATGTTGTTATATTTTGATGTCTAACGTTTCTGTTTTGACTCCAAACCTGTGTATTTTGGAGCCCAATGTATTTACATACAACTACACACCACTGGAGTTACAATTTATTTTCTTTTTTTTTGTTATCATGGCCCTCCTTTGGGACATGTACTTGTCACTGGTATATTTGATGGACTAATAAAATATTTTAATCATTTGAAAGATAATTAGAACTGATGCCAGAAATGATTAAGAAACAAGATTATATGAGTTTAAAGAACTGACAAATTCAGAAGAATAAGTTGTGGACTGTATCAGTCAGAGTGATAGTCGAATGTTGTGTAAAATTGTGGACAGAATTTTCAAGGTTGTTGATTGATATGTGATATATATATCTGTATAAAATTTGTGATCTGTATTAAATATTATGATGACCCTTTTTTTTTTGGAACCCAACTTCTGCACATACACCACCACTGCACATACAAAACATGATATATCAAAAATCAATAGAGCCCAACTGCTGCTGTTTTGGAGACCAACATCTTATTTTGAAGTCCATCACGTCATTAAACAAAAATGGATTAGGATGTGGAACACTTCCTGGGGTTATGATGACCCTTCCTATGGGACATGTACTTGTCTCTTGGCAACATTTTGGTTCCAAGAATGTCACTACTATTTTTAAACAATTTTTTTATTAGTAAGAATTCATAAAATATCAAAAAGCAATGAAGTTTCCTGTTTGCTTTTATGAACAAGAATTGGCGAGCACAAACTTTTCAAGCATGCATAGAATTCAATCTTTTCATTGTAACACTTGCAAAGCATTACACTTGACACACGTTCCAAAACATGACAAGCTTTGTGCCCACTGCTTCTTTAAAAATGGAAATTGTGCAATATATTGCTAAGCATAGTCATCCCCAGGAGGAGTGGGGCGATGGAGATTCTGATAATCATCATGAAGCCGCATCACTTCATATTCCATGGTATCTAATTGCCTCTGCATGTGTCCTTGATTTTCTTCAATTGCATTCATTCTATTGTTTAAGTGATCAAATTCGTATCTGAGATTTCTTTGAAGTTGAGTGAATTGTTCGGCAAAGAATTCTTTCAGATCTTCGGACGTTGGAACTTGAGATGTAGTAGGAATATGTGGATGAACTTCTTGACGAATGTCATCTTCTTCAGATCCTTCATCTGCACCGACATCCTCACCATCTTCTTCTCTGCCTTCATCTTCTTGCTGTTCATCTTCTTGTCCTTTTAGAGTCCTGTGGACTCTTCCATTGATCATTTTGTACCCCATCTTAGTTGCAGTGTTGATATCATATGCACTTCGGCTCTTGAGAGTTATGACCTTATTAGGAGTTAGTGATACTCGCAGAAACTTGATCACAGATGTGATAGGGCAAGCATACGGGATGGACCTTTTTGGATCATGGAAGCACTCATGTATGACATCGACCATCAACTCTGGGAGATTAATTTGTTCTTTCCGAAGAATGTGGTAGAACAATGTCCTGTGTGTTTCATTCACTAGCTTCCTGCTTCCATCATTTGAAAAGATGATAGTTGTGAACATATGATGTATCATTCTGTTCAAAGAAGGAAAGGTGTTTGCATTCAGTTTGGCTATCCTTTTCATCTCATCAAAGGGTTCGTTAGTCATCATTGTATGTGACTTAGGATCCACTTCGACAATGAGGACATCTACCCCATTATTTGGTATTTGTAGTGCTCTACTAAAAAGATTAGGAGTAATCTTAAAGGAGATATCCTGGACAGTAGTGTAAAGGTCATCTTCATGCATACCCAAATTGTTGTAAAACTCCAAACTACTGATGGAGAATAAGACTCCTGAGACCTCATAAATCCAACCCAGCCTTGTTCTTCAAATAGTGTACTCAACCCGGGAAATATTTTTTCCAAGGAAGGAAAATTCACATACCGAGGTTGTATGATCTTCTTGAACACGCCGTTGACATTCAATATATTGATGTTTGTTGGAACATTCAACTCTGGGAGTCTGTCATCCCTATACTTTGATCGGCGCTCAGTAGGGGCTCTTGAACTTTGACCTTCTCCTTCAACGCTCTGCTTCCCAACAGTCGTGCGTTTTCCCCGGCCCCTGGAACTCATTCTGGAAATAGAAGACGAAATGCAGCAGATGAATGTGTGTGCCGACAACTCTGGTTTTTTCGCCCAAGAGAGAAGAAGCTGGACTTTAGGGTAGAATACGGCGGTAGTTGCAGGAACGAGCGGAGGTGATAGGGTTTGTCGACAACTAGGGTTCATTATATTGTGTTGGCTTCTTTGGAATAGAACCGCCACAACCAAACCGGGAGAGAACGTAAACCGCCGTTTCACACCGTTCACATTCCATGGTGGAACAGAGTTCCGGTTGTGGACAACTGACAGTCATCTGTCGACAACTTGCATTCATCTGTCCACAACCATCACCAACCGCTGCACATCTTGGAGTCTAACTGCCTATATTGGAGTCCATGACTATTATTTTGACTCCCAACATGAGTATTTTGGAGCTCAACTGGTGAGAGTACATCACCATTAGAATTTCAGATTTTTTTTGTCTAATCATGACCGTTACTTTGGCACATCCTCGTACCAAGAATATCACTAATATTTTTGAACAATTCATTTATTAAAAATAATTCATAATATTCCAAAAACCATTGAAGTTTCACAAAACTGGGAGGTTTGGACACAACCGCTGCACATCTTGGAGTCTAACTGCCTATATTGGAGTCCATGACTATTATTTTGACTCTCAACATGAGTATTTTGGAGCTCAACTGGTGAGAGTACATCACCATTAGAATTTCAGATTTTTTTTTTGTTTTTTTTTTTGGTATAATCATGACCGTTACTTTGGCACATCCTCAATACCAAAAATATCACTAATATTTTTAACAATTTATTTATTAAAAATAATTCATATATTCCAAAAACCATTGAAGTTTCACAAAACTGGGAGGTTTGGACACCAATTGCTGCACATCTTGGAGTCCAACTGCCTATATTAGAGTCCATTACTATTATTTTGACTCCCAACAGGAGTATTTTGGAGCCCAACTGGTGAGAGTACATCACCATTGAAATTTCAGATTTTTTTTGTTTTTTGTTTTGGTCTAATCATGATCGTTACTTTGGCACATCCTCATACCAAGAATATCACTAATATTTTTGAACAATTCATTTATTAAAAATAATTCATAATATTCCAAAAACCATTGAAGTTTCACAAAACTAAGAGGTTTGGACACCAACTGCTGCACATCTTAGAGTCCAACTACCTATATTAGAGTCCATGACTATTATTTTGACTCCAAACAGGAGTATTTTGGAACTCAACTGATGAGAGTACATCACCATTGAAATTTCAGATTTTTTTTGTTTTTTTTTTGTCAGCGCAGTAGCTTCGTGCGTTCGCACACCATCTTCGCTACTGCAGGCTTCACCTCGATCATGTTCTCGATCGTTGCGAGGGTTTTATAGATGGCAGTGGCTCGTCGGGGTCCGCCTCCGAGACCCGCCCAATGTTCTGGACAAGCAGCTCGAGCACATTGTTCTCGACCAGGGCATCCACGAGAACCCGCGCAGGCTCGTCATTGTCCTCCAGGACGTCCTCGTCAGTGAGGCCATAAGCAGTCCGACCACATCGACGGCAATGTCAGTGTTCTCGTGACAGAGGAGGCTGACGATGGAGGAGACCGTGTTGAGGGCGACAAGGTCCAGGTACAGATCGGGGCCCCCGACGAGGATCTTGAGGCACTCGATCTCATTGTGGAGCTCTACCTCCGAGTCGGCGAACTTGTCTGGCTGGTCGGGGTGCTTCATGCGGGCCTCGAGGTTGTCGCGGAGGCGGCGCTCGAATGAGAGGACGAGCTTCTTCACGGTGCGCAGGTCGAGGACTTCGACGCCGCCGTTGTGGGACTTCTCCACAGCCTCGAGGAGGGAGAGATTGACGACCTCAAGACCGCCATTCTCGGAGGCGTTCGAGGGTGGAAAGGCGCCTCGTTCCGTTTCCACTTCGGCGCCTGGTGTGGGTTGTCGGCATCCATGGCGACGGCGGGTGGCGGGGCGGTGGCACTGCCAGAGCAAAATGGGGAGTGTGTAAAACCCTAATCCCAGCTCTCTGGGGTGGAGTGAGGAGAGAGAATAGTAGATCCGGTCGGGGCAGGGCTCGCGCGATGTCTCCGGCATCCCCATGGCGATCGAAATCGGACTAGACGAGGGGGAGAAGAGGAGAAGGAGGGAGGAGGAGGGCGGCTGCGAGGAGGAGTACGCTGCATGACCTCGCTCGCCGCCACAGAGAAAGGGAACCCAAAAAATAAATTTATACATATTCTTAATCATATAAAATATTTATGTAAAATTATATATGAATTCAGATGTCTTTTAAGTTGGTTATCAAATAATTCTTAATATAAGTCTAATATATTTTAAGTACTTATTAAATTACATATTTAGACAATAGATAGAAAATTAGAGTTTAGAAATTTTCAATAAATGTTATCAAACGCCACCTTAGACGTCCGATCAATGGGCGCCTTATTTGACAATTTTTTATCCATTTTCATGAGTACAATGTGGTTGGCGGTGTTAGTTTCCCGAAGATTATAGCTAAAGTAATTATTCTTAATATAGGGTTATATATGATAATTCAAATATATAAAGTATAATATAATGATTGCAGGAATATATATACAATTATTCCTTTCATTATGTTTTGAACTATGTACTAGATACTCAAGAAAAATTTTAAAAATAATATTGATGCGCGCAGCAAGCTAATTAATATTACAACAAAACTCATCTGGGCTTGGCCCGAATGCCTTATCCTAAAACCACAATCACCTCCTAATGTTAATTATAAAAATAAGTCAAATATCTATTTTAGTTTCTGTGCTGATCCTATTGTAATAAAGAGTAATGCTAAGCACCACGACGTCGTCCGGATGCTTGATTTATCTAGACGTCCGAGTGGCGTCGCGTCATTGGATAATTGCTTAGACATAGGGCCCAGACAACAGACCGTTGCTCAATAGACACGGGGTGTTATTCGGACGTCCGAGTAAATCATTCAGCTGGACGCCCAAGTAAATAGCATTTTCTTTTAATAAATCATGAGAGAAATCATTTGTTCATTTTATGCGCTGATTAAGAGTTACCGTCCTAATACTTATATTGAAGTCTTTATGTTTTTGACCTTTTCCAATATACTGCCATGAAATCTTTCCCCTGGCCAACCGTTGCACCGATCTCTTGACATTCGATTCAGAGACTTGTTTATTGTGAGACTCGTCTTACAATAAAATTGGTGTAGATTATTTAGACAATAATTTTATTAGTTGAGAGTGAGAAAGAAAAGTCATGTCAAATTTTTAACCAATAAATTTACCTCCAAACAATCTACATCTAAATATTTCTCTTTTATACTTATTCAAACTTCAAAACGGACTACCTATACAAGTGAAGAAATTATTACTAGTGTGGATGGATGAACCCTCACCTAATTGTATCAAAGATTAGAATTATTCGTCCGTCATAGGTCAGGCAACAAATCCAACTCTTACAAGTATTGTTAATAGCTCTACGAGTATGAGTCCCTCCAATCAAGTGCAATATATTTCGAACAACTCTTTAACCACTAACGCTCCATGCAGTGGCGGAGCCACTTTAAGATCAATGGAGTCCTGTGATTCTACTGGATCGGAAGATTTCTATTAGTGAGATAAATTTTCATCATTAATGACCCCACTCCATCAAAAAAACATATTTATAGATGTACTCACTGAATAAAAATTATAAATTCGCCACTGACTCTATGACACTACCAACAGATCTCAATTGATAAAAGATTTCGATCTGAATCCATTATATTAAAAAAGTAAAGAGCTCAAATTCTTTTATCCGTGACTACTAATTCTGGTTAGTGAACCGGCTCTGATAAAATTTTCTTCAATGGAGAAACCGGATCTTACCCTTATGCTTTTTATACGTACCGTTTGTGTTGTTGAATTGTTCCATTGGACTCTAAATTTTCATACCCTGCACGATAACACAAGAGGGATGCAATTAATTGGAGCCGGGTTTAGGCAAATTATATAATCTCATATGTTTGTACGAGATGTATATAATGTAGACAAATGCATCCATGGTAAACGCAGGCGTGCAGTAAAGACGGATGTCCTCCGTGTACTCTCTTTTGTTTGAAATGAAAGCACACCATAATTTTCAAAAAAAGTAAAGACGGATGTCGCTCTAGGGTGTCGAATGGCACGTAAACGAGCGACGGTAGAAATACGACAAGAGTAGGCGCTTCTGAGGCCACCATAACTGTGGAGGGAGCCTGATACGGACGGACCGAAGAGAAGTCCCAAATCACAGTTGCGGTCCTCAACTATAAGGGTTTGAAAGGGCAAACATATTGGAGGGGCCGCCAAGCGAAGTGGGCTAGGTAGAATGAAGAACATCAACATTAATAATAAGTCACATCTTTCAGTGTAAGAGGTCACATTTCATCAATGTAATATCTCTTGATTATTCAGTAGTGTAATCTTTATTATCTTATACAGAGTTGAAAATATTTGTTTATCACTTTTTTGACGTGAGCCAAACACTTGGTTATGTGAGATGAGTCCGGTTACTTAGTGATGAAATGATGTTTTCATTGTTCTGTTTGTATCTCTCTATCTTTCTTTAATTTCTTTTTCAAATTTTGCATTACAGACTTACATTAATTAACATAGGCATGCTCATGAGTGTAGAAAAAAAAATTATGTTTAACATGTGTTAAAGATAAAGCTTCAAAACATACACATGTTAAACATTAAAGTTACTCATGTGTCTACAAGTGTTTTGCAACTCAATTTAAATAGTTTCAGTATTAAAAATTAGTATGAGTTTATTTTTAGATTGTATCTTTAAGACATAACTGAGTGCACAATTATTTTAGTCTTTATATTTAAAATCTCTCATATAGGAATATCATAAAAACTCATCTATTCTGATCATTTCTAATACATTCATCTCCCAATTCTTTTTCTTGCTTTCATGTCATTCATACTTTGATCTCCACATATTGCTGCTCTTTGGTATCACACATATGTGCTCTCATCTTTCCATTTACATCATTGCTACCACCACAGGGGGAGAGTGCTTTTGCCATGAGAGTGACTATATTTGTCCTTGATTAAGGGGGCGAGATTGTCTTTTTGTTGTTGTCAAAAAGAGGGAAATTTTAATTGATTGAGATTATTCAAAATGTTTTGTCATCATAAAAAAATGGGAGAATGTTGAGTTATAGCTATGTGAATAATCATAATCATTGTTTTCATATTGATTGATTTGATTTGTTTTGATGATGACATAATCACTGTGATAGCATAATCACTATGCATCTTGTTGTTATCATAATATCATTGTTTGGTTAATGAACACAAGTGCTTTCTTGTTAAATATCTCTTAAATAATCATTGCATTTCAAAAAGACAAGTAGCAATGGTACTTTGTATTTTCATGCAGGTCTTTGACAATCGAAGTATGACCAATCCATTGTTCATGTGTCTTGTTCATCAATCGATTGCAAGCACTGACAGTCGACTCCTCAACAGTCGAAGTTTGGCCAATCGATTGATGAACTTAAACATCGATTAACTCATGGGAAACATCGATTACTTCATGTTTAAACATCGATTGTCTGCACATCGATTACTTCATGTTTAAACATCGATTGTTTACACATCGATTGCCTCATGGCAGACATGGATTGCTTCCTGCTTAATCATCGATTGTCATAACATGGATTGTCAATAATTTAAACATCGATTACCTCATATTTAGGATTGATTGTCACAACATGGATTGCCAATCACTTAAACATTGATTACCTCATGTTTAAGATAGATTGTCATAACATAGATTGCTTTATTAATCAACTTAACATCGATTGTCTTTTTCTCCTGAATTCTTAAAGATGCTATCTATGCAAGACATCATGTGATGTGCACGTGTCACTTAAGGGTTCTGGGTACACGCAACCCTAAGTACGAGGCTTGGACATTTGGGTATAAATACGTCATTGCCTTTGTGAAAGTAGTGTGGCTAAAAAGGAGGAGTCTAGAAAGAGGGAAGTACCCTAAAAGGGAGAGCCCAGAAAGAGAGAAGTGCAATGCCGCCAGGAGAAGCAGAGCAGCAGAAGAGTAGCAAACATGAAGAGAAGAAGAAGAAGAAGGAGAAGGAGAAGAAGCCAAAAGGCAGATCAAGTAGAGGCTGCAACAAGAAAAAAGGAGATTGGATCTCAGATCGTGAAGATCAGATCCAAAGCTGAAGAGAAGATTTCTTCCTTCTTTCTATTTTGTATTTTTAGAACAAATTTGATAGTGTGTGATCTGTGTAAGCGTTCTACACAGATTACCTGATTGTCTCTATTTTATCTTCACAATTGTACTGAGATAGATCGTGCTAGAAGATCTACTCTCTAATTGGACTTGTTCTAGCAGAACTTGGATCCGTCGTGGTCCAAAGGGTTTGAACACTGTGTGCTCAGATTTTGGAGTCGTCGTGCTCTAATTTTGCTAAGCCGTCGTGCTTAGAGGTTTTGGGAAGAGTCGTCATGCTCTTGCCCAGTGGAGTGTGTCGTCGTGCTCATCTCTGGTTGTTGCTTGTGAGTCGTCGTGTTCACAAGTGGGTTTTGGAGTAGGATTCGACGCTTCAGTTAATATTGCAGCTTCTTCGTCTTGTTGGTTGATATTTATACCATGTTGTAGCTCAATCTATGTTGTAGTCTATTTCTTTGTTGTTTTCTTTGTTATTGTATTATGTAAGGTTGGCTGGTTAGTGTAATAGAAAGATTTTTTTTTTCAAAAAAGTGATTTTCCAATGATTGGCATCATCAACGATTCCAAGAACACTCAATGTCCAGCAATAATTTCCAATGCAAATTTAATATTTACTGTGATTGATGTGAGGTAGGTTAATTTCTGAATTAGTAGA
Source organism: Colocasia esculenta (assembly GCA_014218235.1). NCBI lineage: Eukaryota > Viridiplantae > Streptophyta > Magnoliopsida > Alismatales > Araceae > Colocasia > Colocasia esculenta. Next base: position 6,385,015 of record CM024764.1, read on the forward strand.
CCCCTGATTAAACTATTTATAGGTATCTTAACCTTGAACCGAAGTGGCTTACTCAGAGATGGAAATACTACTCAGAGATAAAAACATGCAAACTACATAGTAAGATGATCAAGGTAGTGCATGGTAGCACCTTCAACTCATTTTCACATGTCCAAGTTAAAACTCCGACCCCCCTCACTTGACTTTGTCAAGATAATAATTAATGGAATAACCACTCCTTGTAAACATCTTAAGAACTTATACAATTGAAAGAAGAAGAACAAGAATTGAGGAGGAGAAGAGACCTATACATTATAACCTTCTCCTTTTTTTTGCTTTTGGAGAAGTATTTACACATGAGACCCCGCCAACCCATACAAAGAACTCCTCTATGAACAATAATCAGAACATTCTTTCTTTCTTTTTTTTCTCAAAATTATATTTTCTTCTAACACATCTTAATTTTTGCTGTAAAATGTAAAACCTTATATATGGAATCTTTGATGAAAAAAAAATGATGAATACCAGCAGCGGCAACACCATCATCATCGGTGACCATCGATCTGATGATTAAGTTGAAACAAACCATTGGCTTCTCAGAGCACAGCTATGTGCACCCAAGGGCACCCCTCCTCTGCAGGAAGATGATGGCGGCCTGGTAGTGTGCCAGCGCCCCGCCGATCACGAACAGGTGGAATACCTGGTGGCTCTGCCCGGCGAGGTCGAAGCACCCCGGCCGCCACCGCTCCGGCACCCGGCTGACGTAGAACAGCGTCCCGGTGACGTAGGACACGGCCATGGCGGCCTCCCAGGCGAGTGTGACCGGGCGATGCGGGTCGTCCCAGTTGACGACGGTGGCGTGGACGGCGGGGACGATGCCCGAGAAGGCCATGCTGGAGAAGAGCAGGGCGCGGAAGACGCGGAATGAGCCGGTGGCGTGGTGCGGGGCGAAGAGGGTGGCGACGGCGAAGACGCCCATGGCGGTGATGGCGCCGAGGTAGAGGAACTGCCAGTGGCGGTCGCAGCGGAAGATGTAGTAGATGGGGGGGAAGAAAGAGGAGACGATCATGACGGCGATGCCGACGTAGTCGAAGCGGGAGAGGAAGAGGTTGAGGCGGCGGGAGTGGCAGCAGAAGAGGTGGCAGAGGCTGCTGGAGAGGAGGCAGAACATGGCGCCCCCCATGAAGACGAAGAAGGGCCACCGCGTCTCTGTAGGAGTGGTCGACGCAGTCGCAGAGGCGGCGGCGGCGCCTCCTGCTCGTGAAGCGTTGCTGCCCAGCTTCGCCATGGGCAGCGCCTCCTGCAAAATTAACAGCCAAACCAGCAGAAACCGTCAAGGTAGATCTACTACCAGGGGAAGAGAGAGGGGGCAACATGTTTTGAATTATAAGTAGTGGCAGTTTTGCTGCTTTTTTAGCGCAGAATTCTGACTAGTTGGGTTTCATTAAGATGGGAATTTTGGGCTAATTAAGGACTAGTAATATATTTGTAATTGGTGAGGTAGTAGATATATTATTATTTGGGTGGACATTTTTATTTTTATTTTGGTTAATAACCTGGTGACTAAGGTGACCTTTGATAACACTTATGCTTAAATTTAAAATTTTATTTTTCATCTATTCTCTAAATTTAAATTTTAAAAAGAACTTGATATATATATAATATTTATTAAGAGATGTTTGATAACTAATTTAAAAAATATCTGAATTATGACATAATTAGTTAAAATGGTACATATTTATTGGATAGGTCTTGAGTTCAAAACTCAAAACCAATAAAAATAATTTTTTTGAATCGAGTTGTCGGAACCGGAATCTGGTCACCGCCGGCCAATCGTCAGATTCTAGCGACAACTGTCGGCCGGTAACCATGGCCGACGTTGGAATCCGGCAACAATCGCCGATGATCACTGGTTTGAAAAAAATAGTAATTTCCCTTAACTTAAAATTAAATAAAATTTAAAATTTAAGTGATTAAATCAAATATTATTTCAAATATTTTATCAAACAATTTAAAATCTTAAAAAATAATTAATTCAGATTTCGATGTTCATTAAGAATTATCATACAAACCCCAAGCAAACATTCACCCCATCCCAATTCGAAATGGGGATCCTCCCCCCTACCCACCCACCCATAGAGTAGTACATTTTATGTGGGTCAACTACGTAGTGATAGGTTCTACTTGTTTTGTTAATAAAACTATATCATGTCTTATATCTTGTCTTTCTCACTCATCAACTAAAGACATATGTATATCCATCCCGTATAAGAAAATGACGAAACTCTTAAGCTAATCTTCAAAATTTTAAAGATATTTTCACTCTATCTCCAATCTATCCAAATATTAAACAAAATCTTAAATTTTTAAGATTCGACAGATGGATGAACAGGTACTAATCCTGCAGGATTGTTCCTACCGTGTCACCAGGTAATGAGTTATGTGATTTGACTCGATGACTAGATTAGGGATTTATACACAGGGTGACTCATTAGGGTTAAGACACTGCTGCATGATTAGGCCTTCAAACATGAATTCCTCATATATCATCAAGAAGTACTTGGAAGTATGCATGAGAAAGAGGCCTGCCCCATGATGATTCCATAATTATATGTATGAGGAGATAAAAAGTTTCAATCACTTACGCTAAATAAGCTGCTCTGAGTCAAGGAGGCGTTCTCCGCTGCACTTGAAATGGACCTGCATCATCGTGTGCATTAGAAGAACAATCAGAAACTAAATTTGATGAACAACAAGAGAAGGCAGAGGAAGGAGAGAGAGAGAGATGCAACAAAACAATTTTTTATTGTTTTAAGATGGATTGGAGATAGAGTGAAGATATTCTTAAAATTTTGAAGATATTTTTACTCTATCTTTGATCTATCTTGATACCAAACATATTAAGATGGGGTTTTGATAGAGGGATATATATATACTGACCTCGCGGATAACCCTTATTCTTATTGGATAAGAAGGATAAAAATTCAATATTATTCGAGATAAACCGCTCATGATCTATTCGAATAGCGAATCCAAGTGATTTGCTCGGATTGTTATTATTATCCGCTTAACCTAAGATATATACCATATTAATTTGTGGCTTTCCTATCCAAAATTGCTCCGCTCAGTACTCTATTAGAGCCCAATCAAGCTGAATAGTATTGAGACTACTCCTTTCCCTAATTGGTTGGTCTCATTAAGTTAGAAACCAACCAATTAAATTCTACATTTTTTTGACAAAGTACCAAATTCTACATGATGAACCAATTTGGTCATCTAAAATAGTGTATGACTAAGTATCAGGCCAACAAAGAATGTCACAGAACGAATCTACTACTCAAAGGAAGAACTGAATTCAAGTACCTAATTAATCATATGGCTTTCATGTTCTCCCAATTTGATCATGATTATTCTGTGGAAACTTACTTATCAATTATCATTCCATTAATTCAGAAATTACATCATGAAATTACCCTATCTCCACCAATCTAAGGATTCAAATTAAAATTAGAATTCCTAATGTCGTGGCCATGGAACCATTCCTTGGTTGCTATTCATATCTATATCCAGGAAAAAGGTAGAGATAAAGGAATAATCAAGAGTTTGCCAGAGCTTTTGGTAATTAATTGGATCGTCGATTAAATTTATATGTAATTAGAAATCAGAAGCCTCACGGTGTACAGTATAAGAACATCTATCTCCTTTCCAAAAAGCCCCAAGCCCCCAAACTAGAAACACAGACAAACACAAAAAGGAAATGGAAAACCAACAAAAAGGAACTTACCATGAGAAATTGTTCAGAAGCTCTGCAACCTCCGGCATGTGCTGGAGATTGGCCGCCGTCAGCCACAAGAACACCAAGAAACCAATTAGATGTCTGTGGAGGAATAGAGAAGAAATCAGAGATCGATGTCCGATGATGACCAGGAAAAGAAATTAAAAATTAAAGAAGAAAAAATAGGAAAAATCTCAAAAAAAAATTACAGTTTTGCTGCTAAGAAACCTAGAAACTCGGAGAAGATACACACGAATATATATAGGGAGAAATATGTGCGTATATCTATATCCATATCTATATCTGTGTGTGTGAGAGAGAGAGAGATGGAGCGGGGTGGGGGGGTTCACGTACGTCCAAACGTTGAGAGTCTCGTTATGCCATCTGAACAGACTGAGGAAGGCGTGCTTGAGGGGCCACTCCGCCCGGTAGTAGTCCCGGATGAACTCGTTCTCCTTCATGTACTCCGGCAGCTCCTCATAGCTCACCAGCCGGACCTTCGCCACCGTGGTGTCGTCGTCCTTCTCGCTCTTCCCCCTGCTCGTCTCCAGTACTGCAGCGGGTTCCTCCTCTTCCGCGAGCTTCGCCACGCCGATGGCCCCGTTGCACATGGTGGTGGTGGTGGAGCCGTTGCTGCCGCCGCTGCTGAAGCTAGCTGCTGCTTCCTCTTGCTTCTCCTTGCTGGCCCTTCTCTCCTTCTTCTTGATCTCCTTCTAAGGGCTAGCCGCTCCTCTGGCCGTGGCAGCAGTGTCCTCGCTCGTTGCTGCGGTGGCGACCACTCCCTTCTGCTTTCCATTCAAGCCTCCTCCACTCCATATAAGCGGAAGCGTCTGGGTGGCTGCTATGGGTGGTTGCTGTTAGGTCACTTAAGTGCACCTACAGATGCACCCCCCCCCCCCCCCACCACCACCAACTTCCTCATTAATGGTCTCGCTCCATCTTTCCCCCTACCTTCGCTCTCTCTCTCTCTCTCACGTGTCATGGGGTACGTAGCCATGACATTAGAGTCACCCAAAGGACGTCATGCACATTAGATTTCTCTTGTATTTATGTCTTTTGTCTAACGAGCGTTCTCAAATGTGTCATGCTTATCACATGCACTATTTAATTATTTTTCAGATGATTTTTTTTTAAAAATTAAGAGCGATCTGAACATATACATATGACATTATGGATATATACAAAGCGAGGGAGTCATAATTTTTAAGGAAAAAAAATCACTAGTCAGATGATGGCAAAAATGGAAAATGTGTGGTACTGAAGAGTGATATATATATATATATATGAGAAATGCTATATATATATATATATATATATGAGAAATGCTATGCTCCTGGCACTATCGAGAGCATAGTCGCGCTGGAGGGGCCGCGCGCCTCCCTGCGCGCGCCGCGTGGAGGGCGCGGGCCCCTAGCATTAAATACTTTTTTTTTAGTTTTTGTGTATTATTTGTGTGCACAAATGATGTATTTGTGTGCACAAATACATCATTTGTGTACACAAATTGTAAAAAAAAAATAGCATTAAATGCTGGAGGGGCCCGCGCCCTCCACGCGGCGCGCGGCCCCTCCAGCGAGGCTGGGCTCCCGACAGTGCCGCTTGGATGTGTTCCGATTGGATTCTCAAAAGTGGATCACTATAAATGACCCCAACTTGATTCTAGAGTAACGGTTGAGACGAGAGAGTGAACAAGTATTTGACAACTCTAACTTCTACTCCAACAAGTAAAATAATCAATCTCGAGAAAAAATTCTTAGGGTCAACTCTTCAACAATTAGTTAGCAAAATTGTCAAGCTTAATTCGAAAAAGGAGATGAAAGTTTAGTGGGAGAAAAAAGTTGGTGAATTGGATTATGTACAGTTCGCACGTATCATGTTTCTCTTTACTTATGATTGTTGGCATTCTTTTGAAGACGGCTAGGACTTGAGTTGAAATGCAACTTCGAAATATGACTAAAACCCTCTTCGTGAGGTTTTACTTTTTTAGTGGTTTTCTAGTTTGAGCCCACTAAATGGGCGAGTGGTGGCCTATCAATTGTGATCATCTGATCACCAACAGAAGCAGTTAGATGGAGACTATGTTATAAAAATAATATGTAACAGGACACAATCATGGCAATCACCGGATACATGTATGTGCACGCAGAACCATAGTTAACAGGTGTATAAGAACAGTTCAAATAACAACAACCAAAATATAATATACATGAGATGAATTGTAATAATGAACATGTTGTAATCAGAAAGAAACGAATGCAGTATGAATGTAGTAGAAGCGCCTCTAAGGAGACTTCTCTTAGAGAAGATATCGCTCCCACAAGAACAGTGCGTCGGATAAGACGATCTCCTCCCAGGATACGACTACCACTACGAGATTAGAAATCACACTTATTCTAATCTCGTAAACATGCTATATGAAACCTAATTCTCTTGTACGAAGAAGGGAAAATAGGGAACGAAGAACGTGCACCGATCACCGGCGGAACGTGCAGCGACGACGAACGGAGGCACAGCGGCAATGTTGGGGCGGGGCAGGCGCAGTCGTCGGGGGAACGATAGAGAGGGCGACAGGACGGCGAGCTGTTCCTCTTCCAGAGAGTCGAAAAGACACTTCTGTTACAGCGTAACCATGATTAGGAGACCTAATCACCATATGAAGCGTCCCGTTAAGAGAACTGACTTAAAACAGCTCCAATCTCCCCAAGAAATAGCCAAAACGTAAAAAGAAGAAGTTAGAAGGTGTCAAGTCAAATCGACTAGACCGCGCCATCACACGCGTCCGCCCTCTAGATCCGACGGCGCACGTGTGTGATATGATTTAGCATAACCCCTCTATTATCTATAAGACATTGTCTCATGGACTCTTGAGGTTATGAAGTCCCTTAACCCTTTGAGAGTATTCCATGTGAGACTAAAGATCCCACACATAAAGATAAACTAGCACAACTTTTGATGTATTTTTTACTTTATCAACTTTCCTTTCTTTTATATTTACCCAAACACCCTTTATATCCAACAGACTAGATCTCCACTGCATCAGTTTCTAGAAGTGCAACAAGTGCACATTTTGAGACGTACACACAGGTAGCTTGCATTCTTTAGGATGTGGGTTTGGAAGCCGTCGACCCACTTGCAAACCGTGTGCAATAAAAAGGATGAGTTTGATTAAGACAGCCGGTCAAGTGATTGGGTGCAAGTCTTCTGTTCGGAACTCGGAAGTGCATGGGCAATTAAGCAAACAAGCAAGGGGCACCGCCCCTACTAGATCCCTTTCCAGGCGGTGGATGGTGTTTGGTGTGCTTTCCCACCTGCTCTTCCTAGCTAATGGCTGGAGACAATTAGGGCATGAAGCTGTATGAACACAAGGGGACTTGGGAGGTGACTAGGGACGTAGAAATTTTGTTTACTGATGTCATTCGAATTATTTTGTAATAATTATATAATTTATATATTATATAAATAAATAATTTGGATGGGCCATCTTTGTTCATTCCCACTCTCAAACCCTAAAATATAAATGTCATCATTATTTGCCTAGAGCTGTCATATTAAGTGAACATGATGTAAACTAATCGATGAGATAGACAAGCCGTCCAAGTTGGATAGCAAGTGGCTTTCAATCATTTTGAGTGTGTTCGTTGTGATTAAGAGGAGATGTTGTTTTAATTTTATTCTTCATAAAATTGTTGATGAAAAACTTTACTTTAAAAAATATATTAAAATTAAAATATATTAGGACAAATTAATTAGAAGTCTCTGACTGTAACATGGAGGTCCTTACTGTAACAAGACTTAACGTATACTGTAACAAGTGATAACACTTGCTATAATGAGTTACAACTCTGTTAGGGACTAACAAATAAGTCAAAAATTTGATAAGAACTCCTAATTAATTTACCCAATATATTATGATGTTATACCATATTTATTACTACTCTGAACTCCACCATTGATGATTTGACCGCTAAATTGAGTGGACTTAAGTTCAAAATTCTAGGTTTGAAAGTTCCAAATTAACTTTCTTTTACCACTCTTCAAATTTCAAATTAAAAGGTGGGAAAATGAGAAAAATATGGCACAACTACATTTATGGTAACAAGCTATCGATTGGATGACTTGGTGTGAATTAAGTAGGAATTTGGTGCATTCCAGAAAAAGTAAAAGATGATTATGCTACTATATAAATTGTTTGGAGACTTTTCCAATTACTATTGTCCCATGTACTACAAAAATAGGTTAAAAGCCTTTTTGGAATCAAAGAAATGTCTGAATTAAATGAATCTAAAACTTATTTTTTAATCAAAAAATTAATGTCTGAGTTAAATAAGTGTGACAAAAAAAAATATTTGAGACACAAGAAGTAGCATCTTTCCACTTTATCCCAATAACTAGAGGTGGAAAGCATTGTTTTCATGATGCAACCTTATATTCTTAGTAGTCTCCATCCATTTAATGTCCTTGTGGGTGACTTTATGAAGTGCACCCCAAATGGTGGGTGGACGAGTGTGAAGTGAAGGTCACCCTCTCATCTTAGGTGGTGTGGAGTGGTCGCGAGTTCGAGTCTCATACTAGACAGAACATCTATGTGGGACCCCTTGCTTTGTCGTCCTCTAAACAGAACCAACGCTCGCAAAGGTGCAAATTTCTCTCATATAGGAATCCCACTTTGATGGGAATTTTGGTAGTAGGTTAATTGGTTTCGAACTTGCGTCCTCTCTGATATTATCTTTATCCTCATCTGCTGAGTCACTGTGTCAAAAAATTACAAAAAAAGTGTGAAGCAAAGATCATGTACATTCCTTCATTTTCTTCATCACAGGGTGACTAATCACATGAACAAGAAATCGAATCCTCTCAGTGCACCGCAAGAGGGGACTCGATCAATATTTTGTGGGTGATTGGATTTTTACATTTTGACCCATCCTATGTAATATTTTTTATGTTTTACATAGAGATAAAAATATAAAAATTCATTCCACTTTATTGTACTGACCGAATTCTCTCCTACAGCACACTGAAAGCACTGAGAGGATCCGGTTTCCATGAACAATGGTGACTTCTCCAATTATGCAGGCTGGGTGTGTTGCCATGCACTTGCCAGTTCATATGTGCGTGCTCTTAGATTGTGTATTGAGTACCTTAAGATGCACGTCATAATTGTTATATGGATGTGAGTATATTCCCATGCACCCTTTCTTCTAATATTTGCCTTCTTAGAGAGATAGGGCAACCATGGTCCATGAAGACCCTTCTCGATCGATCCGTGAAATAATAATAAGAAAGCAAACACAGAGCACAGCTGGCCAACCACATCGCTGGCTTGCATACTGCAGATTAGAAAACTTAAAAATATATATATATATATATATATATATAATATATATATATATATATATATACCTGAAATTAATTACCTATGAAAAATAGCTAGATCACATCCAGGATAAGTTAATTGACCCATAATTTCAGTCTCTTCGATTATTGGAGTTTTTACGCATATATTGTACCATTAAGGGCACACTCGGTCAAGTGCATAATCACAACGAAATCTATTTACTGTATGAAACTATTTTTTTATAATCAATATTAACTTCATTATAAGACCTATCTTACAATAAGTATATTTCTTTACATGCATAAATTAACCCCTTAGACGTCTTTGATAAGTAGCATGTTTTGCGTCATGGTCTGCTTTTGATATAAGACAGATGGAAGCTAGCTAGCAGATATATATAAGAAGAAGTATGACATAAAGGACTAGTGGTATTATAACAGTAAGTGTTTCTGCTTCACAAGACTAATCTAATGCATGTTTTAGGTGAAGAGGCAAGTTTTGGTGGATGTATTATGCGCATAAAACGTATACGTACGCTATTGACGAAAGATCGCTGAATGACCAATTCCAATGCTGCCTATGTCAACTTAAAACTTTTTTGAGTTTTTTGGGCCAAAATTTTTGTTAAATAAAAATTAATAAATATATATATATATATATATATATATATATTATCATTGTTAAAAGAAACCTTAGGTGAAGAGATCTGAATAGGTTGCAACTTGCTAGATTGGTATCCACTCGAATGAGTACGAAAGGAGTGTGTCCTTGACCTCTTCAAACTTTGAAGTCAAAAGTTTCTAGAAGAGTTGGGAGATTATTGTAATAAAATAAACGATAAATGATGAAACTTTCCAAGTGATTAATTTCCCATTACATAGAAGTATATTATATCTTCATTTGTAGGATGCGATTCGTTTCATCTCGTGACCAAAACTAACTCGTGGTAGGGCTAATATATATTATGCCATGAAATCGTGAAGTAACTTAAATTTTCTCATGTAGTCTTTGTATATACAAGAGACGACACCAGAGAGAGTTAAATTATCACCTAAAATATTCATGAGCGCCATTTTGATAGCTAATTATGGTACTCTGGAGCCTTTAATCGTGAATAAATAAATTCGTTTTTTTTTATTTCTCTTTTTGATAGCCTCAAGTAGAATAGACGAAACACAGGTATAAAGGGATAAGTTAATTATCAGGGTTGTTATAATAGCATGGTATAGGTTGGTGTATAGTTAGGTTCTTATATTGGGGATATAGACAACATGATATAACTTATTCCTCTTTAGTTATATTTTTATTTTGATAACTCTGTTTTATTATCTCTATTTATTTTTTTATTCATGTGATTTTAATAATAGTGAAGATGAAAATAAATTGGTGTGATTTCTCATGTAGTGGAGAAAATATTATTAAATATCTCGTAGAAGGACTCCCCTGTGTTTTGGGTAGTAGGAGGACATTAAAATAACTTCTATTATCCCCCACTGTAGTCACTTAAATAGGTTATATAACTTTTATCTCTACCCAAAAGCAAGGATATATAATGCCATCACTATTTAACACCCATTTATGTTGACTGCACCCCTTTATTCCCCCCCTTTATTCCTAGTATAGCTTGTCTCAGTCATCAAAATAATATGTGATTAAAGAGAGATAAGTTATACCTAATTACTTATCCCTAGTATAACTTATCCGGATATCAAAGTGATCTAATTAATTCCCTAGATAGCGCCTATTTATATCTTTGGAACGGTGGATAAAATAACTCAATAACTATATCCGGATATCAAAGTGATATGAATAATTAAGGTAAATGTGGAAGGTGTGCGGAGGATTTGGATCCCTGGGATTATTAAAAAGAGAGAAATATATATTGGCGTGGATTTATTGTGTATGTCTGCAGTACACTGACTAATTACAACGACGTGATATATATATTTTTAAAATGTAGTAAATATTTCTCATTAAAAAAATTAATTAAAAAAAGTCTCAACATGGAGATCGATGGTCCAACTCTTGGAATGCATCAATATTTATTTATTTAGGGCGTCCCGATTTGGTGGCCATGGTCGCCAACGAAAGCAAAACATGGTTAATTACGCAAAATCATCGTTTAGAGAAATGGTTAATTTCTCTTAATACTACTCTCAACGACTCTAAATTATTCTTGTTGATTGTAGTTGTGGACAAATATCTCACACATCAACAAATTAAAAATTGATGTGGATATTGAGATTGGATAGAGCTGTTCACGATCTGGTTCGATTCGATTTAACTCAATTTTTAGAAGAATCGAATCGAATTGAATATGGGTTCAAACAGAACTGAACTAATTCGATTCAGATTGAAAATGGAAAAAAAATTAAGGCCGAAAAAAATTTAGGCACTTCTGAATTTCGAACCCAACATTTGCCCATAGATTTGATTCAGTTCAAATTGAACTGAAAATGAAAAAAAAAAACTAATTTACACCAATCTGAGTTTTGAAGCCAACACTTGCCCATATAAATAAGAGGCACTAACCAATTACGCTATAATTTTAATTGTGAATATATATATACATATATACAATTCAATCAATTTTAAAATAAAAAATTAAAATGAATTAACAAAAGTTTAGGCCGTTCTAGGTTTCGAACCTAGCACTTGCCCAAACAAGTTTAGGGTGAAAAAAAAAACAAGTTTACTCCGAGTTTCGAAGCCAACACTTGCTCATATAAATAAGATGCACTAATCAAATACTCTATAATTTTAATTGTGAAAAATGTATATATATTTATTTTTATTATATATTCAATTTAATTGATTTTAAAATTAAAAAATTATACTGAATTGACTACTCTCTCAACCCGAACCAAACCAATTCGAATTGATTGATTCGATTTAATTTTTCAAATTAACTTGAATAATAAACAACCCTAAGATCGGATGGTGTGAATTTGGCGATCATTTTTCCAACTCCAGGAGGAGAAAAGTGCGAATAATTTGGGTTCCGGTTGTTGGGGGCGGGGGAATTAAAGGACGCCGCCGGCCCAACCACTTGTGGCATGAGGTGACGACAGGAGACAGATGACCCAACTCTCCGATTGCGACGCTATTTATTTAGCGGCGTCGCCAACGACGAAACTAAGATTGGTCAACCGCACAGAACGGCCCACGTGGAGAACTGAAGCAGGTGAAGCAGAACCAGACGTGGATGGCTTCAATAAGTAGGGCGGCTGCTGCGACGGGAGAACTTTAAACACTTACTTATATGACTTTATTTATTTATATAATATTTTAAGTAGCCTTCCATCTGTGATCATCGCATTGGAGGACATTGCCATCTCATGGCGATGTTGCTGTGTGGCACCATTCTTCGGTGCTATTATTACGTCACCATCGTCACACCGACCTGTTAAATGGCTAATTAGGGAAGTTTATGATCCGATTCGGTCTGCGTTGGGTCAAAAAATGAACAACCCAAGTTGAACAGATTTGGATAGCTAATTTAAACTGAACTAAAATTATTTTAATTTAGTTTAAATTAATTTTAAAATTACATTTATTAATATTTAGATATTAAAAATAAGGATAAAATGAAGAAAATATGTATATTTATATGTAAATTTAGTCATATAATTATTTTTTAATACTCAATTTATATGGTTCGATTCCATTTTACAATTTGTGAAATTAAATTGAAATAATTTAGAGTTCAAATCGAAAAATCGAATTAATCACCAACCAATTCAATTTGAACCAATTCGATTTTTCAATTTAGACCGAAAAATAAACAATACTATGGCCAATGGTATCGGCACCTCTGCCATTTCAGTAATGAAAGCTGTCCTGGTATTATTGTTGCATATTGTGGCTATGCCATGAGCCCTCTTGGAGGCTCGAAACTTGTCGATTGCAGAAAGATCTTCTACCCCATGCTCTAATGTTGAGGTAGAGCTGTCAACGGGTCGGAGTCGGAATCGAAAATGACATTTTCTGCATCCGTTTTCTATAAGAAAATAAAATAAAAATTATATCTTATCGAAAATAGAATAACAGAAAATAATCAAAAACAAAAAAATAAATACGAAAAAATCAAAAACAAGTCAAAAAATCAGAAAATGGATATCCATTGACAACCTTACGTCGAGGTCTGCGAGCAAGACAATGTTTTAGTTTGTTCGCGCTCTTCATCTCCTCCAGGTAGTTCTCCCTCAACATCTTTAAGCCATCGAAAGTACATCTATCATTCAAGTCAAAAAAAAATTGGTGTTATAATTTACTTGTTTGTCTGCCGAAGTCACTCTCTAAGTCTTTCCCCCATTGTTATTACTGATTGCCTAATCATAGATTCGACTTCAGCAATTTTTTTTAGAAAAATTTTGTAGTCAAATGTTAAGATATCAAGCTGACATCTCCTGTGTAGCTCTAAATGGCAAGGACAAATTAATTAATGTTTGACTTATGTTTTAGTTCTTGATAGAGTTATAACTTATTACAGTAAGTATTATCTCCTATTACAGTATACGTTAAATCTTATTACAGTAAAGATATCTCTGTTACAGTCAGAGATCCTAATTAATTAATTTATTCAAATATTAATGTTGTCTTGTTTATCCCTCTAGAGATTCAAAATCAAAATCTTCTAGGCAATGATGTTTTTCTTACAACACACACGACTTGTTCGGAGAATCCACAAGAAGAATACAATTAGGATGAAGAAGATGATGATAAAGATTAATGTTGCCTTAGTCTTCTCCCTAATCCCTACTTCATCATACAATCTTTTAAGATTATTAATCTTTGTAAATTTTAGAGATTATTCTCTTAAAGGTTATATTATTTGTATTTACTGCATAAACTTTTAATTTAGATTTTATTCTTTCTTTAGACTAGCTTTTACATTGTGCAAGAGGTCTTACCTTTCATCTAGCATATACCCTCGTGTTGTGTACGAGGTTTTCCCCTTCGCTCATACTTTTTTTTTCTTAATAAAAATCATAGTTAACCAAAAAATTAAATAACATAAATTTTTATCTAAATATATTTGATTATAATATATTTACAAAATATATTCAATTCTAACATATTTATAAAATTATGCCTGGATAGCTTATACAAATTTACAATGCTTATATGCTACAATTTACACAAATTGACTGGAAATTATATAAATATGCTTTGTCTAAATATGTTTAATTATAATATATTTACAAATATATGTTCAATTCTAACATATTTATAAAAGTATGCATGCATAGCTTATACAAATTTACATTACTTGTATGCTACAGTTTACACAAATTTAGTGTAAATTATATGAAGATGTTGCAACTTACACAAATATACTATAGCTTACACAGATTTACTTAAATTACACAAATATGTTATAACTTACATAAATTTGTGGAAAAACAATTTGTGCAAGCTATCCAAATATAGTTTTGTAAATATGATAGAAAGAGGTATACTTTTGTAAATATTTTATAATCATGTGTATTTAAGTAAATATTTTTAGGTAAATTAATTAGAAGTCCCTGACTATAATAGGGAGGTCTTTACTGTAACAGGACTTAACGTATACTGTAATAAGTGATAACACTTACTGTAATGAATTACAATTTTATTAGAGACTAACAAATAAGTCAAAAATCTGATAGGAACTCATAATTAATTTGTCATATTTTTTAAAATATAATTATTTTAATAAAAACCCTTCATTTAATGGTGCTATAAAAATCTTAGAGCCCACAAAACAATAGGAAGGATCTTGATAGCTTTTCCAATGTCATATCCGTCCTCTTATCACATTAGACAACCGGTGGCATCTGATCACCTCCAAAGTATCACACTTGACAAATGATGACAGAGGATTAAGGAAAGGAAAAAATATGTATCGTCATGTTATGAATTTGCACTAATGTGATAAAATATGAAATAAAAAATCATACATCTTATCTTATATTTTATTACCATCAAATAAACCAATCACACCAAGATGTGTTCGCCATGTGGTCAACACTTATTCTCTTGGGTGTGTAACAAGTATTATTCAATTTTTGTTAAAACACATATATTTTTATTTGTCTTAATTTAATACTATTTTTGTTTAACTCTTATCACACCTACCTACATTTGTCTCCGAAAGATTTGTTAGTTAATTTGTTACACTGCACATCAAGTGTGCAGCAACTGTTATGCATTTCGTCGAATGGTTTCCTCTTATGAGAGGACTCGCTCGTTGCGTTGCTGGGAAGGCAAGTGCGACCGCTAAACATCTTTCACAATTGTGCAGAGGTATTATGAATTAACAGATATATGATGATTAAGAAACGGTCTTATATATTTATCAAAAGTAACGTCATTATCATATTAAATCATGGTAGGAAACTTAGTTTTAGATCCCTGAAATTGTGTGATCATGTGTGTGAGCATATTTTCTGTTTGATTTTTGTTTCAATTACTTGATTATATTGTGTGTGGTTTCTGTTCCAGTTATTTGAATATATTTTTCGTGTGATTTTTTTTCCAATTGTATCTCTCATTGATAATGAAAATATATATTATATTTCTAATTAAATGCTATTACATTAAAATATTAGATGCTACGTTTTGGGGCAGTCACGTGACAGTTTTGGGGCAGCCACGTGGCAGCACCATATTAACTATTTTTTTGCCCAAAATATTCATGTTCCGACTTCTTCTATCCTATCTATTTCTCCCATGTTCCGGTATATATGCACGTTGTCTTCTTCCCCCAACTGTAAAATAACTCGGAAGTTTTCTTCCTTACATCGACTCTGTGTTTCACTTTTTTTTCCTTTGTGTTTCACTTTTTTTTTCTTTTTCTTTTGCATAGCGAATACTGTAGCACAACAGTAATCGTGCTGTTGCGCTACAGTAGTTACTATTCATTTAGATTTTTTCTTATTTTTTATTAGTTTTAATTTTTTTTAAAGATCTAATTGTGTAAGATTAGTTGTTTTGATTTATAATTTTTTTTACAAATATAAACAAATAACATTAAAAAATTACACATACTGATATGTGTTGATACAGGATCCGATTGATGATTCGTTGCTCGCCGATCACATGACCCGTGCGATTCATGAGCTGTTGATTCTAATTAATGTATCTTAGTTATATATTTATAATATTTTAAAAAATTGAAAAATATAAAGAAAATGTCTATTTAAAAAACTCATAAGATGACTATTATAGTGTCAAATAAAATTATTTTTTAAAACCTTCTATAATGAAAAATTCACGGCACTATATTCTTCCTTATGTAAACAAATTAAGATGAAGAAAATTACTTATATTGCATAATCAATTGTGTTTACTAAACAGTTCACTAAATCTTATATTTGTATTGGCATGTGTTCATACAAGATAACCGTTTTATATCTCTAATATAAATTAAAAGATTGCTAATAATTTATGATAAAATCTATTGTGTAATTATTTTATGGGTAAATTAATTAAGAGTCCCTAATAGATATTTGACTTATTTTCTAGTCCCTAACAGAGCTGTAACTCATTACAGTAAATGTTACCTCTTGTTACAGTACATGTTAAATCATATTACAGTAAGGACCTCCTTATTACAGTCAGAGACTTCTAATTAATTTTCTCTTATTTTATTCATGTTTAAATATTTTAATTAAGATTAGTTTAACAAATAAATTTATAATTAAAATTATATAATTTTAAAAATAATATATATTTATTAATATATTTTTATAATCAAATATCATGCATCGCACGGATGTCCAACTAGTTGTATATATATATATATAAAAAGAAGTGATGGGGTGCGGCCCCACCGCACCCCATCGGGCGCCGTTGGATCGGCACAACAATACATGGTGGTGTGGCCATGCAATACTATAACACAATAGCAAAAATTAAAAAGAAAATAGACACAAAATACATATCGCACGTGGTTTTTAGATTTCTATCCTAGCGCCACCGATTAGATACGATGGCACTACATTAAAGGTGATCGTCGTACTCTAATATTTAATTATATATATCAAATGTTATGTTACGGCGGGACTTTTGATATGACCCTGCCGTAACACAACAGTGGTTCGCCTATGTATTTTGCGCGCCATACGCACGCGAAATGGGCAGCGTTCAATTTTTTTAAAAAAAGTTTTTTGAAAGACAAGGGTCATTTTATCCATTTCTTCAATAAATTTTAAATACAATCTAGTTCTAGTTGGATCATACAAGATACCAATTATGCTTTATAGTGGATGATCTCTAAGCATTTTAATATTCAATGGAACTTTACTTTCATTGGTAGTTGATGCTCCTTACTCATTTGACTTAACTAGATTTTCATTTGAATTTAACCATTATCTTTATTGATTGTCTCGTTTTTTTATTTTCTAGGAACTCCTCGTCATCTTCCTTCCTGCAAAGTTTATTATCAAACTTATCAAATGTCATATGAGGAGATTCTTCGATAATTTGATCTTTTACATTGAACACCCTATAAGTTCTAGAATGATCTAAACATCTAAGAAAAATATCCAACTCACTTTTGGGTTCAAGTTTATCCAAATCTCTTATGTTATTATTCAATACGAAGCACTTAATTTTAAAGACCTTGAAATGGGTAATATAAGACTTCTTACCTTTCAGAAGTGCTTTTGCCCAAAATTTTATGGGCAAACCACTTTCCACTAGCATGGTTCTTGCCATTTCCTCCAAGATTTGATTTCTTCTTTACACCACTCTATTTTGTTCTGGAGTTCTGAATAATGAGAACTTATGAAATATTCCTTCTTTCCTACAAAAATTATCAAAGTCAGTATTCTCAAACACACCACCATAGTCATACATTAAAGATATAAATTTGAATTTTCTCTCTTGCATGACTTTCTTAAAAAAATCCATGAATGCAAAGAAATCATCATTCTTATGAGTAAGAAATAATACCCAGATAAATCTAGAGAAATCATCTACTAGCACATAACCAAACCTTTTACCATTAAGATTAGAAGCCATAATTGGTCCAAACAGATTCATGTGAATATGTTCAAAATATTTGGAAGATTGATTCTCTGTTCTACTTTTAAAATATTCTTTAGTTTGTTTTTCTTAGGTACATGCCTCACAAATTTTAATGTTTTGCTTGAATGATACATCTGGTAGACCTTTTACCATGTTGAGTTTTGCAAGTTTGTGCAGCATATTGTAGCCAGCATGACTTAACCTACGATGCCATAGACATGCAAGATCACTTTTATTTGCAATATTTCAATTTCTCTTTGCATTTCATTGTTAACATTCTTTATTACATCATACTTTTCTGTAAACAACTTCATTTCATTTTCATGTTCAAGTTCTTTAAGATTTAATCCATTGATAATTTCTTTCAACTTACAAGCTTCTTTTTCAAGATTTTCGTTCTTTTCATTTATTGAAATGTCATAAACTATGTGATTTATTTTCTTCTTAATATTTTTTGTTTTATCTCTTAGCCTCATCACATTTATCAAGCAATTCAAAATACACATGTTTCTAATCACTATGTATGAAGTCCTCAAATGGAGAGGTAACTTCTTCTTCTTCTTTTCCTCCCTTTGCCATCAGACAAACTTTGCTTTATTTCTCAGCATCTTTGGAACTTTCCTTTTCTTCATCCTCCTCTTTCTCACTCCAAGTTTCAATTATTGCCTTGGGCTCGTTCTTCTTCCACTTAGTGTTATTTTCCTTGTGAGCACTAGGGCTTTTAGATTTGACGTGCTCCAGTTTTTTGTAATTATAGCAAACAATTCTATCAGAATTTTTGAAAATATAATTTAGAAGCATAATTTACCTGAGGTCTTTTGTTAAGGAATCCCTTACCTTATTTCCTAAAAAAAATTCTAAGTTTTTTTGTGAGCAAAGCAAACTCACCTAAGTCATCTTTTGAACTAGATGACTCACCCTCATCAGACGTTTCCTTGGCACTCAGATGCCTTGAGTGTTTGTGGCTTATTTTTCTTCACATCTTCTTCTGACCTTTTCAAGTTATCTCATAGGCCATCAATGAACCAATCAGTTGATCAACTGTTGTGGTGAATAAATTCCTAGACTCTTCTACAATTGTTGCCTTGGTATGTTAAATAGATGTTAGAGATCTAAGAATTTTCCTCACTAGCTCATATTTAGTATGAGTTTTACCTAAGCTTTTAAGACCATTTGTTAGCACAATTAGTCTAGCATACATCTCTGAAATAGAATCATCATATTTAATTTTGAAAGCTTCATATTCAGATATAACACATGTTGACTTTTGTTTCTTTTACCTTAAATATGCCTTCATATATTACCTCCAAGCGATCCCACATTTTCTTGGTTGTTGTGCATGAAGACACCCTTGAGAACTCTGTGGGATGGAGAGAATGTTGCATGATGTTTATTGCACTCCAGTTGATGTTGTACTTTTTGATTTGATCCGCTGTCCACTTATCTTCGTCTTTTTCAGCAATCTCATATGGTCCTTTGCTGACCACTCTCCAAACTTCATGATCATGGCTCTTAAGAATACCTACATATGATTTTTCCAGTATGCATAACTAGTGTCGTAAAAAAAGGGTCTATTGATAGAATGACCTTTTGCAATGTATCATCTTGGATCCATTCCACTTAAGCTTTCCTGGCTGGTAAACCAATTCAATGGAGAGTCCAACTCTGATACCACGTGTTGGTTGTGAAATTATAGATCTAGAGGGGGGGAGGGAAGGTGAATATACCTTTCCTCTTAAAAAAAAACTTTCAAATGCAAAATGAACATATTAAGAAAATTATATGGAAGGCAATCACAACACATCACACAACACTCAAAAGATTTTAAGGTAGCAACATGAAGTAAGTTTCTTAGGCATCGTTTGATAGTCTTTATTGCAGCGATTTTGAGAAAATAATCACTGACAAAATCTAAATTGTTATCAAATGGAAGTAGTCCACCTATGTTTGCGTGAATAGCGCTTTGGGCGCTGAAGAGAGAGATGGAGAGAACAAAAGTTCTCTTTCCATTTGCTGGAAAGCAGTCTCCAGGCCACTTTTTGAGGAGTCGATGCAGCTTTTGCATTAAAATGTCCAAAAACTCCTTCTCCACTGTAACATCTCAGACCAAGTTAGGGGTAATATAGTAAAATGTCCCAAAAATCTCTTTGTACATTGCGGCTGTTCTAAATGAAAAACTAACTTTCAAAAAATCATCATGAAAGTATGGAGATATGTCAGAAACTTTTAAAAATCAACTTTTGAAAATTTCTAATTTTGAGACTTTTGTCCCAAACGCTGCCTTAGTTATAAAAAGTGGATCTTGATCGGCCCATCTCACCCCAATTGTTACGAGGGCGAGTACTATCCTTCCACCTAAGATTGGAAAACAATGATTTCTCCAAATACTAATATGTTACGCTAGAGGGGAAAAAATGTAGCAGCATCAAGGTAGCACGAAGTAGATCATGGTGGGTCCCACATTATCTGATTTGTGTTTAGGATGGATATTAAAATCATAGTTGATATCGAGATAAATTGAGAATAAAGTGAAGATATTTTTTAAAATTTAAAAATATTTTTAATTTATTATCGATCTATGTTAATACTAAACGCCCCTCTCCCCCCCCCCCCAATATATTACATTTTAAAAAAATTTGTAGCAGCATCATTGAGTAATTTTCTTGGTTGCATGAAGTGGACCCCGGTGGTTCCCACGGTCGGCCGAAGCCCACCCGGGTCGGATCCATCTAATACCGGAGCACGGGAGAACCAAGCCGCTTCACATCCCTATTGAAACAGTCCTGCGCTCCCCTCCACCGCCGATCTGACGTCCTCCGGTGCCCCGCTCGGTCTCAGATCCAAACCTCTCCCTCTTTCCAGCCGGCTCCATGGCGAAGCGCGGCGGGAAGGCGGCGGAAGTGCCGCTGTCCAGGTTCGGGGTTCTGGTGGCGCAGCTGGAGTCCATCGTGGCGTCTGCCCGACAACAGCCGCCGGACGCGCTCCTCTGCTTCGATCTCCTCTCCGAGCTCGCCGCCGCCATCGAGGAGGAGCCTAAGGCACGAAATTTCTCCTTCCGTAGTCCACCTTATCTGTTCTGCCGACTCCATTTCGTTGCGTACACTTTTCAGTTGCCCAGTGTACTAGTGACTTCTATCTCAGTACCGGGGCCTTGAAGCGTTTGGATCTTGTTCTACTTTCTTGTTCGGACTCTTTCCAACGTTGTTGTGAGGTGTGTCCAAAAGAAGAAAAAAAGTCGGTGATGCTCACTGGTTTTGATGTTAGTTTATCTTTTGTAACCTGCTGTAGGAGGTCATCGCCTACTGGCAGAGGAAATGCGAAGATGCTCTGTACTCGTTGCTGGTGCTTGGGGCCCGGCGACCCGTGCGGCGTCTGGCCTCACTGGCTATGGTGAGGGTCATTGCGAAGGGCGATCATATTTCTATATACTCGAGGGTGAGTAGCCTCCAGGGATGGCTGGTGGAAGGGAAGAGAAGCGAGCCGCTCTCATGCGCAGGTTAGTACATACCGAGCTTTGTAGTCGCGGTTGCAGGTTATGGTGCTTGGTCTTCGTGTTTTTTAGGAGGACTTGGCAAAGTCGTGGGATGGAACATCGAAATAGGAATAGTTTTGTAGTGCTGGCAAGGCTAATCGTTTAGGTAAAAGTAAAGAATCTCTCGAAGTGGTTCTGTCATATCTAACCACTGAAGTGTCATGCATCAATCAGATTGTAGAGAGCCGTAAGCTTCGCTTCTTCCAAGCATCAGGTAAAACAAAAGGAAACCCTTTTTTTTTCATGCGATTCTAAATCGACATGATTTAGATGTGGGTATTTTTTTTTTCCATTTCATGGTATGTCGACTTCTCAGAGATTATTCCTGGTTGGATATTGCAATGGGATGAGTGGTGGTTTTCATTGTAGGCAAATGTGCCAATCAGTTGTCTTCAAAATGCTAAAAGACTGCCACAACCACATGTACACTTTCTGTGGAGTAGAGAGTCTGATGTTTCCAACTATAATTACTGAATTTGATGTTTTTTTTTTTTTTGAAAATCGAACAAATTGTCAGTCAGGTAGCATGCTTAAACTTTTTAGAGCTTCCATGATCCAAAATGGTGGTACTTTAAAATCCATGGTGTTTTGGAAAATCATCAACTATCTTGGTGCTTGATGCAATTAAGATCAATCTCATATATTAGTTGTTATTTATTTTTTTGGGGAGTGATTGGGTTGATGCTTGCTTTTTAGGTGCTGCACAGTGCTTGGGAGAATTATACCGCGTATTTGGCCGAAAAATAACATCAGGTTTGACCGAGACCACAAACATTGCATCAAAATTGATGAAGTTCCAAGAGGTATGTTTATGCTTGCCATATTTATCTCAATATTAATATGGCATTCTATGTTGAAAATGTTCTTTACCTGGTTTGCTAATATGCAGAGACATGCTCAGGTTAACATGTCTTAAATGTCAGTGAATGAGTATTAGTGGGCCTTCCCCTGATGATCTGGAAAGGGAGTAAAAGTTTGTGTCAGGGAGAGATACTTTTGTCAGGGAGAGAAATATGCAGTTTGTTCCTTCTTCATTAGGAGGTCTCCCAACTTTTTGATAGCATTCTTCAAATGCTTGATGGTGATCGGCCTGAATCAGGGGAAACCCTATCCCTGATTCGCTTGATTCGGTTGGTTCATTTAAGAACCTGCTGAATCGAACAGTATCAGGCCGATTCACCGTATGCGATCCGATTTGGACTGGATACGTAGGTCCGATTCAGACGACACTCTTAATTGTCGGTCGACACCCTACGAATCGGGACAATGTCTTCCCGATTTGTACGGTTTCAGGGGCGAAGTCCCTTCTCTCCTCTTTCTTTCCTCTATTTCGGCCAATAAACACTTGGATCACCACCTAAAGACTTAGATCTGGCCTTTGTACGTAGATTAAAAGGTGTTTAGGGATACATCTTCTTGTTCTTCACCCGTTCAAGATACCACACGATTTTTCTTACAATTTTTTATATTTTGGTTTTGGATGACATCATTGATGGTGGGAAACGATGCTGCAAGTGATTAGCGTTCACTTACAACCATTTGCCCCTTAGATCTACATCATTTTCATATAGATTTGGGGATTTCCCCCAAATTTTGAATTTTTTGAAAAAAATAAAAATCAAAAGGAAACTATGAGCATTTGATAGCAACGTGATCATCAAGTTCTAACATGACGTTAGAAATTGGTTCCATGCAAATCCGATGTAAAATTAATTCCCTTCTCTAGATAATTAATAATTGAAAAAAATTGATAAAAATTATAATAACATTTGAAATGGAAGACCTTTACATAGACGTGTTAGTGAAGTTGCAAGTTAATGAATTTTTTTTTGAACATGATTGAACCTTTTTTTGGGGTCCAAAAATCAACTTAAGTTAAATGTTAATGATGTATGAAATTTTGAGTAATCTAATCCCTATTTTTTTCCCTCATGGATTGCTTCGAAGAAGGCCAGTAGTGAGGGTATTGGGTGGCAGCATGGCACCATGATGGGCTGTAGGCACAATTACAAGTGCAATTACTGTGGCCATATCAGTACGAGCGGTGACATCTCCTGCTTGAAGAAGCATTTTGTAGGTGGCAAGCGAGTTGGATACCATGATGTGTAGCGCTGCAAGATGGTGTTAGCTGAAGTGAAGTGGCTCATGGTTGAACACCTTAAAGGTGTTCGAGCTGAAACTGCAAGGAAGAAGGCAGCCATGGAAATGCAAGAGAGGATCATATTTGGAACGCATGGAGATGATGACGATACAAAACCGTTTCAAGAAGTTGATTTCAATGTCCAAGAAGTGCCACATCTTGATATACCAAACCAGATGGAAAGGTAGGCAAGAGCATAAAGTAGAGCTGAAGCATGGGAAGCTAACCAAATGGCAGCTTAGAGAGTTAGTTTTGATAGATCAGAGTATGAGGATGGCGGCAACTCAGGGGAGAGGGGTGGGGCTCAGTCCCATTGATTTTCCAATGCGGGGGATTACTTCACTCAACCCCATGTGACATAGCGGTAGGAAAGACAAAGAAAGAGATCCACATGTGTGACGATAGAAGAAGTGGATCCTTTTGTGTACCCCAGACCCAGAGAACATGGGAAACATACTAGAATTGAAGATACCTATGACAAGTAGGGATCTAAATATAAAGTGGGCCGAGCTGTGGCAAAATGGTGGCACCATGTAGGCTTGCCATTCAATGCAGCCACTAGCCCTTATTACAAATCGATGATCTAGCAGACAACGCCAGGGGCTACACGTGCAGCCTCCCACAACAAAAGACTTGGCAGGAAAATATCTAGATGAAGAAGTCACTGAGATCAAGTCTTATATTCAAAGCTTTAAGAAGAGGTGGGAGAAATATGGTGTCACATTAATGTATGATAGTTGATCAAACACCACGAAGAGCGATTTCATCAATTTCCTTGTGTATTGTGATAGACAAGTGTTTTACCACAAATTTATTGATGCATTGAGCAAAGTGCACAATCATGGATACATTTTGTGTTTGATGAGAAAGGTTTTTGAGGAGATTGGAGAGCAGTACATTGTGTAGGTGGTGACTGATAATGGCTCAGCCTATAAGAAGGCAAGGGAGGAGTTGAAGATATGCCCCCATCTATTCTGGACCCCTTGTGCAGCTCACTATATAGATTTTATGTTAAAAGAGATCAGCACGCTGCAACCCATGCAAAAGGTAGTGGATGCTGGGCAGAGGGTTACTAGAGACATCTACAACCACCATGTTGTTTTGGCATGGATGAGGGAGTCCATTGGTGGAGAGTTGTTGAGACCAACTATTACACGCTTTGCAACAAATTTCATTGCTTTGTAAAGCCTATTGAAGCACAAAGATGGTTTAAAACGCATGTTTATGGGCAACAACTGGATGTAGAGCAGTTTTGCAGGGACAACTGAGGGTAAAGAAGTTGAATCCATAATCAACAACTCCAATTTTTAGGATAGGGTCTTCAAGTTAGTGCAGATCATTGAGCTTTTGTATGAAGTTTTGAGGGCAGTTGATGGCGACAGGAGACCAACCATATTGTTGGTCTATGCAAAACCGGAAGCCGCCTAGAAGATTTGTGAAGTGTCCTTGCGGTATGCACACTTGTCTTGGACGATGTTGAGGAGAGGTGGGACCGATAGATGAGTAGAGATTTACACATGGCTAGTGAGAATTTTTTTTATCATTCTAATGTACAAAATCTCTTGCTCTATGCTTGATCATTTGCTACTCCATTTGCAACCTATTATCTCCACCATGTTTTACATTTTGCACACGAGTTTGCATATGATAATGACTTGACAGTCACATTCACGAGAGTTGTGCAAAGAGTGTCAAGAAGTCCGATGGATGCGGTGGGATAACATTTATGCAAGAGCAGTATTTTTGGGGTGCAACCTAAGATACTGATCACAGTGCTCCATTGTAATATAATAGAAAGTCTAGGACTGGCTATGGCGGTCGTGCAGAAGATTCATTAGTGGACAGTGATAGCTATCAGACTATGACATCAGACTTTGAGGGAATAAGCACACAGGAGTTTGTTAGAATTCTTGATTTGCCCTCTGATTCCAATCCAGCCAACCTTGGTACTACCAGGTATAAGACAATGAATGAAACATAAACATACAAAGACATAAGGAGGCAAAGAAAATAAGGGCGTAGAAGGAAGAAGAATGGGAGAAGGAATTCGGTTGTCTAGAGTACGTGATGTCATCATATTTTTAAGATAGGAGGCATGTGGGACAATAGCCCCCCAAAATTTTCTAAGGAGATCTTGGTGGAAAAGAAGTGCTCAATATACTTCAAGAATATGGCTATTTTCATTCAGCTACACCATTTTGTTGAGGAGTGTAGGCACATGATGATTTATGGATCATCCCTTTTTCTTCCATAAAGAAATTCAGATTCTTTTCAAAGTTCTCGAGCATTATCAGACCGAAAATTTTTCACTTTCTTGTTAAACTGAGTTTCCACCATGTTGCAAAATACTTGGACACCCCGAGGAACCTCTAGAGAATGCACCAAGTAGAGCCAACAAAAGTGAGAATAATCATCAATAAATGTGATAAAATAACTATGACCATCCATAGAAGGAACAGGAGAGGGACTCCAAACATCTAAATGAACAATATCAAATGGTGCTGAACTTCTTTATGTTGAAATTGGAAAAGTAGTTTTACAATGTTTAGCAAGTTAACAAAATTGACACTGAAAAGACTAATGATTTTGTACCAAATAACTGAGGAAACAAAACCCTAAGTGACCTAAAAGAGAGATGTCAAATTGGGAATGCCACAAGTAGACATCTCTAACCGTCTGATTTGTTTCACTAGAAATAGAGGACTAAAAACCAGTACTTTTGGGGGCTCAAAATGATGAAGTCCATCCACCTCAGGACCACTTCCAATTGTCAGCCGTGTCCGCAAGTCCTGAAACACACAATAGGTAGGAAATAACATCACAGAACAATTGAGAAATTTTGCAAGGCTACTCACAGAAAGGAGATTGATGGATTGAGACAGTACATGAAGAGTAGAAGGTAGGACTAGTTGACCATTTAGACAGATGGAACACTTCCTAGTGATAGTGGCACAGTTGCCATACACAATAGTTACTTTCTCTTGTCCTGAAGATAAAGAATAAGAGGTAAAGTGAGTTGAGATACTAGTCATGTGGTCCATGGCCCTTAAGTCAATGACCCAAGAGTTAGACCTAGGGTGCTCAATGCTAGCACTAAGTGCTGCCGTGGCGTGGTGGTAGCTGAAGAGGAAGTACTTATTTGGCCAAATTGAGATAGGATCTTCTGCAGACGAGCAATGTCGAAAGTCGACAATACGGGTGCCTTGGATGTGGTAGGGCTGCATTCCAGGAAGTTAATGGTGTCCACAACATTCCCCTTTGTCGTACAACAAGCTTTACCACCAGTACCATTCTTGAATTGTTGGATTTCTTCTCAGGATAGAGCTTCCAACAAAAAATCAACATCATGATTGTTCAGATTGCAGTGGGTACAATGCTTCGTACCCTTGCCTTTTGGTTTAGATGAAGATGAATTTTTTTCATTAACCAGTGCTGTAAATTCATGTACAAGAGGAGCAGCTGAAATCACTGAAGATGGTGCAGACATCACCTGATGACGGCCCTCTTCATTCAAAGAGAACACTGATTCCAAAGAGGACAACTTATCCACAGAGAGGTGGAAAGCTTTCCAAGGGAGAAGTCATGGATATTCTATCCACAGTCGAGAATTTCATGGAAATGTGGGCGAGTGAGACAGCTAGATTAATTGGTGTTTCGGGTGACTGCGTGGACAAAGGACTGAAAAACTCGATGCTTCTAATTAAACTCAGATGGTTGGCAGATATTGCGAGGAAAGCAAAAGCTTATATGGCTGGCAAGAAAAACCATTGAGTCAGATTTCTGTTGTGTTTGGATTTTTGGGGTATTACTTGATGTATTTGGGGTGTTGGGCGGTGTGTCTGTAGTTATTTCTTCCCCTTTTCTTTGCTCCCGTGGTAGGCTTCGGCTTACCTTATTTTGTGTGGGGGTCTTTTGGGAGCTCCCCATCTCTCTCTCTCTCTCTTTCTTTCTGTACAGCCTTTTTATTTTATAATACCAGTGGTACCATCCACTTAAAAAAAAAACTTATCCACAGAGAGGATTTGGCCATGAAGTGAGTGATAGTGGACACCAAGGCCAGCCAAAAACTGAAATATCTTAGTTGATTCAACATGTTGTAGGTGAAGGGCTTGATCTGCAGTACAAGTCCATTTGTATTGCATGTAAGAGTCAAGTGCTTGCCACTTAAGCTTCAGTTCACTAAAGTATGCAGTGATAGATTGGCCAGCCTGTTTTAGTGTGAATTTCACTTGTTAATTGATATGTCCGGGCAAGATTACTCTGCTGTCCATATAGCTTTTGTAGGAGAGTCCGCACTTCAAAAGCTGTAGATGCATACATAATTAAATGCTGAATTTCAGTGTTAACTTAATTGATTATCCAGCCCATCACAAGGCTGTTGTCCACATCCCAAGATGATCTCTTTTTGGGGTCTAAAAGTGGCGGGCAGTTATGGTGACATCTATAAACCACAACTTGCCTGTTCCTCCACGAGTCGATACAGCCCACAACCAATAATTGGAGGTAACATCACCGTGGTCATTTGTAGCTGATGATGCCTTTGGAAGTGAAAAGCTTGTAGAAGAACATGTGGATTCAGTTCCTTCTGCCCGAGATGATTCTGAAATTGACGATGTTGCTGTGATGATGGAGAGAAGATGACTTGGAAAATCTCCAAGGTAGGGCACACCCCTTATAGGTGTAGGGGAAACCCTAGAAGACCACCAACCAATGGTTCCAAGGGAAGAAGAGATGACTGTTCCCCTTGATTGCTTCAGTCCTTGAGAGCGGCAGCAATTTACAGCCCTAATGAAGAATGCAATATGAAGAATAGTGCTCAGCATACCCTTATGCAGAGGGAAAAGGAAGAAGAAACGAAGGCCGGTGGTTGGGATTTGGAAGAGAAACCCTAACTGCAGTTGATGCCCTCCGCTGAGAGAAGAGAAGGTCGGTGAGACCTTCACAAGATGCTTCAACTCACACCATGCTCTGATACCATGTTAAGATTCCAAGATAGAACAGGCTGAGTGTGGAAGAAGAAGAGACAAGAGAGGAGGGCCTGTGCAGCCTTTCTTGAGAGATCTCAAGATCATTCGGCCCCTCTAATCCCCAATATTTATATTAATTTAGGGCAGTTACAGCTAAACCTTAAAACAAGACAAAAATACCTCTTGGAAGAGGAATAAATAACATGACTACCCTAATAACTAGCTAACTAAAAAAAAACATAAAAACCAGGGACTGAACTGCCCCTCAAGTATCGCTGCTCCATTCTAGGGATAAATAACATGACTACCCTAACAACTAACTAATTAACTAAAAGCAAACATAAGAACTAGGGACTAAACTGCTACTCAACTATCGCTGCTTCAATTTCCTTGGAGTTTGAGGTTGCATGATCCCAAGATGGGCCTTACTAAAGAAGACAGGAAAGTTGGCGTGTAAAGCATATGGAGCAGATTCACAAGGCCAGATCTTGCTTATGTTGCGAGTGTTTATAATATTGAAGGTGAGGCCCTGTCAATACAGATAAGGGCAAAACCAATGGCAAGTTGGGAGGCTTCTTTATCTTGGTCTCACAAGGCCAGATCTCGCTTATGTTGTGACTCTGGTCAGCTAATTTATGCATCCTCACAAGGTGCTACTGAAGGCTGTTGAGTGCATAATGATGTACACCCAGCCGTGCCTGGGTAAAGGTATCCTATTCTCTAGAGCCAAGCATTTGAATGTTGAAAGCTTTTCTGATGCTGTGGGCTGTTTCACATGATGATAGGAGATCCACAGCAGGGTATTGTATGCCTGTAGGTGGTAGATTGTCTGTTTGTGGGCTTGGAGGAGCAACAAACAAACAATGTGTGCTACAGCTAATCCAAAGCTGAATATTGGGGATGGCTTATTCTGTTAGTAAAATGTTATTGCCTGTACATGGTGTTCAAGTTCACTTTTCCAATGAAGTTTGTTTTAAGGCTGCAATTAATATTGCCAATAATCCAGTAACTCCAGTTTGGTATGACAGAGCGAAACACAGAAATTGATTAGCAACTACATCAGATTCAGGGGTGATTTACTTGCACCATATTAAATCTCAAGGCCAAGTGGCTGATGTTTTTGCAAAGGTAGAGATTGTTGTTTGGTTCAACTTCAGTTTCAGCAACCTGAGTGTGCTTAACATTTATGCTTATTAGCTTGAGGGTAAGTGTGAAGTTAGTGGCCAAAACAGAGAAAATAGGGGAAGATTAGTCTTCTTTCATTCCTCTTTTATTATCTTTCTCTTATTAGGGCTATTCTATTCTTTGTGCTGTTACAGAGGGTCATTTATCTCTTATATCCTTCCAATACAAAAAAGGAAGCTTGGAGCTGTGGTTCCGGGTGTTGCAGGCACTCCTTGCACCATCTGTCCCTCTCTTCCTCTCTTCTTCCCTTCTCTCTCCATATGTAAGATTTACATCAATACCAAAGAAAAACAAAGTGTAGGGTAAAAACTCCACCAGGAATACTGAAAAATTTACAGTGCAGCGTTCACCTTTTCCAGGAAAAAACTCTTGCAAGTTTTCTGTCAAGAGCTAGCTGCACTACACTGTCAGGGTCCTTGTTCACCTTATTCATGCTGATGTAGTTGCCATTGGATGAATAACAGCAGGAAGGTCATCAAGATCTATGTCAAGTGGTTAGGGAAGGTGATATGATAGTTTGATTACGTTGTATCTGCTGAAAAGTCTATAAAGTCCGTGGAGATGGAAGAAAAGATGAGTCTTTATATTTCTTGATCAGGGAAGGCAGAATTGGCCGATCAGGATTGGGATTGGCCGATTCTGGATTGGATCAGCCATGGCCGATTCCTGGGCTGATCCGATCCTGCGTTCCATGATCTTGATGTTGACTGCAGATGCATGACGCAGAGCCACTTCTAACAACTTCCTACACCTTTAGTCATTTTGCCTTCTTTGTAATTAGTGATTATTATCTTTTGTTATATTAGATAGATTTTTAATCGTATTAACTGTTAAGGATGTGTGTCATAGTTATTAGCAAGTTCAATGTCTTTGGTACACTTCTTATATTAATTAGCCACTGGGATGGGCCTTTATATTTTCATCCAAATTCTGTTTCATTTCTTCATGATTATTGTGCTTAATCCTCTGTTATCTGAGTGAGGCATTTCCCTCTCTTAACTACATGATTAGGCAAGGCTAGGCGAGCCAAAAAATACCTTGCTTCACCTTGACTCACTCCCTACATTTTTCCTACGGCAAGTTCTTCCATCTTATTTTATTATCTATGTTTTCATAACACGTTTGTGGGTTTTGTTGAATATTTCAATTAATATACACTTTTTTATTGCATAAGTATTCACATTTATTACTGCTGCATGTATTTTGTTTTCTTTTAATGGGTTACACATTGCCATAACTTGTTTGTATTCACGTTTCTGTGTAAATAGTCACCTCCAGCTGCTGATCTTATTGTTTCTAAATGCATTATGCTCATTTTTAATTGAATGCTACTTTAGTAGGGTGAGAGACATTGTCAAATATCCTATTCCGAAACTATACACTAATGCCTTTCCTTTGTTCTTTATTGTTCATTATGTCAGCACCTTTTTTGTTGGCTGTTTTATAACTTCAGCCTGTTTTATAACTTCAATATTCTTCACATATTACCCCTGGTTCATGGTTCTTAGAACCCTTTTAGATGTTTACTTTGCATTCCTTTTAGCTCTTTAAAAGAATGTTACCATAAATTACCTATGCATTCACCTAGATATTTGAGACGAAGCAGAGGCTGAGGTCACTTTTCTTGCATCTTGCTTTAATTATGAAGATCTTGTCACTTTGGTTTAATATTTTTAGTGGCTACATGTTACAGGACTTTGTGAGACAAGACACATTGCTTATGCTTCAGAATGCACTAGAAGGTTCTTGTGGTAGCGGTGCCCCTGCAGCATTTTCTGAAGCTTTTCGTATCATCACACGTGTAGCTGTAAGTGACAAAGCATATAATGTTAGATTAGCTGCAGCACGATGTTTGAAAACTTTTGCCAACATAAAGGGACCTGGATTGGGAATTGCAGAACTAGAAAGTGCTGCCTCCTACTGCATCAAGGTTTGCATTTCTCTATTTTTTGTGATGATGGGATTTTTTCTGTTCAGTTTCTCCTACTTAACAAGTTTTGTATTCACACATGACACATGCTTCTTCAGTTACATTCTCTTTTATGCTTCTCTTATTGTTCATGCTATATTCAATTAGGCTCTTGAAGATCCTGCTTCATCTGTCAGAGATGCTTTTGCTGAAGCTCTGGGGGCTATTCTAGCTCTAGGAATGAATCCTCAGGAACAGGTACTCTTAACTCTTAAAGAGAATGGTATTAAAAAAAATGCATGCCTCACCGTTTCTGAATATTGATCTTTTGGCATATTGCTAGATGAACCATAAAGGGAAGAACACTAGTGCACCAAAGAAATTGGAAGGCGGCTTGCAGAAGTACTTAATTGTGCCATTCATGAAAGGTAATTTTTTTAGTTTTTATTGTCATTCTTATTACTATTACTTTAACTATAGAAGTTTTTTTTTGGGTGTTTTTGCCTTATGAGACATGGAAGACAAACTCAGTTCAGCTGAAGAATCGGCCAGATCCGAGTCCGTTCTGATCCGGATTCGATTGGCTGAATTGGCTGATCTGCAGCAAGTCAAATCATCATCGTCATCATCATCAGAGCCTTATCCCATTATTTGGGGTCGGCTACATGAATTCTTTTCCGCGTCAAATTTCTATCAAGTGCTATAGTCGGGTTTAAACTCAAGAAGTCCAAATTTTTCGTAATAACATCGCACCATCTCATTTTAGGTCTTCCCCTAGCTCTTTTACTTGTATCTACTAAGATTTTATCACATCTTTTAACCGGCGCCGAGTTAGGGCGACGTTGCACGTGTCCAAACCATCTAAGTCTATTTTCTCTCATTTTTCTATCAATTGGAGCTATCTCCAAATCCTCACGGAAATGCTCATTCCTAATCTTATCTTTCTTAGTCTTACCACACATCCATCTCAGCATCCTCATCTCCGCCACACACATTTTGTTAATATATTCCTTTTGCACTGCCCAACACTCGGTACCATATAATAAAGTAGGTCTTACTGCCATTCTATAAAACTTTTCTTTAAGTTTCACTGGTATACGACGATCGCAGAGGACTCCTGATGTACTTCTGTATTTTTGCCAACCTGCCTTAATCCTGTGTGCCACTTCGTCATAAATCTCCCCATAATCTGCAACAAGTCAAATGATTGGCTGAATTGGCCTAGATCTGGCAGGATTTGCTGATCCCACCTGATCCAGATGATTCTAGGTGATCCTAGCCAATCTTGATCCAGGCCGGCTCCATCCAATCCAAGCTGATTCTTGGCTGATTCTGACCATGGATGGCAGAGTCGGGTCGGCTAGGTGAGTCGGACCCAGCCGACCCCGACTCGGGTCAGGTCGGATCCTTGGATCCGGCCGACCTTGGGTCGGCCAGGTTTAAAAATTGAAAAAAAATCAGGAAAAATCCAGAAAAAATCACAGAAAATCAGGAAAAATTATTTAAAAACATATAGTAATATAACATTTTGGGTATATCTATAGTCTAGTTACACATATGTCCATATTACAATACAGAGCAACGGTAACTATGATACCTCTATGATACCTTATTTACCTGAATATCATTTAAGTAAATATTTCATTTACTTAAGATATTACATGTAAATTAGGAAGTACCCCCCATTTGAATCCAATAAAAATATCAAAAAAAAAATCATATCTCTTATCAATAAAAAGTCAACTCTCCCATCGAAGAAGAAAATCGCGATTTCGGTGATTTTAACGAAATGCTAACTTTCTAATCTCTCATAATTTGGTCTATTTAAAAATTTGATAATTCAAATAAACCATATGGAACACTAAAAATTCAAAGTCCGGTAAAAAAAGTCAAACGTGCATATGACTTCTCCAAGAGAGCCACTCTCCTACTGACAGCACTTAGTCTGTTTGAGAGCTCTCAAGATTTGGTCAAACCTAAGCTATCATCACCTAAACTCATGAAAATTTTCACTTTCTAATTGAAAAAGTCTTAGAAAGTGGCAATTCTCATGACTTTGAGTGGTGATAGTTTAGGTTTGACCAAATCCTGAGAGGTCTCAAGCAGACTAAGTGCTGTCAGTAGGAGAGTGGCTCCCTTGGAGAAGTCATATGCACGTTTGACTTTTTTTACCGGATTTTGAATTTTTAGTGTTCCATATGGTTTATTTGAATTATCAAATTTTTAGATAGACCAAATTATGAGAGATTAGAAAGTTAACATTTCGCTAAAATCATCGAAATCGCGATTTTCTTCTTCGATGGGAGAGTTGACTTTTTATTGGTAAGAGATATGATTTTTTTGATATTTTTATTGGATTCAAATGGGGAGTACTTCCTTATTTGCATGTAATATCTTAAGTAAATGAAACTACAAATTATAACATTTACTTAAATGATATTCAGGTAAATAAGGAGATCCTGAAGCCCTGTCCGAAGAGGATCCTGAAGGTAACATGAGGGAATCGGTTACACCACATAGAGTCCACCTGGAATCGGGTGGAGTCGGGATGAGTCGGCCTGAGTCGGGCTGAGTCGGCCCGACTCACCCCGATTCCATGTAGCTCCATGGGTGGGTCGTTGTTCCACCCCCAAGTCGGGTCGCCAAGGGCCGACCCGACTCAGAGTCGGCCGACTCCGACCCGACTCAACCGATTTTGCCATCTATGATTCTGACCTCCAATTTTTGCCAGATCAGTTCAATCCAGGGAATCAAAACTCGGCCAACTCGGGATCGGATCGCCCGAGTTGGCTCGGTTTTGGCCCCTCCGATCCGAGCCGGGGTAACCTGTCCGGTCCCCTGCGCTCGGATCGGTCGGACTCGGCTGGGCTCGGCGGGATCCGGTCCCCAACGGCTAGTTCTGAACTAGCCGTTTTCTAGCCATTGGGGACTGTTCCCCAACGGCCAGAAACGGCTCTTTGGAGCCTTTGGAGGCCTTGGGGGTCTATATAAACCCCCCAAAGGCCCCCAATATGTTCTAAACTCAAGTTTTGAGTTCTCCTCCCCTCCTCTCAATATTTTGGGCATTCTCTCTCTCTCTCGGGCGCTATTTTGCACTATTTGGGAGGCGATCTCATCTTTCACACTCTTGGGATTCTTGTTCGACTATTCGGGCTCTCTCACACACACTCTTGGCCCGAACTCTTGGCTGCGATTCATCTCCCTCTCTCTCATCCGCAAAAAAAAATTATTTATTTTCTGTTTTATTATTATTTAACTTCTTTTTTTGTGTTGTAAGTGATGGCCGCCGAAGGTGGTGCTGCTCCGGCTCCCCATTCTTCAAGCAACCCTCCTAGCACCGATCCCGCTTGGGCTCATGGTATCGTTGTGGACATGGCTCGAAGGAAGGTCCAATGTAAATATTGTGACCGGGTCTTATCGGGCGGCATATTTCGTTTGAAACAACATCTAGCGGGAATTAAAGGTGAGGTGGCACCATGCTCGAGAGTTTCTGCTGAAGTTCGAATGCAATTTTGCCAATATATGAAGGAGAAAGAGACATCCAAAGCAAACACTAGTAGAAGACGACAACAAATCCGGGAAGATTTATCTGCCCCTCCTCGAAGGTCCGTAGATTTACCAAGAGGGAGACAATTCTTTGATCTTGATCAAGATGAAGAAGGTTAGTAATTAGTTAACTTACTTTTGGAACATTTATTTTAGTTTAAGGCTTTAAGCACCCTCCGACCCTCATTCTATTTCTATCTCATATTATAGAACAATTTCGTCGGGCATCGGAAGCAAGTCGAAGGTCTAATGCGGAAGAGGACTATCTCCGACGTACCGGTCGTCACGTAGGTCAAGGTAGTGGCCATGGGGGTAGCGGACAAGGGAGTTCAAGTGCTGGAATGAGTTCAAATATACCTGAGGTTCCAGTGGATATCCCTAGAGACGGAGATCCTAGAGTGGGACCAATAGACCCATTTCTCACCAGGCGAAGGGAGAAGCAACCATCCATTTCTGCAGCATTCAAGAATTTGAAAATATGCAAGGAGACGATAGGGAGAGCGACGTCAAGATGGTTCTTCTTCAACAGCATACCGGCTAATGCAGTAAAAGGACCATATTATGAGTCCATGATAGAGACTATTGGTGAAGTGGGCAAAGGGGTGGAAGGCCCTACTTCATATGAAATCTACAACAAATACTTGGATATGGAGGTTGAAGATATGAAGGCATATGTTTCCACATTTGAACGAATATGGGATGAATATGGTTGCACGTTAATGTGCGATGGATGGACAGGTATGTACAAGTGTTTGGCTAGTTAACTGTTATTCACTTATTCATTAATAAGACATAGGTTTTAATTTTTCATATGGAATTGTGCAGGCATTACACGAAGAAGTATGATAAACTTCTTAATCTACTGCAAAGCAGGGACTGTTTTTTGGAAGTCGGTAGACGCTTCTGGCAAGGTGAAGAATGCGGACTACCTATTTCAGTTGATGGATGAGATGGTGCAGGAGATTGGAGAGAAAAGAATTGTCCAAGTGGTAACCGACAATGCAGCGGCTTTCAAGTTGGCGGGCCAAAAACTAATGGAGAAAAGGGAACACTTGTATTGGGTTCCTTGCTCCGCGCACTGCATTGACTTAATGCTAGAAGACATTTGTGAAGATCCAATGGTGGAAAATATGGTCAACAATGCAAGGTTCGTAACCACTTTCATCTACAACCACAACAACATATTGGACATCATGAGGACGCATACACATGGACGGGAGTTGCTTCGGCCAGCACCTACAAGGTTTGCATCCCAATATATTGCATTGGATAGCATAAATGGGCAACGTAGCAACCTTATTAGGATGGTAGCATCGGAAGAGTGGGAGAACTATATGTCCCGACATGCTCCTACACGGGTGAGGGAGAATGGAAAGAAGGTGACCGACATTATCCAATCAAAGCCATTTTGGAAGGGGGTCCAAAATGTGTTGAATGTAGTAGAACCGCTTGTTCGAGTGTTAAGGGCGGTAGATGGGGA
The DNA here is from genome assembly GCA_014218235.1 of Colocasia esculenta. Classification (NCBI taxonomy): domain Eukaryota; kingdom Viridiplantae; phylum Streptophyta; class Magnoliopsida; order Alismatales; family Araceae; genus Colocasia; species Colocasia esculenta. The sequence goes on from CM024764.1 coordinate 6,421,878, forward strand.
GAGGAGATCCGAGATGGGTTACTTGTACGAGGCTATGGATCGAGCAAAGGAGCTTATCCAAATGAACAACAAAACAACGTATGCCAAGTGGTGGGAAATCGTAGATCGGCGATGGGAGCACACATTGCATCATGATCTTCATGCTGCAGGTAAGCATAACACTTCAACTATTGTGAATTGTGATTACATATTATTTACAACTCATGTTTTAACATTTATCTTCTACATGTAGGGCATTTCTTCAACCCCCAATACACGTATAGGACTGATGGGAGGAGGGAGAACTATGACAATTCCTCCGAAGTGTTGATTGGGGCCAAAAATGTAATCAAACAGATGCTAGACAATGAGGATAGGGCAATCATAGCATGCAAACAAATGCATGATTATAGACTTCAACTCTACCACTTTGGTACTAGCACGGCACAACGAGCTGCTCAGATTTTGAGTCCAGGTTAGAAGTTACTCATCATATTTATTTGCATGTAGAATGAGTTGGTTCTATTTTCTAACACATTATACATGCTTCATTTACAGCGGATTGGTGGTTGGATCATGGAAGAACTTATGGATATGAAGACTTGGCCTATGTAGCTATTCGGGTTTTAAGCCAAACAACGTCTGCCACAGGGTGTGAGAGAAACTGGAGCACATTTGGCTTGATCCACACAAAACAAAGAAACCGGTTGAAGTCTGCACGTCTTGAGAAGTTGGTATTTTGCCACTACAACATGAGATTGAAGCTTAAAAACCTCCAATTAATCAAGCAAGTTCAAGATAGAGAGAGATATAGATCCTCGGGGCAACAACAAGCTGAAGCAACTCCATCGGAGACAATAGATATAGAAGAAGTTTTTGAGGAGGAACATCCACTACATGCATGGGTAAATGCAAGCACTTCGGTTCAACCAGAGTTCGACCCGCATGATCGTGCATGGGCTGAAGGTAATGACATTTACAATGTACATGCATCATTTATAAATTATTTATTTCTCATTTTAACATGTTTATGTCTCATTTAGGTGAGCTTGATGATGTGCCTTTGTTCCGGAGTTCGAAACTCCCCCAGCCCCTAAACGCCAAAAGAAGACAGTGGGTGCAAGAGGAAGGAGCACGAACATGGCATTAGCATTGCAGACTTGGACACGATCGAGGAAGATATAGATGATGAAACACCGGAGCCAAGCGATAATGTTCAATACCAAACTTCTAATGACTCGACATCAAAGACAAGTACTCCTAGTGAGGGATCCGATCATGGAGGAGATGTCCTAGTTGTCAGCAGTGTACCGCCACCGGCACCGCCACCCGACCCTATTGTATTCACCGGAGAGGAAGACTTCACCCATGCTACTCAAGATCAACATCATGGGAGTAGGGAAGGGAGGGAAGCACAAACCTCAAGTCAAAAATATGCACGAAAGGGGAAGAAAGTGGCATCTCAATTGCAAGGGCAAGGGCAAGGCCAAGGAGCATCCGAAGATTCGGGATACAATCCCAACTTCATTCCGCATAGACGGAATTGGTTAATGAAGAAGAAGAAGATGCAAGAGGAGTGGGAGCGTCAAGAAAAGCTACGGATGGAGTTTGAGACCATGGAGCAAGCGTCAGATACATCATCTTATGCTTCCACTGAAGGATATTACCAAGGGCAGGGAGGCTACTTGGGATATCCTCAATACCCGGATGCATCATATTACACCGGAGGTGGAGCATATGCACAATCCACTGAGTCCGATTCACATTCACATGACTCATATGAGTCATATGGCTCATATCAAGTGCCTGAAGTACCGGGCTACACACCAATCACTATCATATATGCGAACACGGATGCCTATAGTCAATATTTGACTCAATATGAGGCATATTACCAACATTATATGTCTTGGACAGATTATGTAAACCTTATGTCCACACAATATAATGTACGATTCCAATAAATACAATTTTTTCATGTATTTCAGTTCATAAATACAATGTTCATATATTTCCTATTTTTTCATATTTTTTCTATTTTTTTTTTCAATTTTTTTAAGGGGGGCGATCCACCCCCCTTTTGCTTGGCCAGACCCGGTCGGGCTCGGCCCGGATCGGCCGAGCCGGGCTCGGGATCGCCGGGTCGGATCGGTTTTGGGCCGACCGATCCGATCCCGATCCCCGAGATTTTGAACCTTGACTCCTTGTATAGGTGGAATGAAGCTACAAAAAGCATGGCATGGTGTGAAATCCCAAAATTTATTCTAAAACATGCTTTGCTAAGGCGGTCAGAATCCTAGGTTTTATTTTGGACGATGTCGATGCTACTCATTTCAGTCTTCCTCTCGCTGCTGCTGCCATCCATGTTAGAGACTGGAAGGGTGTCATACAGAGGATGGACTATAGATTTGACTATTGGAATGTAGGTTTGTGTCCTATTTTAAGACTTGTACTATTTTGGGGGCCTTGTTTTTCATACTCATTTGCCTTTGATCAAGTTTCCTAAGAGGGTTATGAGAAAGGAATTGACTACGCAGATTTTGTTCCACAGGAGTGTGTTGCACAGGATTTGATCCGGTTCCCCTTAAGAACAAAGAAAAAAGGAGGAAATGAAGCACACACAAACAAAAAAAGAAGAAGAAAACAAAAAGGAGGCAAGGGAGGTCTCACCTTTGCCGCTGCTGCAGTCGGGGCCACTACCGCTGCCTGCAGCCACCTCCGTCGCCGCTGCTACTGTGCACAGCCGGCGCCGCTGCTGCCTGGGTCGTGAAGAGTTGGAGAGAGGGAGGAGACCGCGGTCTCCTTCTCCCTCCCGTCTCTCTCACTCTCGTGGCCCCAAGGGCATAAACAAAAAATTGAAAAAAAGGAAAAAGAAGTAAAACAAACAAGGGGGAAATATGCAAAACTGTAAATGGCCGGGACGGGGTCTCTCCCCATTCCCTATAAAAGGAGGGGGCGGTCAAGGCTGAAGAGGGGGATTTTGCCAACTCCAAAGAAGCAAGGCTTCTAGGCTGCAAGGCAGCCCTAAAGAATATTGTGCAAGGCACAATACAGATTTTCTCAAGTTTTTAAAAAGGTCTATTGGGCTTCCTTATTGGGCCAGACTTCCTTATTGGGCTAGACTTGATTAATGGGCCATACATTGTGTAATTTTATGCCATGACTTGATAAATGATCATGTTTAAAGCTTATCGGGCCTGATGTGCTTATTAGGCAGGCACTGTTCACCTCCCCAACATGTTAATGGGCCTAATGGGCCAAGTCTGTTATGATTAATTATGTTCCGATGTTCAAATTGGATGTAGTGTCATGTTTGTTTCATGCTCTTCACCAATTAATTTCTTAATTAAAATGAACCAATCTTTCGACAAACTTTAATAAAATATTTCACAAACATTGTTGTTTAATTTACAATAACTTTAAAATAACAAACAAGTCATGTTTCATATCCTTTTTTATCCACCCTAGGTTAATCTCTCTTTAAATCAAATAATTAAATAAATAAAACAATCATTTAAAAATAAAATAAATAAACAATCCAAAAATAGATAATAAATAAATAAAAATAAAATAAATATCAGAAAATTCAAAAAAAAAAGATTGTGTGCTTGCAACCTTATTTTCTTCATGTGCAATTCATTCTCTTTAATTGTAAGTTACTTTCTTTCGTTTTAAAGGGGTTGTCTGATGGTTAATCAGGGGTATTCGGTTTTTGTGCTGATGTAATTAACATTGGTCTTGGCCAGTGGGGAGTGGTCAAACGAACTTGTAAAAGCATGTCAATGTAAATAAATAAAGACAAATAAAAGACACATAATCCAAAGATATTTTTAAAAAGAAAAATAAAATTAAAAAGATAAAAATGGTTCTCACAGAGTGCAGGAGATATGGTTGTTGAAATGGCACCATGGATGGCAAAGTCGGATCGGGGTGCTAGATCGGACCTAGCCGACCCCGATCCAAGTCAGGTCAGATCGCAGGATCCGCCCGATTCCATGGGAATCTGGCCGATCCAGGATCGGCCAGGTTAAAAAATGTGAAAAATGACGAAAAAATCAGAAAAATTACAGAAAATTATGAAAACACATACAACATTCATTGAATACAAACACAATGAAATTCAATTCTTATCATGTTCATCTATCATAAAGAACAATAACGATGATTAAGACACTAATGATTATGTTCATACATTGAAAAAAAAGATATATCTACAAGTTTATACCATGAAATAAATAAAAATACTTTGTTCAGATTTGTGCCTACTATGATAGAGACTTTCTACTCATTTGAGGTGGATTGATATTATCTGTCTTAGACATGCAAATTAGTGTGAGCTCATGTCTGTGATCCAGGATCGGCCAGGTTAAAAAATGTGAAAAATGACGAAAAAATCAGAAAAATTACAGAAAATTATGAAAACACATACAACATTCATTGAATGCAAACACAATGAAATTCAATTCTTATCATGTTCATCTATCATAAAGAACAATAACAATGATTAAGACACTAATGATTATGTTCATACATTGAAAAAAAAGATATATCTACAAGTTTATACCATGAAATAAATAAAAATACCTTGTTCAGATTTGTGCCTACTATGATAGAGACTTTCTACTCATTTGAGGTGGATTGATATTATCTGTCTTAGACATGCAAATTAGTGTGAGCTCATGTCTGTGATCCAGGATCGGCCAGGTTAAAAAATGTGAAAAATGACGAAAAAATCAGAAAAATTACAGAAAATTATGAAAACACATACAACATTCATTGAATACAAACACAATGAAATTTAATTCTTATCATGTTCATCTATCATAAAGAACAATAACGATGATTAAGACACTAATGATTATGTTCATACATTGAAAAAAAAGATATATCTACAAGTTTATACCATGAAATAAATAAAAATACCTTGTTCAGATTTGTGCCTACTATGATAGAGACTTTCTACTCATTTGAGGTGGATTGATATTATCTGTCTTAGACATGCAAATTAGTGTGAGCTCATGTCTGTGAAACTTTTCTTAGTGTTCTATAGATAGTGCGCTGAGCCCGATATGTTCTTTGGAGTTTAAGATTTAAGAAAAAGATGGAATGCATGTCCAATAAGGTTTCCCATACTAGTCTCTCAATATTATTTATAAAAGGGGGAATGGTTAAACAATATTTTATTGACTCAGCTTGTGAATTACCAAATGAGTTGGCCAAGGTTTGGCCAATAAAATCCAACCGATAAAATCCCTTGGTCAAATCAGTTGTCCAAACTTAAGTCTTTAACTCCATCAAATTTGCAATTTGCACTTGTAATTAACTTTCATATACTTCCAACGTGTTCTCTACCCGAATGATCTGCTCGAAATGTTTATCCAGTGCTTAAAACCAAGATAATTTATCCAGATGATCAAATTAATTAGGAAATTGACCTATCCGATCAAGGATAAACCATAGCTATATATCCCACATAGCTTATCTATGATCTCTCTATTGAAGTGACCTTTAAGAGCACATGTACATATATACCTGAGAAAGCAAGTAATGCTGCGATGAGCATAACCACTGCGAGCAGCTTCATGAGTACTGCACCGGACATGATTAATTGCTTTCCTTTCTTCTTCTTCCTCCTCCTCCTCCTTGTGTATGTTGTGAGGTGTCTGGAATATCGGAAGAGTGCTAGCTATTTATAGCCACCAACTAGTCGAACTACTATAACTTATAACTTTACTGAATCAATCAATGTTCTAGGTTTGGATTTGTGCTTGCTTTTTTGTGGGGATCAAATTAATTAAGAAGCTAGCTCTGCCATTAACTATTAAGTACGAGAAAAATCTAGTAGGATTTAATTAGTGTCGAAGAGCTAGCTAGTAAGGTATGCAGAATATTTGCAATGAATCTCACATATATAGAATCTTTTGTCGATGTGGTACTGTGATTAATTAATTTACAGAACTATCTGAACTAATATGTGATTATGCATTAATATTTCAACTGCTTCCAGAAGCTTGAATTTTGTTTTTTTTTAAAGGTACATTGGTCGACCCAAAAGCTTGAACAAGTTTTGATGTACTTAACAATTCAATTCCATATATATATATATATAGGTAAGAAGAGATCCAAATCTGAAAAAAGATTGATTCTTTTGGCACAAATCTTATCTCAATGGGGAACAAAAGTTGTATATACTATATATATATATATAATATTTATTTCATGTTATAAACTTGTAGATAAAACAAAAGCGGCCTGGAGCGGGTGGAATCGGGGTGGAGCGCTCAGAGTCAGGCTGGGTCGGCGCGACTCCACTTGAGTCCGGTCGATCCACCCCGATTCCCCCTTATATCGCGGATGGGTCGTCGTCACCCCACTCCCAAAATCGGGTCGCTATAGGCCGATTCTGACCCTAGTCGTTCGATTCCGTTCCAAGTCGGCCGACTTTGCCATCCATGCATGGCACTTGCTGTGGTAGGGCGCTGTAGTTATACGCAAAAGTGCAAAAGCAGGATTCTGCAAGATATTGTACTTATACAAGAGGGTGGCTTGTTATTGGAGATCATCAAACAGAGATATTAGCAAAGATGCTGTTTACGGGACACCATATGCTGTGCACTCACCATCATCTCTGCACTTTGGAGGGCATCCTTATCATGAGGTATGTGGTTTGTTCTGCTGCAACCTCCTTAGGGGAACATAGGATTGTCCAAAAACGGACCCTTGGCAGAGTCGTTTCCAATGATGTATGTCTTCTCATATATTCCTGAGAGGGTATTATAGTAAATGTGTTTGATCAGAGTGGCACAGGGTGTTGGGAGGGAGATGGGAGATTCACCATGAAGTCTGCTTACATGATGTTAGCTGCGGGAGGTTAAAGTATGTTCGTGTTTTCGTAGATTTTGGCTGAAACTTTAAATTCCTGGTCCAGAGAATTTCTCATGCATGTTTACTGACTTCCAATAAATTGGCCTACTTTATGCAAGGAATGAGAACCTCTTGGTACCTATGCAATGACGAAGAGGAGAGCCTCGATCATCTGCTAGTGCAGTGCTATTTCTGTGTCTGTTGGAGTCTCATCTTTGGGGAGGTGAAACTTTCTTGAACTTGGCATCGGGTGCAGTGGGCTTCATTATGGAGTGCGGCAGATCATCAAGGCTTGAGGGAAAAAAGTGTATGGTGGTCGGGAATTTTCGTAGGCTATATAATTCATTCTCTTGGGAGGAGCACAATGACACAGCAACTTATGTCCTTCATTGTGGACCTTAAGAAGCAGGCCGAGGTTTTGGGATGTGGGCAAGATAATCAATACTGCGTTGGTGGGCTTTGTATGGATGGCTTTTTTTAGGTGATTTTGTATATGGTGGGGTCTTCTTTGGGAGCTCTATCTTTTATGGATATTCTTTTTATTTTCTGCTTGTTTAATTGTTCATCTCTTTCATGAAATGGGTGGCAACTGGCAGCATCTTGTTCATCATGCATATGCGGTTCTGCGCTCATCAAAGAGAAGGAAAAGAACACTTCAAATATCATTTCCATTTATAGTATAAAGCTTTTTTAATGGCCCTGATGCCTCATAATCAAACAACTTTTATTCTTAAATCAGAACTTGAAGTAAGCTAACATCAATTTCTATGAAGCTTATATGATTAATTGCTTGAAAAAAACAATCAATTAATTACTACCAGAAAAAATAAACCTTCAGATGCTAATCTAATCAAAGATAAAAAATTGGGATTTAGGATAAAAATATGAAACCCTTATGATACACCCTCTGCGACCTAACTTTTTTTTTCATTCAGTTACCTTCTTTTTGATCTTTTCCCTTCTTCTATATCTGTTTTTTGGAAAAGGAAACAGTCCCATAGAAGTGCACAAGCTTCTTACCAGCCATATTTATTTAAGGTTTTTTTGCAAAAGTACTTTTTACAGGTTTTGTTTGCATATTTGCCCTGTTCTTTTAATATTGCTTTAATAACCTTCTATCTCAATATAGTATCAGAAATACCTGTGCGGTTAACATCCATTTGAGATGCTGTGAAATTCTGTTGGGATTGTTAAAGATTAAAATTGGTGAAAATACTCTTTTAAAAGAGCTCGTCTTTTTTATGGCACTTTGTACCTAAGAAAGAGCAGACATTAAAAAAGATAGAAATATGAAGAGAGAGAGAGTTTAGGTTAAAGTAAAAGATTTTAACAGAATACTAATGGATGATAATGATAGAGGCAATTTTTTGCTGCCTTGCAAGTATTGTAATGTTGCAAGATTATTAAAAGTAGTTTTTTTTTAGTTTGTAGTCCCTTTAATTTTACAATGAGTTATTAGTCTCTGAAACATGGCTATTTAGTTTTTCATCCAATTCTTTAGAAGTAGGTCCTCCTCACCTTAGAAATAGGTCCTCTGTTGCAAATAGAAAGGACCGCTGCTAACAAAAGTTAGGGTTTTAGGATCTAGGTCACTAGGTCTAAATAGTCAACTCATATGGACTAAACACTAACTGAGAAAGATACTTGGATTAAAAATTTAAAAAGAATATGATAGAAAAAGTGGCCTTGTAATTAAATATTCATCGGTAATGTATGAAGAAAAGCCCTTATTGATATCGTTTAAGCCATCCCAAATGAACAATTGGGCCTTTAGCAGGTAACGGACATTAGGTCTTTTCTTAAGGCCTGAAAAGACCTGAAAAGAAAAGGTCCATGACCTAAAGCCCTGACAAGCTTATGCCCTGGGCATGACAGGCCCAATTAGGCAATTAGGTCAGGTCTTTTGTTTCCAATGAGGCACAACAAAACTTAAATACTTTAGGTCTTTAATCTTAAATCAAAATGATTCAAGCATGATCAAATTGTGAATCCCTCCTCTTGTCTTACAACAAGTTCCTGTTCTTCAAAAGGACCTGAAAAGAAACCAAGGTCCTCTAAGCTTGTGCCGTGGGCACCTCTTCCTTTACCCTTCTCATCTATTTCTTAAGCCCTCCTTGGACCTACTAATGTAAAAAAAGAAAAAAAAAACCCTCCTTTTGTGGTGGCCAACTGGTGGGTTTTATACTGGTGAAAGAAGAAGATGGGTGGTTTACATACTCCCTACTGACTAGTGAAGGCAACCCAATCCCCCCCTTCACTGGGTCATCCTTTTCTTTCCTTTTTCAGGGTATTCTCTGCCTGTCGGGGGGTTTCTGAGAGCATCTGTCAGTGTCAGGGGGTACACAAGGACTGTTGATCAGTTGTTTCCTCCTCCCTTTCCTGCAGTTTGTTTTCATCTCGTTCCTCTTTTGACCATGGATTCTAACCATCAGGGCAGGTCTGAGCTTGCTTTTTTCCTTCCATTTATGCTCATGTTTAACCAGTGAGAGGCCAAGGGCATCCAAGTTTTGTGCCAAAACTGAGTCGCTGGTTCTTTTCTTTTATTGTGTTTACAGTTTTGCCCGTATTTTCTAATCTGTGAGGGTTCTATTGCTGGTCCTTATTATCTTTCCTTTTCCTTCTAAAGCTTCGAAGGAAGGGCCCCGGGTGTTTATTGGAAGCGATGTGTTGCCTATTTTGCAAGCAATATCTAGCAATGGACCATCCTCCAGTCTTTGTTCCTTGGCCTGCACTTTCTCTTCCTCTTGTCTTTTTCCTCATTCTTCATCCAGCATACAACTGCTGCTTCTTTGGGGTTCTCGTAGGTTGGAGTTGGACATGTGGATGTTGCTGCCATCTTCTCCTGTGGTCTTCGACTTTGCTCAATCAATGCATGTTTATTCTTTGTGCCTGTACATGATGGAGTTTATTTAAGTCTGATAGCTCCTCCTGTCATGAATATAGATTATCTGAACACAGTGAACTTCTTGGTTCTTTCTAAGCCTTCCCTAGCTTTCAGATGGACTCCATCACCCGCTTTGTCCCCCAAGAAAAGCATTTTCCTATGATAAGCTTAACTTAATATGATATATGAAATGTTACTATAAGTTGCACATTGTTGTAATCATGACACCTGCATCAATAATTTTCAAGAGTAATTAAATAGGATGCTGCCAAGTGACAGCCAGATCATGAGATGCTTCCATGGCTGCTGTACGACAACTAAACTTGGCAGCTGCTATATCAGCTTGAGGAGAGCTAGAGAAATCTGCATTCCTTGTGGCACCACGAACTCAACTAGTACTTGTTTGCTGCTTTCTGCCATTGGTTTAACATTCATTCAGACCACAATTCCTTTCTCTGAGCATTTTTTTTTTTGAAAAGGTATAAGAAAATGGTGCTTCTCTTGCTTAGGGGATTCCATTTTAACTTGTCTATTAGCCTTTACAAAGCTTCCTTCTCCATTCAGTGAATCCCATCATGCACCTGTTTGTAGCTGATCCCTTCACTTGCAAACAATTGTCATTTTGTGCTTTTATAAATATTTCAATTTGCAGCTAGTGGAGTTCGAGCAAAGGACGTGCGTATTGGTTTGACGTTGTCTTGGGTATTTTTTCTACAGGTAAATGGTCAGCTATTCCCTGAACCAGTTTCAAGTGTTTGTGTGTATCTATGATATGATTCCTCTTTTACAGGTGATTCATCTCAGGTATCATCTCCCAGATAGTGAACTTCAGGATTTTGCTCTGAAGGCTATGGAAATGCTTCACTCTGATCCTTCAGTGGATGCACATGCATTGGTACCATTATTTTCTTTTTCAGTTTTTTGTGCTTTCCTTTCACTCTTTCTTTGCTGTTTCTGGTTATTGACAATGTCTTGGTGTATGTGAAATACTGGAGTTAATTATATTTTTATCCTTTTGGGTGGTTTACATTTATGGCTGGGGTCGATGTATCCAGGTTATCTCTGATCAGAGCCATGTCAGTCTGAATTGGCTAATTCGTACAACAAGGACCTTATCTATAGGCTATTTGATTAACTTAGAATGACCAAATGTGGTGAATCAAGAATCATCACAGCTGTAATTTCTTGCAGTAAATTCTTTTGCGATTACTACTTATGTTAATTGCCTGAAATGTACTAAACTTTGAAAAGGTTATAAGTTTGGAGTGTTACACCACTTTAAGCTTTCTATTACTTAATGAGTCAGTGGTCTATCTGTTTTCAGAGAAAGGATGACATGGCTCGGTCCTTTCATGTAACCAGCAAGTGTGGTTTGTTATTCATTCCATGACATGGATGACTTCAAGAAATATGTGCTAACCACACATTTTATATCATGCCAAAAAATGAAGGGTGATTTGAAAGCAATGATTAAAAAGTTGGCTGATTAGTCGACTAGTCGGCCCGACTAATCCCTATGATGCATGGATTAGTAACTTATCTCTCTGAATACCATTTAAGTAAATGTTTATATTTGTAGTTTCATTTACTTAAGATATTAAATGTAAATAAAGAAGTACCACCTCTTTTGAATCCAATAAAAATATCAGAAAAATCATATCTCTTACTTAGAAAAAGTCAACTCTCCAGTCGAAGAAGAAAATCATGATTTTGGAGATTCCATCAAAATGCCGACTTTCTAATCCCTCATAATTTAGTCTAACTAAAAATTTCATAATTTGAATAAACTACATAAAACACTAAAAATCCAAAGTCTGCTGAAATAAATCAAACGTACATGTGACTTCTCCAAGGGGCTCACTCTCCTATTGACAACACTTAAATCTCTTGCAGAAGTCACATATATGTTTGACTTATTTTTCCGAATGTTGAATTTTTAGTATTCCATGTGGTTTATTCTAATTATAAAGTTTTTAATTAGATCAAATTTTGTAACAACATTAATTTTATGATTCTGTAGCAAAATCTTGTTTCTGAATTAAATTTTGTAACAGTATTAATTCAGTCAGATTTTATTGTGATGCTTATATCTTTAAGTATGAAGGCGTACACTCTCAACACTAACAATCAACAAGAACCATGCATAAAAAATGGGGAAAAAATTCCTGAAAAAATAAATGACTTAAACTTGAGGCGGCCGACTGGCCGAGTAATCGGTTTGACTAATCCTTGGGGGGGTCATCCGACTCCGACCGATTAATCCTTTTTAAAACATTGTGAGAGGTACATTTATGTGGGTTGTTCCCAGTTTTTGATCTATTCTCTTCTTCTCCACAACCTTTTCCTCATCCTTTATCCTACTCCTCTTATTCTTGATCTCTGTGTGGATTTCATCTCTGGACACTTGAAAGAGATAGAGATCACAGAGATCATAAGAGATGGCAACATGTGACCCTGAAATCCTTCTAGATTATCTGGGCCAGGCCTAACCTGACATTCGAAATATCTGGCATGGGTTAGCTTGACCTTTACTAGGACATGAATGGGCTTGGGCCAGGTAGTTGAATAGTGCTTATGTGCTATAGGAAGCAAGGGACCTGGTTTTTATGTGATTCTTCTTTTGTTATATTTCTTTTTATGCATTTTTTGGGTAAATTCCTTATCTTGATTCTTGTATCCATTTCAACACGAAAGTTGGACTGAAGTTACTGAAGGGTGGACTTGAAAAATGTTACTGGACTGTCCATAACGTGTTTGAAAAAGATGATGATTGAGGGGCATGCCGAAAACTGTCTCACTTATGTTTCGTTGTAGTACCTGCTATAACCTGGAGGTCCTGGACTACTAATTAATAATTATTGCTCTAAATGAGGATTGGGTGTATTGTGATGAGGAAAATCAATAATTTACTTTTGATATTTAATCACTATAATGATTAAATGAGTTCACAAAGTCAATTTTTCATGAGATTGGAACAACCATTACAAAACTCATATGCAACCAGTGCCATTGCTGGCTCACAAATTAGTGGTTCCTGGTCTTTAGCAATGTAGAGCAGTGACATGGATGGGGATGTCGTCCGATACGTATTGGTATCGGACGACATGTATCGGTATTGTACCCCTCCGATCCGAAACCGGATCCGAACACTGTTCCTGTCCGATAACAATTTTTTTTTTTAAAAATTTTCGTTCGATGTTGGCCTGAAAAGGCCGAAACTGAGGGATTCATGTTCTGATGCCCTTGATATATATAATATGTGTTATGGAATCCCTTCGATCCCCTAATATATACATAGTGTCTTATTTACCTAAACATCATTTAAGTAAATGTTAGTATTTGTAGTTTCATTTACTTAAGATATTACATGTAAATAAAGAAGTACCCCTCATTTGAATCCAATAAAAATATAAAAAAATCATTTCTTACCAATAAAAAGTCGACTCTCCCATCCAAGAAGAAAATCACGATTTTGGTGATTCCATCAAACTAGTGTCTTTCTAATCCCTCATAATTTGGCTTGTTTTAAAATTTCATAATTCAAATAAACCCAATAGAATATTAAAAATCAAAAGTTCGGTAAAAAAAGTCGAACGTGCATATGACTTCTCAGTAGGAGAGTGATTTCTCGAACTGAGAAGTTTTATGCACGTTTGACTTTTTTCATTGAACTTTTGATTTTTAATATTGTATTGAGTTTATTTGAATTATGAAATTTTTAGATAAGTCAAATTATGAGGGATTAGAAAGATGCTATTTTGATGGAATCACTAAAATCACGATTTTCTTCTTGGATGGGAGAGTGGACTTTTTATTGGTATGAGATATGATTTTTTAATATTTTTATTGGATTCAAATGGGGATACTTCCTTATTTACATGTAATATCTTAAGTAAATGAAACTACGAATACTAACATTTACTTAAATGATGTTCAGGTAAATAACCATGCCTCGAGGTGACGTTCAGGTAAACTGCAATTTCTCATTAATCTAATTTATTTAGAGTCAATGAATGTCCACTGATTTTGGTTATATTGATTTTTTTTATATAAATTTTCTGATTTTTTTCTTCTGATTTTTTAATATTTTAATTGGTTTTTGCATGTTTCGGCTGGTTTTGGCCGAATCCAAAACCGATACCGAATCGGTTTTGGTTTCGGAACCCCCCCCCCCCCCCCCCGAAACCGAAGCTGAAACCGAAACCGACACCCCCTTCCCTGGATTGGTCTGTCTGTTGCGTCACAACTTTATATGTCATTCAGTTCTTAGTCAACTAAAAACTATGTGGTCTTCTGTCTTTGAAGGCATGCGTCCTGTACATACTTCGTGTTGGTGTGATTGATCAGATGACGGAGCCTACTCAGAGAACCTTTCTGGTCCTTCTTGGTAGACAGGTAGCTCAGTTGCTCTGCATTTTAATTCTTTCAAACATTCTTCTTTAATATAAATAACGGAATTCTCAAAACACTTTTTGCTTCATCCTGTGCTCTATGCATGATACTTATACCATCTACTGTGGTAATTTTGCAGTTAGAATCTTCTGATCTAAGCCCATCTGGTGGGGTTGCTGTACTACGCATGCTCTCTTATCTTCTGACAACATTGGGAGAGGTGGGGACATTTCTTATGTTTGTCTCAGGTTATATATTTTTTGGGTAACTTTTGCCTGATAATCTCATAATTAAGTTATATGAAATTCCTTTTTTTTTGAAGTGTGGATAGTACCACAAGTATATTAATAAAAGGAGAGAAGGGATGTACATGTATAGGCCAAAAGGAACAACCCCAAAAACAGCCTGACCTCCTATACATGACAAGCCACACAAAGATTGAATGGCGATCATTGTCCCCCCAACAAAGCAAAAAGTGTAGAATTGGAATGGTTCACATTACAAAAAATTGAAGTCCATTTCTTAACGTTACTGCAAATCCCATGAAAAAGAGCCTCTTCATCATGAGGAACTCTCGAAAATATCTGGTTATTCTTCTTCCCTCAAATCATCCATAAGGTAGCATGAAGAAAGAGCCACCAGACTGTTCTATCCCCTATTCCCCTTTGGTAGGCCATTGTCTGTCCCACTGCTCAATCAGCTGCCAGACCTCGACTTGATGGCTAAGGATGCAGTGGGTCGTTACAGCCACCTCCCTCCTGACTCCTTGAGTGTAGGAACAACTGGCAAAAATATTTTCTAGAGTCTCGTCCACTTCCCCACTTAAGGTGCAAGTGGTCTGAATCTCTGGCAAAAACTGGTGCAGTCTATCTCGTGTGGGTAGTCTCCCAATCGAGATTCTCTATTGCAGAACTTTCACCTTCAAAGGGTTTCTAGGCTTGCAAACCTGATCACGTAGGCCATGACGAACCCTTCCATCTTATATGATGCGATAAGCCGAGTTGACCAAGAAACGACCTCCCTTCTCCCATCGCCACATCCACCCATCGTCGCTGTTCGATAAGTGGATAGGAGACTAGAGGGAGAGCAGGTCCTGGAGCTGAAGTGTCTTGGCTTGCAATAATCCTTCCTAAGGATCGACGACCAGACCCTGCTCGGTAGAGAAGGGAAACAAAGACAAGAGGATCCACGACCACATGGAAAAGGCTGGGAAACCGCATGCTCAAGGGAGGATCTCCGCACCACCTGTCCTTCCAAAGAAGAGCCTTGTCCCCCTTCCCTAGTCGAACTCTGGCAACAGAGGAAAGAACATCCCTACAAGACAAAATATTCGTCAAAGCGGGGAGTTACTGGCCCACGGAGATGCCACTTACACAACTAGGCAAGGTTGAAGTCCTTGATATTCTTTAAGCCTGTACGAAGGCGAAGAGTAGTTTGGTCCTCTTATTATTTGTTACTTCTATCTTTTCTGGTCTGTTAGGTGTGTTCTTCTTCTTCCTGTTCTCCTGCATTCTGGTTATAACTTGGTATCAGAGCCAAAGGAGATCTGAAACAGGGGCAGAAGCAACACCGCTGAGTTCCTTGGTGTTTCGCCCTAGGGTTTCTTTGTAGCCCAAGCCAGCAGTGGTCATCTCCTGGGGGTTTCTTCACCGGACACCCCTTTCTGGCCTGAGAAAAGCCACTGCCTGTCTTCTAGGTTTTTCAGGTTCACAGTTGGTTGCAGGAAGAGGGGGAGATTCTCATAGCCAAATAGCAATCCCTGTCAATCTCCAAGTCGACATCCACAGATGCTGAGGAGGTTTCTGTAGAAAAAGGGTGTCGGTGTCTGGCCCTGCGTCGAGTCATGAACACCATGCTCTGCAGATTACTCCGGTCAAGTTGAACAAACACAATTATGTTGAATGGTCAGCAGCAGCCAAGATGTACCTTGGAGCAAAGTGGAAGTCTGGCTATATCAATGGTAAAATTGAGGAAACTCTGTTGAACATGCTCAGAGGGAACTGATTATGCAGACATGTGGGTGTTCCTAGAAAATATGTATGGAGACAAAAGAAATGCTGTTAGGGTCAAGGTTGGCTGGATCAGAATCGGGAATTGAATAAAAAATTTCCTGATTCGATCCGATTCACCCGTATCGGCCTCGAATCGGTCTAAATCGGATTGATTCTCATATATATATATATATATATATATACACACACACACACGGATCTTTCCTGATACGCACCGATTCGGGGGAATCGGTCTGATTTTCCCCGATTTGGCAAACCATGGTTAGGGTTTATCAGTTGGAGAATGCTCTGTATGGGGCAAAGCAAAGTTCACTTTCTATTACGGTTTATTTAACTACCCTACAAACACTGGGGGATGAACTCGACTACTATGATGCTGATAAATGGGATACCCTAGCTGATCACAAAAGGCACTTGAAGTTCATTCAGAAGGGGATAGTTCTAAAGTTCCTTAGTGGTTTAAACCCAGAGTGGGAACCACTTTGGGGACAGATTCTCAATGAAACAAGTGGTCTATCTCTAGATGAGGTATATCAAAGGGAGCTGGTTGAAGAGAATCAGAGGGAGGCTATACCGGTGGACATTCAAATAGCAGGTGGTCATGTTCTTCATGACCATTCTGCTCTGACCAGCAATGCTTCTAAGTTTAAGAAGGGTAGTGGTAATAATCAAGATGATGACGGGAAAGCCAGCAGGAAGTGTTGTCACTACGGCAGTTCTAACCACCTTGTGGATGACTGCTGGGGTCTATCCTGATAAGAAGCCCCTCAAGTTCTGTGGTAAGAAGGGCAACAAACAGGGCAAGGGAAATGCAGCAACGGTTCAGACATCTTCTCATGATGTTGGATCTTCCAAAGCTCAAGCACCTAGCATAAAGGGCCTATTCTCAACTGATATTGCTACTCTACAGAGGATTCTTTCTCAACTGGACACCTCGGCTCTTGCTTCCACTTCCTTGGGTAAGTTCTGTGTTGAGGGAGCTGTACTTAGTGCCACGTCTCAACCAACAGATACATCTTGGATCATTAATCTGGAGCTATTGATCATATGACTAGTAACCCTAGTCTCTTCTCTGCCTATTCTCTTTCTTCTGGCCAAGAAAAGGTGATAGTAGCTGATGGTACTCAAGCCAAAATTGTGGGCAAAGGAACCATCAGGCTGGATGATCATCTTTCCTTGTCATCTACGTTACATGTTCCTTCCCTTCCGATAAATCTCCTGTCTGTTAGCATCCTTACCAAATCCCTTAATTGTTCCACATCCTTCTTTCCAACCCATTGTGTGTCCTAGGATTTGAAGACCAAGCGGACGATTGGGAGTGGTTTGAGGACAAGGGTCTTTACCGACTGAACACCAAGGGAGGACAACTCTTCAGTCTAAGAAAACCAACAATAATTCCAGTCAAATTCAGCAGCTACAATTATGGCATTGTCGTCTATGACATCTTTCTTTCAAGTCATTGAAACTTTTATTTCCTACATTGTTTAAGTCAATTAAACCAAGGTCATTTCAGTGTACTGTCTGCCAATTAGCAAAACATTATAGATCCCAATTTTTAACTTCAATAAAAAAGAGCAGTGCTCCTTTTGATTTGGTTCATTCTGATGTTTGGTATCACTACTTCATCGCTTTTATTGACGACGTTCCTCGTGTACTTGGGTGTATCTCTTGAGGTCAAGAGAGGAAGTGCCTAGAGCAGTTTAATTTTTTTTTCCAATATGGTGTTGACAAAATTTGAGAAAAAAATGAAGACGTTTAGATCTAATAATGCAAAAGAATACTTCACAAAAATTTGAATGTGTTCATGCATTATGAAGGGATTGCATATGAATCCTCTTGTCCATACACTCCACAACAAAATGGAGTGGCAGAGAGAGAGAATCGGCACCTAATGGAAACTGCTCAGGCATTCCTGTTTCAACACAAAATTCCCAAATAGTACTGGGCTGATGCTGTCTTTACAGCAACATATGTCATTAATCAGATGCCATCCGGAGCTGCAGGGTTCCATATTCCTGTGACCATCGTACGCCCAGTTCACCCAATTTTTTCCTTTGACTCCTCGGGTATTTGGGTGCTTTTGGTTTATCCATGTCTTGGGTCCAAGTCATTCCAAACTTGACCCTAAAGCTGTTTGGGGAGTCTTTCTTGGTTATTCTCTCACTCAGAAAGGGTAAAGTGTGCTGACCCCAAGACAGGGAATGTCTACTACCAATGAGATGTTACCTTTTTTGAGTCACAGTCATACTTCTCCTTGGATCTGTGTGAGGGGGAGATTACTGTGGATCCCTACTTTATTCCTTATATTTTTGCTGACACTCTGGTTTCCCTTTCCTCTTCTATTCGAGACGTTCAAGATGCAATGCCAAGGATGGTTTCAAGGCTATTGAAGGAACCAACTCTAAGGAAAAGACCAAGTTTGAAAAGGTCTACTCTAGAAGACAAAAATAGGAGACTAAACAGCCTAGGGACAAGACCCTGGCTAATGACCACTGTCATAAGGATGTTGGGGCCTCATCTCCTGTTGTTCCTGAAGCTATCTCTGAAACTAAAAATCAGTTAACCCTCACTGACCTTGATCAGACTATTGCATGTAGGAAAGGTGTGAGGGAGTGCACCAAGCATCCAATCTCCAAATTCTTGTGCTATTCTCAAATTTCTTCATCATGCCAGACCTGCCTTTCATCTATCTCCAAACCACCTTGCCTTCCTCTTTTTCAGAAGCTGTGAAGAATCCAAGGTGGGTTAAGGCAATGGAAGAAGAGATGGAGGCCTTAAGGAAGAATGGTACATGGGATTTGGTTGATCTACCTTCAGGGAAGAAGTCTGTGGTCTCTAAATGGGTATATATCATAAAGTTCAAGTCTAATGGAACCGTGGAAAGGTACAAGGCAAGGTTAGTTGCCAAAGGGTTTTCATAGACCTATGATATTGATTACCCAGAAACAGTTGCTCTTGTTGCCAAGTTATCCTCTGTTCGGATTCTGATGTCGCTTGCTGTCCACCATGACTTGGAGTTGCACCAGCTAGATGTAAAAAATGCGTTCCTTAATGGAGAATTAATAGAAGAGGTGTACATGTTGCCCCCCTAGGATTGACTATAGTTGGTAAAGTTTTTAAACTTAAGAGGGCACTGTATCCCCTAGAGCTTGGTTTGGAAGGCTAAGAATAACTGTGCTAAAGATGGGTTTTAAACAAGGAAGTGCTGACCATACTCTCTTTGTGAAGTGGAAGGGTGGACAGGTTGTTATCCTTCTTGTATATGTGGACGATATGGTGGTTACGCCTTATCGGTGATGATCTTCTTGCAATCCAGTAGCTGAAAGATAATCTAGCAAAGGAATTTGAGATTAAAGAGCTTGGTCCCTTGAAATATTTTCTTGGGATTGAAGTTGCAAGATCTCACAGCATTCATTTCTCAAAGGAAGTATGCCCTTCATTTGTTGAAAGAGACCGGGAAAATGGGAAGTAGACTCGCTAATACTTCAATTGAAATGTACCGCAAGGCGCAAGCTATGTATTCTTGATGGAGAAGCTCTCTCAGAGGCTGAAAAATGCAGGTATAAAAAAATTGTTGTATATACATGTCCTTGACCATGCCAGATATTACATAAAGTCATAAACAACCAATGTGGTCAGCCAATTCATGCATGCTCCCAGAACTAAGCACATGCAAGCTGTTGGCCGGATCTTGAGATATATCAAAGCCTGTCCAAGAAAAGGTCTGTTATTTAGCAAGAAAGGTCAGCTGTGTTTGGAAGGGTTTTCTGATGCTGACTGGGCTGGATCACAAGATGATTGGAGGTCAACATTTTGGTATTGTATTTACTTGGGTGGAAACCTTGTTACTTGGAGGTGCAAAAAACAAGTACTTGGAGGATTCTGCCTGCCTTGACATCTGTCCCCGCTACCATGTCAGAAGAACCTACAATGAATAGCCTCAATCCTCTTGGCCACCTCTTTAGGGATCCTGAATAAAAAGAGCAAGCATGTCAGCAGACTATCAAAAACAGAGCTGCATAGCACAAGTTTGCCTCCATAAGATAGACCTGGCCTTCCATCCTGCCAACTTAGACTCAAACTTGTGAATAATGGGCCGCCAATTAGATGTTCTTAGAGCACATGGAGAGAGAGGGAGCCTCCAATAAGAGATAGGGAAGTTGGCAAGCTGCCAAGCCTACACCCCAGCATGGAGGCTGCCCTCCACATAATTCTATCCTCACGATTAACCCCAACTACGAGGGTTTTGTTAAAATTTACTTTCAATCCTGTGACCTTCTCTAACAACTCCAGTAAGAACCTCGTCATGAGAGGCGTGTGCTCTTGCAGTGATCCTGATAATTCGTACCCAATAAGGATCCGGATCCAACATCATCATTCGTACCCAATTAGGGAAACAAGTAGTACAAGTAATTATAATAAGAAATATATGCTCATTAGGCAATATATATAGTGTCCCAATTCACAATATGTGTATAAAAATTAAAGGTACACCAGTTTATGGGGGCATACCTTGAGGTTGTGCAAAGAAAGAACTATATGTTGGTATACAAAACATAACTATGCTTCCACTGCGCTAGATCAAGGTTATTGCCTCCATGAATTTATACTTGAAAAAGTAGAGGAATGAGCCTTAAAAGTCATCGCCTCAATAGGGCAATTCCCCACAAACTAGAGCAGGTAAAACAAGTAATATTAACTAATAATATCATGCTGAAATTAAAGTAACACTAAACAATATAATATCAAGTGGAATTAAAATAACGCAGCTGGCTACAGGCAACACGTAGCGATAACAAGTAACAAGGAGTCAGTAAGTAGGACCATAGAGGTTAGTAACTTAGTTGTTGTTCCCCATAAATTCACAATAGACATTTGAATAAAATGTCTTACACCGATCCAATTTTATTAAAGAAATATTGGATCTTGGTCTTTATTAAGTCAAAGAAAAAGACTTATTACAAAGGCCACTTTACTACTCTTTGAAAGGGGAGTACGAGATCAACTTCAAGGAGGTTACAACTCCCACTTCAATTCGAAGAAAAAACACAAGATCAAGGAGGTTACAACTCCCACTTCAATTCGAAGAAAAAACACAAGATCCACTCTTCGTCGCTGGAAGGACACAAGAGAACAAAGCTCCAAGTCTTGCCTTCCACGAAGAATAACCCTCAAAGAGCAACCTTCGGTGAAATGGCTGAGGGGTTGTATTTATAGGGGAATGGGTTAAAAGCCACCAAAGTCCTTCCGGATAGAGGTAGGGGCACTTTCGGGTAAGATTACCCAGAGGAACCTCACCTCGGGTAGTCTAGGGGAATGGGTGAAAAGCCACCAAAGTCCCTGTGAGTAGAGGTAGGAGCACCTTCGAGCAAGGTTTGGCGCATCCCCGATTCGGACCGGATCGGGATTTTCCTGATCCGATCCGATTCGGGCGGATCGAACCGATCCGGTTCGATCCGCTTGGAATCGGCCAGAACCCTTATTTATGAACCATTTTATGGCCGATTCCATTGAATCTGGCCTTTTTTTGAATGATTGTGTGGTTTAGGCCTCTTGTACATATGTTTCATCATATTCTATGAGATTTATATCATGTAATTGGTATAAAAATATTTATTTTCAATGAAATAAAGCATTAGAAGAGTGAAAACAATTGAAACTCATTAATTGAAAGATATTTACATTGCACAAAGTCAATACAACTATCAAACTCTAAATTCCAATAAAAATACAATGACTTACTCTAATATCCCCAATGCCCTTGTTGATATGGATCATATGCATTCCATTGGGATTGGCTAGGCATGGATTCGGACTCATCTGACTCTGAGGGGAGCTCCCCAATAAGATGATGACCTTTCGTTCTTGACACAAAACCACGAAACTCATCCCATGTCATCATGCTATGGTATCTCTGTCGAAACTGACTGAGATAATGGTCCCACACTTGACAGCCGGGACGGACTACCCCCAGTTGTGCCATCTGTACATCCTCCTCAGGAACAAAAACTTGGACTGGAATAGGAATAGAATATGCAGGAGGAGGATGCATATATGGAGATGGACCAAGGTAGCCTGTTGTGGCAGTGTACCCACTGTACGGTCCGTACCCACTAGAGTAGTCTGTGCTAGTGGATTCGGGGTGATAGCTATGGCCGCCATAGGATCCGACAGACTCTTGTGTACTCATCCTCTCAAAGTCTGATATCATAGTGTCATAGCTATGGGAATCCACTGGTGAACCTCTTGCTTGACTGCCAGGTCTAAACTTCTGCCTTCTATTGTACCGCATTGGGGCACCATGACTACTATCTTGTGTTGCACCCCCATAAAATTGCTCCTCTGTGAATGCCATGCCACCTCCTCCTCCCTCACCACCCTCACCTCCTCCTCCGCCCTGACCATCGTTACCACCTCCACCGTTACCACCACCGTCACCACCAGCATCTGAAGAACCACCTGCAAAGGCAATATCATTTGAACATTAGTTAGAACAAATACAAAATTACAAATACATTTTGAGGTAATTTTTAATACAAAATGATGGCCTACCAGTAGTCATCGAATCATGGGAGGCACTATTGGGCAATCGGGGTGAATCCAATGGAGACGGTGTCTCATCATCTGCATTTGGATCCAAAGTCTCTGCATCGGCAATGTCAAGTGGATCTTCAACAACGGTAGCACCTTTCTTGCCTTTCTTGGATCCCCAACCAGAAAACCAACCCTTCTTTTTTTGTGCTGGGACGGGAGGTGGCTCTCGTATAACAACTCCTTTACTTGGCCGGGACTCTGTTGCACCAGTTTTTTTTCTGCGGGATTCTGTTGCTATTTGCTTCCCTTTTGCCAATTGAGATGATGTGGGAGCCCTTGTAGATTGTGAGGGAGGCGCATCCTGGGTAGATAAGCCTCTCCTTCTAGATTGTGTGCGGGGGAGGCCTTCCATCAACCTATCAAAATCATCATCATCATCATTACCTCCTCCTCTACCTGCAATAACCCCCAACATTATACATTAGGAAGTTAGCATAAATGCAACTGATAAAACATGTAAGATGAAAGAAAGAAATGACTCTCCCACCTGCAGTACGCGTCACATGCTCTACTTGTATGTCCGCAAGAAGATCCACCTCAGCCTCTGGATCCATCTCATAACGAGGGGAATATGGCTGTCCCACATTCCCACGATCTCCCTCCTCCTCTGCTGTTGCTTCTGCTACTGCCCTTGCCAAGAAAGTGTTAGGGCGAGGTGGATCTTCAGGGTCGTCTGCCTCCTCATCTAACTCATACTCCCCTCGCTCTGTTGTTGCTCGTGCAACCCATGCAACCATTGGGTCTTCTTCATCTCGTAGAAATCCAACATCAATTGGATCATACTCTACGTCCCCACGCTTCTTTGGATCTTCTGTAAGATGTTTGACCCTCAGCCTCATATTATAGTGGACGTACACCAATTGGTCCAAACGCCTATATGAGAGACGATTCCGCACTTTGGTGTGTATCAATGCAAATGTACTCTAGTTCCTCTCACATCCACTAGATGAGGAAGTCTGCGATAAGACCTTCACTGCAATTTTCCTCAATGTTGGCGCGGAATGCCCAAAGTTGAACCACCAATCAGCTGCATCCAAATTCAATTATGTCAATCAGATGTCAACCATCAAGTTGCAATGATAAAAAATGTAAATGGGAAGCATATTACCGCCGTCTACACGCTCCCGACCAGCAATGGCAGATGGCTCAGCAAAGGTCCCAGTGGCTTCCCGAAAACGCTTCATCTGCATAGCATAAATTTATCATCAA
This sequence comes from Colocasia esculenta, assembly GCA_014218235.1. NCBI lineage: Eukaryota > Viridiplantae > Streptophyta > Magnoliopsida > Alismatales > Araceae > Colocasia > Colocasia esculenta. Next base: position 6,445,812 of record CM024764.1, read on the forward strand.
CTCCTATGAACTTCAAGTATTTGATTTAACTTTGGATGGAAGTTGATAATCCTATACTTGCCTCATCAATGGCATCTGCTGCTAGCACAGGACTTCTTGACAATCTCTCTACCACCCTTGCAAAGGCAGCCGTCAAATCATCATCATATGCTAGCTCGTGTGCGTAATGGTATGCAGGGTGGAGATAGTATGCTGCAATTGAATAAAATACCATCATCAATACAATAAATAATAGATTATTACAGAAATATGATTTATTTCCTTACCCGCCATATGGAGATCTCTACTCATCTGCCGGTCCCATCTATCGTCAACAACATCCAAAACCAAGTGTGCATGCCGAGGTGAGACTTCACGGATCTTTTTCCTCGCGGCTTCAAGCTTTGCATATACCAATCCTATAGATGGTCTCCTATCCCCATCCACCACCCTCAACACCTCATATAGAGGTTCAATGATCTGTACCAGCTTGAAGACCCGATCCCAAAAATTGGAGCTGTTGACGATGCCTTCCACCTCCTTTCCATCAGATGTACTAGCAAAATTACTCTGCAACCATTTATCACCCCTGAACATGCGTTTCAATCCATCCTTGTGCTTCAGTAGACTCTGTAGTGCCACAAAATTTGTTGCAAAGCGGGTGACACCGGGCCTCAACAACTCTCCACCAGTGGACTCTCTCATCCACGCCAACACCAGATGATGATTGTAGATGAAACGTGTTATCTTCTGTCCTGCATCCACCACCATTTTCACAGGTTGCAGTGTCCCAATTTCTTTAAGCATTAAATCAACACAGTGGGCAGCACATGGGGTCCAGTATAGATGAGGATAGATATTCATCAACTCCTCCCCTGCTTTCTTGTACGCAGCTCCATTATCCGTGACCACCTGCACAATATATTGCTCCCCAATCTCCCCAACCACCTCTCGCATCAAACCCAATATGTATTCATAGTTGTGTACATGCTCGGATGCGTCAACTGATTTGTGATAGAAGACTTGTCTATCACAATACACTAGGAAGTTGATGAGGCTGCTCCTGGTGATGCCCGACCAACCATCACACATGATGGTGACACCATACTTCTCCCATTTCTTCTTAAATCCATCTATGTAAGACTTTATCTCATCAACTTCCTCCTGCAGATATTTCCCTGCCAAGTCCCTAGCTGTAGGAGGCTGCACATGTAGGCCTCCACGTTGAACCTCCTGTATTGCAGTTTTATAATAGGGACTGTTCGCTGCATTAAATGGTAACCCTGTATGGTGCCACCACTTTGCAATTGCTCTCCCCACCTTGTATTTCGGCCCCTGCTGGTTGTATGAATCATCAATCCTAGTCTGCTTGCCATGCTCCCTAGGATACACATAAGGGTCCACATCCTCAATTTGCACACCTGTGGGTCTCTTGCTATGCCTGCCTTCTTCTGGTACTTGTGTGGGAGGGGGTCGAGTGAAATAATCTCCCACATTTGAAAATCGACGGGAGCCACTGCCAGCTACCGCTGAGCCACTGCCACTGCCACTGCCACTGCCAACCTCATGCTGAGCTCCCTGAAAACTCATTCTGTGCCCTGCCCTTTGATCAGTTTCCCATGCCTCAGCCCTGCTATGTGCTCTGGCTAGCCTTTCCTGCACATCAGGATCAGGAACATATTCTGCATACATTTGAACTTCATCATCATCATCTTCATCTCTTTGCCTTCCTGATATAATCCTCTCTGCTATCTCCTTATCTGCCTTCTTTCTTGCTGTCTCAGTTCGAACTTGCTTAATGTGTGCACTCATAGCCTTCTTGACTTCTTTTGGCACCGATTTACACCCCTGCACGTCATGGTACCCTGCTAGTCGACCACCGGCAAGGTGCTTCTTCAAACGGGAGACTCCACCTCCTTGTCCCACAAAACCACAATAATTGCACTTAAAGTTGTGCCTATTCTCCAACATGATGCCATGCTGCCACCCAATATCATCAGAACCTCTTTTCGGTGCCATCTACAATGACAAAAAATAAATAATAAATTAACAGTAAATTAAATTAAATTTCAGAATTTGAACACTAAAAGAAAGTATTCTTACTTCTTAATGTTATATGATATTTTTTTAATATACATGAACACATGATCACATAAATCCATTCACACATGCATATATACTTTCTGTAATTTCATATTTTATTTTAAAATACTTCTTATTAATGTAAGAATATAAATTAATTATTGCTCAACTTCTTATTTAATCAACTTCTAATCATGATGTACAAGTTATACAACACATTTCTATCAATTTTTGGTTGTTTACACTTTTTAAGATTTATAAAATTATTATTCAAATTTTAATATAATTATTAATTATTTATGAACATTAATTAATTATACCTAAACTTCTTATAGAATCAAGTTCTAACCATGATATAGAACTTATAGAACACCTTCCTATCATTTTTTGATTGTTTAAATTTTTTTAAAGATTTTTCAAATTATTTTTCAGAAAATCATATTTTAGGGAAAATCATCAAATCTACATGAAAACCTTGTAGATCTTGATGAGAAATGGTTGCAAGTGAACATGAATCCCTTGCAACATCATTTCCTAACAAGATCTAACCCATACACCAAGAAAAGAACAGAAAAATGAAGAAATAAGGTTGCTTACCTTGAAAACCCTGTAGAACCTTCAAAAAACTTGAAGAACAAGGCTTCAAAGCTTCCAAATCCACCTCCAAATGGACACAAATTCACTTAGGAAGCCTCCTCCTGTGGATTTGCACCTAAATCTAGGTTTTTCTCTTCAAAAAAACTGCAAACGGGGGGGAGAAAGGGGCCTGCGGTTTCCTGCGCTGCGAATGGGACTGTTCAGTCCCGATGCGCAGCGCATCGCCGACACCCTTTAAGGGTGTCGGGCGGATCGCGCCCGATGCGACAGTGCCGGGCCGGATCGCATCGCATCGGGCTCGATCCGCCTGCTAAGAAAGGATCCGGGCGCATCGGGCGAGTCGCGCATCGGATCCTCCCTGATCCGATGCGATTCGGGGGGATCGGCCCGGCTCGATCCGGCGCGCCAAACCTTGCCTTCGAGTAAGATTACCTGGAGGTGAGGAGACTACCCGGAGGTGAGGTTCCTCCAGGTAATCTTATTCAGAGGTGCCCCTACCTCTACCGGAGGTGAGGGACCTCCGAGTAGAATTGCCCGGAGGTAGCTACCTCCGAGCAGTCTACCCGGAGGTAGACCTCCCCTCCTTCAAATCCTATAAGGGGTGCCTCCGGGCAATTCCCTATAAATGGCCTCCTGTCCGAAGAAAAGGGGGCTCTTCGCAGGCGGATCGTCATAAAAGGCATACAGAGTTTTTGGAGAAATCGGCGAAGCTCTCGACGTAAAGTGTTCGTGTTCGACGAGAAACAAGATCGTCTCCAAATGTGATACTCCTATATAGTATATACCCCCCATGTCGAGCTAACTCCATGGGGGGGGAAAAATCTAAATGTTCATGTAATCCCCATGTCGAGCTAGCTCCATGGAGGTAAAATGTTTGTGTTCATATGTGCAAACCTCCATGTGGAGACTGCCCATGCAGAGACTCTGCTCAAGACACGTTCATATGTATATATCTCCATGTGAAGACCATGTGGTTATAAATACCATATGTGCTCATGGAGATCATGTGTTCGTGAAATGTTCATATGTGCAAGTCTCTATGTAGCGTTTCTGCCCATGCAGAAACTCTGTTTAAGGCACGTCTCATTCAAATGTCAAATAAATTCTTGGGTTCATACTCATTTGCTCTGCTAAAGTGCATGTTAAATTTGTAAATGGAGCACATGCTCCCTCTCAAATTTCGTTTCGTCCGTTAATACAAACATGTCTTTGTCTTTATAAAATAAGTCTCGTCTTTATTATCTAGGGTATTCGGATTCAATCCGATGTAAATTAACACCAATTCCGGTCGGTGGAGAAGGGCTCCAGCTTGCGAAACCCAAATCGTCTGATAAAATAAGCATGCAGAACAAATACACTAAATAGAGGCGCAATTGTTCAATAAATGGACACAAAAATGTCGCATCAAGCGAGTCTCAAATTTTCTGTTTAACAGATTGACACGCCTACGCATAAAATAATAATAATAATAAGAAGTATATGAATAACACATCATCATGCTCCATATTTTCATTACTCTTATTTTTAAGTCCCCTTAAATCCATAGTGATTCCTAAATCCTTCCACATGTTCCAACATTAGTATTGGTCAAAATCGATATTTTTAGCCGAAACCGATACGTTTTGGCCGAAACATATTGTTTCGGCCGAGACCGATCTGAAACCGGCTCAAAACACTGTAGTAAGTCCGAAACCATTAAAAATATTATTCTAATCAATTTCGCCAGTTTTGACTAGAACCAACTGAAACCAGATCAAAACCGGCCACTCTTAAGGCCGCCCCAGATGCTTGAGACTGGCCAAAACAAAACTGAAACCAAAACTGTATCGATTTTTGAGTTGACTGAAACCGATACTAACATCCTTGAGTAGGACACCTACTCGGGTCATGGAACAAACCCGGACAAGCTTACGCCTCACGACGCAACCACACTAGTCTCGCAGTCAGAAATACATTTCAACTGTAGCTCCACACTTGTCGTCTCGGTTAAGGAGAGGCTATGGAGACTACTCTCACACACCACCACCTACAGCCTGACAAAGTTACAATTCCATGCCTGTCTATCTTATTGGGTTTCGTGGCTTAAAGAGCGAGGCAAGTGAGAAGTAAATCAAGGACTAGTTGGGGACCCGTATATTTGTATAGCGTCCACTTCCCCAACTATAAGTACTCAAGCGATTGACAAACATAAGACACTCTCCCAAGCCATCTTTCCCCTTCCCTGGATGAGGGCACACCCTAGGGGAGTCCAAGGAGACGACACCAAACCTTAACAATGCACGCAACAGTGAGACTAACCTCGTTAGCACACACAGTGCAAGGTACACAATACTGGGGTGCCTGACTAGTGAACAGTGCAATGTAAATAACGTAGCATTCCTACAGAACAACTGAACTTAAGACATTCATAGGAACACGTTGCAAATAGTCCAAATTGCCATAACCCCAAAACACCCTTCACTATCTACATAGACGTTAGACACGCCCACAACAGTGCGCACGACTCGAGTTGTGCTACCCAAGACACCTACGACTAGGAAAGCCTAGTCGCGTGTAGGGATCGCCTTTGCGAACCTACGCGCCTTATCACAGTGAAACCCAATAAGAACAAGGATCCATACTATAAACTTTTCATGTAACTCCTTGCAGGGAATCAAAACTCGGCCAACTCGGGATCGGATCGCCCGAGTTGGCTCGGTTTTGGCCCCTCCGATCCGAGCCGGGGTAACCTGTCCGGTCCCCTGCGCTCGGATCGGTCGGACTCGGCTGGGCTCGGCGGGATCGCCGAGCCGGGCGGTCCGCCGCGGATCGGCCCGGACCGGGGCGATCCGCGGCCCAACGGCTAGTTCAGAACTAGCCGTTTTCTAGCCGTTGGGGACTGTTCCCCAACGGCCAGAAACGGCTCTTTGGAGCCTTTGGAGGCCTTGGGGGTCTATATAAACCCCCAAAGGCCCCCAATATGTTCTAAACTCAAGTTTTGAGTTCTCCTCCCCTCCTCTCAATATTTTGGGCATTCTCTCTCTCTCTCGGGCGCTATTTTGCACTATTTGGGAGGCGATCTCATCTTTCACACTCTTGGGATTCTTGTTCGACTATTCGGGCTCTCTCACACACACTCTTGGCCCGAACTCTTGGCTGCGATTCATCTCCCTCTCTCTCATCCGCAAAAAAAAATTATTTATTTTCTGTTTTATTATTATTTAACTTCTTTTTTTGTGTTGTAAGTGATGGCCGCCGAAGGTGGTGCTGCTCCGGCTCCCCATTCTTCAAGCAACCCTCCTAGCACCGATCCCGCTTGGGCTCATGGTATCGTTGTGGACATGGCTCGAAGGAAGGTCCAATGTAAATATTGTGACGGGTCTTATCGGGCGGCATATTTCGTTTGAAACAACATCTAGCGGGAATTAAAGGTGAGGTGGCACCATGCTCGAGAGTTTCTGCTGAAGTTCGAATGCAATTTTGCCAATATATGAAGGAGAAAGAGACATCCAAAGCAAACACTAGTAGAAGACGACAACAAATCCGGGAAGATTTATCTGCCCCTCCTCGAAGGTCCGTAGATTTACCAAGAGGGAGACAATTCTTTGATCTTGATCAAGATGAAGAAGGTTAGTAATTAGTTAACTTACTTTTGGAACATTTATTTTAGTTTAAGGCTTTAAGCACCCTCCGACCCTCATTCTATTTCTATCTCATATTATAGAACAATTTCGTCGGGCATCGGAAGCAAGTCGAAGGTCTAATGCGGAAGAGGACTATCTCCGACGTACCGGTCGTCACGTAGGTCAAGGTAGTGGCCATGGGGGTAGCGGACAAGGGAGTTCAAGTGCTGGAATGAGTTCAAATATACCTGAGGTTCCAGTGGATATCCCTAGAGACGGAGATCCTAGAGTGGGACCAATAGACCCATTTCTCACCAGGCGAAGGGAGAAGCAACCATCCATTTCTGCAGCATTCAAGAATTTGAAAATATGCAAGGAGAAGATAGGGAGAGCGACGTCAAGATGGTTCTTCTTCAACAGCATACCGGCTAATGCAGCAAAAGGACCATATTATGAGTCCATGATAGAGACTATTGGTGAAGTGGGCAAGGGGTGGAAGGCCCTACTTCATATGAAATCTACAACAAATACTTGGATATGGAGGTTGAAGATATGAAGGCATATGTTTCCACATTTGAACGAATATGGGATGAATATGGTTGCACGTTAATGTGCGATGGATGGACAGGTATGTACAAGTGTTTGGCTAGTTAACTGTTATTCACTTATTCATTAATAAGACATAGGTTTTAATTTTTCATATGGAATTGTGCAGGCATTACACGAAGAAGTATGATAAACTTCTTAATCTACTGCAAAGCAGGGACTGTTTTTTGGAAGTCGGTAGACGCTTCTGGCAAGGTGAAGAATGCGGACTACCTATTTCAGTTGATGGATGAGATGGTGCAGGAGATTGGAGAGAAAAGAATTGTCCAAGTGGTAACCGACAATGCAGCGGCTTTCAAGTTGGCGGGCCAAAAACTAATGGAGAAAAGGGAACACTTGTATTGGGTTCCTTGCTCCGCGCACTGCATTGACTTAATGCTAGAAGACATTTGTGAAGATCCAATGGTGGAAAATATGGTCAACAATGCAAGGTTCGTAACCACTTTCATCTACAACCACAACAACATATTGGACATCATGAGGACGCATACACATGGACGGGAGTTGCTTCGGCCAGCACCTACAAGGTTTGCATCCCAATATATTGCATTGGATAGCATAAATGGGCAACGTAGCAACCTTATTAGGATGGTAGCATCGGAAGAGTGGGAGAACTATATGTCCCGACATGCTCCTACACGGGTGAGGGAGAATGGAAAGAAGGTGACCGACATTATCCAATCAAAGCCATTTTGGAAGGGGGTCCAAAATGTGTTGAATGTAGTAGAACCGCTTGTTCGAGTGTTAAGGGCGGTAGATGGGGAGAGGAGATCCGAGATGGGTTACTTGTACGAGGCTATGGATCGAGCAAAGGAGCTTATCCAAATGAACAACAAAACAACGTATGCCAAGTGGTGGGAAATCGTAGATCGGCGATGGGAGCACACATTGCATCATGATCTTCATGCTGCAGGTAAGCATAACACTTCAACTATTGTGAATTGTGATTACATATTATTTACAACTCATGTTTTAACATTTATCTTCTACATGTAGGGCATTTCTTCAACCCCCAATACATGTATAGGACTGATGGGAGGAGGGAGAACTATGACAATTCCTCCGAAGTGTTGATTGGGGCCAAAAATGTAATCAAACAGATGCTAGACAATGAGGATAGGGCAATCATAGCATGCAAACAAATGCATGATTATAGACTTCAACTCTACCACTTTGGTACTAGCACGGCACAACGAGCTGCTCAGATTTTGAGTCCAGGTTAGAAGTTACTCATCATATTTATTTGCATGTAGAATGAGTTGGTTCTATTTTCTAACACATTATACATGCTTCATTTACAGCGGATTGGTGGTTGGATCATGGAAGAACTTATGGATATGAAGACTTGGCCTATGTAGCTATTCGGGTTTTAAGCCAAACAACGTCTGCCACAGGGTGTGAGAGAAACTGGAGCACATTTGGCTTGATCCACACAAAACAAAGAAACCGGTTGAAGTCTGCACGTCTTGAGAAGTTGGTATTTTGCCACTACAACATGAGATTGAAGCTTAAAAACCTCCAATTAATCAAGCAAGTTCAAGATAGAGAGAGATATAGATCCTCGGGGCAACAACAAGCTGAAGCAACTCCATCGGAGACAATAGATATAGAAGAAGTTTTTGAGGAGGAACATCCACTACATGCATGGGTAAATGCAAGCACTTCGGTTCAACCAGAGTTCGACCCGCATGATCGTGCATGGGCTGAAGGTAAATGACATTTACAATGTACATGCATCATTTATAAATTATTTATTTCTCATTTTAACATGTTTATGTCTCATTTAGGTGAGCTTGATGATGTGCCTTTGCTTCCGGAGTTCGAAACTCCCCCAGCCCCTAAACGCCAAAAGAAGACAGTGGGTGCAAGAGGAAGGAGCACGAAACATGGCATTAGCATTGCAGACTTGGACACGATCGAGGAAGATATAGATGATGAAACACCGGAGCCAAGCGATAATGTTCAATACCAAACTTCTAATGACTCGACATCGAAGACAAGTACTCCTAGTGAGGGATCCGATCATGGAGGAGATGTCCTAGTTGTCAGCAGTGTACCGCCACCGGCACCGCCACCCGACCCTATTGTATTCACCGGAGAGGAAGACTTCACCCATGCTACTCAAGATCAACATCATGGGAGTAGGGAAGGGAGGGAAGCACAAACCTCAAGTCAAAAATATGCACGAAAGGGGAAGAAAGTGGCATCTCAATTGCAAGGGCAAGGGCAAGGCCAAGGAGCATCCGAAGATTCGGGATACAATCCCAACTTCATTCCGCATAGACGGAATTGGTTAATGAAGAAGAAGAAGATGCAAGAGGAGTGGGAGCGTCAAGAAAAGCTACGGATGGAGTTTGAGACCATGGAGCAAGCGTCAGATACATCATCTTATGCTTCCACTGAAGGATATTACCAAGGGCAGGGAGGCTACTTGGGATATCCTCAATACCCGGATGCATCATATTACACCGGAGGTGGAGCATATGCACAATCCACTGAGTCCGATTCACATTCACATGACTCATATGAGTCATATGGCTCATATCAAGTGCCTGAAATACCAGGCTACACACCAATCACTATCATATATGCGAACACGGATGCCTATAGTCAATATTTGACTCAATATGAGGCATATTACCAACATTATATGTCTTGGACAGATTATGTAAACCTTATGTCCACACAATATAATGTACGATTCCAATAAATACAATTTTTCATGTATTTCAGTTCATAAATACAATGTTCATATATTTCCTATTTTTTCATATTTTTTCTATTTTTTTTTCAATTTTTTTAAGGGGGGCGATCCACCCCCTTTTGCTTGGCCAGACCCGGTCGGGCTCGGCCCGGATCGGCCGAGCCGGGCTCGGGATCGCCGGGTCGGATCGGTTTTGGGCCGACCGATCCGATCCCGATCCCCGAGATTTTGAACCTTGACTCCTTGTATAGGTGGAATGAAGCTACAAAAAGCATGGCATGGTGTGAATCCCAAAATTTATTCTAAAACATGCTTTCTAATTACATACAACATGGATATCATGCTTTGTACCTAAAAGTGGAAGATTCAAATCTTTAGAAACACAATGCAGTTTCAATCTTACACAATCCCTATCATATAACCTGCATGCAAACCATCCCTTACAAGAAACTTAGAATCACCCTACCACCTAGAAGCATGGTTTGCTGTGGCGGATCGAATCGGTCCGATTCGGCAAAATCGGATCCTATGAGGAGAAAGCCTGATTCACCCGATTCCCATGCGAATCGAACCGATTCCCATGCAAATCGGCCCAATTCGAGCGAATCGTGGTGGATCAGGAAAAACCCAATTCGCCGATGTGACGAACCTTGCCTAGAAGATCTCCACCCTTCAAGGGCCTTCAAGAGAAAAGACCAGCTCCTTCACACCAACAACTCCTCTAATCTCCTCCAAATCCACCTAGTTTGCTGGAAAAGTCCAATAGGGGTGTCTAGCCAGCGGACCCTCTTCTTTTATAAACTTCTGGTTTTCGAAACGCACACATATCTTTTGGTGCGATGCGAAACTTGCCATTACCTCCTTGAGCAATTAGGAACTTAATGCCACACGTCCTAGGGGCATGCCACGCATCCAAACACTTATCAATCCCCTCGCCACGAACCAAAACACGCCACTCAGTTTAAGTGTGTCTCTTAGTCGTGTTAACTGAGTTGAGTGCAATAGCAAAAAATGCCATCCAGAGTGCAAAAACTTCACCTAGACCACATTGGCCAAACCTTGACCAAAATAGCTGCACAACAGTACAAGGCTTTTTAAAGGCCACAACACCAGGTAAAGTCGATAACTAAGCATCCAAGAACCCCAAACACTACATCTCCCCCTCAGCCAAGAACAAAATGGTATCATCAGCATATTGCAAGTGTGAGATAGAGGAGCCACCTCTAGCACCTTGTAGAGCTGAGATGAGACCTGTTGCCTCCACCCTTAACCATACCCTACTCAATGCACACCAGGATAAAAAGAAGTGGGGATAGGTCACCTGCCTATGACCCCGACTACTGTGGAAGCGCAAGGATGGTTTCCCATTAATGAGAACAACAAAAACATGAGGAAATACATCTCTTCATCCAACCAATCCACCTTTCACCAAACATCCTTTCGAGAACATGCAACAAGCAATGTCAGTTAACCTTGTCATATGCCTTCTCGAAATCCAGCTTCATGACTAAACATTTTCCTTGACGCTGTCACAATGCGAACAAGCATTCATGCGTCACCAAAAAATTATCTTGAATATGTCTCCCTCTAATAAAAGCTCCCTGAAATTGGTTAAATCGATCCATAACTGAAATCATCCTGGTTGCCAACACCTTAGAGATAATCTTGTAAGTCCATTCAAAAGAATGATAGGCCGGAAATCTGAAAATTCTTTCACATCCTTCTTCTTAGCGATAAGAACAATGTTCGTTTTATTAACGCACAAGTGTGCTTTTCCCCCCGTGGAACTCCTTTATTGCTGCCATAAAATCACCTTTGATAATATGCCAACATTTCTAGAAGAAGGCCAATGCGAAGCCATCCGGTCCAAGAGCCTTTTCTCTAGCCAGCGAAAAACAGCCTGATATACCTCCTCCTCAAAGCACATCCGGTCTAACACACTGCTGACTCCAGAGGGAAACAGAGGCAGGAGATCCTCAGCTATTGTCGGCCTGCAAAAGTTCCCCTCTATGAATAGATTTCTCTCGCTTGCCCTCTGATTTCTTCATCCTATGTGAATGTAATGCCCCCCACCTTAATGTAGGAGATGGAGTTCGCCCTTCTTCTGCCAGATGCAATGCATTGAAAATCCGCTGTATTCCTGTCTCCCTCTTTAATCCATTTGTCTTTGGATATCTGTTTCCAGTAAATTTTTTTTATTGCCCAGAATTTCCTTGTATTGCTCCTTCAGAGAAACTCGAATAGCTCTGTCCTCATCCAAGAAGCCTGCCTCCTCCAAGCTATCCAGGCCATCAATGTGTTGTGAAATCTTGTTCTTCGCCACTCTCCCTGGGAGTGTTTTTGCTGCACCCCAGTCTCTCAAGCATGGAAAAGAAATAGATTGGATTGGCTCAGGAATTCGCTTGGGCTGATCTGGCTTTGGATCAAATAGGAATCGGTTGGGAATCAAACAGGGATCATTCGGATCAGCCATCAAGAATGTTCTGGTCTAGATCCGGATTGGCCGATTCTGCGAACCCTGCTCTCAAGGTATGAGCAGTGTGTCTCAGCCTCCTCACAAGAGTACCCATTGCTGAAGGGGCTGCATCCACAACATTCCAAGCCCTCGTGACCACATCCATAAAATCATTCTTTCTAACCCAGAACAACTCAAGCCTAAAATTGTGCCTCCTATCATGCCTGCGACTAATATTCAAAAGAATAGGCTTGTGGTCCGAAACCACTTTAGGCATCGGTGACACCTGCACATGAGAAAATGGTCTTTCCAGTTGACGGAGACTAGAAATCTATCCAATCTTGAGCAAGCAACCTCTGCTTTATGGTTGGACCATGTGTAGAAGCTGCTAGACATACCAACATCCATCAATGCTACGTCCTTGATGAAGGCAGAAAAATCCTCCATACACCCCTCATCAGAAGAAGCCCTAGTCCTCTCCATTGAATGGGTCACTGCATTAAAATCCCCGCCCAAACACTATGGCGTTCCTGAGGAATGAAGGTGAATTAAGTCTTCACACAACTATCTCTTATCCTCCCTAGCTTGGGGGACATAAATCCCACTGAAGACCCATGAGAAACCATCTTTGACTCCCTTGAAATGAACCGAGATGACCCAAATACTAACTACCCTATCACACTCAACTATCTCCACCTCAAATGAATTCCATAGAATGAGGATACTTCCGGGGACCGGAACTCCCCACCACAGGAGAAACAACCCCCCTATTACGACCTAGCTTCCCCAATTTCCCTCATGATGACACTCCATCCCCCTCCCACTTTGTCTCCTGCACACATTAGACGTCCACCTTGCACCTCCAAACCAGCCCTTCCTCTTCTCCACCCCACCTAACCCCCTAACATTCCATGACAGGATTCTCATCGAGAAATATGCGGCCATTTTTGGCAAGGTTTTTCAGAAATACCAAGGATTTGCATTTTTTTGTAAAATTTTCTGACAAACATCATTGATACAGTAATAATTTTTGATTTTTTTAATAAGTTGTGCTGCTTCCCTAGTGGTTGCAGGGATGGATCCTACTGTTGCTAACCAGGTTCAAAACCTTGCTGCACTCTTGATGCTTGGTGTGAAGGAAGGAATGCTGTAGCAGAACTCGGCATTGTCTCTGAAGGCTGAAGAGAAGAGATCTCGAAGGGATCCTGGAATGATGGGGAATAGTGCCAAACAATCATGATAGTTTACACTTAGAAAATCCCATTCCAGTCAGTATGATTACATTGACATAACACTATAAGAACCATGCAAAAACATGTTTACACATATATGACATGCTTTCTCAGATCTTGTAAACTCCTGAACATGTTAGGGAACTGTTGCTCTATGTCGTCCTTCCCTCCTCCTCTTCTTGTTTATCCTCTTACTTTATACTCCCCCACTCCTCCATTTCCCTCTTATTCTTGATCTCAGGAGAGTTTCTTTTTGGAACCTTGGAGAGAGAGAGATGCTGGACATCTCCCAAGAGATGGCAAACCATGGTGTCAAGTGCTTTACCCACTATGCCAAAGACATCTAAGTATCTAACAATAATAAATTAAGATGTTGGTATGATGTATAGTTGTATGATGCTTTGCTATCGAGAAGCCAATTGTTTTGCATAGTAGCAACTCATACTGTATGCTTGTATGATTGTGATATAAGGGCTTAACTTATCCAAAAATAGTAATTTAAATGAGTTTTCAAGACATGAAGACTTTTCGTGGTTATTTTGGTTTTTATATCATGTTCAGTGGTGCCTTATAGAGCACCTGATTTAATAAAAAATATGTTCTTTGACTTGGCATATTTTTCTCGCATGTGCAGTGATGATAAATTTCTGTAGTATATATTTGCCAATGAAACTTCCTGTTTTTACTGATCATGTACGGCTCAAGTGGCACTTGGGTTTTGGACCTTTTGGTAGCTAAAACTTTATATTTCTTGTTTGAAGTGCCTATATATTGTCATTAACAGGTTCCACTTCAGTTCAAAGAAATCCTTGACAACACAGTTGTTGCTGCAATATCTCATTCCTCGATACATGTAAGATTTGTTTGTATTGCTGTTATTTATTGTATCAATGTATGTTTTGTTCTGGATACGGCTCTGATGATTATGGTGATGAATGTATGCTTGTTCTATGCATCTTTGTTGTTGCTGTTACAGGCTGCTTCATGTGAAATTGCAACTGTACACTGTTATATCATTGAAGTTTAACTTGCCTTCTGATCCTTTTATATAATGTAGGATCTGCTGGAGACATTTGTTACTCAAACATGCTTTATATTGTTAGTTGGTTTAAAGAATATCTAGTACTCAGTTTTATCTTTCCAAAAATGTTTCAGAACATTGAGGATTCTTTTCATATTTTGCAACTTACCGTGTGTTCATGATTCTAATCATAATCATCAGAGCCTTATCCCATTATTTGGGGTTGGCTACATGAATTCTTTTCTGCCAAAAATTTCTATCAAGTGCTATAGTCGTGTTTAAGCTCAAGAAGTCCAAGGCTTTCCTAATAACATTGCACAATATCATTTTAGGCCTTCCCCTAGCTCTTTTGCTGGTATCCGCTAAGATTTTGTCACATCTTTTAACCGGCGCCGAGTTAGGGTGACGGTGCACGTGTCCAAACCTAAGTCTATTTTCTCTCATTTTTCTATCAATTGGAGCTATCCCCAAATCCTCACGGAAGTACTCATTCCTAATCTTATCTTTCTTAGTCTTACCACACATCCATCTCAGCATCCTCATCTCCGCCGCATACATTTTGTTAATGTATTCCTTTCGCACTGTCCAACACTCGGTACCATATAATAAAGCAGGTCTCACTGCCGTTTTATAAAACTTTCCTTTTAAGTTTCACTGATATACGACGATTATAGAGGACTCCTGATGCACTTCTCCATTTTTGTCAACCTGCCTTAATCCTGTGTGCCACATCGTCATAAATCTCCCAATTCTCTTGGATGATAGACCCTAAGTATCGAAAGCTGCTACTCTTAGGAATTTTTTGTCCATCAATTTGAACCATATCTTCCTATAACACCCTATTATTATTATTATTACAATGTATAAACTCTGACTTACTCCAACTGATTTTAAAACCTTTAAATTCCAAGGCATGCCTCCAAGTTTCTAGCTTAGCATTTAAACCATCAATATTCTCATCAATTAAGACAATATCATCCGCAAATAACATACACCAAGGGATATCATCATGTAATTGCTTAGTTACCTCGTCTATAACCAGAGCAAAGAGATACGGGTTTAGAGCAGAACCTTGATGCCAACCTACTGTGACTGAAAATTCACAAGTCTCTCCTACAACAGTTCTCACACTAGTAGTGGCACTCTCGTACATATCTTGGATCAAGTCAACATATCCTTGAGAAACTCCCTTCTTTGTTAATGTCCACCAAATCAAATCTCTGGGTACTCGATCTTATGCCTTCTCTAAATCAAGAAAAACCATATATAAATCTCTTCTCATCTCTCTATACTTTTCCATTAATTGCCGTAATAAGAAAATAGCTTATTGTTGTAGATCTACTGGGCATAAAACCAAATTGATTTTTGATACAGTAGTCATACATTACATTCGTTTCTTGATTACTCTTTCTCAAAGTTTCATAGTGTGACTCAAAAGTTTAATTCCACGGTAATTATTACAGTTTTGAATATCCCTTTTATTTTTATAGAAAGGAACCACAACACTTCTTCTCCATTCTTCTGGCATTCTCCGTTCCTTCAAAATTTTATTGAAAAATTTAGCTAACTACTTAATACCAATGTCTCCTAAGGCTTTCCACACTTCAATAGGTGTGGCATCCGATCCTAAGGCCTTGCCCAATTTCATTTTCCCTAAAGCATCACCCACTTCTGACATCTTAATACGCCTGAAATATTGATATTTATCACATTTTGTTGACTCATGATTCTCTTCTAAAGAGATCCTTAAAGCAATCTCCATTAAGTAATTTCTTAAAATAGCTACACCATCTCTCATTAACCTCTAGATCCTTAACTAAAACATTTTGATCTTCATCTTTAATGCAACAGACATTATCTAGATCTCTACTTTTCTCTCTCTCTTAATTTAGCAAGTTTAAATATATCTTTTTCACCCTCTCGGGTTCCTAGTTTATTATATAATTCTTTAAACACATTTGATTTAGCTTCACTAACTATTCTTTTAGCCTTTTTTTAGCTGTTTTATAAGCTTCTAAAGTTTAACTATTTTTGTTATTTTGCCGAGCCTTAAAACAATCTCTTTTAACTCTAATAGTATTTTGAATTTCCTCACTCCACCACCAAGTCTCTCTGTCTATATTCCTTTTGCCTTTAGAATTTAGATTCACCTAAGAGTTGTTTTGTTACATTCTTTATGTAATTTGCAACATTATTTCTCATTACATTAACATCTTGGTCTAAATTCCAAATAGTTTCTTTTACTAGATGATTTTTAAATGTTTTCAAAGTTTTACTTTTCAAATTCCACCACTTAATCTTAGAGCAATTATTTATGATGGTTTTTCTTTTAAATTTTTGGATAAGGACATCTATTACTAGTAACCTATGTTGTGGGGGCTAAACTCTCTCCAGGGATAACTTTGCAATCTTTACACAAAACTCTATCAGTCTTTCTAATAAGAAAATAGTCAATTTGACTCTTATGTGTACCACTCTTATATGTTATTAAGTGTTCGTCTCTCTTTTTAAAGAAGGTATTAGCAATTACTTGGTCATAGGCCATAACAAAATCAAGAATACTAGTGCCCATGTCATTTCTCTCGCCAAAGCCAAATCCTCCATGAATCCTGTCATATCCTCTATTATTTTTACTCACATGGCCATTAAGATCCCCACCGATAAAAATTCTTTTCACTAGGCATATTTTGGATCAATCTATCAATAGCCTCCCAAAATTGCTTTTTAATGCTCTCTTCTAAACCCACTTGTGGTGCATATGCACTAACTACATTCATAGTAACCTCACCTACAATAAGTTTTATCAAAATAAGTCTATCTCCCAGTCTATTAACTTCGACAACTTTCTCTTTTAAGTCTTTGTCTATTATTATAGCCACACCATTTCTAGAGTTACTAGTTCCTATATACCAAATTTTATAACCATCAATATCTTTAGCTTTAGATCCTTTCCACCTAGTTTCTTGTAGACATGCTATGCTAACCCTTCTATCCTTCATTAACTTAACCAACTCTAAACTCTTGCCCGTTAAGGTTCCTATATTCCAAGTAGTTAGACGGATCTTATGTTTTTGGACTAACTTCTTTACCTGTGTTCGCCCAACCCCACACGGGAATCCTTGCCTACTTGACACCGCAATCAGGCGCCTGTGCGGCGCGTCATTTCTGGGGAAAGCCCTAGCCAACCCTTGCTCACTTATCATTCCATCCGAGTTCCGATGTAATGCGTCGCTTCCGGGGAACGCCCTAGCATTAGCACAAATATTTAGATCTGAATTCATGTAAGGATTTGGCATTATTTTTACTGTTGGCTGTGAACCTAACACAAACCCTCCTCCTTTCTCACCTGGGCTTGGGACCGGCAATGGCGGAGTTGCGTTCATGATTCTAATCACTTAGGTAAATGTGAACTATTAAGAACTGAGTGCCTTTTAGATAATTAGTTTTTAGTAAGTGATGCGAAGGCAATTTGTTCTACATCATCAAAGGCGAGAAAGGTGCTCATTTAGGCGATGAGGTGAGGCGATTCATCACTTTGGGGCCTCTCTCCTTCCAATTTTACCTAGGCAATCCTATTGAAAGCCAGGATAGCCATGGTGAGCGCCTTTGCTCACCATACGCACCTACCTCATCCAACTCTCTCTGCTCACGATGCCTGCCATAGTGCCATGTACCAGCCCAGGCTCACCAAAGGTCCAAAGGGCCCATTATTTACCTGAACCCATAAGTTCATGTGAGATGATGTTCGCTCCAACTGATCCTATTTTGCCGCACCGGTGATTTTCAACCCTAGCACATCATACCCCTTGCTTTGTCAACACATGGAATCCTGAGTAGTTGATATAGCTTGTCCTGAGTAGTTAATGTTTCTGCTTTATCTTCTATTGTTGATGTGCTTTTTTTATGCTATAGTCTTCAGTAAATTTTGCTTACTCAATCACAGCCCTTTTTGGTTAGGTGCGTGTAGAAGCCTCCTTGACATTACGAACGTTGGCAGAGGTGGATCCTACTTGTGTTGGTGGTCTGATTTCCTATGGTGTGACAACATTGAATGCTTTGAGAGATAGTGCATCAATTGAAAAGGTGAGACAGTATCTATAGCTCCTTGAACTCATGCATCAATGATTGCTTGTGCTGCTTATCACATAATTACATTTCTTTTAGTTTTTTAGCGAATTTCTTTTTTTATACACTCAGAATTCCAATGATTATGAGAATCTTTATTGTGGTTTGTATTTGTGTGTGATTCCTGTTTGAATTCATAATGTATTTTCTGATGAAGATTACTACCTTTCGGTTTTTATAGATGGCCAACTTCTTTAATACACTGCCTTCTTTAGCTTTTATTTGCAAAAAATTGGAAATTGAAAGTTAGGACATTAGTAGAAAACACTATTGAGTCCTTAGAAGGTGGTGCTGATGGTGATTATGTTGGCCCAAGTAGCAAGCCCAAAAGGGGGGTGAATGGGTTGCTAAAGTCATTTCTAAAATTATAAAACTTAAACACTAAGATGTAAAGGTTAGTGTTAATGTGTAGCGGAAATAAATAAAAGCAATCACACAAGGAAACACATGGATTTATTCTGGTTTAGCACTGAGACACCTCAGGCTTACGTCCAGTCTCCAAGCAACAACTTGGGATTCCACTACCCAAGGGTGTAGTCCCCTTTATGGACAATTACACCCAGGACCCAGCAGCTGCTGGACTTCTCTTCAACCCGAAAAGGCACTAACCACCCTGATAACACAGGTCTTCCCTTCAACCCAAAAGGGGCAATCCCACCCTGCTCGCAGGTTGGTCTTCCCTTAAATAAGGGGCAATTGGCTGGTCTTCTCTCCTCACAAGAAGAGGAACAATTTTCAATCTCAAAGAGATTACAAAGGTTCCTAGACCAAGCCCAAGATAAGCAACAAATGGGGCTTGATTTGAGACAACACTAATTCTCTCTGAAGGAAGATTACAACAAGAGCACAGAGAGAGAAATGAAGAAAGCTAGAAAGAAATGGCTTCGATTCTCTGCTTTCTCTATTGGTTGAGGAAGGATGTAAGCGTTGATGTGCTCTCTAGGATTTTCTCATGCGGCAGGATTCTTTTATACACCCATGATAAACTATATTCCATCATTTGTAGCCCACCATCATCCAGCATTTGTTTATAACATTAGGTGGGTTGCGTGAAGAAAAAAGAGATTAAACCTGACCTGCTCTTGTTCTTTTATATTCTCCGATGTAATCTTTTAAAACATTATGTTTTACATTTTGTTGGATTTCCAACAGAATCTTCCTTCAATTCTAACAGTAGTAGAACTGGAGGGCCATAACTGACATTGTTATTTGTTCAAGGTATTAAGAATACAAAAATATGAAATATTATGCAGAAGATTTCAGGTTGTGTGTGTAATTATACCCGAAATAAATACACCTGATACAAACAAAGTGGAGAAGTTTCTTTTGCACAAGAAAAAAGCAACTGAATAAGAGGAGGAAAAATATGAGAATCTCTTTCTTCCAATTGGTGACATATAATATGAAGAATATGCCGCCTCTGATTGTCCTCCCTTAGAGATAATATGAAATTCAAAGCTTTGAAACAGGTATTTTAGATATAAGGTCTATTTCGTGGAAGATGATTTCAAAGCGCTTCTTTCTGATGTTCCAGCATTAAGCATGAGGGATGAGAAGCAGAAATTGAGATCTGTTGCCTCTCCAAGTTGAAGCTTTTACTCTCAGAAATAGTTCCACATTTCCTAAATAATCTTAACATTATTATGAAAGTTGGCAATAACACCCCAATTTTTGCTTTCTCTTTACTGAAGTGACAACAAATGGTGAGTTTTTTAATGTCCTCATCATAAAATCCACTGAAAATGCAGATGATGCCATGTATTTTCCAACTTCTGTACATTTGGTAACAAGCATTTTCTAAAAAGTCTAACTTCAAGTGGGATTTTGAGGTTTGATCTTGAAAACTTCTTTAAGTGACTGGAAGTGAATTTTCTCAAAGGCAAGTGGTTATAGGAAACCATGTAACTGATATCAGAACCACTTGCTCCTTCTGTGGAGAGGATTTCTAACTTGTTTCTTGTGTGCTTTTTCTTGCTGGAGGTTTGGTAGCAAGTCTTTGACAAGTTGGGAGTTAGATGTCATTTTCCAGGTGAGTTAGAGACCTATGCCTTTGATTGCATGGAATATGAGGAGTTCTTCCAGCAAATATAATGCCCACTGCAAATTGCCTCCAAGGAGCATGGATGTGAGTTTTGGCTGAAACGTTTCAGTTTCAGACCGGGGCGATCTGAAACCGGGGGTTGTTGCACTATAGCAACCTGAAACTTAAAAAATAATATTAAAATAATGGGTTTCGGACGAAACCAGGCTGGTTTCAGCCGGTTTCGGCCTGAAACCGGCCAAAACGGATATGAACTTTGCCTCTGAAATAGCCCATGTGGAGGGGGGCTGGGGGGAGCTTGAGAGAGGTGTTTTTGCTGCCAGTGAAGATCTTTCTGCCGTCGCCACCGCTCTTTCTTGCTGTTTGCACTGTAGAAATTTGAAGAATTTTGTAAGTATTTTGATTTTTATGCTTTCTTCTATAGAGTTGTATGCAATGGGTTTGGGTATAAGGAACATACAAGTCTTTTGTGCATGATTTAGGATAAATCCCCAAATTAGGACTTAATTAGTCTCTTAAATTTGGGGGTTTTGTGCAATTAGATGTGGCTAAGGTCAATTGAAGCTTAATTAAGCTTCATTGACTATTTTAGGGTTCAAACATGCTGCTAATTGCATTTCATGTTGTGTAATTGGGGTAAATTTCATAATTAGGTCATAATTAGGTATGAAAAATTAGGACTTTTTAATTAGGTATGTGTGGAACGCGGAAAAAATAAAAATCCTCCCCTCTTAGAGGGAGGAAAAGATATTTGTGGCAAGGTTCAGTTTGTTGTGGGTGTGCCAGTCTGTATAACAGACAAAATTTGAAATTCGCTTGATGTAAAAATTTGTATGTCCTTTCATTAGGCAATTGCACCAATATTTGGGGTATTTCTTCCGCGCATTTATTTATTTAGATGATTAGGGTTTCACGTACTAGACTTTTCCCCACCGACCGAAGTCGATGTTAATTTACATCGAGATGAACTCGAACACCTTTGATTCTCTGTCAAAGAACGCGTTTCGTCTCTATTTGTTGTGACAATGATGACCTTGATGGTCGCCCCTTGTGGGTACACATTCTTGCAAAGAAAATTCAAGACTTTATTCCTTGTACATGTATAATTTGAATTACAATTAGTCTTTCAAGACCTGTACAAGTGGTCCCAATTATATAATTGAGTCTTCAGAATTACATTTGGTTACGATCAGACCCTTTGAATTTTCTTCTGTCACGATCAGGCTGTTGACTTGAATCTTCATTATGACCGGACCGTTGGATTCGGACTTCAACACGATCAGATCGTTGGATTTGATCTTCATCACAATCGGACCATTGTATTCGGGCCTCATCACTATCAGATTGTTAGATTTGAGCTTCATCACGATCGGACCGTTGGATCGTCAAAATGATCATTATCGGTCCATCGCGTTTGCTCTGCGGTCACCATCATTCTTTTGACTATGATGAGACCTTTAAGTGGTCTTGTTGGATATGTTTGCACTTTTTACCCTTTTTGAGTATTTCTATAGTTTTCCACCCTTTCTAGGTATTTCTATAGTTTTCCACCCTTTTTGTGTATTTCTGTGATTTTTTACCCTTTTTGGGTTTTTATGCGATTTTCCACCATTTCTGGGCATTTCTACAATTTTCTACCCTTCATGGGTGTCTATGCAAATTTCCACCCTTTGTGGGCATTTCTACAGTTTTCCACCCTTTTTGGGCATTTCTATAGGTTATCTACCTTTTTGGGTGTTTCTATAATTTCTCTCTTTCTAGGTGTTTCTGTAGTTTTTCACCCTTTTTGGGCATTTATGGAATTTTCTACCCTTTTTGGGCTTTTCTGTAGTTTTCCACCCTTTCTAGGTCATTTATGTAGTTTCTTGTCTTTTCAGGACTTTCTGTGGTTTTTTTCCCTTTAAAGGGTATTTCTACAAATTTTCCACATCGGGGTGTTTCTTGAAGTATCAACCTCTATGATCAAAGAATTGAAAACTTGGCCAATATTGTCTTTTGAAAAAGAAACTCGGAGGAGATTTGAACAACATTATATCCATAACTGTTCAAGAGTTCCTTGCCATTTTCTGACATGTCTAAGAACCTTAGACATTTCTTGGCCTTTTCAGACCTCCTGCCATCGGCTGACGTCCTTGGGTTCTTCTGTCATTTCTTGACCTTCCCGAGCAGTCCCGGGCTTTTCCGTCATTGGTTGACTTTTCCTTAGGTGCTTCTACCATTTTTTAGCATTTTATGTCTTTTTTGTCATTTATTGACCTTCTTCGATATTTCCGCCATTTCTTTGCTTTTCCGAGCAGCCCGGGTATTTCCGTCATTGGTTAACTTTCCCCGAGTATCTCTTGCAAGTGAGATCAACCCAGGGCCCGACCCAGGAGAGCGCACGCTGCTTCAGGAAAGTGACATTATGCATACAACATGAACTGGACTTATTAGTCATTTCTTGACATCTCCAGGTTATTTCTACCATTTCTTTGACCTCCATGAGTGCTTCCGCCATTTCTTGGTCTGCTTGGACTTCTCTGCCATTTGCTGGCATTTTTGAGAATTCTTGGTATGCTTAGTCTTAAGTCGAACTCAAGAGAGCGCACGTCGCTTCATGGAAGTGACGTGGGTTCCACTCTATCGAGTTAGGCAAAGGTATGAGCTTTATGTGGTTTCCTCCTTTTGAGGGAACTTTTCTGCAATTTCCCTTTTTTTTCAGGGAGCTTTTTTATAATTTCTACTCTTCAGAGGGTATTTCTACAAATTTCTGCCCTTCAAGGACTTTCATGTAATTTTCCCTCAAATCGGGGGCTTCTGTGCAATTTTTTTGGCAGCAAGAGTTCTTTTCATTCATGCCAAAGCTTGACTTGTTCATTCATGGTCTTCAAGAGAACGCATGTGGAAAGATTGCCCTTTGGAGGGACGTATGTGCAATTCTCTATTCCTTCAAGTGGCTTTTGCAATTTTCTGTCCTTCCAGGGACACTTCTGCAAATTTCAGTCCTTTAAAGGACATTTCCATCACTTATAGGGCTGCAACCCGGTTGGGTTTGGAACCAGAAACACAGATTCCGATAACCAAAATATAGTTCCGATTCCGATAAAATTGGAATGGTTAATTTCGTTTTCGTTCTGATTCCAATAACATTACCAGAATCGAAATTCCGATAAGCTAAAGGTGCTTACCATGGTGTTATCTTTTGAATTTATGGATAATTTATCGGAATAATCGATACCGATTTCGATTATGTTTCAATTCCGATTCTGATTCCAATAACTTTTCGGAATATCCGACACCGATTTTGATAAGCTATCCATTTTTCAATTCCGAAACTGATAATTTTTATCGGAATCGGGTCGTAATATTGGAATATCAGGTTCCGCTTGCAGCTATAACTACTTCAGTCCTTTCGAGGACATTTCTGCAATTTTTGTTCTTTTTTGAACTTTTCTACAACTTTTCCCTCAAATAGGGATCAATTTGCAATTTTCCCTGTTGTAGGGGTATTTCTCCATATTCCCCCAACAATGGGGATATTTATGTACTTTTCTTCCAAATAGGGGGTATTTTTGTAATATCCAGACAGTAGAGGGACTTCCCTGCAATTCTTTGCACCATTCAGGGGCTTTTCTACAATTTTACACCCTTGTTGGGGTCAAGGTTTGATGCATCGGTGATTCGAACCATTTCTTAGTCGATTCTCTTGAACCTGGTCTTTTTTTGACAGATTCTTTGGTTTAGGCCTCTTATGAATATGTTTCATCACATTCGATGATATTTATGCCATGTATTGCTACATGAACATTTATTTACAATCAAAAAAATAATTAGAAGAGTGAAAATAATTGATACTCATTAACAGAAAGATATTATTGCACAAACTAAATACAAAGATCAAACTCTAAATCCAAATACAGAATACAATGACTCACTCTAATATCCCCAATGCCCCTACTGATATAGATCGTAACCATCTCATTGGGACTGGCTAGGCACTGACTGTGACTCATCTGACTGTGAGGGTAGCTCTCCAATAATGTGATAACCTTTTCTTTCAGACACAAAATTATGATACTCATCCCATGTTATCATGGCATGGTATCTCTGTCGAAACAACCTGAGATAATGGTCCCACATCTGGCAGCTGGGACGGACTACGTTCAATTGTGCCATTTGTACATCCTGCAAAGGAACAAAAACATGAATTGGAACAGGAATAGAAAATGCGGTAGGAGGATACATATATGGACCAAGGTAGCCTGTGATAGTGTACTCACTGTAGCCACTAGAGTAGTCTGTGCCAGTGGACTCGGGGTGATAGCTATGGCCGCCATAGGATCCAACAGACTCTTGTGTACTCGTCCTCTCGAAGTCTGATATCATAGTGTCGTAGCTATTGGAGTCCACTGCTGAACCTCCTGCATAACCGCCACGACTAAACTTTTGCCTTCTGTTATACTGCAGTGGGGCACCATGATTCGTATCTTGGGTTGCACCCCGAAAATAGTGCTCCTCGATAGCAACCTCCTCCTCCCTGACCACTATCACCACCTCCACCTCGACCTCCCTAAGGTGTGTCACCACCACCGCCACCTCCACCATTTGAAGAAGAACCACCTGCAAATGCAATATCATTTTATGGTTAGCACAAATACATCTGAGATAATGCATAATACAAAATGATGACCCACCAGTCGTCATGGAATCATGGGAGGCGCTATTGGGCAACCGGGGTGAATCCAACAGAGAAGGTGTGTCATCCTCTGCATTTGGATCCAAGGTATCTGCATTTGTTATTTCAAGTAGATCTTTAACTAGGGTAGCACATTTCTCGTCTTTCATGGATCCCCAATCACATAACCAACCCTTCTTTTTTTGTAGCGACCCTGGATTCTTATGCCCAATAAGGCTCCATATTTAGACCCGCCTTCAGTGATCGGACCGAAGTCTCGTAAGGAATTGCTCACACACGTGTCCAGTAAGAATATATAAAAGGCAACCACAAAAGTATAGATATAAGAAACTACATGCACTCATACTCAATAACCACAAATTACACTGTCCTAATACATCATTACATGTCCAAGAGAAAATTATAACTACTTGGGGCATACCTCGAGGGAGCCGAAGTTCACACAACAACAACTAAAGCTCAACTCACAGAAAATAAAGAGAGACAACAGGACCAAATAGAAACACCAGTCTGCTCAACAACTGAAACGACCCACACTGGCAAACCACCAACGAAAGGTAACAGAACTGACAACGAATAGTCATTCCACCATAAGCTGAAATAACGGAACACATCGGAAGACTACCTACAGAAGGGTACAACACAATAAGCGGAAGGTCCAGCGACATGACCTTCACGGAGCACAGCTCCACCTCAACACCTAAAAAGGTTGGCACATAGTGTGCCCCAACGATCAGCTACCCACAAGAGGTATAGGTACCTACAACCATAAGGTACCACAACTGAACTACAAACACAACTGTGCCACTAGTAAGGGCACACAACAAACGAATAGAAACCACAACCGGTGAGTCACTACTCACAGCCACGGCCACCAACAAAGCTCGAGTCGGAAGGAATGACGCCACCACGCAGGTAAAGACTATTGGTTCATGACTCCAATATCCAACCTGGACAATACAACACAAGAACTACCTCTTAGTCTCACAGTCAATGACGAAAGGTCCAACTGTGGCTCTACAACCACACTATAAAAGTCAAAGAACTGTGGAGACCAACCAACACCACTCTGCAGAGCAGCACCACGCTGTAGACTCATGTCTGGCACCTTTAGGGACTCTGGTCTGAGCTCTCTAGAGTGAGGCACTGGAAAACAAGACTAGCTGAGGACCAGTACATCTACTGATGTCCGTCCCCCAACCACGAGCGCGCTACAAGCGACCGAACACATCCACAACATACGAGTCGCTGCCCCATTGCGGTCTTTCCTTCAGCCTGACGTACAATTCAAACAAAGGAGTAAGGGTGTCCAGGAAGACAACACAGATCTTTACGATACACATAGTACCGGGACAAACCTAGAGCAACAACGTGCCTGACTCATAAAGAACCTGGGGTACTCGACTAGAGAGGCATTCTGGAATAGGCGTCGGACCACCAAACTCGGCAAACACACAAGCCACACAAAATACTTAACATATTCCTAAAACTTACATTTATAAGCCACGATATATCACATTTTAAACTTGCTTATCATTAGTCATTACATGACCTCTAATGCAACCATATACTGCTATACACTCAAACCATATAACCTTAGTATAATAACATAATTAACATGCTTAATGACACTTACTAACTAGCCACAACTCAATTCATTAATCCTATAACATGCTTTACCAACTCAAAAACACCACCAAACATCACCATAAAACCAAGGCTAGGTCCACACAAGACCATCACTGCCCAACTACCACTATACGCATCTCGGAACCTGAAACACGACGGACACAAACATCACCTCAAGAATTGCAATGACTTGACCGGACGTGATTATAAGAAGAACGCGACAGGGCCCAGTGTTGCGACATGAACGCGACGGCCCGGTACGTTGACTTCACACCAATTGGTAAAACCCTGACAGTCGGAGGTCAAATAGCAACGGCTCGATACATCGCGACCAAACCAATCGATTACCGACGCTCATGAACGTGACGGACCAAAGCGTCGCCTTCACGTCAATCGGTACAACCCAATCAATCCACCAGAAATGCGACCAACCAAAGCGACGCGTTCACAATGCGAACACGTGCGGTTAAACAGACGCGTTAAGAACGCGACAGACCAAGTCGTCACGTTCACAATAGAAACCCGACGGACCAAACGGTCGCTTTTTCAAGCAAAACCGTCGGACCCTATCTTCTTCTAGGAAACCATTCCAAACACCATATAAACTCACATATAAACTTTATAATTCGGAAACTAGACTACAACACACTATCATAGCATGATTTGCTAAGCTCCAAACCATTCGAATTAAATTAAATCACATTGGAAGTCTCCCTACCAACGTGAAGAACACCACACCGCCGGCGTGTTCACGCTACGGACGCTCTCGTCGCGTGGAAACTGTGCTAAGCAAACCTCCAGCAGTCGAAAACTCCGTAAATCGCCGCACAACAACTCCCCTTGGCCGAACTAGGCTTCCTCTGTTCTGTCTGGTCCGAAGCCACAATGTTAAAACTACAGTCAAAATCGTGACGTAGGAAGTCGTCGCGTCTAAAACACATTAAATACGACCGACCACACCGTTGCCAATCGAAGCTCAAAGCCTCACGCGTCACAAAGGCGGTTTCAAGAACGTGACGTAGGCAACCATCGCGTCGCGAATCACGACGTACCAACCCGACGTGTTCAAAACAACAACAACAATCGATCTGACAGTCGATTTGAAGAACGCAACGTGGGAAGCCGTCGTGTTCACAATGCGACGACTCCTTTTTCACCAGAAATCCTACAAGCTATATAGGCTAAAATCTAAGGCCCACAACACCCACACAACGTATGGGGACCACAACCAAGGCTCTATGATCACACATTGGCCAAGAGCACCACACTACAACTATTAAACTCAGATTCGAACGACCTATCATCTAAAAAGGAATGTCGTCCTCGACATTCAAAACAAAACCACGGCAAGCCGAACTATCACTTAAAAAAGAAATAAAGTCATTCACAAACAAGAAATGAAGCATTTCTTCTGCTCTTGCCATTCAAATCTTTCTGCTCTAACTAGTCCATGCTGCTCATTTCCTTACTCACTTTGCTTCCTTTTTCTCTCTAGTTCATTTCACAGCTTTTCTGCTCTGATTGACTCATTCTGCCTTTCTTTTACTTTACCGTTTAAGCAATTCTATCCTGCCATCGGCGCTTTATCTCCTTGGACTCAACCTGCTTCCACGTTTTCTTGACTATGTCTGCAACATTTCTTTCTGTGCTATTTTATTTGCTTAAAACCCTTTATCATAAATTACCGTCTGCGACTATTCTGCTATACTAAACTGTTTTTTGATCCATTAATTCTCGGTGTTGTCTTATCGTTGCTGTTCCATCATCTGCCTATCACTGCTGATTGTGATTGTGCTTTACCTTTATTCATATTCTCAACTGTCAGTTTCTTGAAGAAAATTAAAATACCATATCTGAATTTCTGCCTCTTTACTTCAACTGCTTATGCTGCTTTAAACTCATATCTTCTCAAGAATCACTGCCCCTCAAAGATCTCTAATTTTGCTTCAACCAACCAAATCTCTGATACTATATTTTTGAAAACATTATGGAATGCTTCCGCTGTGCCACTCTGATTACATTGGATACTTGTTAAAATGTTCCACAACTTTTTCTCTCATTATTGCCTTCAATCCTTTCCATTTCCACTATCATTCTGACTGTAGCTGAACCCAATTCTAATTTTACTCATTTACCAAAACCATCTTACTCAATTAATTACCACTGGAAGAAAATGTCTGAATTTTTGAACTGCTTTCTTTAATACTTCAATTTCATCTGTGCCACATTTTTCAATTCTGAATTCTGCCATATTGCTATTGTCATACCATGCTCTTCACTTACATCTCTTATTCTAAATAATATCCTCTCACTGACTAGTCAATTCGAATTCATAACTTTTCAAAATACTCATTCATTATGCTATAACACTGTACTCTCTCATCATATAATAAAACTGCTCAATCAACATTGTATATATACTGCCATTAATTCTACCGAACTCTCTCAATTATCTGCTGACTGACCCAAAATTCTTCACTGTCTATTGGTCAAAACTTTCCTTTTTATATTCTGCAATCTACTGACTTCAGAAATTTCAAACTCTATACATTCCTTATTCTTTCTATTCCATTATGCCATAATCTAATCTATTCACTATTCCTTAACTGATCTGTCTTTGCTTTTAATCAAATTTCGGAAATACCCTTACGAAAGAATATCTATACTCGACTAAATTACTTGCTCTTACTGAACATCACCTGAACCATCTGACTATAACCATTCTATAATCTGCCACATTCCTTCTTCTTCTGATTAATAATACTTAACTTTAACTTTACTGCCAATTGTATTGAACATAATACCTTCTCTGTAAAGTGCTTCCCTTAATTATTCCTTTATCTGGCTAATCTCATTGGACCATTCAAACTCTCTAATTCATATTGTAACTCTTCTTACTATGCAATTACTTTTCACTGAAACACTACCAAATCTAGAATCCAAATACTTATTTCTTTGAATACGATGCTCTGCCTGATTCTTCTGTTCCACACTGCTATTTTACAATCTCAATTTCTATCTTTCCAATTACCTAGTAATAACTGCTTCATTCTTAATTATTAATAACACCACTACTTCGATATATCCATTGATATCAATTCCACTCAAACCTTTTGTTATCTTAACAAAACTCTTATTCTTTCATAATCTGCATTTCTACTCTGCTCAGCCTGACATTTCTTATTTGCTTCTCAACTAACTTACCACTTTCTACTCTCACTTATATGGCTCTATCTTGCTCTTAACATTCTTGACTTCAGTCCTTTTCTAATACATACTTTACCTTTCTTTTACCACATACTGTACATGACTGTTAAACATCACTGATCTTATCTTTGATACTGCAATCCTTAACAAATCCTTCTGCTGAATTATCATTAACTGCCAGTTGCCAATCGAATAATCTTTCTTCAAAATTTTCAGAAAACTTAACTCAATACTCATCTTCCTTTATTCTTTCTTTAACAAATTGCTCACATCTGCACACACTTTTACTATTCCTTATACCAAACTTCCTATTACCATTATCTCTTGTACCAACATTATTCTCAAACCCACTGCTACAAACTATTATTTTTCCTGATCAACTATACATCTTCTGAAAACCAATTCTATTTATACAATCATCTCTATCTATCAGAACACTAATCATTTTCCTATGTGGCTTACTTTCCACCACGTATTAATATAACCATAAATACCTCAGGAATCTCTACTATAATTTCTTCAATTTCTATAACAAAAAACCTTCAAACAACTACATTTTCTGCTACAAACTAACATATTGATATAATCACATAAACTGTACCATCACTAACTACACCAATTCTCAGTAACCACTAGCAACTGCCAACCTCACAAACACATACACACAATTTACACACCGAAAACTCACCTAGAAACCACACAAAACCACAGACTTACTACTAGTAGTGGACATTAAACTATGTCTTGGGACATTGTAACCTTAATGTGTTTTCATATTCTAACTGGACCATGCTCTGATACCAGCTGTAGCAACCCTAGATTCTTATGCCCAATAAGACTCCATATCTAGACCCGCCTTCTGTGATCGGACCGAAGTCTCGCAAAGGATAGCTCATACACGTGTCTAGTAAGAATATAAAAGACAACCACAAGAGTATAAGATACAAGAAAGTACATGCACTCATACTCAATAACCACAAATTACACTGTCCCAATATATCATTACATGTTTAAGAGAAAAGTATAACTACTTGGGGCATATCTCGAGAGAGCCAAAGTTCACACAACAACAACTAAAGCTCAACTGTTGGTGGTACAAGTCTGCCACAACGTCACTGCGAGCCAAACATACGGCTAA
Source organism: Colocasia esculenta (assembly GCA_014218235.1). Taxonomy (NCBI): domain Eukaryota; kingdom Viridiplantae; phylum Streptophyta; class Magnoliopsida; order Alismatales; family Araceae; genus Colocasia; species Colocasia esculenta. Next base: position 6,476,905 of record CM024764.1, read on the forward strand.
CACCTGGAAAGAATTGTAAGGGAGTGAGCCTTAAAATTACAGGCTTAGCAGGGACCTCTCAAAAGAAACAACAAACCAGAAGCGCACAAAAGAAACAGAGACCTCAACCACAAAGGGTCTCACTGGTAACACAAGCAGGAGAATCACTGAAGTAAATACGTACTTGCAATAAACATAAATAAACTACATTTAAATATAAACACACTAGCTAACACAACTCGCAAAAATTAAAGGGAAACAACAGGACCAACACAGAAACACCAGTCCGCTCAGTAACTGAAACGACCTACGAGCCACACAGGCAAACCACTAACGAAAGGTAACAGAACTGACAATAAAGAGCCAGTCTACCATAAGCTGAAATAATGGAACACATTGGAAGACTACCCACAGAAGGGTATAACACAATAAGCGGATGGTCCTACAACATGACCTCCACGAAGTATAGCTCCACCTCAACACCTGAAAAGGTTGGCACACAGTGTGCCCCAACGACCAGCTACCCACAAAGGGTACATATACCTACAACCACGAGGTATCACAACTGAACCACAAACACAACTATGCCACTAGCAAGGGTATGCAACAAACGAATAGAAACCACAATTGGTGAGTCACCACCCACATCCACAGTCACCAGCAAAGCTCGAGTCGGAAGGAACGACGCCACCATACGGGTAATGACTACTAGTTCACGACGCCAGTATCCAACTCGGACAACACAGCACAAGAACTACCTCTCAGTCTTGCAGCCAAGGATGCAAGTTCCAACTGCGGCTCCACAACCACACCGTAAAAGCCAAAGAGCTATGGAGACCAACCAACACCACTCTGCAAACCACCACCACGCTGCAGACCCATGCCTGACACCTTTAGGGACTCTGGCCTGAGCTCTTGTGGTACGTAGAAATTTTCATCTTGGTTTGTTTTTTAGGGATGTTTGGGTTTGATTTGATTTTTATTTCTTTCTTTTGCCTTGCGGGACGTGCCAGTCTGTCTAGCAGACAGAAGATTAAAATCCGCGCAATGCGGAGAGAAAATTTGATGTCCATGGAATGGACAAGTGCGCCACTTTTAATTTGAACTTTATGGATTTTGCGATTTTTATTTATCAGGCGATTAGAGTAGTGTGTGCTGGACCCCTGTCTCCATCGATCAGAATCGATGTTTTGTTTACATCGGGTTAAAAGCCTTTGATGTTATTTTTACATCAGTTTTAACCCGAATACCATTGATAGCAAGGTCGAGAAAATATGCATTTTCTAGAAAATTGTAATACGATGTTTTTCCCTTTTTTCTTTATCTGACAAAATGGATTTTGATTTGAAAGGAAGGATTCGTTCCTTTGAAAAATGTATTTCAATTTTGAAAAGAAGTATGGATTTCTTTTGGGTTTTGAAATATGATTTGAGGAGATGTGCCGGTGTATACCCGTTAATTTATTTGAGTATTTGGAAATATTGATGCGCTTTGGATATGAAAAGGATTTTATTTTTGAAAAGGAGTATGAATTCCTTTTTGAGGATTTGACATATGATTTGAAAAATGAAGGGGTGTATGCCCGCGAATTTATTTGGTATTTGAGTATATTGTGAATTTTGGCAGCGCTCCCGCATAAGCAGAGCTATTGCGCGAATATATGAGTATAAATTTGATGGGCATATGATCGTATTGATTTTAGGGGAGAGTCCCTATATAGACAGGCTGTCCCCATGAAATACGCGCATATGAACATATGCATTTATGAACATATGGATATGCTTTTGGGTAGAACTCCCGCTTGGGCAGAGTTTCCTTTAAAAGACATATTCACATGAACCTATCATTTTGTGAACATATGGATATATTTCCAGCAGAACTTCCGTTTAGGCGGAGTTCCTCCTGGGAAGTACACACATATGAACACAACTTTTTGTGAATATATGGGTATGTTTCCAGACAGAACCTCTGCTTGGGCAGAGTTTTCTTTAGGAAATATATACATATAGGCACAATATTTGTGAATATAAGGATATATTTCCGGTAGAACCTCCGCTTGGGCAGAGTTTCCTTTAAGAAACATATACACATAAGCACAAAGTTGTGGACATATGAGTATGTTTTCGGGAAGAACCTCCGCTTAAACAGAGTTTCTTTAAGAAAACATATACGCATGAACACGGTATTGTGATTACATGGATATGTCCTCGGACAGAATCTCCGCTTGGGCGGAGTTTCTTTTAAGAAACATATACATATAAGCACAATGTTGTGAGCATATGAGTATGTCTTACGAAGAAGACGCAGACCCATACGAGCACAAACACTCACCCATCCCAGAGTCTTGCTCAACGGGCGGGGAGAACATGTGCATCTAAATGCTCATACCCTATAGAGTCTTGCTCAATATGGAGACATTTAGAGCACGAGAACAAGGGTATTTAAATACCATATATCTATAAAGTCTTGCTCGATATTGGAGGTATTTAAATCCCGAAGGATATTACCCCCACAGAGTCTTGCTCGATGTGGGGGTATGGACCGTATCATGATTTCTTTATGAAGCCCTCCATGGAGGCTAGCTCGGCATGGAGGGGGATGGGAGAGATGTCGATGCCGTATGAAGACGATCTCCCTTTCTTTGCGTTTGCCAAGATTGGATGCCTTTTCACCGGGCGGGGGAAGAGCCGATACCTTCACACCGAGCGGGGTCTTTGAAGAACAAGCGGGAAATTTTTGAGAAAGAGCTTCTTTTGCCCTTTTTCTTTTCAAAAGGACAGCATGAAAGCGTATCCCCTTTTTTAGATTTCAGCAAAAGGTTCTAAGAGAGGAGCCCCCTTCCATGGGGGGGGGGGTTACATGGCAATTTATAGGGGTTTAAGCCCCTTACATGCGTGGGATGGGAGTGGGACCCCCCCTTAACCGATGGAAGGCCCATCGGTTAAGGGCCTAATCGATGGGAGACCCATCGGTTAGGGGTTAGGGGAGAGCTCCCCTCCCAACCGATGAAGGGTCCATCGGTTGGGGGGGGGGGGGGGGAGTATGACGGACCACACCGTTCCGTTCAAACCCGTTAACCTGATAACGAGCTTGACACGGCTCCGCCTCCCGCGATCGGGCCGAAGCCTCGCAAGGGATATCATTCACAAACATCCGTAGAAATATAAAGGACCAACTGAACAAAAGTAACCATTCCAAAACACAAATATTTATAAGAAGTTACATAGCCAGTTTCTCAACCATAACCAGAACTAGTACAAAGAAAACCTGGAGCATACCCCGAGGTGTACAAAACCAGAAAAATTACACTGCTGGAGGTGGCACAGACCCTGCTCCACTACGGTGCGGCTCGGAACTAAAAGAAGGACGAGAAGCCTCCTGCTCTCCCTCACCTGAAAGGAGTAGGGGGAGGGTGAGCCTCGCAAGTCACTGGCTCAGTAGGGAAACTCCCCCAGAAACCGAGCAAACCACAACACGAGGAAGTAAGCAGGAAACTATGCTAGCAGTTTATATAACTACCTAAGCAGTTTATTAAAGCCGTAAACATACTTACCACCTGCTGACCTTAGAAACAGCTCTAATAAATAAACGGAAAACCCAAACAGGTGTACGAGCTAAAGTAGGTAAACGGCAAACTCGGCTCACGTAGCCTGGCTCGCGACACCAGCAACCGACCCGGACAAACACACTAGTCTACCTCTCAGTCTCGCAGCCACGGACGGAAGGTCCAGCTGCCGCTCCACTAAACCAACAAGAACTGTGGAGACTAATCAAACCACCACACCTACGGGTCACACACCCCGCAGGTCCATGCCTGGCACCTTTAGGGATTCTGGCCTAAGCTCCCTAAAGTGAGGCACTGGAAACAGGATTAGTTGGGGTCCAGTACATCTACTGGTGTCCGTCCCCCCAACCAAGAGAGCGCTACAAGTGACTACACAACAAACTCTCAAGTCACTGTCCCTGCCGTCTTTCCCTCAGCCAAACGACAACTCTCCCAGAGAGTGAGGGTGTCTAGGAAGACGACAAGACCCTGACGGTACCACTGTACCGGGACAAACCCCGAGCACACCCACGTGCCTGGCTCACCTCGGAACCTGGGGCTCCCAACTGAAGAGGTAACCACGGAAGGCGTAACACCACCTGCCACGCACACAGAAACACGTGCACACCACGTAAACCACGTGAACACGAGTGATTCCCAAAGCCACACTCGTGAGCCACCTGCTCACCATGTGAACCGTACCCACGAGTAGTACATTGGTGCCCATGCACCACCGCACACCTTTCTCAACACATCAGTGATCCGCATGCTGTGATGGAGAACATTTAACACAAATAAGCATACCAGTTCATGCATAAAACCCTTGATCGGCTGTTAACGCGACAGGTCGTAGGGTCGCCTTCAGGTCGCGACGTATCGCACCGCCGCGTTCAGAACGCGACAGCCCCTACCGTCGCCTTAGCAGATGAAGGAACCCTAACCGGATTCCTTCTCCGGAAAACCCTAGAAACCCTTATTACACCCGGTTCCAATCCATTTTACATGCTATTTGTGATACCCTAGCATGGTATCTAATGTAAGAAAGCTACTAAACATCACACACATCATGTTTACACGAATTCCACGAAGAAAACGGGTGGAATCCCCTACCTGCTGCAGAAAACCCTAAACCGACGATAATCCCGCGTTCCTCCCGCTCCACGCTTGATCCTTGCGGCGGGAACACGGCAAACCGTACCTCACGAACTCAAATCGCCCAGTAACCCTAGAGCAAACCCTCCCCTGGCCGAACTGAGCTTATGAAGCTCGGTTCTGCCAGGGTTTCTTAAAAACCCTCAGCGGTTCGAAACGCGACAGGTCTTCCGGTCGCGACCAGGTCGCGACGTACCTGGCCGTCGCGAACCTCTCGACGAACCGTCAAGCACAAGACACGTGCCGCACAAGCATACGACCTACTAAAACAGCGGTGATATTAACGCGACGTCCTTGAGTGTCGCGATAAGATCGCGACTTACCCCTCCGTCGCGACAAGGACAGAACACAGGCTGTCTGCTTATGCTCCAGCCAGTCAGTCCTCAACTCGAAGAACCTGTGTAAGAACCTGCTACACACCACATAGGCCACACACACTGGCCCTCACTGCACAGGGAATCCGAACAATCGTTACGCTATAGGGAGAGCCCCTCCAACCGATGGACAATCCATCGGTTGGGGGGGAGAACCCCCCAACCGATGGACCTTCCATCGGTTGGGGGTAAACACCCCTCCAACAGATGGGGGTTTCATCGGTTGGGGGTAAGTATCCCTCCCAACCGATGGAACCTCCATCGGTTGGGGGGAATTATCCTCTCAATCGATGGAAGTCCCATCGGTTGGGAGTTGGAAGGGGATTTTGCCTATAAATAGGCTCCCATATCCCCCATTCAAGGGGTGTTGGTGCTGCTGAAGTTCTGCTCCCTTCTTCAGAGTTTTGCTTGGCGAAGAGTTGGATTTGCAAATCCTTGGAGCCTTCGTTGCAAGCTTGTTCTTTGTACTTGTTCTTCATACTTGGTCTTATAGACCTTGTATTGCCGGATTTCCTCCGTGCCGTATCTTCCTTGAAGCGCTGTTCTTTCTTGAACTTTGGCTTGCCTGGAAGGCTTGCTACTGATTTAATAAATAAGCTCACTTCTTTAACTTGAAAGGCATTTGAATGCAATATTTCCTGAGCAACCATGGCGTTATTGTAAGCAATAATGATCTTTACTTCGCCTTTAAGTTACCCCTTAAAGGGAACTTCATCCTTATTACTTAAGCAACCAAAATGGGTTACCTAAGCAACCCTAAAAAGTTGCGGTGGATATCTACCAGTAACCAGAAGAAGTGCCAGGATCCATTTATAGTGGTCCAAACAGTTACTTAGGTAGCCCATTTTGGGTTGATTAAGTAATAAGGATGAACCCCCCTTTTAAGGGGTGCCTTAAGGGCAAAGTAAAGTTATTGCTTAAGGCAACCCCAGGGTTACTTAGGTAATAAGTGAATCCAAGTGCCCCCCAAGTTAAGGAAGGGAGCCTATTTATTCAGTCGGCAGCAAGCCCTCCAGGCAAGCCAAAGTTCAAGAAGGAACAATGCTTCAAGGGAGATATAGCACGGAAGAAATCCGACAGCACAAGGTCTATAAGACCAAGCACAAAGAACAAGTACAAAGAACGCTCACAACGGAAGCTCCAAGGATGTGCAAGTCCAACTCTTCAACGGGCAAAACTCCAAGGAGAAGAAGCAAAACTTCAGCAGCTCAACGCCCTTATAATGGGGCATGTGGGGGCCTATTTATAGGCAAAATCCCCTCCCCCAACCGATGGGGGGTACCATCGGTTGAGGGGTAAAACCCCAGCCGATGGACTTGTCCATTGGTTAAGGGGATAATACCCCCCAACCGATGGGGGGTACCATCGGTTGAGGGGTAATACCCCCAACCGATGGCCCTAACCATCGGTTGGAGGGGAATATCCCCCAACCGATGGTACCCACCACCGATTATGGGGATCCCCCCCCTCCAATCCATGGGGGGTACCATCGATTAAGGGGGGGCCCACCTCCCATGCACATGTTAAGGGGGGGCCAACCCCTATAAAAGGCCATGTACACCCCATTGGTAGGGGTCCCTTCCTCTTCCAGGTTCCCTTTTTGGGCTTCTGCTCTCCAAAAAAAGGGTGCTGTCCCCTCAAAAAAATTCAGAAAAAAGGGAAAAAGCTCTCTTTCTCAAAATTCCCCACTTGTTCTTCAAGTCTCCCGGCTCGGCGTGAAGGTATCGGCCCTTCCCCCGCTCGGTGCGAAGTGCGAAACATCTGATAAGCGCAAAGAAAGAGGGAGATCGCCTCTATACGACATCGACATCTCCCCCATCCCCTTCCATGTTGAGCTAGCCTCCATGGAGGGCCTCTCAAAGAAATCATAGTGCGGTCCATGCCCCCACATCGAGCAAGACTCTGTGGGGACTGGGGGTAATATCTTTCGGGGTTTAAATACCTTCCATATCGAGCAAGACTATATGGATATATGGTATTTAAATACCCTTGTTCTCGTGCTCTAAATGCCTCCATATTGAGCAAGACTCTATGGGTATGCGCATTTAGATGCATATGTTCTCCCCGCCCGTTGAGCAAGACTACGGGATGGGTGAGTGTTGTGCTTATATGTATATGTTTCTTAGAGGAGACTCTACCCAAGCGGAGGTTCTGCCCCAGAATGTATTCATATAATCACAATCTCGTGCTCATGTGTATATGTTTTCTTAAGGAAACTTTGTCTAAGCGGAGGTTCTGCCCGAAAACATACTCATATGTTCACAACTCTGTGCTTATATGTATATATTTCCTAAAGGAAACTCTGCCCAAGCTGAGGTTCTGCCGGAAACATGTCCATATACTCACAAATATTGTGCTTATATGTATATATTTCCTTAAAGGAAACTCTGCCCAAGCGGAGGTTCTGTCCGGAAAAATATCCATGTATTCACAAAAAGTTGTGTTCATATGCGTATGCTTTCTAAAAGGAATTCTGCCTAAATGGAGGTTCTGCCGAAAATATATCCATATGTTTACGGAAATATGTTCATGTGAATATGTCTTTTAAGGGAAGTTTTGCCTAAGCGGGGGTTCTGCCCAAAAGCATATTCATATGTCCATAAATATATATGTACATATGCGCGTATTTGATGGGGACACCCCGTCTATACAGGGATTCTCCCCTAAAAGTAAAAATAATCATATGTCCATCAAATTCATACTCATATATTCGCGCAATAACCTTGCCTATGCGGGAGCGTTGCCCAAATTCATAATATACTCAAAGTCCAAATAAAATTCACGGGCATACACCCGTTCATGTTTCAAACCATATATTAAATCCTCATCTATACTCATTTTCAAGATAAATCTTAAAGCAAACAATATGTCCAAATGCCAAATAGATTCACGGGTATACACACCCATTCTTTTTTCCAAATCATATTTCGAACTAAAAAAAAAGGGAATTCATACTCCCTTTAAAATGAGGCGCTTTCCTCGAAACAAATGCTCTCCTTCAAAACAAAATATTTCAAAGGAACAAATCCTTTCCTTCAAATCAAAATCCATTCTGTCTGATAAAATGGAAAAACATCGTATTATAATTTTCTGAAATGCATATTCTCTCGACTTCGCTATCAATGGTATTCGGGTTAAAACAGATGTTAAAATAACATCAAGGGCTTTTAACTCGATGTAAACAAAATATCGATTCCGATCGATGGAGACAGGGGTCCAGCACACGCTACTCTAATCGCCTGATGAATAAAAATCGCAGAACCCATAAAGTTCAAATTTAAAAGTGGCGCACTTGTTGTAACGTCGCGTGTTTTTCGGATCCTTATGGATCATGTGTGTAATGGTTGTAGTAGCCTTTGTGAGGCCAGCGTGGTTTGGATGTGTGGTGTGCGCAGGTTTGGCGCAGGTTCGGTCTTGAAACAAGATAGGACCTGCTGTAGCTAATTAGGGGTTGACGGCCAGGTGTGGTCGTTGACTGGTTTGACGTCCACCGAAGGTGACGTCAACCTTATGAACTTAACGTCGGACTTTGTGGACGTTTATTGTGGCGGTTCTCTAAGCGACATCCGGGTTGACGCCAACCTGTGCGACCTGCAGAATATAGGTCTACCCGAGGACAGTTACCTCACTCGGTTCTCCCTCTCCCTCGCTCTATTTTCATGTCCTTGCTTCCCCAGTGCTTCCAATGGTTGCAGAAGACTAGTTGGGGGTTCGTGGAACGAGTGGCGATGACCAATTGTGCCAGGAAACGCCAATGCGAGGCGTGATTCCCGTAGAAGCTCGCAGAGGATTTGGTGCGAATCGGGAGGATTTAGGAGGTTTAAGCGTGTCCTGAGGTAGGGGACGATCCCTTTAGTTCATTCTAATCGCTTTAATGTATTTTGAAAGCATGAAATGACGTGATAATAGCGTTTCTGGGAAGGAAGTGTTCCATGCGGGTTAATGGGTGGTTTGATTGATTTGAGTAGTGAAACATGCTGTTACGGTTTGGTTATAGTGTGTGGATCTCGATGGTTTCAGGACCGAGAATGCCTGTAGAATCGGTTTAGGGTTTCTGCAGAAACTGGAGTTGAGGAGCTTGGCGTCAACATCGATTGACGCCAGGTTCTTCAGCTGGGAGATTGACGACCGGATATCTTGCCGTTTACATCTCATCGACGACAGTCGATGTTGCCGCCAACATGCATTTATTTAAATGTTGCTATATTAAATATTTAAAGATAACGAGCGGTGTGTTGGCACCTGTGGTGCACTGGGTGCATGAGGTTTCTGTGACTAGAGTACAAAGTACAGCCCTAGCTAGTTCTTTACGTGTTTACGTGGTGTTCACGTGTGGTGAACTATCAGTGCACGAGGTTTGTACGAGACTTCACGTGGTTTGTGTGTGACGTGTACGTGGTTTTGTATACGTGGCGAGTAGTGCGACGCCTACCGTGGTTACCTCTCTAGTTGGGTGCCCCAAGTTCTCTGTGAGCCAACTGGAGAGGTAACCACGGTAGGCGTCGTACTACTTGCCATGTACACAAAACCACGTGCACGTCACACACAAACCACGTGAAGTCTTACGTAAACCGCGTGCACTAGTAGTGCACTACACGTGAACACCACGTAAACACGTAAAGAGCTAGCCAACTGCGTACTCAGTACGCTAGTCTCAGAAACTACAAGCACTGGGTGCACTACGATTATCGTTGCATCGCTCGTTACTAACAAATACTCAATATATCAATATTTAAACCAAAAGTATGCTGACGGCAACATCGACTGCCGTCGATGGGATATAAACGGCAAGGTACCTAGCCGTTAATCTCCCAGCTGAAGAACCTGGCGTCAAACAATGTTGACGCTAAGCTCCTCAACTCCATTTCCTGCAGAAACCCTAAACCGATTCTACAGGCATCCTTAGTCTCAAAACTATCGAGAAAACATGAGGAAATACTTCCTCTAACATGCATGAATTCTAGTTAACTCAAAACAGCATGTTTCTATTGTTAAATTGTTCAAACCACCCATGTACCCCGCATGGATACCATTACCCAAAAACAAAGTTTTCATGCAGATTCATGCTTTCCGATTGCATTATCACAACCTATAAGGACTAATGGGATCGTCCCCTACCTTAGAGTGCTATTAAACCTCCTAAATCCGTCCGTTCTTCACCGAATCCTCCGCAAGCTCCTACGATAATTGCACCACAGTTCGACGTTTCCTTGGCCGATTCGTCACCGCCTCACGTTCCACGATCCTCTAACCACTCTCCTGTGACTGTTGGAAGCTTTGAGAATGCTGGGGCGTGAAGCTAGGGCAAGGGAGAGGGAGATTGAGCTGAGGGAACTGCTCTCGGGTAGACTATATTCTGCAGGTCGCACAGGTTGGCGTCAATAAGGCTATCGCCAATCAGACCGCCAAGGCTAGACGTCCATATCCCTTGTCGCCAAGTTCATATAATAAACGTCAACTTACATGGACGCCAACAAGTCAACGACCACCCCTGGCCGCCAACTCCTACTCAACTGCAGCAGGTCCTATTTCATCTCAGGACCAAACCTGCACCACACCTACACACACCACACGACCAAACCACACTGGCCTCACAATGGCCATCACAACCATTACACGCATGATCCATAAGGATCCGAAAAACACGCGACGTTACATTTACATAGCCAAACTTTCATAAACTGAAAGAAAGTACAGGAGCCTGGGGCATACCCCGAGGTACAACGGAAGAAAGTAACCAACTAGCTACACTGCACTGCTGGAGGTGCTGACCCTGCACCGCTACGACGCGGCTCTGAACTGGACGACGGTTGAAAAACGTCCTCCTTGCCTTCACCTGTGGGGGTAGGGGTGAGCCTCGCTAGTCACTGACTCAGTAGGGAACTCCCCCAACACCGAGCAAACCTAACACAGGTACGAAAGCAGTAAACAGTACCAACAATTTATAGAACATCTAAGCAGGATGTGAAAGCTGTAAAAGTACTTACCGTCTGCCGACTACGAAAAACAATTGTAATAATTAAACGGCAAACTAGTACAAGTGTACGAGCCAAAGTAGAGACAGCCAAACACGAGCCACGTGAACTGGTTCGCGACACCAGAAACTGACTCGGACAAGCTAACACAGGTCTACCTCTCAGTCTCGCAGCCATGGACGAAAGGTCCAGCTACCGCTCAACGTGAAAAGGTCAAGCAACTGTGAAGACCAACTAAACACCACCACCTGCGGACCACACGGTCGCAGGCCCATGCCTGGCACCTCTAGAGACCCTGGCCTGGGCTCGCTAGAGTGAGGCATTGGAAAAGGACTAGCTGAGGACCAATGTCGACTACTGGTGTCCATACCCCCAACTACGAGCGCGCTACAAGTGACCAAAAACAAACACTAGAGTCACTGTCCCACTGTCGTCTTTCCCTCAGCCGGACATACAACTCAAGCAAAAGAGTGAGGGTGTCCAGGTCAGACGACACAGACCTCGACGGTACAACACAAGTACCGGGACAAAGCCCCGAGCTAACAGCCTGGTTCACAGAGAACCTGGGGCACCCAACTGGAGAGGTAACCACGGTAGGCGTCGTACTACTTGCCACGCACACAAAACCACGTGCACGTCACATACAAACCACGTGAAATGTCACGTAAACCTCTCGTAACGATGGTCCACTACACGTGAACCTAACAGTACTCGAGTGAACACCACGCAGCCATATATATGACTAGCTAACTACGTACTCTGTATGCTAGTCTCAGAAACCACGTGCACTCAGTACACCACAAGTGCCAATGCACCGCTTAATATTAATAAACACATTAAACCACGATAATCGGATAATCACATCCCGTAAGCCATGCACACACACATCCCTCGACTGAGGTCGCGACAGACCCTTGGGTCGCCTTCAGAAGGCGTCAACCCGACATGTCGCCTTAAGGATATGAACGTGACAGGTCGACCCGTCGCCTTCTAATCGCGACAGCACCCCCTGTCGCCTTAGCAGAGGAGAAACCCTAATCGAGTTCTCTCCTTCCAAGCACCTTTAATTCGTCATTTACATGCTTTAATGAAAATCTAGGCATGGTATTTAGCATGAATAAAGCATTAAACTGATCACTCTTGCGATTCCCCCGATTATTGCCCCGGAACGGGGAGAATTCACCTACCTTTGCGAAGAACGCGCGATATGATGCTTCCTCGGCGATCCTCACGCTCCACGCGAGCTTCTTATAGCGAAACCTCGCCGAAAACCGAGTTCTCCACCCGAAATAGCCCGGGAAACCCTCAACAGCTCCTCCCCCGGTCGAGCAGAACGTGTGAGAGTTCTGCCGGCTGGGGTTCTTTAAAAACCTGCTGCGGTTCGGAACGCGACGCATCGTTGCGTCGCCCCCTGAACGCGACGCACTAGGGTGTCGCCTTCCCGAACTTAACGCTCCCAATGCCCGCCACGTGGCGCACATGCACACGTCCAGCGCCAGAGGCGGTCACATGAACGCGACGCAGCGCTCTGTCGCGTTCAAGAACGCGACAGCCCCTCCTGTCGCGATGACAGGATAAAAACCGAGGGGTGCTACAACCTGCACTAACGGCCCGATAAGGCCCATACACACGTGCGCACACCATTCACGAACCACATTGGTCAACGTATGACCTCCACAACACTAAACAAAGGATCCATAAGGATCTGAAAAACGCGCGACGTTACATTATCCCTCTTGGCTCTTAGTGCATTGCAATGTTTGGGTATGAATATTTAATTTCTTCAGCATTTATTGTGTTTGTAATGTTTATGGTTGTGCAAGACTGCAAGTTTACTCTATGTTTATTGTTTAAATGTTTAACATGTATCTAATATTCTATTAACATGTCAAACACATATATCTAGCACTTCATCCAATTTTTTTCAATCTTAAATGCATGTCCTCTGATTTTTTTGGTGTTATGATGATTATATATATATATATATATTCTGAATTTTTCAATTTTTTTTAATTTTTTTCAATGAATTTTTTCTGTATTTTTTAATGTTCATTTTCAGGTTTCGGCCAGTTTCGACTGAAACCAAAACCGAAATGGTTTTGGTTTCGGACCGGTTGGAAACCGGTACCAAAAACGGTACCAACATCCTTTCCAAGGATCTCAACAAACAGCTTAGTGGTGATCACCACATGGCAAAGTTTTTTTATTCTTTATTTTTTAAAAAATTGTGGATTGTACTACTACGACATGACAAAGTTGTCTACTGAACTGTGATACACTATATTATTTATATTGCCGATTTCTCATACATAGCTTGACTAGGGACCCTATCGTTTTTAAAATGACTACTAAAGAGAGTTGAAATATTGTCCAAAACTTTGTCAACATGCAGCATTAGCAATGACAGCACAATCTTAACTTGATTGACTAATGCCCCGAAGTATCAACAAAGATATTTCTATGATTATCAACATCTTCCAGGTAGGAACTAATGTTATTTCGTACAGGGGCATCGTCTGAAAGTTGAGCTTGATTCGTTGCATGGACAAGCCACTGCACTGGCGGCACTTGTTTCCATCTCTCCCAGGTTGCTTCTTGGTTATCCGGCAAGGTAAGCATCTTCTCTCTAGAATGTGGGTCAGTTACTGTTTGATGTTCATTTTACCTCCTCCTTTCAACAAAGATGTTGTGTTTGTAGCCTTTTGCACTTGCCATATAAACTTTGATTTGAGATGGAGCTTGCTGAACTAATGAAAACGATGTTGATGATGCTGATGCTATCATGCTAATGTCAGGTCTTTAGACTCATTACCTTGATCCTTAATCACAGATTCATTGATTTTGCTGATTTCTTGATATAGTGGGCTTTAGAACGTGGTCTGCTGCCCGTGAAAAACTTGATTCAGTCTGATAGCTCTATAAGTTGGTCCTTTCTTTGTTCATTCCTGTTGAAGCCTGGATTCTATTTACTTATGGACTAAACTTGTAGAAAGGAGATATCAGAAGTCTCATGTCTCAACTACTTATCAGTCAGCATATCTTATTGTCATCCATATCATCATAGTCATAGATATGCAATAAATAGGTATTTACACAATTATGTTTATGTACAGTGAATTGCATATCTTTTACTTTCATGGTCCTCCTTATCTTGTTTCCTTGTCAGAATAAGTTGTACTCAAATCTTGGAACAGTTTTTATGTCAAGGTGAATCATGTGGTTGTCTGGTTTAACTCAGCCAAATTGCCAAGTGATATCTGTGATAACCCAGTCCAACACTTGTGAAGTAGTCTCCACTTTAGGTGAAGCCCACATTTTTTTGTCCCCAAAAGGCACCTCACAAGTTTTGGATGTGGCTTGCATTTATAGCCCAATAACTTTTTCCCCTATCAAGTTTCAGGTTTGTACCAGTCCCTGTGTACAGTCGTAGCTCCACATCATGGTGGCTCCATCTTGGCATATTTCCTCACATGTTTGGGTAGCCCTTTCCTCCTACATGACTTGTAATTGGATAGCTACGAGACCACTTCTGCGTTTGTCCATGAATTAACCCACTTCATATTGCATGGGTATTGCTTCCACACTACAATTTCACAGCCTGATCTTAGACCTTTGAAGTTTGAGGTATTAAACACTTGTGACCAAGTTTGCACGGTTTTGTTCCAAAAGGCACCTCACTAACTACGGATGTAGGCCTCATATACATAGTCTAACAACTTTTTTTTTATCTCTTAATATGGGACTAATTTGGTAAATCCTTGCCTGACCTCCATGCACAGTGGTAGTTCCATGTCATGGTTCCTCTACACCAACACATTTTCACCTAACTTCTGGTAGCCTGTTCATCTTGGTAGCCTTCTCCTCTTGCATAGCTCATGGATGGCAAAGTTGGCCGATTCGGGTTGGAATCGGCTTATGGAGACCCGATTTGGGGGGGGGGGATCACGACCCATCCACGATGTAAGGTGGAATCGGGGTGGATCGAATAGACCGATCCAGTTTGATTCCACGCGATCCACCTCGATTCCATCTGATATAGTCCGATTCCCTCGGCTTACCTTAATTACATCCGATCCCCTCCACTTACCTTATTTACCTTAATTGTCACTTTTTAGTTTCTTTTCAATTAGAAAGTGAAAATTCTCATGAGTTTAGGTAATGATAGCTTAGGTTTGACCAAATCCTGAGAGATCTCCAGCATACTAAGTGCTGTCAGTAGGAGAGTGGCTCTCTTGGAGAAGTCATATGTACGTTTGACTTTTTTTACCGGACTTTAGATTTTTAGTATTCTATTGGGTTTATTTGAATTATGAAATTTTTAGATATGCCAAATTATGAAAGATTAGAAAGTCGTTATTTTGATAGAACCACCAAAATAACAATTTTCTTCTTGGATGGGAGAGTTGACTTTTTATTTGTAAGAGATGATTTTTCTGATATTTTTATTTGTAAGTAAATGTTATATTTGCAGTTTCATTTACTTAACGTATTACATGTAAATAAAGTATCATAATTATCATTGCTCTGTATTGTAATATGAACATATATGCAACTAAACTATGGATATACCCCGATCCGACTTTGCCATCCATGGCATAGCTTGCATTGGGTCACTACAACATCTCAAAAGACTCAAAATTCAGTTTTATAATTGGAAGAAACCATAATTACCAACCTGGGGAATGAAAGGCAGAAATGACAGTGAGAAATGGCCTTTTAAAATAAGAAGAATAACAAGCAATTATATAGGTTTATATATTTAAGTAATTTTATATTGATTGTTAGTATTTATATTTACGTCTTTAAAATATAATATGATGTTTAAAAATATTTAAAGTTTTATTTATTAATAGACTGATAATGTGTATCCTATTTTGAAGAATATGTATATATTCTTTAATTTTTATACGATTTCTGTTTTTATAAGTTGTAACTTTTTTTTTCTAAAACTTTTACAACAATTGTACAATGTATTCTATTGAATTTGAATACTTCTGTTTTTTTTTGGAAGTTGGCCGAAGGGCCAAATTTCATTAGCCAAAAGGCAAAAGAAAAGCAAAAAGCTTACATAAGGAAAGAGAAAACCAGAAAAAATCAGAAGAAAGGTAAAGGGAGAGGGATGACCATCAAGATGATAGAAGCCCCTACCCCAAACCCAAAAAAAACCATCCAATTACAAGGTAAATTTCCTCCACCCCTTCAGCTGATCTAATAGGGCAGAAAGCTTGACTGGCTCTCCAGAGACACTAAGATGCCACTGATACACAAAAGAGATACAATCATTTAGAATAAGGAACAAGTTTTTGAACTCCTGGTTAAACAGCCTCTTATTCCTTTCCTTCCAGATTGACCAGAGCATCTCTGGTAAACACAGTTTCCAGAGGTGGTCCTCAACTCCTGTGGGTTTATACTTTGGCCAATAATCAATAAACTGATGCAAATTGAGGGGAACACAACATGTGACATTAATAGTCTTGAAGAACAGCTTCCATACAATTCTGAGAACTCCACAAGCATTGAACAGATGATCCAAATCCTCCTGGAAACATGCACAAAATATGCATTCTTTTCTCGACTCTTTTCTGAACATATTGACCCTGACCAAAGTAAATATCCTCTTCCAAGCAATTTTCCACATGAAGACTCTTTTCAAAGGTAACCCCTTATCCCACACTTGCTTATGCCATCTGACCTTCAACGGTTCAACCCTCCTTGAATAAGCAGACGGACCACTGATTTGACTGAAAACTTCCCAGACCTCTCCCATTTCCAAACTCTGCTATCCTCCATACCAGGGGATAACTTAGTGTTGTCAAGTACCTTAGATAGAAAAAGGAACTCACTAATCTCATCCTCCACCTAATTCCGTCTGAACCTTAAGTGCCATGACGAACCAGACTGAGTTTGGGACCAGAGATCAGCCAAAAAAACTTGAGATTGTGACACAGTGTTGAACAATCCCGGACATGAGAACATGAGAGGCTCATTGTTTAACCATGGGTCTTGCCACAATCTGATTCTCCGACCATCTCCCAACTGAAGCCTAGAAGAGCACAAGTAGAAATCTAAATTCCCTATAATGTGCTTCCAAATTGAGGATAAATTATTACTACTCAGTAACTGAGAACACCACCCATCCACATTCCACAAGTACTTCCTCTTAACTATACAGCTCCACAATGCCCCATCATTTACATCCAATTTCCACAGCCATTTCATGAGTAATGCATTATTAATAATCTCCATTGGCACTAGGCCCGCACCACCTTCTTCTTTCAACCTACACACCTTAGTCCAGGCAATAGGGTTAACACCATGCACTTCTAGCCCCTTACCTCTTCAGAAAAAAGCCGCTCTCGCCGATTCCAGTTTCTTGCAAATGCCCTTGGGGGTTTTAAATATGGACAAGAAATATAAAGGAAGGCTGGACAGCACCACCTTAGAAAGAATCCATCTTCCCCCAGCAGATAAGAGTCTGTCCTTCCACCCACTAATCCTGTCACTGAACTTCTTAACCATTCCATTCCAGTCTGAAATTCTCCGAGATCTATCAGACAAGGGCAACCCAAGATACTTAACAGGGAAACTCCCCCATTTCACACCCATGATCTGTTCAATCTGAACCCTGATGTTCTCATTTGCAATGTTCCCCACCAGCTCACTCTTACGGAAATTAATTTTCAAACCAGTCACCGACTCAAGAAGTCTGAGGAGGATCCTCAAATTAATGAGCTTGTCAAGGTTATTTGAGGAAAAAAGGATTATGTCATCAGCATACTGAAGGTGTGAAACTTCTAAACTCCCCCTTCCCACAGTAATTCCTTCAATTAACTCTGCCTGCCTTGCTTTCTTCCACATCTCACTCAAGACCTGCCCCAACAAAACAAACAATAAAGGGGATAACGGGTCACCCTGCCGCAGCCCTCTAGAACAGCCATAAAAGCCACATGGAGACCCATTAATGAGCACAGAAAATTTAGCCGATTGCACACAATGCCTGACCCATTCAATCCATCTATCCTTGAAACCCATCACCTTCATGACTCTGAACAGACATTTCCAATTAATCCTATCATATGCCTTTTCAAAGTCAAGTTTGAGTGACACATATTGTCTCTTGTTGATCCTCTGCTCATTGATGATAACATTCGTGGGCTGCCATGAAGTTATCCAAAATGAAACGTCCATTAATGAAAGCCGACTGGTTACCATCAATGAGATTTCCAATCACGTTCTTGAGCCGGCCAGCCATGGCCTTGGTGATGATTTTATACATAGAGTTCACCAAACTGATCGGCCTGTAGTCATTGATCGACTCTGCCCTAGCACACTTCGAAATAAGCACCAAGTGGGATTGAAATCTTTAATACTCAATGGTCTTGTCTGAAATTCTGACACTACCGCCATTATATCTGACTTGATAACTGTCCAAAATTGCTGAAAGAACCCCAATGAAAATCCATCTGGCCCAGGAGACCTATTAGGATCCATAGAAAACACAATATCCTTAATCTCCTCCTCACTAAAGGGTCTAATCAGATCCCCCGCATCTTGATCTGAGAGTTTAGAGAAAAACTCATGACCAATCTGCGGCCTCCAAGGCTCCTCCTCCCTAAACAAACCCTGAAAATGATTCACCACTTCCCTTTGTAAAGTCTCCATATCCTCAAACAATCTATCATTGATTTTGATTGTGTCCATAGTAATCCTTCTCTTTTTAATGGTAGCCATGGCATGAAAATACGCCGTGTTTTTGTCTCCCTCTCTTAACCACTTTTCTTTCGCCCTCTGCTTCCACTTTATCTCCTCTTGTTTTGCTAATACCTCATATTGATTCTTAGCCTCGCTCCACTGCATACTCTCTTCCTCAGATAAGCTACCTTGGTCATTTCGAACGTCAAAATACACAATTCTATCCAGAAGCTCTTGTCTAAGCTCAGCTGCTTTACCAAAGATGTTGCTGCTCCAAACCTTCATTTTCCTTCTAACCCACCTCAACTTACCAAGCAGAGACAAACTTGCACATTGTTCAGATGGTGCTTCATGCCACCATGTGGATACCAAGTTTCTGAAATCTTCCTGCAAATACCATGACGTTTCATATCTGAATACTCTTATTATGTTTCTTCAGATGAGTTGTACATAACAGCAGTGGGATGTGATCAGACATCAACCTGGGGAGGGCCCTTACAACAGCAAAATTAAATTTCTGTTGCGACAGAGAATTGATGAAAATCCTGTTGAGTTTGGATTTAGATTTTCTCGCCCTATCACCCACCCAAGTAAAAAAGATTGAGTTCATCTGCATCCCAATTAGGCCTGCTGCCTGTACCCATTCCTCAAATAAAACCATCTCCTGTGACCAAGTCAACTGGTTAATTCTTTCTCCCGGGGCCCTTACTGCATTGAAGTCGCCTTGGACACAGGAAGGCCTGTTAACTTCCCTAGAAAGGGACTGCAGCTCATTAAAGACAAGCACCTTCTGTTCCTGCAAAACTGGCCCATAAACCCTAGTAAACCACCAAACAAAATCATCTCTCTTATTCTTCAGTTTGACTGCGATACTAAATTGTAGCACTTGCTGTTCACAGCAGTCCAAAATATCTGTATCCCACATAATAAGAATCCCCCCTTTAGCACCCTGTGCTGGCTTATGACACCATCCCTGTAATCTGCCACCGCCCAACTTCCGAGCATCTTCCAAGCTGAAATCTTCTAATTTTGACTCCTGAATACATAACAAAGACAATTTAAGCTTATTCACCATCAAATTAATCTCCCTCTTCTTCTCATCCCTATTAATCCCTCTGCCACTCCAAGACATAATATTCATTAATAACTGACGAGAACACCTATGCCCTTGGGTCTCTGAGACCTAAGGCCCTCTGTTATTTTGTTATTCTATACATACAAAAGCTCCCTCCTGCCTATTTTCAGACCACCTCCTGACCCTGTCCTCTTAAGGCTAAGCTGTAGATTCAAGTCCCTTCGCATTTTCCTAAATGCCTTCCTGACATATTCTTCCTTACCTTCAAACATTATCCCAACCAAGCAGCCCACCTGTTTAATCAGATCATCAGACCACTGTTCTGCAGCACAATCAAGCTCAGCCAATGGAAGTTATGGAACCACCTGTTCAAAACACTGCTGTGAAAACCCCTCAGAGCCATGCCCCACCCATAAGACCATTGCTCTATTTTCAACATCTAGGGATCCCGCCGTAGCCACAGAAGACGCCTCCTGTCTGACTTTGTCATCGTAGAAGGCCCAACTAGCATCCTTAGTGGGAACTAGGCACAAAGTAGAAGCACCCACACCCCTACCGCAACAAGAGGGAGACCGAGGGGCTTCGCTTCTACGGAGTCCCCTGAGCTCACCGGCGGAGCTTCTACATTAGTCCTCACCCCATCAGCATCCCCAGCAGCCAGGCTGTCATCTTGGATAACCACCAAGCTCGAAGAGTCAGAATCCACAACCCCGACGTATGGAACTGGCGGAGGAAACCAATCCTCGCCCAACTCCGTAGCAGTACCATCCTCACCCTGAACAGAGGAGTCCCCGCCTCCAGATGCCTCTTCAATGGTGAATGAGAGCTCCCCTGGACTCCGCTTGATCGGCTGCCCTAGAGAGCAGCCCTGTCGCTTCCGCCCCGCCTTCGGTCGCTTCAGACCTGTCGGCAGACGCATCGGGCTACCAGTCGGGGAAGTCGGGTCAGGAAGAAGCACAGGATCCGGGCACGAGATACTCGGTTCGATGCCCAAAATATCTTTACCAGAAATACCCGACCCAAATAACTTACCCGATAGACCCAAAGTATCTGACCCAGAGGACTTACCCAAAGGACCGCCAGTAATGGACGATCCAACCGACTTACCCGGAAAACCCTTAGCACCCATTGGCCCGAAGTCCAGCCGTTGAACCCGCAACTGTTCATCTTCCCTGCCCGGATTTGAATAGGCGCCAAACGCTTCGAGCACCGGACCCTCTTTCACCGAAATAGGACAGCTCTCCTTCACCCGCGGCATCGAGCCATGCCTACTGCCTATACCCAGCCTTTTGACTGACTTATTAGGGCCTGACTTAACTCCCTGCATACGCAAAGGCAGCAGACTGGATGGTCCACTGGCCGTAGATACACCATCACCCACTTCTGACAGTCCCAAAGCATCATCGACCATACCAGCCTCCTTTGAGGGTCCAGTTCGCATTGCCTCGACCCTCGAGCTCTGATTATGCAGGATACCTTCCTTCTTCTGCTTTGCCTTGAAACAGGCCGCCACCTATGCCCACGTCCAGTCTTGGACCGGAGCTCTGTTCGACTCTACTTTCCCCAACTCCACCTGGAAAGAGACCCGAAACTTCTTGCCTCCAACTTTAATGAGTTGATCCTTTGGAATATTAGCCAAGGATTCCACCTCAACCAACATCCTAGTAAACTTCAGGTTGCAGCCGTTCAGAGTCTCTCTGTCAATCTTCTTGAGCACTCCAAAAGGCGCAACAATGGCATGGAATGACTCCACATTCCAAATGTGCAAGGGGATACCAAGAACTCTACACCACAGAAGTTTTTCGACGGGAACTAATTCTGTAGCACATTCCACTGACCACTGCCTCCAGATAATGGTTAAGCTCTTCCGCCGGAAGGTCCCGACTGAGACACAATAGTCCTTCCAAGCTTTGTGAGGGAACTCTACTAGGAAGGAGCCATCATGCAGCTGCCTGATCCCCCAGAACTTCACCGGCCACCTCTGTTTAAGAAAATTTACCACCTCAGAGTACTTATCTGGCCCAGCTCCTAGAACCACAGCCACACCACAAGCACCCAATCTAGCCCAGTCTTTCTTGACAAACGGTGACCAGGGCACATCCACTACCCTCTGTAACCCCTTCTCTCTGACCCCAACAGGCTCAGGAGGCACTTTTCCTTGATCGGGAAGGCAAGCCTCCAGGCATTGCAGGGCCACCGACCGACAGGCTAAGCTTCTATGACCCACCCCCTTGCATCTGAAACACTTGACTGCATTCCTACATGCAGAAGCTCTGTGGCCCTTCTCCAGGCACTTAAAACAGGAGCCAGAAGGAGGAGAAAACTCGTCTATTGGCTGGGAACACCCTTATCTGGCATAACCTTCCTAGAATACTCATCTGGTCTCCTCTCCACCCACCTCAATCCAACCATTTTCCCAGTTGCCCGCCATGAAGGTAACTACCCCCTGACCACTGACACCACCCCCCCGGGGAGCAGGAGGAGCCAAGAGAAGAGGCCGCCAAGGAGGGGAGTCCTCTCCGGCAGTGGCTAAACCAGGCCCCGTCGCCCCGGAGCGATGAGAAACTCTTGGTGGCGCCTAGGCTCCCACCCAAACTCCCAGAGCTTCTCACTCTAGAAACGGCTAGAGAGATAAATTTGGATACTTCTGTAATTTGGTTCTGTTGATTATTGTTAACTTGGGAGGGCATTTTATAAATTTGCCAACCTTTTAATTCTAAACCTAAGCCTGCTGATGGCGAGGGCTTCTTCCAAGCAAGGTTGGCTGGCATGTAGATCTGGCATGTCTCATTCTAGCGCTGGGGTGGTGTGGATCAGCCAAACAGTGGTGACTCTCTCTGTTTCCGTCCTTCTAAAGGATGTTGTCAATGAGAAGTGCCCATTTATTGGTGGTGACTTTCTCCAACTTGGCTGACCTGGACCATGGCTCAGGTACCTTTTGGAAGTATGGTTGTGGGTTTTGGCGAAAACCGAAACGTTTCGGTTTCGGCCTTGACCAATCCGAAATCAATCCGATAACTTTAAAGATAATAACATTTAAATGGTTTTGGGCGAAACCCGAAACCGTTTTGCCCAGTTTTGGCCCGAAACTGCCAAAACTGGCCGATTCATGTTCTGCTGCCCTTCATGTATATAATATGTTATGGATTCCCTTCACATGTACATAGTGCCTTATTTACCCGAACTTGTAAATAAGGCACTATTACAAGTAAATGTTAGTATTTGTAGTTTCATTTACTTAAGATATTACATGTAAATAAGAAAGTACCCCCCATTTGAATCCAATAAAAATATTAAAAAAATCATATCTCTTATCAATAAAAAGTCAACTTTCTCATCTAAGAAGAAAATCACGATTTTGGTGATTCCTTCAAATAGTGTCCTTCTAATCCCTCATAATTTGGTCTATCTAAAAATTTCATAATTAAAATAAATCCCATAGAACACTAAAAATCTAGTCTGGTGAAAAAGTCAAACGTGCATGTGACTTCTCTAAGGGAGTCACTGTCCTACTGATTAGCATGAGATTTTTTCACCGGACTTTAGACTTTTAGTGTTCCATGAGATTTATTTGAATTATGAAATTCTTAGATAGACCAAATTATGAGGGATTAGAAAGACACTATTTTGATGGAATTACCAAAATCACGATTTTCTTTTTGGATGAGATAGTTGACGTTTATTGGTAAGAGAGATGATTTTTTTTGATATTTTTATTGGATTCAAATGGGGGGTAGTTGCTTATTTACATGCAATATCTTAAGTAAATGAAACTATAAATACTAAGATTTAGTTAAATGATGTTCAGGTAAATAACCATGCCTCGAGATGATGTTCAAGTAAAACTGCAATTTGTTATTAATGCTATTTATTTACATTCAAATGCATGTCTACTGATTTTGATGATGTTTTGGTAATTTTTATACTATTTCTGATTTTTTCCTGATTTGTTTTCATATTTTTAATGGGTTTTTGCAGGTTTCGACTGGTTTCGGCCGAAACCGAAATCGAAACGGTTTTGGTTAAAGACCCAGCCGAAACCGAGATTCCCATCCTTGTTTGGAACAAGACAACTCGATTGAGACAATTCAGGTTGCGCTGATATGGGAAACCATGCTCCCAAACCCTCCTAGACCTTGCAGGTCATGTGCCACCTTGTGGTCACAGGCTGTTGTCTCTTGTCAACCTTGCTTACACGGGCTGTCATCAATCTCATCAGCATGACACACCACACATCCCTACCTTTGGCCCTGCCCACACTATGCGATCCCTGTCACCATTGGTCTACTTAGGCACTGGTTCACTACCGTCAAACCTGTTCCTCCCTCAATCGTGCTGCCCCTATTTTTAAGAGTTTCCAAATCATCACTTTGGTTTCCCGAATGAATTTCCTGAGAAAGAGTATTTCCCACTTTTGGGGAACATTTCTATGCAATTATTGGAAAAACACAGTTTTTGACATCAGGAATAGGATTTACACTCATGGTGAAGGCATACTAGTGAAAGAGTGAATTTGTTACTCTAAACATGATGCTTCTTCCCGTTGATTTTTCCTCTTTTTAAAAAACATGCTCTTGAATGTGCACATTTGTTTATTACTCTATAATTTAAACTAAAATAGAGCAGAAGCAAGCACAGAGAGAGTAGCATTCCATTAAGAGAACCATTAGAAAATCAAGATTTTGGAAAGTGAGGGAAGAATTGCAAAGTCTATGTTTTTTAGGGTTTTCATTTAGTTCTTTAATCCTTTATGCGTTTATTTTATTTTTTCCTTTTAGTAGTGGTATTCATGTAATTGTTTTTTTTTTGATAGGTAAGTGTGTGGGAATGGGGAATTGAACCTAAGACCTAATTGTACTTTGGAGGGCCTTAACTATTGAGCCACTCCTTGTATGCGGTATTCGTATGATTGTTCTATTCAAGTTCATACAAGTACAGATTTTAAAGATTGCCCTAGGAGAAGACCCACTAGTTCTCTTTTGTGTTATCGAAGCAGTAACCATCTTGGAAGCAATATTCCTCTTCCCCTCTGCTTGGAAGCATCTCCCCACCCAGTTGCAGCCCTTTCTCTCTCTTTTTTCCTAGCTACACCCTTCTCTTGGGTGTTTTCTGTGACCTGTCCCCCATGGTAGCTTCTTTCCTCTCTGGCTATCTCTTCTCTTCAGGCGTCTCCTGTTTTCTAGTGGTTTTTTTTGCGCTAGAAATCCATCATGGGGTGAGAA
This sequence comes from Colocasia esculenta, assembly GCA_014218235.1. NCBI lineage: Eukaryota > Viridiplantae > Streptophyta > Magnoliopsida > Alismatales > Araceae > Colocasia > Colocasia esculenta. Next base: position 6,501,918 of record CM024764.1, read on the forward strand.
GTCTCCATAGAACTTGGTTCACATGGTAGGTTGCCAACCTGTGATAAGTTATCCAGGGTGTTCCCTAATGTTCCAACTTTATGCAGTCTTTGTGGGGTTGGGGAGGAGAGCTTGGACCATCTTCTAACAGCCTGCTCATACACTAAAATGATTTGGAATGAAATTGGGCACTGTATTCAGACTGTCATCCCATCTTTTACTGGTGCGAAGGAGTTAGTATTGGGCTGGAACAGGAATTTTCATTTGAAGGCTGATGGGGTGGTGTGGTGGATCATTTTGCACGCCACTATTTGGGCCATATGGATTGAAAGAAACAACAGAATTTTCAGGAGAGAAGCTAGGAATGAAGAAACCGTGTTACAAGGGATTAAGAGTAATGTTTTGGCTTGGGCTAAATTATTAGGTCACTTTGAGAGTCCTCATTCTCCTCTCCTTTTGTTCATGGGGAGGTGAGGTTGTTTATTTTGGGTTGTTTGAACTGGAGAGAGGGCTTTTGTTTGGAGGTCTTTTTGTTGCTATGCCTCTACTCTTGTACATTCTTCCTAATTCCTATTTCAATATACTTTGTGGTACTATACACATTTCAAAAAAAAAAAAAATGCACCCCTTTTGGGCTCTTTCCTTCCAGCCATGAGGGAGAGATTGCACTGTGTTCATTTATCCCCAAATTATCCTTACTTTGCTCTTAATTTTGTTTCAGAAAGATGGGTTTGGAATGAATTTTCAGGAAACCCATTTTCATTTTTATTTTGCGGAAATTGTGTTCCCATTTTCAAAATTTTGAGCACAAAACCTAAGATGTTTAGGATAAGCTACTTGACATGAAGTACAAACTATTCCACTTGCAAATGATGATACTGAGCTGACATGGAAATTCCCAGTGCACTGTACTTCTTTTCTTGACCAATAACTTTGATACAATGCATTGTGGATCCTTCTCTCCTTTCTGGAGTTAGGTCTTTAATGTGTTTATTAGTTACTAATTGTTGTTGGTCTTTGTGTTCAATGGTTGCATAGTTGTGGCTGCTCTTTTTCTCATACGAACATATGCTAATTTTTTTTTCCATTGCCTCTCACTTTTTATCTTTTTAGATTTTTTATTCTCAGAATAATGGACACCAGTTTTGAATCATCTCTTGTCGTTATTTTACTGCTTGCAGGTTGCCAATGTCTGTATTTGAAGTTTCAAAGAAAATGTTAACGGAATGTAGTCGCAATACTGTTGCTGCCGCTGTACAGAAAGAAGCGGGCTGGTTACTCTTAGCTTCTCTTATAACATCCATGCCAAAAAAGGTAACCTGTGCTTTTTGTCCCTTTAATTTGTTTCATCATCATCATCATCATAGCCTTACCCCATTATTTGGGGTCGGCTACATGAATTCTTTTCCGCCAAAAATTTCTATCAAGTGTTATAGTCATGTTTAAACTCAAGAAGTCCAAGTCTTTCCTAATAACATTGCACCATCTCATTTTAGGCCTTACCCTAGCTCTTTTACTGGTATCCTCTAAGATTTTTTCACATCTTTTAACTGGCGCCGAGTTAGGGCGACGGTGCACGTGTCCAAACCACATAAGTCTATTTTCTCTCATTTTTCTATCAATTGGAGCTATCCCCAAATCCTCACGGAAGCGCTTATTCCTAATCTTATCTTTTTTAATCTTACCACACATCCATCTCAGCATCCTCATCTCCGCCACACACATTTTGTTAATGTATTCCTTTTGCACTGCCCAACACTCGGTACCATATAATTAAGCAGGTCTCACTACCGTTCTATAAAACTTTCCTTAAAGTTTCACAGATATACGACGATCGCAGAGGACTCCTGATGCACTTCTCCATTTTTGCCAACCTACCTTAATCATGTGTGCCACATCGTCATAAATCTCCCCATTCTCTTGGATGATATTACCTAAGTATCGAAAGCTACTACTCTTAGTCTTAGGAATGTCTTGTCCATCAATTTGAACCATATCTTCTTGTAACACCCTCTTATTATTATAATTACAATGCACAAACTCTAACTTACTCCTACTGATTTTAAAACCTTTAGATTCTAAGGCATGCCTCCAACTTTCTAGCTTAGCATTTAAACCATCAATATTCTCATTAATTAAGACAATATTATCAGCAAATAACATACACCAAGGGATATCATCATGCAATTGCTTAATTAATTCATCTATAACCAGAGCAAAGAGATACCCGCATGATATTATAACATTCATGCTGAAAAAGGTTACCTGTGCCTTTTGTCCCTTTAACTTGTTTAATGCATGATATTATAACATCCATGGTGAAAAAGGTAACCTGTGCTTTTTGTCCCTTTAATTTGTTTAATGCATGATATTCTGTTAATTTAAACTCCATCTTGATGTCTGCAGGAGCTGGAAGACCAGGTTTTTGATATCCTTCTACTGTGGGCAGGCCCTTTTGCAGGAAATATAGAGCGCAATGTTGAAGAAGCACAGGATTTAATTTCAGAATTGCGGTAAGACTTGCATGTCGATTTTGTGCTAGGCTCCCTGGTGCTTATAAGTTTCTTTCTGCTTTTTCATATATCAATGTCTCTAAAGGAAACACTTTTGTGGATATGATGTCCTTGTGCATGGGGGCTTGTCTCTTGATTGAAAACTTTTTAGTTCCACCTTTTCTTGAACATGCGAAACTTCAGAACATTTTGGTCTTGCATTGTACATGAAAATATGTATTTTTGTTTTTTCTAGATGGTAAGCAAATGAGATTTAACATAATTTTATGACTTCCATGACAACTTCATGTTTGTTTGTTAGTTCCATGTAAACATAAAAGACCCATATACTTTTGAAAATAGTTGTTATAGTGTACATCATATTTCTTAGTTTCTATTTGTTAATTCATATATGGCATCCTTTGGTGTCGAGTCTGTCTCTCTGAAGCACCAGCAGACTTAAGTTGTGTGCTTGGTTTGATTGTTTAATCAATGAGAAGATTTCCAAGAGTGTGGTAATGTTGCAATGTCTATTTCGTTTTGTCGTGTATTGATTTTATTAGAACTAGTGTAATATTTTTCTTTTTCTCTGTGGTTTTGAGAATTTTGGCAGTTCTGACTTAACTATGGAGTTTATCAGAATCCAATTGGAAATTGATGTTCCTAATATGATTCCAGGAACTCCGGAGACTGACCATAACATCATGGATTTCACATTTTTCTGCAGACCAAAGAGGAAGGGAAGAAGAACCATCTTGTTGCAACTTTCTCAAAGGGATTGACATGTGATCTCTTGGTCCCAAAATGAAATTATGGATGCTTAACAATTTTAGAAAATGGTCTCAAATAGATTTAAGTATGCATCTGGATCTCATGAGAGGAAACATGTTATGGATGTGCAGGGAGGTTAAGGTAACGATACAGAAAACACAGAGAAGGGAAACTCCTTTAGTCCCTAATTAGAGGAAGGAAATGAAGTGTTCTTGGGTTGTGGCAGTTGCATGTGTATGCAAACTGTATCTCCTCTCTCATTCTCCATGTGTGGCTCTGGAACTGCTATCTCTTCTCAACTTCTTCTTCACTCTCAAAAAGCAATTAGATTATGTTGAATTGACAGGTGCAAGTCTGAATCTGGAAGTACCCTGATCAGCAGAGTCTAAGGTTGCTAGAAAACAGAGCAACACCAGTACCAAACTCTCTCAAGCTTCAAAACTGAATAAACAATAATAATGTGGAATGAAAATGACAAGTGAAAGAGAAGGGAGGAGAATGAGGAGGCATGGTCAAGAAGAGTGGCTGGTGGGTGGTTTTTGGACCCCCAATGACTGCTCTGATCTTTTGTGCTAAATTAGCACAAGCAGAGAGAAGAAGATCTATTGTCAGCTCCTCTATAAGTTGGAAACCCCCACTAACCAGGTTTGTGGCCAAAAAGAGAAATCAACTAAAGGGAGAGGAAGGGTTCCAGCAAGCTGTTTCTTGGACTTCACTGGCAGGTGAAGAGAAACCTGTGGATCCCCTTGCCAACAAAGCACTTAAAAGAAAAAGAGAAAAGAAAGGAAAAAGAGGAAAATCGAAGAGAAAAAGAGGAAGTGAAGACCCCACAGTGTCACCAGGGGAAGCCATCTTGCTCTCTTCACAGTCCCATATAGACACTCCAACCAGTGGGAGAGAGATCGTCATGGGGATTTTTAAGAAGAAAAAGAATGAGGGTGAAGAAGAGCTCAGGGAGAGCAGGAGGAAGCAGCAAAGCCTCAGAGATTTTGAGTCTTTTGATCTTTAAGCTTCTTGAAGAACCAATTGTGAAGAAACTCAATGGAACCATAATTTTTTTGTTCTTTTGATATACTTGTTCTTGGATTGGGTTCTCTGTTGATTTTAAACTTATGGACAATTGAATATGAAGAAGTTTCTGGATCTACGGATCCTTGTTGGGCCTACATGAGACCTGTTAGCTATTGGATCCTTCTTGGATCCTTAACAGGTCATGAGTAATGTCCAACTGAATGTCTGAAACTAGTTTAATGGATACCTTCTACTAGGTTGGTTTGGATCCTCGTGATTCATAATTATGTTACTCTTTGGGCAATTATTTTTCTACTTTTTGTTGAGCTCTTTTGTATGGAGGGGATCACGATTATAATTTTATATGTGGGGGATCCTTTTGGGTGTGTGCTTGCTTGTATCAGGGCTTTGGGTGGCTATACTTTTTGGGGTTAAACTTTTTGGACTCCTATACTTGTACATTCTTACAATTGTGGTACTACCCACTTTCAAAAAAAAAAAATCTGTTACTCTTCCTTTCTCCATTAAGGATATCCTTTACTTCTAAACTTAAATCATGAACAGTCCCATTATACATGCTTTCTTTGATGTCCTTGGTCATGAAATATGAATCTAAAATATATACCAGTATGCTCACTTGTTGTTGAAATGGTGCATCTAGTTTTGACGTCCTTATGTCTCATAATCCCAAAAGGAAATAAAAATTGCATATGTTCATAATCCTTTTTTTGGACAAGGCATATGTTCATAATCATGATCCGTTATTTCAATTACTTATAAGTTAGTAGTTTGATCATGAACATGAAAATGCCATGAATATTTTAAATATAGGCTCAAACCACTGAAATCAAGTTTTCAGGATAGGTAATTCTCTTTACTCATAGAATGTGAAATAACCAGTGAAGTCCTTGGTGCATTGAAAATCACAAAATGCATGGAAAAGCTGTATACATCAAAAATCATCTGTGAGTGTTGGTAGAGGCCATTCAACAATAAGAGTGTTAAAAAATGGGTTAAGCATATTAAATGACTAAAGATGACCTTAACCTTACTATTTCTGAAAATCATGAAAAACTTCAAAGATCAGAAAGTCACACAAAAGGCTGCTGAATTTTCCTCGATATGAAAAACTTTTATAAAATGAGTTAAAACATTGAGATTATCCCTAAAACCATAGTTAAGGCATCAAGGAATATGCTCACCTCCTCTACTATCTACATGTCAAGTGATCCTCTCCAAATCCTTGTGCTTGATCAGGGGCATGATCAGTGTTTTAAAAGTGTTCCACCTATTTGAGTAGGAGCAGCCCTTAGATGACTCATAATCCTTTCCTGCCTTATGTTTTACAAGTTTTCATTGATTGATGACCATTATTGGCCCATTAATTAGTTTTTGCTGGACATTAACAAAGAAGGGAGTTACTCAAGGATATCTTGACTTGATCCAATTCCAGGATATGTACGAGGGTGCCACTACTAGTGTGAGAACTATTGCTGGAAAGACTTGTGAATTTTCGGTCACGGTAGGTTTGCATCAAGGTTCTGCTCTAAATTCGTATCTCTTTGCTCTGGTTATAGACGAGGTAACTAAGCAATTGCATGATGATATTCCTTGGTGTATGCTATTTGCGGATGATATTGTCTTAATTGATGAGAGTATTGATGGTTTAAATGCTAAGCTAGAAACTTGGAGGCATGCCTTGGAATCTAAAGGTTTTAAATCAGTAGGAGTAAGTCAGAGTTTATGCATTGTAATTATAATAATAAGAGGGTGTTACAGGAAGATATAGTTCAAATTGATGGACAAGACATTCCTAAGAGTAGTAGCTTTCGATACTTAGGGTCTATCATCCAAGAGAATGGGGAGATTTATGACGATGTGGCACACATGATTAAGGTAGGTTGGCAAAAATGGAGAAGTGCATCAGGAGTCCTCTGCGATCGTCGTATATCTGTGAAACTTTAAGGAAAGTTTTATAGAACAGTAGTGAGACCTGCTTAATTATATGGTACCGAGTGTTGGGTAGTGCGAAAGGAATACATTAACAAAATGTGTGTGGTGGAGATGAGGATGCTGAGATGGATGTGTGGTAAAACTAAGAAAGATAAGATTAAGAATGAGCGCTTCTGTGAGGATTTGGAGATAGCTCCAATTGATAGAAAATGAGAGAAACTAGACTTAGGTGGTTTGGACACGTGCACCGTCGCCCTAACTCGGCGCCTGTTAAAAGTTGTGATAAAATCTTAGTGGATACAAGTAAAAGAGCTAGGGGAAGGCCTAAATTGAGATGGTGCGATGTTATTAGGAAAGATTTGGACTTCTTGAGTTTAAACACGACTATAGCACTTAATAGAAATTTTTGGCGGAAAAGAATTCATGTAGCCGACCCCAAATAATAGGTAAGGCTCTGATGATGATGATGATGAATTAGTTTTTGCTGCTTTGGTGAATTATAGCTTATATTTCACAAGTTTACCCCTCCTACTCCCCCCTTTTTTGAAAGTAACTAAAAAAGGTCAGAATAAGAAAGAATACACCATAAATTTACATTCCTTTTTTTTAGTAAATACAAGAAGAAAGAACATGCACAGTATGTGACTTTAGGACTTCAATAATAAGGGGAAAAAACACTCTACCCTGTTACGGAATCTTGAATGTAAACCCTGGCATAATATCTCTCTTATATGGAGGAAGATTCTGTGGTGTTCAGATTTTCTCAAGGCTTCAATTTCTCTTTAAGTGCGGTATGGGAGTAATATCCATTTTTAAAGATTGTTGGTGTGCATATCTACCATTCTCCTTGCTGTTTGCAACAATTTACAAGTTTTTACCATTCAAGAACAAATCTATTCAATTCATGTGTGGACAAGAGGGTTGGGGGAAGTGGGAACTAGATTTTCCAACTAAGAAGAGATTTGATGGAGCTTGAGATGGCCGAATATCTACCACTGCAGAATGTTCTGCAAACTTCTCAAAATTTAATGCAAAGCCTGATGTGAGGACTTGGAAGTGGGAGTGAAATGGACAGCGCTTACTGCTTTGTTGACAGTCGGAGGAGTTGGATTCTGGTGGTACCATATTACTTCGTCAAGAGGACTAATCACCAGGATTCAGTTGTTTCTTTGGAAAATTGACAGAAAAGGCTGCCGACTTCTGATAGGATGAAGAATCGGTTTCTATTGACAGATCAACTTCCGTATTCTGTGGTCTTTTGGAAGAGAACATCGATCATCTGTTCTGTTCTTGCTCCAACATGGCAGACTATTTTCAATTGTTTCCAGATAGAAGGTGCCATGCCTAATGATATTCACTAGTTACCTTGTTAGCCATGGTGGATGATTAAAAGACCTGCCAATGTTCTTTAACAAGAGTGAATTATCATTCTAGCTGCTCTTCTTTGGTCAGTTTTGGGGATAAAGGAATGATAGAATTTTCAAAGATGACTTTATCTCAATGTTTGATATATTGAGAAACTCTGTCAACTGGGCTATAGAGTGGAAGAAGAGTTTTGGCATTGGTGACTCGAAGCCGGAAGAAGCCGGAAGAATTGTTTAAACTACCGAATTAGAAGTTGTTTCTATTGTGAATGCCAACCTACTATCCCACTAGAGTGGTGTCTGCCTTTTATTTCTTTCTTCTTCGCTTTATCTTTGTTGGAACGCGGAATATGTTTTTCCTTTTTCTTTCTTTTTTTTTTTTTTTTTTCGAAATGAATGAATTTCACTCCGGGGGGGGGGGGGGGTTCCGTCCATTGTCTTTTTTTCGCTTCTGCGGGCGTGCCAGACTGTTTACGAGAAACAGACAAAGAGATTTATTTTACGAGAGGTATTGGGTGCGAATCCTGATACCCTCAAATTTCATTTCATTTATTTATTTTTTCCGTGTGCGCTCACGTTTTTAAGGCGATTGGAGTGGTCGTGTACTGGACCGTTCCCCACCGACCAAAGTCGATGTTTCATTTACATCGAGTGCAAAACTCGAATACCTTCGATGCGTAATGTTTGCTAAAAGACCATATGCCGAAATTTAAAGAAAACAGATGACAAGTAAATTTCCACGATTTTATTCAAGCATGCTCATGTCATTTATATTTATGACATTTACATTTGCGCCTTTAATGGAGTTTTTTGTACCTCCACTGGGCGTTCATACAACATGTCATATACACAAGTGTCGACGACGGGGTGTTTGTGCCTCCGTCGAACATTTACCAGATGTAAAGTTTACATTTGCGCTCACAACGGGGTGTTTGTGCCTCCGTCAGGCGTCCACAAACGTGTCGGATCTTTAATGCCTGCAACGGGGTATTTGTCCCTCCGCCGGACATTTATAGACAAGTCATCTCCTTTGAGTCGACGACAGGGTATTTGTTCCGCTGTCGGACAACATTGCCTCTACGTGTGTCGTTTCATTGACAACGGAGGACTTAAATGAAGACGTCGGGAGTCATGTAACAACCTGTGGTGACTTCGCACGGACGAGACGCAAGAAGGCCCGAACGCGACGGACAGAACACCAAAGACTGCCAGAGACTCCTTCCCCAGCACTTGCTGACCAGAGCTCAGAGCTCCGGGGGCCAAAACAGACCAGGCGAGCGTGGGCGATGAACGTGCGACCTTTTTTCTTAAGCTCTCATATGTGGGTGCTTCTCCCGATTTTTTTGGTATGTTTCCACGCGCTTCTTGCAATGGGTATGCCCCCCTATTTATAGGATCTTCAAGGGCCGCACCAGCGGGGGTGCATGGCCCGGCGGACGTACGCGGCACGAGCGTCGAGGCGGGACGGACCGGCGGAGGTACGCGCACAGGAGGCCGAACGGGCGGGGGTACCCGCCAGTCAGGACCCCGGACCGGCGGGGGTGCAGCCTGGCGGCCCCCCTTACTGGCGGGGGTGCGGCTTGCGCCCCCCCGAACCGGCGGGGGTGCGGCTTGGCGGCCCCCCCTTCCCCCCGAACCGGCCGGGGTGCCGAACCCCCCCCCCCCCCGACCGGCCCACAAACCGGCGGGGGTGTGGCCTGGCCCCCCCCCCCGGCGGGCGTTCGGACCGACGCCCCCCCCAGAACCGGCGGAGGTCCGCCTGGCCCACCCCTATAAGAGGGTGGGACCTCTTCTTCTTGGAGCATCTTCTCCGCGTTTTCCGGGAGAGAGCTCCGTGGGGCCTCCCGTGCTTGGTTTGTTGGTCGACGGCCGTGCCGCGCACGTGCATACATGCACCGCCCGTGCGTCTTCGACCGTTCCACGTGCGTTTGACCCCGTTTTCGAGGAGCACGTGCATTTGACTGTCCTTGACACGTCGGGATCGTGCGCGGTCTTGAACGAGGGCCCAGTCGCCAGATTTTCAGCGCCCGAGGTATGCCCTGCTTTGTCCCGTGGGGCTTCGAACGCCGTATCCCGAACGTGCAACTTAGGTCGTTCCGGGTGGGTACGTGATTCCGGTCTCGCCTATCTTCGATGTCCGGGCGGGGGGACCGGGAGTTTGTTCCCGGTTCCTCCAGGGCGTATTTGTCGCCCGGAGTTTGTTTAAGCCCCGATATTTTTCGAGTTCAACAATCTTGTAGTACATTTTCCTGTTGTCTTTCATTTCCTTTTGTTTGTACTTTGTACTATACTTTTTCCTTCCAATGAATTGTAGCCAGGATTATTGATTACCTTTTAAAATAAAAAAAGAACACACCATCCTACTTTGATAGTCAGGTGGTTATCAGAAAATAAGATTCCTCCAAGCCTTCAGCTTAGGAAGGGCACTAGTTTCAGTCTGATGAACAACCCCCTGTTTCACACGTGGAATTCTTTCTTTTAAAATATCCATTTCGTTGGATAGATATGCATATATTTCTTTTTAGCATATCATTAATTCCATGTATTTGGTTTATCAAACGATTTAGGGTTCACGTACTGCATCTTTCCCCACTGATTGGAGTTGATGTTAATTTACATCGGAACGAGTTGAGGCACCTTTGATTAACTCTCAGAAACACCTTTGGCCTCTATCCATTGTGACAATAATGATCTTGTTCATCGTCTATTGTCATGGAGGCGAAATCGGCCGATTCCGAATCGGATCGACCATGGCCATGGAATAAAAAATCGGATTGGCCACTCTATCGGTGTGGGACGATCTGATCTGGATCAAGATAGGGTTGGGAGATCTGATCGATTCAGGGGAAAGATCGGCTAGCCTAAATTTTTTTTTTTTTGGATAAATTGAGTAAAATTGGAGAAAGTCAGAAAATAATAATAAACAGGAAAAATCAGAAAAATTCTGATAAGTTGAAAGAACTAACATTTGTATTAAAAAGCAATCATGCATGCTTTCATTCATAGTACATGAAACATGAAATTAAAGTCTTTGCGTACTATAGCACAAGAAAAGCATAAAATATCAAATGTAGCTTACATTTCATAGAAGATTAATAATATTTCCATTTAGACCTAGAGGACTCGTCATCATGTGGGTTTTGATATCCATAAGCTTGATCGGTCTGCATAACTTTGTAGCCATAACCAAAGAGGGAATTTGCCAAATCATGCATTCCCCAGATTGTGATGGAGCTCCCTTTGAAGGGACTTTTCTACATACCTCTTGGTGTATGTTGTTGACTTGAGCTTTCTCCAGATTGTGATGGAGCAGGACACCAAATGCCAAGTGGTTTATATGTGCTTGTTGTTTCACTATGCTCTTGTTCTTGTGAAGGCCAAGGTCCCCATCCTCCTTGTACTCCGAAAGGTGAGCTGCTAATATCTGAGCACGATAAAATGGGAGGTTGAAATGCAAGTATATGAGTAGACCTTGAACTATAGTCTAGCTCCCAAGGTTGACATTGATAGGTTGTTGTTGACACCAAAAAAATTACCAAAAAAAAGTCTAAAAATAACCCAAAAAATAGCCCCTCGCCTCTCTCTCTCTCAACCCCCCGTGCATAGGCGGGGAAGTTCTCCGCCCATCGCGTGCGGTGAAGTTCCCCGCCCACACTGGCAGTGAGGTTCTCTCCTGCTCGTGGGCTGGGAGGTTCCCCGCCGGCTTCCCCTAGGCAGGCCCAGGCCGGCGGGGAGGTTCTCCCGCACTAGTGGGGAGGTTCCCCTCAGGCCAAGCCAAACTGTGGACGCGGAAATTCTCTCCTCCCTTGGAAAGAGGGAAAAGATATTTAGGGTGCATGATGCTTCATTTTGTGCGGGCGTGCTAGTCTGTTTAACAGACAAATTTAAAGTTTGCTTAATGCAGGAATTTGCATATCCGTTCATCGGAAGATTGCGCCTATATTTGGGTGTATTTGTTCCGCGCATTTATTTTATCAAGCAAATTGGGTTTCGTGTACTGGACCTTTCTCCACTGACCGAAGTCGATGTTAATTTACATCGAGATGACCTTGAACACCTTTGATTCTCTGTCGAAAAACGCCTTTTGTTACTATTCGTTGTGACAATGATGACCTTGATGGTCTCCCTTTATAGGTACACACTCTTGCCAAGGAAATTGAAGACTTTATTGCTTATACACATGTAATTTGAATAACAAGTGGTCTTGAAAGACCTGTACAAGTGGTCCCAATTATATAATCGGGTGTTCAGAATTAAATTCAGTCACGATCGGACAATTGTACTTGAATTTCATCCCAATCTGATCGATGGATCTGAGCTTCATCACAGTCAAACTGTTGGATTTGAACTTCATCAAGATCAAACCGTCAGATTTGAGCTTCATCACGATCAGACCGTTGGATCTGAGCTTTGTCACAATCAGATCATTAGATCCCCAAGATGATCACTGTCGGCCTATTATGTTTGTTTCATTCCATCATCTTTTTTACTGTGATGGGGCATTTAAGTTGTCTTGTTGGGCATGTTTGCAATTTTCCACCCTTTCTGGGCATTTCTGTAGTTCTCTGCCCTTTTTGGATATTTCTGCAATTTTCTACCCTTTTCGGGTGTTTCATCATTTTTCTATCATTTTTGGGTGTTTCTACAATTTCTCAGTCTTCTTGGGCTCCTCTGCCATTTGTTGGCATTCATTTACATTTCTTTTCCTTCTTGGCGTCTCTGAGGATTCTTACTTTGCTCAGCCTCAAGACAAACCATGAAGAGAAGTGGCATGGGTCTTGCTCCACCGAGTTGGGCAAAAGGCATGAGCCTTGTGTGGTTTCCTCCCTTTGAAGGGACTTTTCTACCGTTTTCACCATTTGGAGGGTGCTTTCTGCAATTTCTGCCTCTTTAGGGATAATTTTGTAATTTTCTATTCCTTCAGGGGCTTCCCTATAATTTCTATCCCTTGGAGGGTATTTTTACAATTTCTGTCCTTTTAAGGACATTCAAGGCTAAGCCAAATCCAATCTCAGTCTTCGGCCAACAAACCACAAAGGTAGGTTAGAGGAGAACCCCAAACATTAGCCATCATACCACAAATGTAGGTTAAGTTAAACCCAATCACAACCCTCGACCAGTAAACCGCAAAGGTAGGTCAAGGGAAAATCTCAAATCTTTAGTCAACAAACCACAAAGATAGGTTAAGTCTAAATCAATTCCCAAATCCTTAGCCAACAAAACACAAAGGTAGGCTAAGTCGAAACCAAAATCTTAAGCCTTAGCCAATAAACCCTAAAAGGTCGGCTAAGTAAAAAACCCCAAATTCTGAATTCAAAAATCTCGACCCCTAAGCCATAGAGGCTAGCCGAGCCAAAACAATCCCCAAACTAGAAACCCAATTTCAAACCCCAAAATCCAAATTCATGGCTACTCCACTAAAAAAAAAAAAGAAAAAAAAACGGAAAGGGGCTTAAAATGGAGGTGCCTCGACGGACTTAAGTATACGGTTCGTTGTGTACTTAAGGGTAAAAATGTCAAAACTCGACTGAGGTGGAAATTTGAAAGGGCATCTCGGACAAAAATGGGTAACCTCTTGACATGAAAACCCATAAGGGCGCGTCGAAAAAAAGTTAAAGGGGTGCCAATTTTAGTAAAAACCCGCAAAGGGTGTTGGAGTTGGTAATGTGAAAAAAAAAGAGAAGGAAAAGGGAGGGAGTCGTTGCTCTCGCTTCCAGTTCCCTGTGGCTTAAGCCGTCAAGCTCAACCACTTTCATATCAACTCTGTGGCCCAAACCACCAAGGTCAGTCACTGCAAAACCAAAACTTTCGTTATGGCTTAAATCGTCAAGGTGAGCCATCTTCAAAACTTTCCCTATGGCTTAAACCACCAAGGTTAGCTACTTTCAAACCAAACATTCTTTGTGGCCCGAACTATCAAAGTCAACCCACTCCAAAAGAAAATCTTTCAAATCTTCTATGGCTTAAACCCTCAAGATCAGCCATATTTGAACCCTATAGCCCAAACCACTAAGATCAGCTAAGTATAAAATTCTTAACCCAAGCTACCAAAATCAACCTGGTTCAAGCCGCAACCTGGTCATGAGTTTTTCTCTAAACTCTCAGATCAGGATGCTGGGGATCTGATTAGACCCTTTAGTGAGGAGGAGATTAAAGATATTGTATTTTCTATGGATCCTAATAGGTCTCCTGGGCCAGATGGATTTTCTTTGGGGTTCTTTCAGTAATTTTGGACAGTTATCAAGTCAGATATAATGGCGGTGGTGTCAGAATTTCAGACAAGACCTTGGAATATTAAACATTTCAATTCCACCCACTTGGTGCTTATTCCGAAGTGTCCTGGGGCAGAGTCGATAAATGATTATAGGCCAATCAGTTTGTTGAACTCTATGTATAAAATCATCACCAAGGCCATGGCTGGCCTGCTCAAGAAAGTGATTGGAAATCTCATTGATGGTAACCAGTCAGCTTTTATTAGTGGCCGTTTCATCTTGGATAATTTCATGGCAGCCCACGAATGTTTGCATGAGCAGAGGATCAATAAGAGACAATATGTGTCACTCAAACTTGACTTTGAAAAGGCATATGATAGGATAAATTGGAAATGTCTTTTCAAAGTCATGAAGGTGATGGGCTTCAAGGATAGATGGATTGATTGGGTCAGGCATTGTGTACAATCGGTAAAATTCTCTGTGCTCATTAATGGGTCTCCATGTGGTTTTTTTGGCTGTTCTAGAGGGCTGCGACAGGGTGACCCGTTATCCCCTTTTTTGTTTGTTTTGATGGGGCAGGTTTTGAGTGAGATGTGGAAGAAAGCAAGGCAGGCTGAGTTAATTGAAGGAATTACTGTGGGAAGGGGGAGTTTAGAAGTTTCACACCTTCAGTATGTTGATGACACAATCCTTTTTCCCTCAAATAACCTTGACAAGCTCATTAATTTGAGGATCCTCCTCAGACTTCTTGAGTCGGTGACTGGTTTGAGAATTAATTTCCATAAGAGTGAGCTGGTGGGGAACATAGCAAATGAGAATATCAGGGTTCAGATTGAGCAGATCATGGGTGTGAAATGGGGGAGTTTCCCTATTAAGTATCTTGGGCTGCCCTTGTCAGATAGATCTCTGAGAATTTCAGATTGGAATGGAATGGTTAAGAAGTTCAGTGACAGGATTAGTGGGTGGAAGGGCAGACTCTTATCTGCTGGGGGAAGATGGATTCTTTCTAAGGTGGTGTTGTCTAGCCTTCCTTTATATTTCTTGTCTATATTTAAAGCCCCTAAGGGCATTTGCAAGAAACTGGAATCGGCGAGAGCGGCATTTTTCTGGAGAGGTAAGGGGCTAGAAGTGCATGGTGTTAACCCTATTGCCTGGGCTAAGGTGTGTAGGTTGAAAGAAGGTGGTGGTGCAGGCCTAGTGCCAATGGAGATTATTAATAATGCATTACTCATGAAATGGCTATGGAAATTAGATGTAAATGACGGGGCATTGTGGAGCTGTATAGTTAAGAGCAAGGTTTGGCGGATCCCCGATTCGGACCGGATCGGGATTTTCCTGATCCGATCCGATTCGGGCGGATCGAACCGATCCGGTTCGATCCGCTTGGATTCGGCCAGAACCCTTATTTATGAACCATTTTATGGCCGATTCCATTGAATCTGGCCTTTTTTTGAATGATTGTGTGGTTTAGGCCTCTTGTACATATGTTTCATCATATTCCATGAGATTTATATCATGTAATTGGTATAAAAACATTTATTTTCAATGAAATAAAGCATTAGAAGAGTGAAAACAAATTGAAACTCATTAATTGAAAGATATTTACATTGCACAAAGTCAATACAACTATCAAACTCTAAATTCCAATAAAAATACAATGACTTACTCTAATATCCCCAATGCCCTTGTTGATATGGATCATATGCATTCCATTGGGATTGGCTAGGCATGGATTCGGACTCATCTGACTCTGAGGGGAGCTCCCCAATAAGATGATGACCTTTCGTTCTTGACACAAAACCACGAAACTCATCCCATGTCATCATGCTATGGTATCTCTGCCGAAACTGACTGAGATAATGGTCCCACACTTGACAGCCGGGACGGACTACCCCCAGTTGTGCCATCTGTACATCCTCCTCAGGAACAAAAACTTGGACTGGAATAGGAATAGAATATGCAGGAGGAGGATGCATATATGGAGATGGACCAAGGTAGCCTGTTGTGGCAGTGTACCCACTGTACGGTCCGTACCCACTAGAGTAGTCTGTGCTAGTGGAGTCGGGCTGGTAGCTATGACCGCCATAGGATCCAGCAGACTCATGTGTACTCATCCTCTCAAAGTCTGATAACATAGTGTCATAACTATGGGAATCCACTGGTTCACCTCTTCCTTCACTGCCAGGTGGAAACCTTTGCCTTCTATTGTACCGAAGTGGGGCACCATGACTGCTATCTTGTGTTGCACCCCCATAAAATTGCTCCTCTGTGAATGCCATGCCACCTCCTCCTCCCTCACCACCCTCACCTCCTCCTCCCTCACCACCCTCACCTCCTCCTCCGCCCTGACCATCGTTACCACCTCCACCGTTACCACCACCGTCACCACCAGCATCTGAAGAACCACCTGCAAAGGCAATATCATTTGAACATTAGTTAGAACAAATACAAAATTACAAATACATTTTGAGGTAATTTTTAATACAAAATGATGGCCTACCAGTAGTCATCGAATCATGGGAGGCACTATTGGGCAATCGGGGTGAATCCAATGGAGACGGTGTCTCATCATCTGCATTTGGATCCAAAGTCTCTGCATCGGCAATGTCAAGTGGATCTTCAACAACGGTAGCACCTTTCTTGCCTTTCTTGGATCCCCAACCAGAAAACCAACCCTTCTTTTTTTGTGCTGGGACGGGAGGTGGCTCTCGTATAACAACTCCTTTACTTGGCCGGGACTCTGTTGCACCAGTTTTTTTTCTGCGGGATTCTGTTGCTATTTGCTTCCCTTTTGCCAATTGAGATGATGTGGGAGCCCTTGTAGATTGTGAGGGAGGCGCATCCTGGGTAGATAAGCCTCTCCTTCTAGATTGTGTGCGGGGGAGGCCTTCCATCAACCTATCAAAATCATCATCATCATCATTACCTCCTCCTCTACCTGCAATAACCCCCAACATTATACATTAGGAAGTTAGCATAAATGCAACTGATAAAACATGTAAGATGAAAGAAAGAAATGACTCTCCCACCTGCAGTACGCGTCACATGCTCTACTTGTATGTCCGCAAGAAGATCCACCTCAGCCTCTGGATCCATCTCATAACGAGGGGAATATGGCTGTCCCACATTCCCACGATCTCCCTCCTCCTCTGCTGTTGCTTCTGCTACTGCCCTTGCCAAGAAAGTGTTAGGGCGAGGTGGATCTTCAGGGTCGTCTGCCTCCTCATCTAACTCATACTCCCCTCGCTCTGTTGTTGCTCGTGCAACCCATGCAACCATTGGGTCTTCTTCATCTCGTAGAAATCCAACATCAATTGGATCATACTCTACGTCCCCACGCTTCTTTGGATCTTCTGTAAGATGTTTGACCCTCAGCCTCATATTATAGTGGACGTACACCAATTGGTCCAAACGCCTATATGAGAGACGATTCCGCACTTTGGTGTGTATCAATGCAAATGTACTCCAGTTCCTCTCACATCCACTAGATGAGGAAGTCTGCGATAAGACCTTCACTGCAATTTTCCTCAATGTTGGCGCGGAATGCCCAAAGTTGAACCACCAATCAGCTGCATCCAAATTCAATTATGTCAATCAGATGTCAACCATCAAGTTGCAATGATAAAAAATGTAAATGGGAAGCATATTACCGCCGTCTACACGCTCCCGACCAGCAATGGCAGATGGCTCAGCAAAGGTCCCAGTGGCTTCCCGAAAACGCTTCATCTGCATAGCATAAATTTATCATCAACTCCTATGAACTTCAAGTATTTGATTTAACTTTGGATGGAAGTTGATAATCCTATACTTGCCTCATCAATGGCATCTGCCGCTAGCACAGGACTTCTTGACAATCTCTCAACCACCCTTGCAAAGGCAGCCGTCAAATCATCATCATATGCTAGCTCGTGTGCGTAATGGTATGCAGGGTGGAGATAGTATGCTGCAATTGAATAAAATACCATCATCAATACAATAAATAATAGATTATTACAGAAATATGATTTATTTCCTTACCCGCCATATGGAGATCTCTACTCATCTGCCGGTCCCATCTATCGTCAACAACATCCAAAACCAAGTGTGCATGCCGAGGTGAGACTTCACGGATCTTTTTCCTCGCGGCTTCAAGCTTTGCATATACCAATCCTATAGATGGTCTCCTATCCCCATCCACCACCCTCAACACCTCATATAGAGGTTCAATGATCTGTACCAGCTTGAAGACCCGATCCCAAAAATTGGAGCTGTTGACGATGCCTTCCACCTCCTTTCCATCAGATGTATTAGCAAAATTACTCTGCAACCATTTATCACCCCTGAACATGCGTTTCAATCCATCCTTGTGCTTCAGTAGACTCTGTAGTGCCACAAAATTTGTTGCAAAGCGGGTGACACCGGGCCTCAACAACTCTCCACCAGTGGACTCTCTCATCCACGCCAACACCAGATGATGATTGTAGATGAAACGTGTTATCTTCTGTCCTGCATCCACCACCATTTTCACAGGTTGCAGTGTCCCAATTTCTTTAAGCATTAAATCAACACAGTGGGCAGCACATGGGGTCCAGTATAGATGAGGATAGATATTCATCAACTCCTCCCCTGCTTTCTTGTACGCAGCTCCATTATCCGTGACCACCTGCACAATATATTGCTCCCCAATCTCCCCAACCACCTCTCGCATCAAACCCAATATGTATTCATAGTTGTGTACATGCTCGGATGCGTCAACTGATTTGTGATAGAAGACTTGTCTATCACAATACACTAGGAAGTTGATGAGGCTGCTCCTGGTGATGCCCGACCAACCATCACACATGATGGTGACACCATACTTCTCCCATTTCTTCTTAAATCCATCTATGTAAGACTTTATCTCATCAACTTCCTCCTGCAGATATTTCCCTGCCAAGTCCCTAGCTGTAGGAGGCTGCACATGTAGGCCTCCACGTTGAACCTCCTGTATTGCAGTTTTATAATAGGGACTGTTCGCTGCATTAAATGGTAACCCTGTATGGTGCCACCACTTTGCAATTGCTCTCCCCACCTTGTATTTCGGCCCCTGCTGGTTGTATGAATCATCAATCCTAGTCTGCTTGCCATGCTCCCTAGGATACACATAAGGGTCCACATCCTCAATTTGCACACCTGTGGGTCTTTTGCTATGCCTGCCTTCTTCTGGTACTTGTGTGGGAGGGGGTCGAGTGAAATAATCTCCCACATTTGAAAATCGACGGGAGCCACTGCCACCTACCGCTGAGCCACTGCCACTGCCACTGCCAACCTCATGCTGAGCTCCCTGAAAACTCATTCTGTGCCCTGCCCTTTGATCAGCTTCCCATGCCTCAGCCCTGCTATGTGCTCTGGCTAGCCTTTCCTGCACATCAGGATCAGGAACATATTCTGCATACATTTGAACTTCATCATCATCATCTTCATCTCTTTGTCTTCCTGATATAATCCTCTCTGCTATCTCCTTATCTGCCTTCTTTCTTGCTGTCTCAGTTCGAACTTGCTTAATGTGTTCACTCATAGCCTTCTTGACTTCTTTTGGCACCGATTTACACCCCTGCACGTCATGGTACCCTGCTAGTCGACCACCAGCAAGGTGCTTCTTCAAACGGGAGACCCCACCTCCTTGTCCCACAAAACCACAATAATTGCACTTAAAGTTGTGCCTATTCTCCAACATGATGCCATGCTGCCACCCAATATCATCAGAACCTCTTTTCGGTGCCATCTACAATGACAAAAAATAAATAATAAATTAACAGTAAATTAAATTAAATTTCAGAATTTGAACACTAAAAGAAAGTATTCTTACTTCTTAATTGTTATATGATATTTTTTTAATATACATGAACACATGATCACAGAAATCCATTCACACATGCATATATATTTTCTGTAATTTCACATTTTATTTTAAAATACTTCTTATTAATCTAAGAATATAAATTAATTATTGCTCAACTTCTTATTTAATCAACTTCTAATCATGATGTACAAGTTATACAACACATTTCTATCAATTTTTGGTAGTTTACACTTTTTAAGATTTATAAAATTATTATTCAAATTTTAATATAATTATTAATTATTTATGAACATTAATTAATTATACCTAAACTTCTTATAGAATCAAGTTCTAACCATGATATAGAACTTATAGAACACCTTCCTATCATTTTTTGATTGTTTAATTTTTTTTTAAGATTTTTCAAATTATTTTTCAGAAAATCATATTTTAGGGAAAATCATCAAATCTACATGAAAACCTTGTAGATCTTGATGAGAAATGGTTGCAAGTGAACATCAATCCCTTGCAACATCATTTCCTAACAAGATCTAACCCATACACCAAGAAAAGAACAGAAAAATGAAGAAATAAGGTTGCTTACCTTGAAAACCCTGTAGAACCTTCAAAAAACTTGAAGAACAAGGCTTCAAAGCTTCCAAATCCACCTCCAAATGGACACAAATTCACTTAGGAAGCCTCCTCCTGTGGATTTGCACCTAAATCTAGGTTTTTCTCTTCAAAAAAACTGCAAACGGGGGGGAGAAAGGGGCCTGCGGTTTCCTGCGCTGCGAATGGGACTGTTCAGTCCCGATACGCAGCGCATCGCCGACACCCTTTAAGGGTGTCGGGCGGATCGCGCCCGATGCGACAGTGCCGGATCGCATCGCATCGCATCGGGCTCGATCCGCCTGCTAAGAAAGGATCCGGGCGCATCGGGCGAGTCGCGCATCGGATCCTCCTTGATCCGATGCGATTCGGGGGGATCGGCCCGGGTCGATCCGGCGCGCCAAACCATGGTTAAGAGGAAGTATTTGTGGAATGTGGATGGGTGGTGTTCCCAGTTACTGAGTAGTAATAATTTATCCTCAATTTGGAAGCACATTATAGGGAATTTAGACTTCTACTTGTGCTCTTCTAGGCTTCAGGTGGGAGATGGTCGGAGAATCAAATTGTGGTAAGACCCATGGTTAAACAATGAGCCTCTTATGTTCTCATGTCCGAGATTGTTCAGAACTGTGTCACAGTCTCAGGTTTTTTTGGCTGATTTGTGGTCCCAATCTCAATCTGGTTCGTCATGGCACTTAAGGTTCAGACGGAATTTGGTGGAGGATGAGATCTCTGAGTTCCTTTTTCTATCTGAGGCACTTGACAACATGGTTTGGCGTATCGAATCGGATCGGCCCGATTCTCCCGAATTGGGGTGAATCATGGAAAACCCGATTCTCGATTCCATTGATTCGGTCCGATTCGCCTCATATATATAATATTATTATATCATATTAGTAATATATATTAGGGGTAATTAATTAGAAGTCACTGACTGTAATGAGGAGGTCCTTACTGTAACATGATTTAACATATATTATAACAGGAAATAACACTTACTGTAATGAGTTACAGCTCTGTTAGGAACTAGAAAATAAGTCAAATATCTACCAGGGACTTCTGATTAATTTGCCCTATATATTATACATTATAAATATCATATATATGATATATTATATATATAATATATATTATACCCATGAGAATCGATTCGATTCGAATCGATTCGGGGGGAATCGAATCGGATCAAGAAAAATCCGATTCGCCTCCCGATTCCGATCCGAAAACCATGCTTGACAACACTAAGATATCCCCTGGTATGGAGGATAGCAGAGTTTGGAAATGGGAGAGGTCGGGGAAATTCTCAGTCAAATCAGTGGTCCGTCTGCTTATTCAAGGAGGGTTGAAGGTCATATGGCATAAGCAAGTGTGGGATAAGGGGTTACCTTTGAAAATCAGGGTCTTTATGTGGAAAATTGCTTGGAAGAGGCTATTTACTTTGGTCAGGGTCAATATGTTCAAAAAACAGTCGAGAAAAGAATGCATATTCTGTGCATGTTTCCAAGAGGATTTGGATCATCTATTCACTGCTTGTGGAGTTGTCAGAACTGTATGGAAGCTGTTCTTCAAGACTATTAATGTCACATGTTGTGTTCCCCCCTCAATTTGCATCAGTTTATTGATTATTGGCCAAAGTATAAACCCACAGGAGTTGAGGAGGACCTATGGAAATTGTGTTTACCAGCGATGCTCTGGTCTATCCTGAAGGAAAGGAATAAGAGGTTGTTTAACCTGGAGTTCAGAAACTTGTTCCTTATTCTAAATGATTGTATCTCTTTTGTGTATCAGTGGCATCTTAGTGTCTCTGGTGAGCCAGTCAAGTTTTCTGCCCTTTTAGATCAGCTGAAGGGGTGGAGGAAATTTATCTTGTAATTAGGTGGTTTTTTTAGGGTTTGGGGTTGGGGCTTCTACCATCTTGGTAGTCATCCCTCTTCCTTTCCCTTTCTTCTGGTTTTTTCTGGTTTTCTCTTTCATTTTGTATGCTTTTTGCTTTTCCTTTGCCTTTTGGCTAATGAAACATGGCCTTCGGCCAATTTCTAAAAAAAGAGTTGCCGATGACGAGACATCTCCTAGGTTTACTTTCATAAGTAACCAAGATAGGGATCACAATGGAGGCAACGATGATCAAGGTTCAAGAACAAGGGAATCGGGGCCGGACCGGCCAGCCAAAAATCGATTGGATCAGTCGTTACTGGCTGAGCCAGGGGTGGCTGGATGATCGACCCTCTATAAAAATTGTAAAAATTAGAAACAATATGAAAAAATAGAAAAACATAAGGATTGCATTTATTAATTGAAATACATTAATATAAAGTGTATGATACAATCATATTAATGTATAAACATAATCAATATGTTAATCAATCATACAAGTATATACTAATGTACAATATCTTATTTACTTTGTAGTTTCATTTACTTAAGATATTACATGTAAATAAGAAAGTATCTCCTATTTGAATCCAATAAAATATGAAAAAAATCATATCTCTTACCAATAACAGTCAACTCTCTCATCTAAGAAGAAAATAATGATTCCATCTAACTAATGTCTTTTTAATCCCTCATAATTTGGTCTATCTAAAAATTTCATAATTCAAATAAACCCAATAGAACACTAAAAATCTAAAGTCTGATGAAAACAGTCAAACATGCATGTGACTTCTCCAAGGGAGCCACTCTCCTACTGATAGTAACTAAGTCCTAGTCAGTAGGAGAGTGACTCCCTTAGAGAAGTCACATGCACGTTTGACTTTTTTCACCAGACTTTGAATTGTTAGTGTTCTGTTGGGTTTATATGAATTATAAAATTTTTAGATAGGTTAAATTATGAGGAATTAGAAAGACGCTATTTTAATAGAATCACCAAAATCGCGATTTTCTTCTTAGATAGGAGAGTTGACTTTTTATTTGTAAGAGATGATTTTTTTAATATTTTTATTGAATTCAAATAGGAGATATTTTCTTATTTACATATAATATCTTAAGTAAATGAAACTACAAACAAGGTTTGGCGCATCCCCGATTCGGACCGGATCGGGTTTTTCCTGATCCGATCCGATTCGGGCGGATCGAACCGATTCGGTTCGATCCGCTTGGATTCCGCTAGAACCCTTATTTATGACCCATTTTATGGCCGATTCCCTTGAATCTGGCCTTTTTTTGAATGATTGTGTGGTTTAGGCCTCTTGTACATATGTTTCATCATATTCCATGAGATTTATATCATGTAATTGGTATAAAAACATTTATTTTCAATGAAATAAAGCATTAGAAGAGTGAAAACAAATTGAAACTCATTCATTGAAAGATATTTACAATTTTACATTGCACAAAGTCAATACAACTATCAAACTCCTAATTCCAATAAAAATACAATGACTTACTCTAATATCCCCAATGCCCTTGTTGATATGGATCATATGCATTCCATTGGGATTGGCTAGGCATGGATTCGGACTCATCTGACTCTGAGGGGAGCTCCCCAATAAGATGATGACCTTTCGTTCTTGACACAAAACCACGAAACTCATCCCATGTCATCATGCTATGGTATCTCTGCCGAAACTGACTGAGATAATGGTCCCACACTTGACAGCCGGGACGGACTACCCCCAGTTGTGCCATCTGTACATCCTCCTCAGGAACAAAAACTTGGACTGGAATAGGAATAGAATATGCAGGAGGAGGATGCATATATGGAGATGGACCAAGGTAGCCTGCTGTGGCAGTGTACCCACTGTACGGTCCGTACCCACTAGAGTAGTCTGTGCTAGTGGATTCGGGGTGATAGCTATGGCCGCCATAGGATCCGACAGACTCTTGTGTACTCATCCTCTCAAAGTCTGATATCATAGTGTCATAGCTATGGGAATCCACTGGTGAACCTCTTGCTTGACTGCCAGGTCTAAACTTTTGCCTTCTATTGTACCGCATTGGGGCACCATGACTACTATCTTGTGTTGCACCCCCATAAAATTGCTCCTCTGTGAATGCCATGCCACCTCCTCCTCCCTCACTGTTGGAACGCGGAATATTTTTTCTCTTCTTTTTTTTTTTCTCTCTCATCTCTTTTATCTCCGAGATGAATTTTTTTGCGTGGGCGTGCCCGACTGTTTGCGAGAAACAGACAAAGATTATTTTATGAGGAGTATTGGGTGCGGACCCTGATACCCTCGAATTTATTTTCCGCGTGCGCTCGCGTTCAGGGCGATTGGAGTGGTCGTGTACTGGACCGTTCCCCACCGACCGAAGTCGATGTTTCATTTACATCGAGTATAACACTCGAACACCTTCGAATGCGTAATGTTTGTTAAAAGACCGTATGCCAAAATTTAAAGAAGAAAAGGCAGATGACAAATAAATTTCCACAATTTTATTCAAGCGTGTTCATGTCATTTATATTTATGACATGACATTTCCATTTACATGTACGTCTTTAGTGGGGTTTTGTACCTCCACTGGACGTGTATACAACGAGTCAAATACATGGACGTCGACGACAGGGTGTTTGTGCCTCCGTCGGACGCTTACACGATAAAGGGTACATATGTGTTACCAATGGGGTGTTTGTGCCTCCATAGATTAACATGCCTCGACGTGCGCCGTTTTATGACGCCGGAGGACTTAGACGTATGTGCCTCAACGTGTGTCGTTTTATGACACCGGAGGACTTAAATACATACCTCGACGTGTGTCGTTTTATGACACCGGAGGACTTGAACACATGCCTCGACGTGCGTCGTTTCATGACACCGGAGGACTTAAGTGTAAGCATTGAGAGTCGTGTGACAACCTGTGGCGCGGTCCTGCGGACGTGGCGCGATGCAGCCCGAACGCTGAGGACGGAACACCAACGGGCGTCGGCACGTGCGGCCTATTTAAGCTCACGCACGGATCACGCTCTGAGCACGGGCAGACTCCGAAGCTTGGGCGTACTTTGGGCCGAAAGTGGCATCCGCGATCGAAAAACGCCCCTTTCAAATGGGGGTATGCCCCCCTATTTATAGGATTTGCGGGGGGCATACCGGCGGGGGTACCCTCCCCGGCGGAGGCCTCGCGGGCACGAGCGTCGAGGGCGAGCGAACCGGCGGAGGTGTTTCGCGAGGAGTCGGGCTGGCGGAGGGGGCCGCCAGTCAGGTACCCTGACCGGCGCCCCTCCTGGCTAGCAGAGGGGGCCGCCAGTCAGGGACCTGACCGGCGGCCCTCCCTGCTGCGCAGGGGCCGAACCGGCGCCCCCCTGCTCGGGGCAGGGGGCCGAACCGGCAGCCCCCCCGTCCCCCCCTGCCTGCGGGCCCGCGGGGGTCGAACCGGCGGCCCCCCCCTTGCTCGCGGCAGGGGGCCGAACCGGCGGCCCCCTCGCACGCGGGCCCGCGGGGGGGCTAACCGGCGGCCCCCCCTGCTCGGGGAGGGGCCGAACCGGCGCCCCCCTTGCGCGCGGGAGGGGCCGAACCGGCGCCCCCTGCGCGCGGGGCCCGCAGGGGAGCTAACCGGCGGCCCCCTTGGGGGGCCGAACCGGCGGCCCTCCTCACTGGCGAGGGGGGTGACCGGCGGCCCTCCTTGGGGCCTCTCTAGCCCACCACCTATTTAAAGGTGGGGCTCACTCCATTCGAGTCACTTTCTCCGTGATTTCCGGGAGAAAATTGGGGAGAGTTCTCTGTGGGCCTCCCGCGTTCGGGTTGTTGGTCGACGGCCGTGCCGTGCACGTGCACACGTGCGCCGCTTGTACTTCTCCGGCCGTCCCACGTGCGTTTGTCCTCGTTTTCGAGGGACACGTGCATTTGATCGCCCGGGACCCATCGGCTTCGGGCGCGACTTCGAACTCCACTCCGGACGTGGATTTCCTGGCATCCGGGGTACGTGCCCTTCATCAGCGAAGACTTCTCGGGCTTCTCGCTTCCGGGTCGCCCTGGTTTAGCGCGAGTACTCGGACTTGTTGGTTTTCGACGTCCGAGCGGGGGAGCATCGGGAGTTCGTCCCCGGTTCTCCTAGGGCGTACTCGTCGCCCGGGGTTTGTTTAAGCCCCGATATTTTTCGGGTTCAACACTCACCACCCTCACCTCCTCCTCCGCCCTGACCACCGTTACCACCTCCACCTCCACCGTTACCACCATCGTCACCACCAGCATCTGAAGAACCACCTGCAAAGGCAATATCATTTGAACATTAGTTAGAACAAATACAAAATTACAAATACATTTTGAGGTAATTTTTAATACAAAATGATGGCCTACCAGTAGTTATCGAATCATGGGAGGCGCTATTGGGCAATCGGGGTGAATCCAACGGAGACGGTGTCTCATCATCTGCATTTGGATCCAAAGTCTCTGCATCGGCAATGTCAAGTGGATCTTCAACAACGGTAGCACCTTTCTTGCCTTTCTTGGATCCCCAACCAGAAAACCAACCCTTCTTTTTTTGTGCTGGGGCGGGAGGTGGCTCTCGTATAACAACTCCTGTACTTGGTCGGGACTCTGTTGCACCAGTTTTTTTTCGGCAGGAGTCTGTTGCTATTTGCTTCCCTTTTGCCAATTGAGATGATGTGGGAGCCCTTGTAGATTGTGAGGGAGGCGCATCCTGGGTAGATGACCCTCTGCTTCTAGATTGTGTGCGGGGGAGGCCTTCCATCAACCTATCAAAATCATCATCATCATTACCTCCTCCTCTACCTGCAATAACCCCCAACATTATACATTAGGAAGTTAGCATAAATGCAATTGATAAAATATGTAAGATGACAGAAAGAAATGACTCTCCCACCTGCAGTACGCGTCACATGCTCTACTTGTATGTCCGCAAGAAGATCCACCTCAGCCTCTGTATCCATCTCATAACGAGGGGAATATGGCTGTCCCACATTCCCACGATCTCCCTCCTCCTCTGCTGTTGCTTCTGCTACTGCCCTTGCCAGGAAAGTGTTAGGGCGAGGTGGATCTTCAGGGTCGTCTGCCTCCTCATCTAACTCATACTCCCCTCGCTCTGTTGTTGCTCGTGCAACCCATGCAACCATTGGGTCTTCTTCATCTCGTAGAAATCCAACATCAATTGGATCATACTCTACGTCCCCACGCTTCTTTGGATCTTCTGTAAGATGTTTGACCCTCAGCCTCATATTATAGTGGACGTACACCAATTGGTCCAAACGCCTATATGAGAGACGATTCCGCACTTTGGTGTGTATCAATGCAAATGTACTCCAGTTCCTCTCACATCCACTAGATGAGGAAGTCTGTGATAAGACCTTCACTGCAATTTTCCTCAATGTTGGCGCGAAATGCCCAAAGTTGAACCACCAATCAGCTGCATTAAAATTCGATTATCTCAATCAGATGTCAACCATC
Organism: Colocasia esculenta; assembly: GCA_014218235.1. Taxonomy (NCBI): domain Eukaryota; kingdom Viridiplantae; phylum Streptophyta; class Magnoliopsida; order Alismatales; family Araceae; genus Colocasia; species Colocasia esculenta. The sequence continues at coordinate 6,529,449 of CM024764.1, forward strand.
AAGTTGCAATGATAAAAAATGTAAATGGGAAGCATATTATCGCCGTCTACACGCTCCCGACCAGCAATGGCAGATGGCTCAGCAAAGGTCCCAGTGGCTTCCCGAAAACGCTTCATCTGCATTTAATAAATTTATCATCAACTCCTATGAACTTCAAGTATTTGATTGGACTTTGGATGGAAGTTGATAATCCTATACTTGCCTCATCAATGGCATCTGCCGCTAGCACAGGACTTGTTGACAATCTCTCAACCACCCTTGCAAAGGCAGCCGTCAATTCATCATCATATGCTAGCTCGTGTGCGTAATGCCGTAATGGTATGCAGGGTGGAGATAGTATGCTGCAATTGAATAAAATACCATCATCAATACAATAAAGAGTAGTTTATTACAAAAATATGATTTATTTTCTTACCCGCCATATGGAGATCTCTACTCATCTGCCGGGCCCATCTATCGTCAACAACATCCAAAACCAAGTGTGCATGCCGAGGTGAGACTTCACGGATCTTTTTCCTCACGGCTTCAAGCTTTGCATATACCAATCCTATAGATGGTCTCCTATCCCCATCCACCACCCTCAACACCTCATATAGAGGTTCAATGATCTGTACCAGCTTGAAGACCCGATCCCAAAAATTGGAGCTGTTGACGATGCCTTCCACCTCCTTTCCATCAGATGTACTAGAAAAATTACTCTGCAACCATTTATCACCCCTGAACATGCGTTTCAATCCATCCTTGTGCTTCAGTAGACTCTGTAGTGCCACAAAATTTGTTGCAAAGCGGGTGACAGCCGGCCTCAACAACTCTCCACCAGTGGACTCTCTCATCCACGCCAACACCAGATGATGATTGTAGATGAAACGTGTTATCTTCTGTCCTGCATCCACCACCATTTTCACAGGTTGCAGTGTCCCAATTTCTTTAAGCATTAAATCAACACAGTGGGCAGCACATGGGGTCCAGTATAGATGAGGATAGATATTCATCAACTCCTCCCCTGCTTTCTTGTACGCAGCTCCATTATCCGTGACCACCTGCACAATATATTGCTCCCCAATCTCCTCAACCACCTCTCGCATCAAACCCAAAATGTATTCATAGTTGTGTACATGCTCGGATGCGTCAACTGATTTGTGATAGAAGACTTGTCTATCACAATACACTAGGAAGTTGATGAGGCTGCTCCTGGTGATGCCCGACCAACCATCACACATGATGGTGACACCATACTTCTCCCATTTCTTCTTAAATCCGTCTATGTAAGACTTTATCTCATCAACTTCCTCCTGCAGATATTTCCCTGCCAAGTCCCTAGCTGTAGGAGGCTGCACATGTAGGCCTCCACGTTGAACCTCCTGTATTGCAGTTTTATAATAGGGACTGTTCGCTGCATTAAATGGTAACCCTGTATGGTGCCACCACTTTGCAATTGCTCTCCCCACCTTGTATTTCGGCCCCTGCTGGTTGTATGAATCATTAATCCTAGTCTGCTTGCCATGCTCCCTAGGATACACATAAGGGTCCACATCCTCAATTTGCACACCTGTGGGTCTCTTGCTATGCCTGCCTTCTTCTGTTACTTGTGTGGGAGGGGGTCGAGTGAAATAATCTCCCACATTTGAAAATCGACGGGAGCCACTGCCACCTACTGTTGAGCCACTGCCACTGCCACTGCCAACCTCATGCTGAGCTCCATGAAAACTCATTCTGTGCCCTGCCTTTTGATCAGCTTCCCATGCCTCAGCCCTGCTATGTGAACGTGCTAGCCTTTCCTGCACATCAGGATCATGAACATATTCTGTATACATTTGAACTTCATCATCATCATCTTCATCTCTTTGCCTTCCTGATATAATCCTCTTTGCTATCTCCTTATCTGCCTTCTTTCTTGCTGTCTCAGTTCGAACTTGCTTAATGTGTTCAATCATAGCCTTCTTGACTTCTTTTGGCACCGATTTACACCCCTGCACGTCATGGTACCCTGCTAGTCGACCACCAGTAAGGTGCTTCTTCAAACGGGAGACCCCACCTCCTTGTCCCCCAAAACCACAATAATTGCACTTAAAGTTGTGCCTATTCTCCAACATGATGTCATGCTGCCACCCAATATCATCAGAACCTCTTTTCGGTGCCATCTACAATGACAAAAAATAAATAATAAATTAACAGTAAATTAAATTAAATTTCAGAATTTGAACACTAAAAGAAAGTATTCTTACTTCTTAATTGTTATATGATATTTTTTTAATATACATGAACACATGATCACAGAAATCCATTCACACATGCATATATATTTTCTGTAATTTCACATTTTATTAACATTTTATTTTAAAATACTTCTTATTAATGTAAGAATATAAATTAATTATTGCTCAACTTCTTATGTAATCAACTTCTAATCATGATGTACAAGTTATACAACACATTTCTATCAATTTTTAGTTGTTTACACTTTTTAAGATTTTTAAAATTATTATTCAAATTTTAATATAATTATTAATTATTTATGAACATTAATTAATTATACCTAAACTTCTTATAGAATCAAGTTCTAACCATGGTATAGAACTTATAGAACACCTTCCTATCATTTTTTGATTGTTCAAAATTTTTTTAAGATTTTTTAAATTATTTTTCAGAAAATCATATTTTAGGAAAAGTCATCAAATCTACATGAAAATCATGTAGATCTTGATGAGAAATAGTTGCAAGTGAACACCAATCCCTTGCAACATCATTTCCTAACAAGATCTAACCCATACAATAAGAAAAGAACAGAAAAATGAAGAAATAAGGTTGCTTACCTTGAAAGCCCTGTAGAACCTTCAAAAAACTTGAAGAACAAGGCTTCAAAGCTTCCAAATCCACCTCCAAATAGACACAAATTCACTTAGGAAGCCTCTTCCTGTGGATTTGCACCTAAATCTAGGATTTTCTCTTCAAAAAACTTGCAAACGGGGGGGACAAAGGGGCCTGCGGTTTCCTGCGCTGCGAATGGGACTGTTGAGTCCCGATGCGCAGCGCATCGCCGACACCCTTTAAGGGTGTCGGGCGGATCGCGCCCGATGCGACAGTGCCGGACCAGATCGCATCGCATCGGGCTCGATCCGCCTGCTGAGAAGGGAACCGGCACATCGGGCGAGCCGCGCATCGGATCCTCCCTGATCCGATGCGATTTGGGGGGATCGGCCCGGCTCGATCCGGCGCGCCAAACCTTGACTACAAATACTAACATTTACTTAAATGATGTTCAAGTAAGTAAGGCTTGAAATCGGTCTGGACTAAGCCCCTGGCAGGGTTACCCCGGATCGGATTGATCGGCCCAAAATCGATCCGAATTGGCCGATCCGATCCGAACGATTTTTGATACATTGACGATGATTATGTCTTCTCATCTTTGTAAGAAATGTCGGAGGACTGACATTCACCCTAGAGAGGTGGCAGGAGACACCCCATCCATTTCACTGCTTATCTTCAAAAAAAAAAAGGAAAGAAGAAAAAATGGGACTTAAAATAGTGGTGTTCCGACGGACTTGAGTGGCCAATTCATTGATTGTTTAAAGGTAAGCAAGTCAAGAATCCGGTTGAGGTGAACACCCAAAAAGGTATCTTAGACAAAATTGGATAATCTTTCGGCATGAAAACTCGAAAGGGTGCGTCGAAAAAAGTCAAAGGGGGCCGGCCTTGGCTATAACCCAAAAGGGCGGTAAGGCTGGTAAAAAGAGGAAAGCAAAGTCAGAAAGACATGCCTCGTCAGGGGAGTCTCCCCTCGAACCTTGAAGCTTGAACAAAGTTATAAAGGCAAGATTCAGGAGGAGATGTCAAATCAAGCCCCGAGGAAAGCCAAAAAGGCAAATCCTAGGAGAAAGATGTCAAAGACGAAGCTCTTCAGTAAAGCCAGAAAGGCAAATCTCACTGGCAAGGCCTCTAGCGAAATCTTGAGCAAAGTGAGTAAGAGTAAGACAAGACTCAGGAGAGAGAGTGTTCGAACAAGCTGCCGAGTAAAGTCAGAAGCCCCATCCTCTTCGATCCACCCCGATTCCACTTAAATTATGGGGGGTCGGGCATTCCTCCTCCTCCTCCCACCCCCCCCCCCCCCCCCCCTCAAAAAAAAAGGATCGACATTCACCGATTCCTGCTCAAATTGGCCGATTCCAATCCGATTTGGCTGATTTTGCTATCCATGTTCTGAAACAACAACTCTTCAGCGGCTTCTTCTTCTCCCCTTGCACTGGGTTTTTTTCTTCCTTGCCAAAGATGGAGTTCTGCTCTTTCCAAACCAAAGGTCCCTTTTTATAGTAGTGGGATGATGCTCTACCGGGAGGATACTCTGCTTGCGCAACGAGGAAAGCAGTCTCCCGGTTAGGTTGCGCATTATTTTTTTATTTTTCTTGCTGGAGAGTGCTCTCCCAGTTGGCCAAACTGGGAGAGTGGTCTCCTGGCAGGCATGCCACTGGGAGAGTGCTCTCCTGGTTGGTCAAACTGGGAGAGTGTTCTCCCAGTTGGCCAAACCGGGAGAGTGGTTTCCTGGTAGGCATGCCATCGAGGGAGGACTCTCCTGGTTGGTCAAACTGGGAGAGTGCTCTCCAAGTTCGTCAAACCGGGAGGGTGTCCTCTACTTTTTTTTTTCTTCTTCCCCCCCCCCTCTTTTATTGTTTGTTTTTTTTTTTTTTTTTTTATATTTGGGGTTCAACAAGAACCTTGTAAGCCCCTTTCACTTCTTGTTTGGTCTTGCTGCCAATACTTGAAAATTAATTGTCATTATTCTCCTAGACTCCTACTGATAGAGTATTGATGACATCCCGCTCCTTTAATTGCTCATGAGCATTTTAATATGGCTAAAGAGATGAACTATATGGATGTTTTTGGTTCATGATGAATGAATCAGCACTTGAGGGAGACAGATCCCCTTGGTCTATTAATGTAACTCTATGCTGATGCAAAGACATGTTTGAATTTCAGCATAAGCATTTCATTACTCTCTGGGCTACTAGTGAGTCCTTCTCAGACCTGTTTTTGGAAAGTTTACAATATAACATTGAAGAGAAATGCTTAGTGCCCTCCAAAGAGGTAATAAATGCGATGTGGATTGCTTGGCAAGCAATCCTATTGGTTTAAAGAGATTGCAGCCAATAGGATTGCTTGCCAAGCAACCACATCACATTAATAACCGGCACTAAGCATTTATCAACTTTGAATAGAAGTGCTTTCTACTTCCATGTTCCGGCCTTAAGTGCTGTATGACATAACAGGTGCAGGCAAAGTTATTGGCATCATGGTACAGAAAACAGCATTTGTGACTTATTTTTGCATTTTATCTGCACAGCCTACTACCAATCTGCCTTATTCTACTTCCACTCTCTACCAAATGAAAAATCAACTAACATGTACCCATCTCAACAGTGTATTGTCTGTGGCGTTGGAAGCCCTAATGGCCTTCATAAAGAGCTTTATTTCCCCTATAATAAGCACTAGTGGCATTGGGGTGTTGCTTCAACCTGTGCTAGTGTATCTTAATGGGTAAGTATCCCTGTATAAGTTTGACTCATGCATGCATGTACTCACAAGCATACACATAAATACATGTATAAGGAAGCACAAAATGTACGCTTGCACTCACATGCACACTTAGCATTTTTTCCATTAAGTCCCACTTTTCATCAAAATGTATAACTCAGTCTCTGGTACTAAGCAGAGCATTATCATGCATATGGTACCTAAGAGCAAAGCAAAAATCAAGCGCAAAGCCTTCACTGGACATGTTTACTCTTAGGACACTAATGGCTTACCAGGCTCTCTTGGATCCATTGACTTATAAAGCTGATCATCATCAGATTATTGAGATTTGCTCTACACCATTCAGGTAAAATGATTGCCTATCTGTTTTGATTAGGTAAACTTCATACCTGGTTATAGCATGTGTCTATGGTAGATGCAGGTTAATATCTTTATTTTTGAATTTTCCTTACATCAAATGTTTCATGAACATTGCTGATCTGGTGTCATGGCCATATCTTGATACATGTTTTAACAAAGTGACCCTCATGGATGTGAAGAGAGCTCTTGCCTGAGGTTGCTGTTGGACAAGAGAGATGCATACTTGGGTCCTTGGACCCCTGGAAGGTGTGTTACTCTTTGCATTTTTATTCAAGCTGCTAGCATTTCTCGTATGATCTTTATTGCAAAGTATCCATCATGGTGAGATGTTATTCAATTTATTTCTGTTGGTGTGTATCCTGGTAAGATGTTAGCCAATTTATTTCTTTTTGTTGGAGTTCTTCTTACATGATTTATGGATGCATAGAGATTGGTTGGAAGATGAACTTAGAGCCTTTGAAGGTGGGAAAGATGGAGTCCTGCCATGTTTATGGGAAGATCAAATTTTGTGCTTCCCTCAGGTAATTTATGCCCAAGTCAGATTTCATGGAAATCTGTCATACTTGCTTATCTTGTTAATTCTTTTGTTCAACGCTTGATTTCTCTCAAACTTGATATCGAAGAATGAGTTGCAAAAGTTGGATACCACAATGTGTAATCATATTTTAGTTTTCTGTATTACTTATTATGACATAAAAGAGAAATATAAAACTTTTGAATAGTCTACCTCCTTTTGAATGATGAATTCCTTTTTTTAAGGAATCCTTGTGACCTCATAAAGGTGTTACTTGATGATACATTGTTTTCACTTGTATCTGAGTTTTTAGGTCCCTATACCATGCCATCTTGTCCCTTGAAGCATATATGTGATGGATACACTCCTGTAACCATGCTATATTTGCTCAATCTCTCTAAAGAAGTTAAGTGCGCAAGTTTCCTTTTAATAAGGTACTTGTAGAACTGAACATGGATGCATTCTTCACATTTGGAAGTGTTGGATTTAAACCATGGTTTAAGAGCTTCATGTTGCTCATCCAGTATATGTGCCATGCTAGGGGAATCCCAATCAGATGGAATTTTCATGTCACATTGCAATATACTAGGCTTTCTAGTATCTTTAAGTGGTTTGTCCAACAGGATTACTGTACAACTAGGAAGGTGTGGAAGAAACTGGGTCCAGTTCAGGCCTCATTAGTAGGCTGGTTCACTTAAAGCTCTCTTATGGGTTGTTGTTGAACCCGAAAAATATCAGGGCTTAAACAAACCCCGGGCGACGGATACGCCCTAAGAGAATTGGGAATAAACTCCCGATCCCCCGCTCGGACGTCGGAAACCAACAAGTCCGAGTATTCGCGCTAAACCAGGGCGACCCGGAAGCAAGAAGCCCGAGAAGTCTTCGTCGACGAAGGGTACGTACCCCGGATGTCAGGAAATCCACGTCCGGGGCGGAGTGCGGAGTCGCGCCCGAAGCCGATGGGTTCCGAGCGATCAAATGCACGTGTCCCCCAAAAACGAGGACAAACGCACGTAGGACGGCCGGAGAAGCACAAGCGGCGCACGTGTGCACGTGCACGGCACGGCCGTCAACAAACAAACCGGATGCGGGAGGCCCACAGGGCTCTCTCCCGAGTTTTCTCCCGGAAAGCGCGGAGAAAGTGAAAGAGAAAGGAGGGAGGCCCCACCTTAAATAGGTGGTGGGCCAATGAGGCCCCCATAGGGGCCGCCGGTTCGGCCCCCTGCCAGGGGGGCGCCGGTCAGCACCCCCCGCCAGTGAGGGGGGGGGGGCCGCCGGTTCGCACCCCCTGCAGGGGCGCCGGTTCGGCCCCCTGCCAGGGGGCGCCGGTCAGCCCCCCCCGCCAGTGAGGGGGGGGGCCGCCGGTTCGCGCCCCCTGCAGGGGCGCCGGTTCGGCCCCCTGCCAGGGGGGGCGCCGGTCAGCCCCGCCAGCAGGGGGGCCGCCGGTTCGGCCCCCTACCTGCAAGGGGGGGCGCCGTTAGCCCCCGCGCCTGCCTGGGGGGGCGCCGATTAGCCCCTGCGCAGCAGGGAGGGCCGCCGGTCAGGCCCCTGACTGGCGGCCCCCCTCCGCCAGTCCGCTCTCTCTCTCGGGCACCCCCGCCGGTTCGCGCCCCTGCCTCGACGCTTGCGCCCGGAGGCCTCCGCCGGGGAGGGTACCCCCGCCGGTATGCCCCCCTCAAATCCTATAAATAGGGGGGCATACCCCCATTTGAACGGGCTCCGAACACACGCCTCTCGGCCCAAAGTACGCCCAAGCTTCCTTCCTCGAGCGGACGCCTGCAAACCGCTTCAGTTGGTCCGGGTGTGGTCCGTGCGTGAGCTTGTATAGGCCGCACGAGTCGGGGAAGGTCTTCGACACCCGTTGGTGCTTCCTCTTCGTGGTCGAGCCCTCCTGCGTTCGCCCACACGGAGACACCACAGGTTGTTACAAGACCCCCAAGGCACATGTACTTAAGCCCTCCGGTGTCATAAAACGACACACGTCGAGGCATGTACTTAAGTCCTCCGGCGTCATAAAACGACGCACGTCGAGGCATGTACTTAAGTCCTCCGGTGTCTTAAAACGACACACGTTGAGGCACATATATTTAAGTCCTCCGGTGTCGTAAAACGGCGCACGTCGAGGCATGTTAACCTATGGAGGCACAAACACCCCACTGGTAACACATATGTACTCATTACCATGTAAACGTCCGACGGAGGCACAAACACCCTGTCGTCGACGTCCATGCACTTGGCTTGTCGTATACACGCCCAGTGGAGGTACAAAACCCCACTAAAGGCGTACATGTAAATGTAAATGTCATGTCATAAATATAAATGACATGAACACGCTTGAATAAAATTGTGGAAACTTACTTGTCATCTGCCTTTTCTTCTTTGAATTTCGGCATACGGTCTTTTAATAAACATTACGCATTCGAAGGTATTCGAGTGTTATACTCGATGTAAATGAAACATCGACTTCGGTCGGTGGGGAACGGTCCAGTACACGACCACTCCAATCGCCCTGAACGCGAGCGCACGCGGAAAATAAATCAGAGGGTATCAGGGTTCGCACCCGATATTCCTCATAAAATAATTTTTGTCTGTTTCTCGCAAACAGTCTGGCACGCCCACGCAAGAATTCATCTCGAAGATAAACGGGATGAGTCGAAAGAAGAAAAAATTCCGCGTTCCAACAGTTGTTTGGTTCACTACCAGATCTGTTTAACTTAAATCATGTGCTTTTCTTCCTCAAATGCCTCTGGCTGTATTTCTTTTTTAACAAGGGTAGTTTAGACCTTTCTAGTGTCTAATTTTAACCTAGTAAACAGTGAGGAATGGTGGTGCAGCGACACAGTTAGGTCTCAACCCTTCCTATGGTTTTTCCTCTTCTCCATCCTCTTCTTTATTCCTCTTCTTCTTAACCTCCTGCTTCAAAATCCATGTAAAACCTAGAAAAATCTACAGAAGGCATTTCAAATACTACACACAATTCACTGAACATGCTAGGTTTATGTATTCCATTTGAGTTTTTTCAACCCTGCATCATTTGCAAAACTTTTGGTATTTCTTTTCTTCACAAACAAAAAATCATTATTTGTTTGTCTAATGATTCTTTCATAAAACAATCTGAAATTTTCTGGTTTATGGTTTTGTAATACTTCTCCTTTGCTGAGGAGGGATTTGAAAAATTACTATTAGTTTATTGTCAATGAGCTATCTTAAGTTCTTCGGATCTAACAAAGACCCTTTAATAGTTAGTTGATGTGATCTTTGCTGGCATGCAGAACTTCACATTCTACTGCAACTCAGGGATGGAAAATAGGGTTTAAGTTTGCCATCTAACTTCTTCACGACGTCTTTACAAGATGAAGAGAGTGCATAAGTTTCTAAAGTAACTTGTTACTTTAACTTGAGAAACACTCACAAAATCTTGGAAAGGAAAGAGATTTCATAGGAGTTTTTGGGAGATAACAATCTATGATCTGTTCAGTTTTCCATAAACCTTTTCCTTGGAGAACCCAGAGAATGGAATTCATAGAACTAGAAAGCCATCGTTTTGTAGTTATTATTATGCTGCTTTCCTTGGATAGTTAAAACATTTTTTTAAACTGACAATGTGGTTGAGAGACATGGTATGCACAACTTTCCATAATGGTTTCTCAGACTTCAGAATTTCATTTTTCTTATCTTGAGACACTTCATTAGTTGCGGGTCTAATGTAACGACTATATACTCCGATAACTGATAGGGATTTTAATCCTCTTTACATTCTTGGTGAAAGATGCAATGAGTGGTTCTTTGCATATTAATTTAGTTTTGATTGCATTTTGTTTGACCAACAAGCCGGAGAGCGTGAGCAAAATGCTGGTGAACCAGATGCTCCTATGCCTTGGTAGCATATTTGGTACTTTGGTAGGTAACTTTCTTTTTAACTTTTGATTGTTGTCATTCTAGCTGATTGTCACCTGTGTATTTACTAAATTCTTATGGCTCCCAGGATAATGGAGGAAAGCTGAGGCTCCTTAGCGTGATCGATCAGTGTCTGAAAGGTGGAAAGAAGCATTCCTCACATGTGGCTAGTGTCACCAATGCCTGTGTTGTTTTGCTTGCTGGAATTAAGGTACACATTTATGTAGATAGCTGTACTGAAAATTAGGTTAGTATATTCCCAGTTTGCTTATTGTACTTCTTGTGATGTCTCTGCATCTGCTCAGGTTGTGCTTACTTTACGTGTGCAAACAGTGGAGAACGATATATTAAATTCCATGCAGTTAATCTTCCAGGTGTATATATCTTTCAATTTTTGGTTTTCTTTTGGTATTAAGACGAACTGACTTCTGAACTTCAGTTGATCTGTTATGTGCCTATTTAGAGTATCCTTGCGGAAGGGGATATCAATGCAGCCCAACGAAGAGCATGTTCCGAGGGCCTTGGTTTGTTAGCTCGCCTTGGAAATGATTCTTATACTGCCAGGATGGTGAGGATTGAGTACTAAGAAAATTGTTTTTGTTTTTTGGTTGGCTTCGTACAAAAAATTTGTTATCTTAGGAAAAGTGACATTCAAATGCTTGTTGACACTTGACATTAAGATATTGTCATCTGGGGGCATTTGCTCACCAGACTCAGGTAGGCTATGCCAAAACACTTTCTATTGGACCGGGTAGGTGCCTTCTTGAAAGATCATCTTTCATAACATATCGCTTGTGCCTTTTAGCTCCTGAGTTTTGTGAAAACCACTCTATCATGGCTGTTCCCAAGCTTGGATGAGAAAAGAGTGCATGCATTTGGTTGGCAGCGCCCTTCGTAAATGGGTCACGTTCCATTCATGAATCATGAACAGAATCTTCCTCCTTATACTAGGGAATTCCCTGGAAGTCATGCATTGCGTTGGTACTCAAATGAAATGACAAGGGAATGAGGGTTACTTAGGGTATCCTTTGGAGGTGGAGTAGGCAAGGGTTTCCATGCTCTATTAGATGAACATGGAAAAATAAGTTGGCTCAATTAAGTAGGATTCACTTTGCTGCATAGCATAAAGGAACATTAACTAGTATGAATGATAGGGAAATATTAACTAGTAATAATGTAGAGTTTATAATGCTGATAAAAGGAGAGCTAACATAGTGCATTCACAGGAAATTAGGTGAAAGGAAACCACAGTAAAGTAAATGGAATATGGTACATAGGTTAAAAAAAAAAACTAAAGAAATGGGTTAGCTTCATGGATACTTGAAGGATAAAGTTGTAGAAGTCAGGTGGTGAGGAAACTGAGTTTTATTAGCTAAGCTCTTGGTGGATGAGCAGATTTCTAGTATAATCAGTGCTGCGTACCGAAACAATTTTGGGGGCTTTTTCTTGGATAATCCAATGTGTTCCTTATTAAGAAATGGCTTTTACTGGAGGCAAGTAGAAGTGATGAAAAGCAGAGGCTATATAAGGATTCATGGCGGTTCTGATTTTGGTGAAAGAGATGGTGTGGGAGATGAAATTTTGATTTTGTTATTGGCCTTGATTTAATACTTGCAAGAGTTGCTTTAAGAGTGAGGTAAACACATAAAAATTCAAAATAATACTTGATTAACATTTTACTCAAATATATTATAATTATGAAATATACTAAGAGCCAAAATTAACTGTCCTACTTTCATTAAATGATTTATTAGATAATCGAAACCAGAGGTTCTTGAGTACTATTCGAAATTCAGAAGAATTACGTAAAGGAGCTATCAAGCAACTCGAAATAGCTTGGGCACGCTTACGTAAAGTGGAAACGGAAGCAAATGAATATCGAGTGAATGGATACTCCGAGATAAAAAAAAAGAAAATTTGATTAATGCCACTTGTGATAATTTGGAATGATTAGAAAATTGCAAAAATGAAACCCTTCTTTTTGAACAACAAAGAGCGATTAATCAAGTCCGACAGTGAGTTTTCCAACAAGCCTTACAAGGAGCTCTAGGTACTCTGAATTGTTGTTTGAATAGTGAGTTGCATTTTCGTACCATCAGTGCTAATATTGGCATTCTTGGGGTTGGGGCTATGGAGGCAAGTAGATCGTCATATAAGTGATGAAAAGCAGAGGCTATATGAGGATTCATGGCGGTTCTGATTTTGGTGAAAGAGATGGTGTGGGAGATGAAATTTTGATTTTGTTATTGGCCTTGATTTAATACTTGCAAGAGTTGCTTTAGGAGTGAGGTAAACACATAAAATTCAAACTAATACTTGATTAACATTTTACTCAAATATATTATAATTATGAAATATACTAAGAGCCCAAATTAACTGTTCTTAGAAGAAAAGTTTGATTTGTGTGTCAAGATTGTAGTGTTATATTTAGTGAGAGTCTAGTGCCACCATAGATTTTTTGTTATGATGTTTTCAATGTCTTGGAATCAAATGGCATGCCTACAAAGTATCAAAAATTATAGGCCACATTAGTGTTGGGAACTGAATAAAAATTAAAAAAAAAACATGAAATTGAGGATGCCGGATAAATGGAGTAAATTATCGTAATACCTTTTGTTAAAAATGAAGAAGATAGATACAAGTGTAATTTATCATAGAATTGAACATATGAGTCATACTATGACTGCTGCTGAGTTAATAATTAATGTTTTTTTTTCCCCCAAACAGTCCAATTCGTTTTCAGTGGCAGTATTCTTGTACAACTACTTCTTAATTCCCATTGGAAACTAATTGAAAAGAATATGCATTATTGAGTGACAATTTTCTATTAGTATGTTTCAAATATATTGTTTTATATTTTTATTTGCAGTGTCTAGGAGAGATGTGGACTAATCTGTTATGTTGTTCAGGCACGTTCCCTTCTAAGTGAACTCACTACCACAACAGACCCAAATTATATAGGGTCTCTTGCTCTTTCACTGGGTTGCATACATCTCAGGTAAAACTTAACCTTGTGAAGGCACTTTTCTGATCATCTAGTTTGAGAAGTTATTGCCCTACTTCAGTATCTTGACTTTGTTCAATACTGCAAAACTATTGAAGCTTTAAAATTACTGGGTATCCTTCATTCACCCTTTTGAATCATCTTGACAGCTTTACAACTTGCTCCTACCAAAAAAAGATGTATAAATAATTTGAGCAATCCATGCCCAGCCATGGATAGCAAAATTGGCCAAATCGGATCGGAATCGGTCGATTTGAGCCAGAATTGGCGGTTGTCGATCTGATTCGATCCCTCTGGCGGTCTCCCCACCCTCGCCGGCGCTGGAGCGCCGACAACGATCACCGCCAGCCACCGTTGCCTCTTGCTTCTTCCTTCTTCCTCTCTCTTTCTCTTCTCCTCTTTCTCCCTTCTCTACTCGTTGAAAATTTGACATCTAAACCCTAAGGTGTCCTAATAAGAGTGTTGCACCTGTTGGGGTGTTTGTCCACCTCTTGAGAAACCTTTTTTGTGGGTGAAGGAGAGTGGTTTCTAGTTTCTACTGCCGTTGTCGCCGTTGTTGCCGTCTAAGGTAATTTTTTTTCGAACGCTTAAAAAATATGAAAAAATAGGAAATGCTTAATAAGTTATACATCAATGGATAAGTAGCATTGATAAGATATTTATGATCCTCATTGGCCAAAAACCCCAAATTGTTAAAAAACATACATATATTGGTCAAAGGTATTGTTAAATGGTTTTTGGCTTTGCATACAGGTGTGCTAGCACATACGATAGAGGACCCATATTTTCAGACTATGTTGGATGCAATTGCAGAAGTTGGGTCTGGTTTTAGGGCTTCCATATGCAAATACATTTATGATGTTGGGCTTGATGAGGAGTATGATGAGTTGAAAGCATGGGTTAGTGGCTTCAAAAATGTTTGGAAAGAACGTGGTTGCACCATTATATGTGATGGGTAGACAGGGACAACAAGAAAATCTATGATTAATTTCCTTGTTTATTACTGTGAGGGTACCATTTTCCTGAAATTTGTGGATGCATTTGTCCTGACAACATCAAGAATGCAGATTACTTGTTAGACCATGGTTTGTCATGGCGAATCGGATTGGGCCGATTCGGGCGAATTGGAGCGGATCAGGAGAAACTCGATTCATGATTCGCCTGATTCGGTCTGATTCGCATGTATATATATAATATATATAGATAATATAATATATGTATATAATGAATATATATTACATATATATGTATATGTAAGACATGTATGCATGTATATATGTAACATATGTATGTTAGATATGAGGATTGGGTGAGGGGCTGAGGGCTTCACATGGTATGACATGGAACTCATATCTTATTTACATTCCATATCATTTAAATGTTATAATTTGTTGTTTCATTTACTTAAGATATTACATGTAAATAAGGAAGTACCTCCCATTTGAATCCAATAAAAATATCAAAAAATCATATCTCTTACAAAAAAAAAAGTCAACTCTCCCATTGAAGAAGAAAATCACGATTTCGGTGATTTTGCGTTTTTTCAATAGGAGAGCGGCTCCCTTGGAGAAGTCATATGCACGTTTGACTTTTTTTACCGGACTTAGAATTTTTAGTGCTCCATATGGTTTATTTGAATTATCAAATTTTTAGATGGACCAAATTATGAGAGATTTGAAAATTAGCATTTCACTAAAATCACCGAAATCGTGATTTTCTTTTTCGATGGGAGAGTTGACTTTTTTTTTGGTAAGAGATGATTTTTTTTGATATTTTTATTAGATTCAAATGGGGGTACTTCCTTATTTACATGTAATATCTTAAGTAAATGAAACAACAAATTATAACATTTACTTAAGAATGTATGGAATGTAAATAAGATATGTAGAAGAAACCGTGTTCCCCTATGGGTAATATACACACACACACATACATAAATATAATATATATAATAATCCTATGCGAATCGAACTAATCGAATTAGGGAGAACCCGATTCGGTCCGAATCGTTGATCCATCAAAGCTTGGTTTAGACTAATGAATGAATTAGTAGAGGAAGTGGGTGAAGAAAATGTGGTGCAAGTTGTGGCGACAACGAAGCGAGCTATAAGACTACTGGCAGATTATTGATGGAGAAAAGAGAACATTTATATTGGGTGCCTTATGCAGCTCATTGTTTGGATTTGATGATGGAGGACATAGACAAAGATCCACATATTCATGGCCTCATTGATGACGCTCAAATAATCACTTCATTTATTTATGGTCACAACAGAATTTGGAATATCATGAGGCAATTCACAGATGGATAGAATCTTCTTCGTGCTGGGCCCACTAGATTTGTATCAAATTTTATTTCTTTGGAGAGCCTCATTAAATATAGGCATCAATTGGGCCAATTGATCAACTATGAGCAATTTTTGGAACATGTAAACACTCCGAGGCTTGAAAGTAAAGATGTTGCTCTCCAAGTACAAGATGTGATTACCAATACAGGATTTTGGGAGAAAGTTGCTTACTATCTCAAAGTAATAGAGCCTTTAGTGCAAGTCCTCAGAATGGTTGATGGTGATGATAGAAATGATATGAGATATTTGTATGAGGCAATGGACAGAGCAAAGGAACATTTGAGGGAAAGGAATCATAAAGCATACAGAAAATTATGGCCCATCATTGACAAGAGATGGGAGATGACTCTCAACCATGATCTTCATACTGATGATAATTCATTGTATCTAATTCATTCACCTAATGATGATGATGATGGTGCTGATGGTGATGGTGGTAGTGGTAGTACTGGAGCCGCAGGAGGTTATGGGCTTGGGGGTATCTTTTGAGGAAATGAAGATTATTCTATACCACCTTATCAACAAGAAGGAAGCCAAGGGGAAGCACAAGAACAACATGGGGGATATGAAGGCCAACAAAGGCAAGCAGCACATGATTGGGGATATGGGCTTTTTTATCCACCCATTTTTAGTCCCCCTAAATTGCCATATTCAGATATCAGTACCAATATTGGGATAGAGTACTCTGGGTCTGGGAATATTCAGACTATTGGATATGGTAGTTTCTCCACTCCAAGACATTCAGGAGAAAGTTCAAGCCAACAAGCGATAACACCTTGAGGCATGCAAATAGGATTTCAAGATCTTGCCAGTTCCTTGTTTGGTTATGGATATACCCAATATATGCAGTTAGACTATGTGCCACCCACTCAGTTTCATGAGCTAGAGGATGAGAGTTCCGAAATGTGACATTGGCAAGGTATTTTTATTTATTTCATGTTACAAACTTCAAGATATATCTTTTTTTTTTCAATGAAAGAACATAATCATTAGTGCCTGTGGAACGCGAAATTTTTTTTTCTTCTTTGATATTTCTCGGCGCAGGATGCGGGAACGCGGGCGCGCCTTTGGAATTTGTTTTGCCTTTTCTTTTGCTTTTCGGGCGTGCCAGACTGTTTACCAGAAATAGACAGATATTTATTTTTTTTGTGAGGCGCATTGGGTGTAAACCCTATAGCCCTCAAATATTTTATTTTATTTTTTTCCACGCGCGTCCGTATTTTTAGGTAATTGGAGTGGTCGTGTACTGGACCGTTCCCCACCGACCAGAGTCGGTGTTTCATTTACATCGAGTAAAAACTCGAATACCTTCGATGCGATACGTTTGTCAAAAGACCTTATGCCGAAATTTAAAGGAAATAGACGACAAGTAAATTTTCACAAATTTGCTCAAGTGCATTTATGACGTTTGCATTTACGCCTTTAATGGGGTGTTTGTGCCTCCATTAGGCGTTTATACAGCATGTCATATACAATCGCGCTCGCAACGGGTTGTTTGTGTCTCCGTTGGGCGCTTATACAGTGTCATTTACATTTATATCCACAACGGGGTATTTGTGCCTCCGTCGGATTTTTACATACCATGGCGGTTACATTTGCGTCAACGACGGGGTGTTTGTACCTCCGTCGGACCTTTACACATCATGGTATTTGCATCTACGTCGACGATGGGGTGTTTGTACCTCCGTCGGACAAAGTGCCTCTACACGTGTTATTTCAGAACACTGGAGGACTTATGTGTAAAACGTCAGGTACCGGGTCTTATATAATGACTTGCGGTGTCTTCTTCTTCGGACGTCACGAGTCACGAACGGAGTACAGGAGGGTCCGGCCTTCGCGAGAACACGGACGAGGTTCACGAAGGAGACTTCTCCGGACAGAGACACACAAGGTTCGCGTCTCTACGCGAGAACGAACTCCACTGGACGAGAGCGAGAGCCTCCTGTCAGTCGGGAGCTAGCAAATGCGAAGGTGGAGCCCGAGTCTTGCTGTTTCTTTACTTTCTCGAACATCCTGGCTGTTTTCTGGCTTTCTGGGACATTTCTGCCATTTTCTGGCTTTCTCGGACATCCTGGCCGTTTTCTGGCTTTCTAGGACATTTCTGTCATTTTTTGGCTTTCTCGGACATTTCTGTCACCTTCTGGCTTTCTCGGACATCCCGGCCGTTTTCTGGCTTTTTGGGACATTCCTGCCATCTAGTGACATTTCCCGAGAACTCCCCTCGAGTTCGGCTTCAAGTCACACCTAGGAGAGCGCACGCCACTTCATAGAAGTGACGTGGGTTCCATTCCACCGGGTTGGACAAGAGGCACGAACCGTCAGGCTATCTTTGCCATTTTCCGCGCCACACGGACATATCTGCAATTTTCCAGGCAGCAGGGGTACTTCTGCAATTTTATCCTTTATGGGGTTATTTCTGCAATTTCTACACCTCTTAGGGGGTATTTTTAGCAATTTTCCCATCCTGGAGGTATTTCTGCAATTTTCTGGTCTCTCGGGGGTCTTTGTGACATTTCCCACAAACCGGGGACTTTTGTGCGATTTTACGGAAGCTTGGGCCCGTGCACGGGGCATATGTGCAATTTTACACATGCACAAAATTCCTTCTCCCCAGGGGCCTTTGTGTAATTTTACACAGACTGAGTCCCGCACGGAGGTCTTCATACGGGGAACAAACATGCCCCCCCCCCCCCCCCCCCCCAAAAGGAGGGGGACTTCTCCTCAGCCCAAGAGAGTCTGCCCGAATTTCGCCAGAGCGGGCGAGAGAGTCTCGTCAGTGCGCGGGGGGAGAAAAAACCCGGGCTTCTTCGTGCCACTACCCCGGTATTTATAGGGGTTTGCGGGGACTGGTTCGGCATGGGTGGACAGTCCGACGCGGGTGGAACCCGAGGCGCGCGGTCTGGCGGGGGTGCGTGGTCTGGCGGAGGTGGAATTGGCCAGGGACGCCCGACCACTAGGGGCGCCAGACCAGTGGGCCCCAAGCACTGGCCAGGGGCGCCGGGCTAGTGGGCCCCGCAAAAGGCCAGGGGCGCTGGGCCAGCTGGTGGTCCGGCGCGGGTGGCCCGCCCCTGGTTCGGCGCAGGTGGCCCGCGCTTGGTCCGGCGCGGGTGCCCCCCGCCGACCTCTCCAGGGGGCCCGCCTATCAAAGGGTGGGCCTTCCCATTCCCTTGGTGATTTCCCATAGGTGGTGGAGGCTTGCTCTGGGGATTTGGTTGTTTGTTCACGGCCATGCAGCGCACGTGCACGCGCGCGCCCACGTGCATTTGACGTGCATTCTTGACCGTTCCACGTGCGTTCGCCCTCATTTTCGGAGAGCAAGGGCATTTTACCCTGCTGAACACGTGTGCGCGGTCTCGGACGTCTTTCCGGACGTTGATTTTAACCGCTCGAGGTATATGCTCCGTCCTTCGCGAAGACTTGAACGTCGCATTTTGGATGCATAATCCGAATTACTTTGGACTAAAATGCGGACTCGAACCCGTTTATCTCAGGTGTCCGAGTGGGGTAGGTCGGGGTTTGTCCCCGGACCTTTGTAGCTTTCCGGGCGGATTTGCTGCCCGGGGCTTATTTAGATCCCGGTATTTTCCCGGGTTCAACAGTGCCTTAATAATCTTTATTGTTCTTTATGATATATGTACATTATAAGAATTGAATTTTATTGTGTTTATATTCAATGAATTCTGTATGTGTTTTTCAAAATTGTGTGATTTTTTCTGATTTTTCCACAATTTTTCTTACTTATTTTTATCTGTCCGATCCAGATCAGCCAGATTCCCTGAGAATCGGCCGGATCCCTCGATCCGATCAGACTCTGATCGGGATCGGCGGAGTCCGATCCAGTACCCCCATTCGACCCGCCATGACGCCATCCATGTGCCCAGCTAGCATCTAAGGGAAATATTTTAGATGCCAAGATTTGAGATGGAAGTAAGACTTTTCTTACTGATCACTGTTACTAAACTGCTGTTTGAGTTTGCAATTAGAAGGCCTAGAACTAATATACTCATGGAGTGACTTGTTAGTCTTTCCTGCAATTCTGAGCCTAAATGGTGTAACAGGGGATGCAATGAGTACATGGGCTTCTTTACTGTGCTACTGAGTCAACTTGATCCATCGTCCATGATTGATTGGTGTCAGAATAATTGGCTTTCAATGACACTGCAGAATAGTGAATCATTAATATAGATGTATAAGTCAAAACTGAAAGAAATAAAATCTTCAAGGATGTTTACAATCACATGTCCATGTACCCAAGTGTCAGCATGACTAAACAACTTTGGGTATTAATGGTTCAAGTTTTTGTGGGCAGCAATAGGGCACATCATAAAACCTTGAGTAAAGGAGGAATGAGGGAGGCTGGGGGAGAAGTAAAGGGAGGGAGTTGTTAGGATCCCATGGTGGACAATCTGGGGAAAATTTGGTTATATAGCACAATGGATCTTGGCTAGCCTGGTACTTTGTGAAGTAACTCTTTTCGCCAGTAAGAAAAGGGAGATATTGGAGATAGCTAGTATTAAGGGTTTAGAGCAGAAGGAAAAGGATAGACAGGGCGAACCAAACAAATGATGCCATCCTGCAGCCTGCTGGAAGAACATCTTTAGTAAACATGGACAAACAACCAAGCAAGTGTTTTGGGCTTACATTGGGGTTAAGATAAAGCCATAAAGGAACAAAAGTTAAATGGGGAAGATCAAAGACTAATAGGAAAAACCAAAAAGGAACCCCTATGAGCAGATTCCTTGGGGTCTTCAAGTTTTCAGTTGATATTTTTTTTTTTCTGGATGCCTGTTGATAAAGAGAGAAGCATATCTTGGATACACAATTCAGAAGAGCACCTTTGGGTGAGGGCAATTATGCCCCTGTGAAGATCATTATTCTTTCCTGTTGAATAAAAAAGGATGAGAATGAAGGACAAGAAATGGCGAACCAGTGCTGATGAAAATTTTCACTTTTCTGTTCTCTCCGATGATGGGGGAACTTGTGTTGCTAAACTATGTTTGCACTGGAATTTCTCACGTGCACTGCTTTCTGTCTCACAAGTGGCCGCAGTTGCATCTGATTTAGTAATTTTAGTTTGAATGAACTTTGGGTGTGTGGTACCGTTGTGCATTGTTTGACTGCCGATACATTTTTTAATTCAATGTCATTGCAGTCAAATAGTGAGAAATGCTGTTCAGAGGTGGCATTCTTAATGTGTTGATAAGATCATGCTGGTGCAATAGGCAGAATGTGGACTATTCTTGGGATGTTTCATTGAGAGAAGGCTAACTGTGGGGGGAGATGGAGCGAGTGGGGAGAGTTAGAGGAGTGGGTTCACTGGTTTGGGGCAATAGAAGCAAGAAGGGATGATGTGGTGATTGGTGAGGGAAGGGTGGTGGATGGTGGAAGACGATGGAGGGTGTCTCCTACAAACATGGATGGTTTTGGTTTCAGTTGAAACATATCAGTTTTGGACCGGAATGATCCAAAACTGGCTGAAACTACTGTAGCAATTACAACACCATTAAAAATAATATTTTAATTAGTTGCAGCAGAAACCAGACCGAAACCAACAGAAACCGGCTGAAACTGGCAGAAACCGGCCGTTTTACTCCCCTCTTTAAGGCTGCCCAATACAGCCGAAACTAGGCGAAACAAAACCGAAATGGTATCGGTTTCAGACCTGGTCGAAACCAAGAAGAGGAGGAAGGCTGTAAGGGAGGTCAAATCTGAGGCCATTACTGGTGAGCAATAACCAATGTGTGGTGCTTGAGCTATGGGAAGTTTGACCACAAAGCAGGAAGTGGCTATGGCAAGGAAAAAAGAATCGATTCGGCCCGGGGATCATCCTGGGTCGATCCAGATGGAATCAAGGTCGGATCAGCCAATCTGCCGGGCCCGGAAGTCTGGCCAATCCTGGATCGGCCAGATTAAAAAAATGTTTCTTTGAAAAAAATCAGGAAAAATTAAAAAAAGTCAGTAAAATATGTCCTCAATATTTACATATATATTTAAGATATATGTAATCATACAAATAAATTTAGACATTCATATATATACACACAATATATGTGTAAATCATATACATATCTTATTAATTTACAAACATAATTGATATGTATATGCTTATAAATGTATGCATTATACATATATCACAATTATTAGATTGTGAACAGTGTTGGAATATGGACCTTGAGGCTCCGAATTCTTTTAGATAAAAATGAGTCTATGTGCGACTAGCTTTAATTTTTTCTTTGTGAGAGATGTGGATTTTACCTCCAATTCTATTAAATAAACTGAGGCCCTACAATGAAAGAGTTGAGAAGAGTCTCCTCGACCTCTAGAAAAAGCAATGCTGTAAAACCAAGAGGGACTACTCTGTCCTTATCGGACAGATTAGTCGGCGAGTGGGATGCCTCAAGTCCAGGTCGGTTATTTTTTCAGGATTTGTTTTTTCATTTTTTATGCTTGACTCTTATTGATTGTTAGTGTTGAAGGCATGGTTTGCTGGATCGGAATCGGAAGGCGAATCGGGTTTCCCCTGATTTGCTCTGATTCCCCTTGAATCGGTCCGAATCGAACCGATTCGCATGGGTATATATATATATTATATACAATGTATCATATATATATATATATATATATATATATATTACATATATCATATTTGAGACACATTTATATTGATTAAATACATATATGTAATATATATCATATTTATATTGTATAATATATATTACAAATATGATATAATATTATATATATGCATGACATATTATATTATATATATAAGGGGCGAATCGGCCGATACGGGCAAATCAGGAATCGGGTTTCCCCTGATTCACACCGATTCGGGGGGCAATTCTCCCCGATTCGGCAAACCATGGTTGAAGATATATGCTTGTCATATCTAAAGATATAAGCATCACACAAAAACTGAATGAATTAAAAAGACTGATTTAGAAGACATATCTACAGCTAATATGGTAGAGCTGCAGATCAATGAGGGAAAAAATTCGATTTACTAATATGAACTATTCCAGAAGTCATCATTTAACAGTGAGTTGATATTGCTGAAAAATATCATTTCACTAATGTGAGTCTGAATCCTTGACATCCAAAATAAAACCCATAATGAGGCAACTAACACAAGGTATATAAGAGTTTTCCATTTCCACAAAGAACACTACCAAAAAAGAAAGCAGAAAAAATAGAGTGACTGGTGGCCGACTAGTCGGCTAGAGCAACCGACTGGACTAGTCGGCCGACTTTTTAAACACTGCCAGCGGTCATCCAATCCTTAGTAGACATGTTGAATGAACCTAAACCACTGATAGATATGGAAAATATTTAAGAGAAATATTCTTAACATAAATTTTACTTCCCTGACAGATCAGAGATGCAAGCATTCCTTTTCCTCCATATTCTCCAGCAAATCACATGTGGAATGATTCCAATCATATTTCTACAGGCATAGTCAGTATTAGTTGCCTAGCAGCCATAGCTGTTTGTAGTTGATGTTCAGGTATTTTTATTTTTACTTGGAATGATGTAATAGTCCCACATTGGAAGGGGCAAAAATATCAACATGCTTATAATAGTTGAGCCATCTCCACTCATCATCTTAAGGTTTTGAGTTGGGAGGCCCGATCCAATAAACTTTAACAAAGGAATAATCACCTAGCATCAAATTTATGAATAACTTCATAGACTTCCAAGGTGACCTAGGCCCTCCAAAACTATGGGGCAAGGTTGAAACTTCTGTAATTGTTTTAAAAAGTCTGTTATATGGCAGTCGTGCGAGATTCAAAATATGCCGTACACAATATGTTCACTTTGTTCACTTGTGTGAATATTCCATTGTGCTATTTTGGGTGCAGTGCTGGAGGAATGGCCTTGTCCACTTTAGTCCCTGCAACTGTGAATTCCATTTCTTCTCTTGCTAGAAGTTCAAATGCGGGCTTGCAATTGTGGTCTTTCCATGCTCTTCTTTTGACCATTGAAGCTGCTGGACTGTCTTATGTTTCCCAAGTGCAGGTAAAGCTCAACTAGATAAACAAAATGTGTTATTTGTGCAGAAAACTTGTGGAAGTTGTAGCCATCATAGTTTTTTGACAGCTCATGTTTAAGTCAACAAGTTGATCATGACTCTACACTCTTTGCTCACCATGCCATTTGGGAAGTAACAAAGACTATTCTATTGTCCAGTAGTAAACTTTTGGGTTTGCCATGCTTTATGCCCATTCTGGAGTTTTTAAAGGGTGCTTATTTCGTATGTGAAATTTATTTCTTTCCTGGGAGCTTTGCTTGTGATTTTTGTGGGCTTTACTGTTATTTTATTGTCCTGCATGATCACTTTTGATTTTTGTTGCATCTGTAGCCACATCTGCACTTTCCAGTCTAGTTTTATCCAAGTAAGATCTATTTCCCTTTTCTCCTACTGTGTCATACTACTAATGCCATTGACAATGGTGACATCTTATTAAGCATTGTATTCCAAATAGCCGCTAATATTTGGTTTTGAGCAGTCATCACCTTCTGTAGTGTTTTCTGGTTCTTTTATATTAGCTTTAGTTTAGCTTAGTTATTCAGCAGGCTTATGTCACCACACAGCTCCAAGAGTTGTTTCATATTTTAGCTGGTTTATGTTGTGATTTTGATCCTAACTATGTTTGCCATATTGGATCTCGGCTTCGTCTCGGGAGGGTCAAAGAGAAGAGATCTCAGAGGGATCTTGGGAGATCAGGATAACATAAAAGTGTGGATCTCATAGGTTCACATAGATAATTCCTAAGAAACATAGATAATTTCATACATTCTCAAGTCTCATCCATGGATGACATAGGTTCACATATATCATACAATAAGAGTGTGAGAATTGGGATTCGGGATGTGCTTTTCATTTTTCAATCCGTAAGATTTTACTTTAAGCATAAAAAATGTAATTCATGACATGGGAACCCATGGTAAAATATCTTATTTATCTGAATATCAATAGGAGAGTGGCTTCTTTGGAGAAGTCATATGCACGTTTGACTTTTTTCACTGGACTTTCGATTTTTAGTGTTTTATTGGGTTTATTTGAATTATGAAATTTTTAGATAGATCAAATTATGAGGGATTAGAAAGACGTTATTTTGATATACTCTTCAAAATTGTGATTTTTTTTTGGATTGGAGAGTTGACTTTTTATTGGTAAGAGATGTGATTTTTTTGATATTTTTAGTGAATTCAAATGGGGGGTACTTCCTTATTTACATGTAATATCTTAATTAAATTAACATTTACTTAAATGATATTCAGGTAAATAAGGGGATCCTGACAACCTTGGCTTCAGAGGATCCTAACCCTGAGTCCCTGACTACTCATCTCGGCCTTCTCGTTTCTCGGGAAGGCGCTGAGACCGAGATTCTTGTGTGATCTCGCGAGATTGCTTACCATTCCTAAGGATGTTTGACTTTCACATTTTCCTCATTACCTTGGTAATCTCTTCTCTAAATCCTACCATTTATACTGTGACAAGGAGACCAATCTGTCCAGTCAAAGACATCTTTTTATCTCACCCACTCTTCCTCAGTCTCGTCTATTCAGCACGTTGCCAACCTCTTCACTAAGACTTAAAGAACTCAGCACTGCAAGGAATTGGTCAGCAAGCCCTCAATTTATGAACCATCATGAGTTTGAGAATGGTGCTTGAGGGATCATATATCCTTGTGGGCCATATATTTTTTGTTATGCTTTTCTTGTAAATAAGTCCTTGTGTTTTCTTGTGACAGTATTAAGAAATTCTATAGACACATGAATAAATAATAAGTTATTGGTGAAATGATAGATTGAGTTCTCATTTTTCTCCCATCTCTGCTCTTAACATCCACAATCCTGTTCCTATTCCTATAATGGAAACCTTTGGTTTATCAGTGACTTTTCAAAGACAAAGATGGGTAGCATAAATGGGATAGAATTGGCAAATATTCTGCTTCGACAAAGCACACGTAGCATTTTTTGTTTGGCCAATATAGAAATGCTTTTCTAAAGATGGTTGGTGTTATTGTGATCCTTCTTTCCCTTTTTTTTTGTTTTGTTTTTCTTTTTGCCAGGGCAAACACCATTTGTCTATCATCACTTTTCAATGATATTTTGGAAACCAGGATCTTACAGTCTCTCTTTCCAAGTGCCTCTCTAGAAGTCATGGTACTGGTTATTCCAAAAAGTCATGTGTCTTTGAGTTTCTTAGGCAAATTCCTTGTTTTCTATTTATGAACTTCATGAAAGTTTTAGGATTAACTTACTTCTGTAGAAGGCTGAGGCCTGCTCAGAAGCACATTAAAGGCCCAGCCGCTTTTGATACTTGTTTTCCCTCTGAAGTTTCATTTCTGGTACCATGTTAGACTGTGTCCTATATTTGAAGCCTTCATTCCTGACTGATGCATTACCTTTTTTTCCTGATGCATAGGCAACACTCACACTTGCTATTGATATTCTTTTGGCCGATGAGAATGGGTGGGGTGACCTCCGTCAGGGAATCGGTCGTCTTATAAATGCTATTGTGGCTGTCATTGGTCCTGAGCTTGCTCCTGGGAGTACCTTTTTCTCTCGTTGCAAGGTTTGTCAATGTTTTTTGGGGGTTAGTCGAAGGACTTTTTTTCATTAAATATCTGATATTTTTCAATCAATTATTGAGTTAACTAACTGATCTTTGTGGAGGCATCTAGGAGTTATATTAATTACTTTTCTTCTTGTTCAGTCTGTTGTCGCAGAAATCAGCTCAGGGAAAGAAACATCTACTCTGCTTGAGTAATCAAATTTCTGCACTTGTATTATTTCTCTTACTGATTTAAAGAAGAATGGATGAATTAAAAATTGATCTATCTATTTTATTTTGTGAAATTTTGGGTTGCAGCAGTTTTGATTGTGGAATATCAGTACTTGTTGATGTGCACTTGTGATCTTGCAGGTCAGTTAGGTTCACACAGCAGCTTGTTCTTTTTGCTCCCCAAGCTGTTTCTGTGCATTCCCATGTTCAAACGCTCCTTCCAACACTTTCCTCGAGACAGGTGTTATCTAAACCCTTGTATATTACGTAATAGTAATTTGATTTTGTTAAAATCATTTAACGCTTTTTGCATACAGCCTACCCTTCGGTATCTTGCTGTCTCTACTCTGCGACATCTGATTGAAAAAGACCCGGTAAAGTAGTTGATGCTATTTGGTTTTTGTGATCTCTATACCTATATAGCTTGTTTCCTTTTCTTCCAGTGATGAGAGGTAAGCTAAGTTTTATGTACCATGTATTAATACTTGAGTGCTTTGCCATGGTGGTGGTACGAAGCAAAAGTGTGGATGTTCTTATATCATGAATTGATGCATATACTGGCCTTTGTATAAGAATAATGTGTGTAAATTTTTTTTCTTTCATTCATAATCTTTATTGTTGATTTAAACCAATCTTTTCTTAGGTGACAATGATTGAAGAAAGAATAGAAGAAAACTTGTTCCGAATGCTTGATGAGGAAACTGATTCTGAGTATGTAACAAAATCTGGCTGTGTATTATCTGATATTTAATGTATTCACAGTTCTAGATTTGTACGGGGATGCCGAGTTTGTACATATATTAATGATATTTGACCCTCCTTCTCACCTCATCCCCACCCAAAAGAATCCTCCTCTTGATATAAAGTAGTTTTCAGATGATTGGGTTGACTTCTAGATTCAAGGCTCTTATGAAACGAGATTTGTCTTTTCTATTATCATGTCCAAGAAGTCCTGGGGAAGGCAATTCTTGATCTTTCAATTTTATATGAAAAGTACAACTCTTTCATCTATGATAGTTATTGTGTTTATTGGAGACATGTATAATTTTGAGTTTTAAAAGGTCACCAAGGTATTGCCTAGGTGATGTCTTGGGGACACTGGATATGTCTGAAATACCGAAGTGCTTGGGCTCCCTACAAATGCCTTGGATCACCTTGTCCCCTTGACAATTATATTGAAAAGTCCAAGGGGACTCTCATAAAGATACGGATGAAATTGTACCTGATTGTACATGAGAACCTGGGAAGTCCTTGATGAGAATTATAGACACTGTTTTTTCTCCATTTGCATTATTTGTGTCATTTATGTTACTAATGTACCATCACAGCTCTGGGGATAAAAATAGAAAATGGTTTTTTGTTGTGGCATTTAATTCCAAAATCTTAAGAAGGTTGAGTAAAAGTGAGTTTGTTGAATACAATCAAGATGGAAGTTTTTGAAAATTTGGAGGGAAAAATTCATTGGCATACAAGGTGTGTACCTATAGATATTGAATTATTTACTAAGCTCTTCACATGTTTCCTTTCCAGGATTGGGAACTTGGCACGCACAACAATCCGTCGGTTGCTTTATGCATCATGTCCTTCATGTCCATCACGTTGGCTAGCACTCTGTCGCAGCATGGTCTCTCTCCCACTCTCTCTCTCTCTCTCTCCAGAATGTTTGCTTTATATCAAATTATTTGTTCTTGGAAAGAACCCAAAATTTGAAATTGTGATAAAAAGCCAATGAAGTTACTTGTGATTGCACATGTTCTGTGCATTTGTTGCCTTTTAGTTTCAAGATTGTGTCTTCTTCTGTTTGTCAGATGACTCGTCAATGAGAAGGACTTATCATGTCTCCTAGTTTGGACTGGACATGACCAGTGTGGTGACGTGTGAACTTACTGTTAAGCCTTCAGAACAGTAGGGACCCCAGTTCCGAATTCCAATTGGATTCATGCATGAAGTAGTTCCCCTTGTTGACTGCTAAGAAATGATACCTGTTGTTATCTTCCAAGATATCCTCAATATGCAGTATCATTCTCTTATTGCTATTCATGGTTGGTCTCTCTGTCAGCCATTCCGACATTGCTTTTCCACCCAACATGTTTATCATTATAGTTGGGCTATCTTTAGATTCAACTTGGTGCTATAAATGTACAGTGCAGGTTTTAGCATTTACCATCATGGTCTTGATGCTGGTCATTTAACATTGTAAGTGTTGTAATAGTTGAACTTCTACCATTTGACCTTCAATTCACTGAAGAGGTGAAGGTCATGTTACCTTGCTTGACAGCTCGAATTCTCTTCTTCAACTTGTTAAGAGAGAATCACCCATCTATAGAGAGGATCGCCAGTGTATATGTGTTCCTTTTTCTCTTAGTTCTCTTAGGAACAGGACTGTGGCCACTGGCCTCTCTCTCTCTCACACACACACACTCAATATATATATTCCTCACATGGTATCAGAGCCATTCCATCTCTGATCTGGGCATCCTTTTCTTTTTTTTGTCACTGGCATTCCTTTCTTCGTTGCTTGCTGCTGCCGACATTGTCAGCCTCTTCGACTGCTTCCTGCTCTGTGATCGTCTGCCGTCATTGTTGCAGCCACTGCCATCATCTCTGCCAGTCTCCATAGGTCACCCCTGTTTTTGCCAACTGCTACCCTACCAGGAGCCACTGCTGCTTGCACCTGTTGTCGTCATCACCACCAGCTGTCATTCCCTTGCCAATGGCCTCCTATCGCAGCTTGCCTACAGACTATTCCTGCCTCTGCCTGCACCTCCTGTGTCGAAGGCTCTAAGCCCTTATCGGGTGAAGAAGATGCTGCATTCAGGTCTCCCAAACTTGACATGCAAGCTCCGGTTTTTAAGCCAACCTGATCCGGCCTGTTATACTGTTCCAAATGACGTAAACACTTGTGAACTGATCAGCCTGGCTGGTTCATCTTCTTCTTCTCTGAAGCCAGGCCAACCCCCCCCCCCCCTCTTATGCAGCTGCTCACTGGTTTGTTGATCCAGACGCATGGTTCACTGCACCACTTGCTAACAACGTCTGTACATGTGACATTAGTGGCCATATTGTATGACACTGGCCTCATTTTTATATCCATCTGGGGATTTTTGGTGCTCTAATTTCAACTGTGCAGTCTATTTCTTCATCTGGTGTCCCTTTTGAGTGTTCTGCCCTCATCATCATGCCATCTATCCCTAATATTCTGAAGATGTGGACGCGGCTTTGTACTACTACAACAACTCTAAGTTAACCGCCTTAGAATGGCCCTCTCGCCGCTGTATCTTTGTTCAAATTCTTCTGAAGATGCCCTGGGCTGCACGGCTCATCTCTTTTGCTGCTATTGTCATCTGTTTGATCACCTTTGAGATGCTTGCTTGAAGGTTTAGCATACACATCTGGGTCTGCCGGCCGTGTCAAATGCAACTCATAATGTCGCACAGTTGGCCATCCAATAGACTTTGGTTGCTTCTCTGTTTTAGGCTTTTAGCAACTTCAGCAGCTCCCTCAGTCCGTTTTATCTTCCCTAAATCCCTATCATGTCTGCCATTGTTGGTACTATCTCAGTATCTCTAACTAGATTCTAGTCTTTGGAGGTTCTCAATGTCTGACTTCAGATTGCTTGCTAGTTGTTGATTGCTCTTCTCCTCCTGCCCAGTTGCAGATTCACACTGCTAATGGCATTCCTCTCTATGTCTCTCAGTATGGTATCCTCTCATCAAACTAATCCTTCTAGCTGCTTGACCCTTTCTTCTATGTTGTGTGTTCCTAAACCTTCAATGAACTTAATCTCCATCAGTTGTCTTCTTGATGCTAGATAAACTATCTCATTCACCTCTTCTTCTTGTGTTGTGCATGATCCGGATACATGTCGGAGGATTGACATTGGTTGCAGAGTGCAGTGGCTTGTATTTTTGGAGTCACTACATCTTCTGGCTTTGGCCGTCCTATCATCTCATGTTTATGGTTCTACCGTCTCCATTGCCAACTTATGGCATTGTCATCTTGGACATCTTTCGCAATGTCATCTCCAATCATTGTTCTAGTTTGGTGTTTTCGGGTCTCAGCAATATGTATTCTTTTGTCTTCTTCTAACGGTTGCAAGTTGCGAGGCATCCCACCCTCCCATCTCTACTCACAAAACTATATCTTCCCTTTTCTTTTTTTAATTTTGTGCATTGTGATATTTGGGGTACCTTCTAGGATACTCCTCTGTGGCTCCCATTGGCAATGCTAATGAATCCATTGAGCAAGCCCCACCTCCTCCTACTTCATCCCTGCCTCTTGCAAATCCCATGCATCAGTACCCTCAATGTTATCAGCATTTCTTTAATAGATTTGCCTCTTTTTTTTTATTAACTCCTACTCTCAATTTTTACCTTGCAGCTCTTCACACCTATTAGGAACCATAGACTTATAAGAAGAGTTAAATTCCCCAAGTGGCATTAAGCTCTAATAGAGGAGCTTTAGGCTCTAGAGTGGAATCAAATGGGTTGTTGTTCCAATTCCTCCAATGTTACTTCTAATCCGCTATAAGTGGAATTATGAGATCGAAACCAAGTCGGTGGTGGTATTCAGTGCTTTAACGCTTGGCTTGTGTCATGTGGTTCCTTTAAAGAAGATGGGTTCAAACCCTCATTACTGTTGCAAT
This sequence comes from Colocasia esculenta, assembly GCA_014218235.1. NCBI lineage: Eukaryota > Viridiplantae > Streptophyta > Magnoliopsida > Alismatales > Araceae > Colocasia > Colocasia esculenta. The sequence continues at coordinate 6,560,535 of CM024764.1, forward strand.
TGTTCTCCAATAGCCTCTCCATTAAGTTGATGTGAAGAATGCCTTTCTTCATAGAACCTTTCTAAAAAAGTCCACATACAACTTTCTGTTGGTCTCTTTGTGCCTAGCCACATTATGTCTATCACCTTCACAAGGCCCTCTATGGACTCGAACAAGCTCCCTGTGCTTGGTGAGCGGTTTTGTCATGTTGTTCTTGATGTTGGTTTTCTGGAGTGTACAGGGGTATGCTTTTACTTCATGACTTCCCTTTTGGTCGTGCCATCTTTTTCTTTATGTTGTTGACACATATATTACTATTTACTACCAATGGCATGTTGCTATTGCCTCTCTCGACTCTCAAGCAACATCTTCGTCAGTAGTTTAAGATGGCAGAGGCCTTTAAAATGTTTTCTTGGTCTTAAGGATGCTCATTGCTCTCATGGTTGTTTGCTATCTCAGCAAAAGTACATAGGCAGCATTCTTCAGTAGTCTACTTTTTCTAACCCTCAAACTGTTGATACTTTTATAGAGCTTCAACTCAAATCTCGCCCTCTGGTGGTGTTCCCTTAGAGGAGTCTAATCATCAGCTGGTCAGCACTCTTGTGAACTTAATAATTTCTCATCTTGATATTATTGTGCATATTTTTTGTCAGTTTGTCAATGTGTCCAGTTTAGTCCATTTTGTTGCACTTCCACATGTGTTTTGGTATTTGTGTAGCACCATTTAACATTCTTTTGTCACGTTGGCCACGGCCATGGAATGCAGAAACAGCCGATTTGGATTGGGATCGGCTGATTGGCTGATCCAATTCCAAGGGGTAGGCTTAGATTGGTGAAATTCCGGCCGAATCAGTCTGGATCTGCCTGGATCAGTCAATCCTACGCCGATCCGGATTTACAGTGTCTATATATATATACACATTATATATATATGCATACATTAACACATATATATGTATGAGGTATTCATTAATATGATATATATACTATAAAGATATAATATTAACTATGGTTGTACATTTAAGAGATATGTATGTGATTACATGTATATTGTGTACATATATGAATGTGTAAGTTTATTTATATTATTACATATATCATAACCACATATGTATAAACAAATGACGGTTGTCCCTTTGCTTTGCAAATTAAAATTTTCTTTCCGGGGCCGCTGCCTCCATAAAACCCCCTCATGGGGCACTGCCCCCTTGACTCCTGCGACCTGACCGCTCAGGTCGATCAGCACAACGTGACTGCACAGGTCGATCCGTGCGTGCATAATCACACATTGGAGAATATAGGCTTCAAGCTCTTTATTGCTACACTCTTCACAATCTAATGATTGTGACATATGTATAATGACATTTGTAAGGATATACATATTAATTATGCTTACACTTTAATATGATATGTATATATCTATATGATTACTTATACATTTTGTGTGTGTGTATATATCTATATATATGAATATTGAAGACATTTTTCTGATTTTCCTGAATGTTTTCTGATTTTTCCTATTTTTCTCAAAAAAAAAAACATTTTGAAATCTGGCTGATCCAAGATTGGCCAGATTTCCGGCAGATTGGCCGATCTGATCCTATCCAGATTGGAATTAGCCTAACCCTGGGCCGATCCATGTCTTTTTTCCATGGCCACATCCATTTTTGGAGCTTTGTTCTTATACAGACGTTCATTAGCCTGTGAATAGATGTTCTTTAGCCTGTGATCCTACTGATTGTCATTTGGTTACAAACTTTTACATCTTTACGATCTCTTCTCTTGGTGTAGCAAGAAACATGTTGTTGTCTCTTGCTCTAGCACTAAGGCCAATTATCATTCTATGTTACTATTGAGGTTGCTTGGATTCATGGTCTTCTCCTTGACCTCAACATGGCTTCTTCAGATCCTACTCTTCAGATCACAGGCAATCCAGTTTTTCAAGAGTGGACCAAGCATATTAATATTGATAGTCATTTTGTCAGACTATAGTATCTTTTTGGTGTTTTGTCACTTCCTCATATTTCTATTGTTGAGTAGATTACTGGCATCGTCATGAACCCTCAAACAAATCCACTCTTTAGAGAGGTGGTTGGAAAACTCTCAGTGTTGATCCCCCATGAGATTGAGGGGAATGTTGGAAGAGGATCACCCCTCTGTAGAGAGGATAACTAGTGTATATATGTGTTTCCTTTTTCTCCTATTTCTGTATTTTGTATCTGTTGACGTGGAAATTCTCTCCTCCCTCGGAAAGAGGGAAAAGATACTTGGGGTGCATGATACTTCATTTTGTGCGAGCATACCAGTCTGTTTAACAGACAAATTTAAAACTCGCTTAATGCGGGAATTTGCATGTCCGTTCATTGGACAATTGCGCCTATATTTTGGTGTATTTGTTCCCCACATTTATTTATGAGGTGAATTGGGTTTCGTGTATTGGACCTTTTTCCCACCAATCGAAGTCGATGTTAATTTACATCGAAATGACCTCGAACAACTTTGATGCTTTGTTAAAGAACACCTTTTGTCTCTATTCGTTATAACAATGATGACATTGATGGTCGCCCTCTATGGATATACACTCTTGTAAAGAAAGTTAAAGACTTTATTGCTTGAACACTTGTAATTTGAATTACAATTTTGGTCTTTCAAGACCTGTACATGTGGGCCCGATTATATAATCGAGTCTTCAGAATTACATGCAGTCACGATCGAACAATTGTACTTGAACTTCATCACAATTAGATTGTTGGATTTGAGTTTCATCACAATCGGACCGTTGGATCTGAGTTTCATCGCGATCGGACCATTGGATCTGAGCTTCATCACAATCGAACTGCCGGATCTGAGCTTCATCACAATCGGATCGTTGGATCTGAGCTTCATTACAATCAACCCATTGGATTGCCAAGATGATCATTGTCGGCCTATTGTGTTTGTTTCATTATCACCATTATCTTTTTTACTATGATGGGGCTTTTAACTAGTCCTGCTAGGCATGTTTGAAATTTTCCACCCTTTCTGGGCATTTCTGTAGGTTTCTGCCCTTTCTGGGTATTTTTGGGTGTTTTTGCAATTTTCTACCCTTTCTGGGTATTTCTATAGTTTTCCAGCACCCCTGAGGTCTTTCTACTTTCTAGTCATTTGTTGACTCCTCTGGATACATTTGTCATTTCTTAACTTTGCCAGGTATTTCTGTCATTTCTTGACTTCTTGGGGTTTCCATCATTACTTGGCCTTCTTGGACTCCTCCGTCATTTGTTGGCATCCATTGACATTTGTGCCATTTCTCGGTATCCTTAAGGGTTCCTAGTACGCTCTGCCTTAAGTCGAATCCAGGAGAGCGTGCGCCGCTTCAGAGAAGTGACATAGATCCCGCTTCACTGAGTTTGGCAAAAGACATGAGCCTTGTGTGCTTTTCTCCCTTCAAGGGACTCTTTTTGCAATTCTCACCCTTTGGAGGGTGTCTATGCAATTTTTCTTGACACAAGGCCATTTCTGTAATTTTCCTTGTCATAGGGGCATTTCTTTAATATTCACCCTCTGGAGGGCATTTCTGTAATTTCCCATCCTTCCGTGGACATTTTTCTATCCTTTTGAGGACATTTCTGCAAACTCTTGTCCTTTCTGGGAATTTTCTACAATTTCCCATCCTTCTAAGGATGCATATGCCACTTCACCCCCTTTCCAAAAGGTCTTCGTGCAATTGTTACCCCTTCGGAGGGTATTACAACGATTTCCCATAATGTGAGGGCACATTTACAATTCTCCTCAACATGGGGGCTGTTGGATCCAAAAATTAGCAAACAAAAAAGGTGGGATGGAGAACTCCATCTGAGTAGGTAGGAGCCCCTACTCAGATGGGCACCCCATCTGAGTAGGGGAACCCCTACTCGGATAGACACCCCATCCAAGTAGATCTCTCTCCTCCCTCTCTTTCAAACTCTATATATACCCCCCCTCCAAGCAATGGAAAGGGGTAGAAGCCTTCGGGTTCGAAAGCTTCGTCGATTCCGGAGGTTTCAGGGACGAGTTCGCAGGGTTGGAAGATCAAAAGGCGCAAAGTGCTCATGCTCGGCGTAAAGTGCTTGTGCACGGCAAGCCAAGATCGTCTCCGATTGTGAAACCCTCTGTGTATATCCCCCCCATGTTGAGCGGGACTCCATGGGGGGATGAAATCTAAATATCCATGTTTAAATATCTCCATGTTGAGCGAGACTCCATGGAGGTAAAAATATTATGTATTCATATGTTCAAACATCTCCATGTTGAGCGAGACTCCATGGAGATGAAAATGTTATATGTTCATGTGTTCATATGTTTAAATATTTTCCACGTTGAGCAGGACTCCATGGAGATTTAATATTTAAACATTCACATGTTCATTCTCCTCATGTTGAGCCAGCCCCATGAGGATGATATGTTCGTATGTTCATACCTCCATGTTGAGCAGGACTCTATGTTGATGAAATGTTTGTATGTTCATATGTGCATTCCTCTATGGGGAGACTCTATCCGAGGCACACTCGTATGTTCACCATATATGTTCATATGTGCATACCTCCATGGGGAGACTCTACCCAAGCAGAGACTCTGCCCGAGGCGCACTCATATGTTCACCATATATGTTTATATGTGCATACCTCCATGGGGGAGATTCTACCCAAACGGAGACTCTACCCGAGGCACACTCATATGTTCACCAATCACCATATATGTTCATACGTATGTGCCCCTATACGGAAACTCTGACCATGCAGAGATTCTACTCAAGGCACGTCTATGTGTATATCTCCATATGAAAACCATGTGGTTATAAAAACCAAATGTGTACATGGAGACCACGTGTTCGTGAAATGTTCATATGTATATCTCTCTATGTGAAGACCACGTGGACTGTACCCCATGTTTTTATGGAGGTCCCTCTTATGGTCATCAAACAATTGAGGGGTATCAAATGAAAACTCTCATTTATCAAGTGCTACAAGTTCTGCATCGGCCAAAGATCTCTTCGAGCAGTGAAGAAGAAGGAGAAGGCGCAGCTGGGTTCTTGGAAAGCTCCAGAAAAGTTGAAAGCCCTTCAAAGAGTTGCAAGGCTATTCATCTGATATATGTTATTGAAAGTCCCTCCAAAAGGGCAGAAAGTATAGAAAGGTCCTCCAAAAGGGCAAAATTTATGGAGAAGTCTTGGAAAAGGCTCAAATACAATGTTGTCCAAATCTTCTTCAAAAGACAACATTGGCCAAGTCTCCAGTTGCCAAATCATTGGTGAGCCCTTGGTATGTCACTCGATTTTATGTCGTTTGCATGACTCGGTGGAGCGGGAGCCACATCACTTCCCCGAAGTAGCGTGCGTTCTGCTGAGTTCGGCTTATGACTAAAAGTCGAGGAATGACAGAAAGCCCAAGGTCATCAGGAAGAGCAGAAAAGCCATAAAATGCCAAAAAATGACAAAGAAGCCCGAGAAAGCCAAGGAATGGTAGAAACACCCGGGAAAGTCAAGAAATGGCGGAAATGTTCGGAAATGCCCACAGATGGCGAGAATGCCTAGAAATGGTGCCAAATTGAAGAAATGCCCACAAAGGGTATGAAATTGCAGAAATATCTAGAAAGGGTAGAAGTTGTAGCAAAACCCAGAAAGAGTTAGAAGATATACAAATACCCCCACTTTGTGTGGAAATTCTCTTTATAGACAACAAGTCAACTCCAAAGGTCTGATCACAATAAAAAAGTGATTATGACCGTAAAACAAATCAAATGCAGGTGGAGGCAAATTCAAAGAGTCCGACTACGATGGAATGTAATCTTGAAGACCCGATTATATAATCAGGACCAAGTATAATGGTCTCGAAAGATCAAATTGCAATCCAAATTACATTTTTCAAGCTCTTTGGACTTTGTGTCAAAAAATGAATCTCGGCATCATTATCAAAGTTATTTGGATTCAATCCAATATAAATTAACGGTGGAGAAAGGTCTAGTACACGAAATCCTAAACGCTTGATAAAATAAATATGCAGAAGAAATACACCAAAATATAGGCGTACTCGTCCAATAAATGGACATGAAAATTTCTCGCATCAAGCTCATTTCAAATTTTGTTTGTTTGACAGATTGGCACGTCCCGCAACCAAAAATGAAAAATCATCCAAATCCCATTTTCTCTTTTCACGTCCAATAGGGGCTTTTGTGCAATTTTCCTTAAGCAAGAACATATGTGTAATTTAATCACGCACATACACAAACTTCATGTCCTTGGGGACATTGTGTAATTGCACATACACAAACCCCATGCTTCTTGCATTTTATCAAACAAACACTACTAGCATATGCACCAGGATATCTCCAAAGGAGGTCAAGGCCTTCCCTTTTCGAAGAACTGCAAACACAAGCACACATGGGAGGGCTTCAAGGAAGGCCAAGCTTTTTTCGAGGCCAAGATTCTTTGAAGGCCAAAAACTCTCTTCTTCCTCTTCACCCCTACCCCTCCTTTTATAGGAGTTGAGGGCCTCCAAGGAGAAGTTCCTCAGAAAGAGGGGGGGGGGGTTCTTGGGGGGAAAGTTCCTCGCTGGGGAAGTTCTCCGGGGAAACATGTTCCCCGCTTGGGGAACCTCCCCAATTGTGTAGGAGAAGGTGTGGGGAAGTGCCCCGGAATGGCAAGAGAGAGAGGGGGGAGTTCCCCAGAAAGAAAGGGAGGGGTTCTCGGGGGGAAAGTTCCCCACTAGGGAAGTTCCCCGGGGAAACATGTTCCCTGTTGGGGGAACCTCCCCAGGTGCGTAGGAGGAGGTGTGGGGAAGTTCCCTGGAATGACAAGAGAGAGAGGGGGGAGTTCCCCGCCAAGCGCAGGTGGGGAGGTTCCCCACCCAGGAGCTTTGCTGCAAGCACGGGGGATTATTCATTTTATTTTTATTTATTTTTATTTATTGGGACCTTTTTGGTAACTTCTTTAGGTATCAACAGTATCCTACTCATGGATGGCAAAGTCGGCCGATCAGGGTCGGAATCGGCCTATGGCGACGCGATTTGGGGGGGGGGGGAATTCTCATGAGTTTGAGTGATGATAGTTTAGGTTTGACCAAATCTTGAGAGGTCTCAAGCAGACTAAGTACTGTCAGTAGAAGAGTGGCTCCCGAAGAGAAGTCATATGCACGTTTGACTTTTTTTCCCGGACTTTAGATTTTTAGTATTCTATTGGGTTTATTTGAATTATGAAATTTTTATATATGTCAAATTATGAAAGATTCGAAAGTCACTATTTTGATGGAACCACCGAAATCACGATTTTCTTCTTGGATGGGAGAATTAACTTTTTATTTGTGAGAGAGATGATTTTTCTGATATTTTTATTGGATTCAAATAGGGGGTACTTTCTTATTTACATGTAATATCTTAAGTAAATGAAACTACAAATATAACATTTACTTAAATGATGTTCAGGTAAATAAAGTATCATAATTATCGTTACTCTGTATTGTGATATGAACATATGTGCAACTAGACTATGAAGTATGAATATACCCAAAATGTTCTATTATTATATGTTTTTTAAGAATTTATCCTGATTTTTCCTCATTTTTTTTACAATTTTTTTATCATTTTTTAACCTGGCCGATCCTAGATCGGCCAGACTCCAATGGAGTCGGGCGGATTCTCCGATCCGACCCGACTCGGGTCGGGGTCGGCTGGGTCCGACCCAGCACCCCGACCCGACTATGCCATCCATGATCTTACTAAGAATAGGAGTGTGGCTGTTGGCCTTGCCCTCTTTTGGGCTCTTGTACAGTTGTACTTGTTATATGTATGTGATATACACCATAGGAGAGGCCTTCGTCCTCCAATTTCCTCCCAAATCCTTGGTTCATCACACAATCGAAAAGGTTCAGACAAAATTCTAGCATTCAGCAACTGCCATATGTCATAAGCCAACTTTGCATACATAATCATGTGCTGGGTCTTCAGGTTTTATGGAGTTAAGAACCAAGGCTATCACTGCATCTTTGTCTGAGACCCAAATTGGAGTTCTTGAAGTCACCTCCTGCTGGCATTTGCGGGAGCCATCAATGTAACCTATCTTTCTGCATTCACCAAGAAACCACGAGCTAAATGTACCGAAGGCAGTAGTTGGTTCGAGTCGTTCGACTCAGCAGTGAGGCTTACAGAAGTTGACAAAACATGTGTGAGTTGTGATGGTGACTCATCCACCAAGAGAAGAGGGGGTGGCCACCAGATTGTGCATGCTGGAGCGCCTGAAAATCTTCACTGAAAGCTGGTTGCTTCTCGGTCAGGTCCGCCTATAGCATCATTTCAGATGGTGGTGTTCGGCATGGATCACATACTCTAGTGTGGAAGCCTAATATCCATTAAAGGTGAAAGTTCTGATGTCGATAATTTATATTGGTAGGCTACCCGCGTGTGACAGACTTCACCATTTTCTGCCGGACATTTAGACCTCTTGTGTTCTTTGCGGGGTGGAGGATGAATCTATTGATCACATTTTCACTGGCTGCTCTCACTTCTCTACTGTCTGGAGGGAGGTTGCTGCAAGAGCTCATTGCACCATCCCCTCCCACTTCAAGATCAAGCAAATGATGCTGAAGTGGAAGAGACCTACCAAGGATGACAGGACAGTGTGGTGGCTCATTTTGCATGCTACTCTATGGTTGATTTGGGGTGAGAGGAGCAGCGGATTTTTTCAAGGACTGCTCGGGATGATGAATCTCTTTTTGGTGGGATCTGTTGCATTGTTAGGGAATGGACGTCCATTATTTGTAATGTGGATCAGGCCAACTTCTCACTTTTTGCCTTGATGGGGGTAGAGATGCATAGTCCATTGACTCCATTCCGGGTTGGATGGCGCTGTATAGGCAGGCAGCACTGTCTTTTCTTTTCTTTTTCTTTTCTTTTTTTTTTGGGGGGGGGGGGTGTTGACACGGGATTTATATCACTTTGGTGTATCATTTGATTTTGGATGCTCTTTTCATTTTATGTGGTTCATGTATTCATTTCACATGCTTTGAATTGTGTATTGTGATTTGCGGGGCGTGCCAGTCTGTCTAACAGACAGAAGAAAGAGTCCGCGCAATGCGGAAGAGAAATATTGGGTGTCCATGAAATGGACAGAGGTGTCCGTGTGACGGACGACTGGGTTGTCCATGAAATGGACGGGGATGCCCGTGTGACGGGCTACTAGGGTGCGCCGTTTTTTATCTGAACTCCTTGAGTCCCGTATCTATACTCATCAGGTGATTGAGGTAGCATGTGCTGGACCTCTGTCTCCATCGACCGGAGTCGATGTTACATTTACATCGAGTTAAGACTCTTGGTGTTATTTAACACCAGTTTTAACCCGAATACCATTCATAGCAAAGGGGATGAGAAAATACACACTTTTTTAGAAAATCCTGGTCATGATGTATCATTTTTCTTTTGGTTAGTTTTTGAAATACTTTTGCTTTGAGTGTTTCATTTTGAAAAGACTGCCCTTTTGTGGAGCTCGAGATATGACTTTTAAGAAGGGAACGGGTATATTTCCGTGAACCCATTTGGGGTCTCCCTCCTTTCCTTTTTTTTTTTTTGAGAAAGATGTTGTTTGAAGGTTTCATTTTGGAAAACCTGAGGATTATTATTACAGATGGGCATATACCCGTGCATTTGATTCTGAACTTGGGGGAAGTCGTGATTAGAAGTAGCATTTAGAAGAGTTGCAACATCAACCCCCTTTTCTTTTTTATGACATGATATTCTTTTACAACATCTTTCTTTTAAATGAAGTCTGAATTGAGGCAGAATTTCATTTCCCCTCGTTCATCGTTTCATTCGTTCATCATTCATTTTTTTTACTTGTATGAGTATGATGTTTTGAGAATGTATGCACATATCTCCGTGGACATTCTTGTCAACTTGAAGTTCCTTTCGAGAAACTGTCCATATGAACACAATTCTTGTGAGTATGCATCATGCTGCTCTTTGGAGTAACTGAGCGCAGTTCGGGTCCTATCACAGTTCGGGTCCTGTCACAGTTCAGGTCCTGTCCCCTTTTTCTTTGGATGTGTGTAGATCATCACAATTTTTATAATTTTATTTTAGCAGAGTTTCCGCTTATGCGGAATGCTCTCACGGAGATATATTCATATGAACATGTACTTATATCCATGTGTCCCCAGAGAATCTTTGTCCGGAGGGATTTTGCCCTCAAAAAGGTATGTGTATATACGATCATAAATTTGCAGTTTACGCATATTTTCTCACCGGTATTCCCTTTTGAATGGAATGTTCGGTAAAAGGTACCATCTGCATATACAGAATCCCTTTTGAGAGATATACGCATATAATTGCGAATTTTATGATTATATAAACATGCCCGTGGGCGGAGACTGCATTTGGGCAGAGTTTCCTTTTGGAAACACATGTATATGAATACAAAGTTTGTGATTATATTGATATGTTTTTAGAGGGAAAACTCTGTCATAGGCAGGACTTCCTTCCAAGAAACATATGTGTATAGGCACAAATTTGAGTTTTATAAATATGTTCTTAGACGGAATCTCCACTTGGGCAGAGTTTCCTCTAGGAATCATGCATATAAAAATACAAATTTGTGAATATATAAACATGTTCTTGGGCGGAATCTCCACTTGGGCAGAATCTCCTCTAAGAAACATATGCATATAGCACAAACACACCATCCCGGAGAGTTTAAAACTCGATGGGAGGTGGCATGAATAACAAAGGTATCTAAAATACCATATGTCCAAAATGGACGGTATTTAGAACCTATAGCCCGTGAGGGCCAGTGCCGCTATTGCGGACTTTTAGCCGATGAAGTTTGCCGATGCCGCATACGGATAACCTCTCAACACTCGGGGGAAGAAGATTTGGTACCTTCACTCACACAAGAAATGAGATTGAGAGAGAGACGGGAGACTTTTGGAAATTTTCTATTCTTTCAGAATTTCAGAAAAGAGGGGGGCAGCAATTTCTCCAGGGAGCCGGCATCTCCCCGGGGCCGACCTCTTCAAATGGGGGGATGGGGGGCCTTTTATAGGGGAAGCCCCCCCCTTACATGCGTGGGAGTGGGGGTTCCCTTTAACCGATGGGGGTTCCATCGGTTAGAGGGAAAATTCCCTCTAACCGATGGGGGTTCCATCGGTTAGAGGATTTTAAAATCCCTCTAACCGATGGGGGTACCATCGGTTAGGGGGAGGGGCACTCCTCTAACCGATGGGGGTACCATCGGTTAGGGGATGTGCCTATTCCCTGTTTTTTTTGTTTTCTGTTTTTTTTTTTAAAGGGGATTCCCCTTAACCGATGGAGGTTCCATCGGTTAGAGGGGAATTTCCCCTTAACCGATGGAACTCCCATCGGTTAGAGGGGAAGACTCCCCTAACCGATGGCACTTCCATCGGTTGAAGGGGAATTTCCCCTCAACCGATGGAACTCCCATCGGTTGAAGGGAAAAATCCCCTTAACCGATGGTAGTCCCATCGGTTAGGGGATTTAAAGGGGGATTTCCCCTCAACCGATGGTGCTTCCATCGGTTTGGGGAAATAATCCCCTTAACCGATGGTAGCCCCATCGGTTAAGGGGTTAAAATTTTTTTGTGTCCACAAATGCCCCCCACGGGAAGTGCGCCGACGCCGAAGGCGGAGGGGGACGTCCCGTGCGTTCTTCGAGCCGTGCTTCTGATCTTCATGACTTGACAATAAACTTGAATCGGAAGGTTGTAGCTCCAGTTGACACGCTTCAGCACTTGCACTGTGAAGTCGACAACCTCGGGCAATGATCGACTTTGTCATGCTTCTTGTGCTGAGCGATCAGCTCCGCTTTCTTGGATTTACTCAGAACTGACTTTGGCTTTCTTTGCCTGGATCTTTGCCTTCTGGATTTCATCTCAGGGATTTTTTTTAGATCTGCCTTTCTGGCTTTGTTGACTATGAATTTGATTGAGGACTCAATTGGTGAGACTCGTCTTTCTGACTTTGCTCAACAACTTGATTTGAGAGAGATTTTTTTTTTTTGACTTGTGATTCTGACTTGATTCGCAGTTGGATCCGATATCACTTTCCTGAGCTTTGCCTTTTTGGCATTTGCTTGGATTGGATTTGACATCTTTTCCTTGAATCTTGTCTTCTTGGCTTTGTCCGAGATTTGGCATGGTATTCGGCTACTGAGGCTGACCTTCTTGGTTTTGCGGCTATCTTTCTTCTTCTTCTTTTTTGTATCTGTTTTGAATTCTCAACCATCCTTGCTCCGGAAGTTGTTGGAGACAGGAATGGTGAAACTCATTTGAATATTCCCTCTTCTTCCAGACCCAATAGAGCTGGAAAAAAGGGGGGGTGGCGGATTCCGCCTTATCTGGCGGTGGCTTTCTTTTCTTTTCTTTTCTTCTCTCATCATTGTCATTCATGACTCTTCTTCTTGATTTATCACTTATCCTTTCTTCTCTTTTTGACTTATCTACCTCAGATGACGAGACAGATGAGGAAAAGTGCCGGTCCGATTGCTTCGGGCGGCCATGCCTTTTTGCCTGGAGGTTCTCCTCTCCTTTGTGGAGTGGAGTGTGAGAATTCCTCATGGGCAGTTATCAACTTTATGCCGGAGATTGATGATAATAAACCATCATCTGACTGTCTGTTTTCTTGAGATAGCTGTGACGGATGACGGTGCCTCTGCATTTGCTGAGCTGAGGGTCTCGACGGAACAGTATTCTTCTGCTCCTGTCGGGGCTTATATCCCAATGCCTGCCAAGGAATATTCTGCCATGGAATCAACTCCTGCAGGTGACTTCCTTTACTGAGCTCATATACAATCTTTAAAGATGATGTTTTCTTTTCTGATATTGACTTTCCTTCCTTGTATTCAGGTGACTAGATCTTCTGTGATCAACTCTTCTTTGGGGGATGATGGATTCATATTCTGTATTTGTGGCTAATCCTCTCTTTCCACTTTTGGGGAGATGCAGGAAGCCCTTTTTTTTGGAGCTTCAAGCTTATTCTGCCTTTCAAGTAGGCGATGCTGCGAGTGACGATGGTGTTGAGCATGATTGTCGGGAAGGAGAACATTGCCCGGCTGGAACGCGAGCTTGATGAAGAGAGGTCTTCTTTGAATCAGGAGGCTGAAGAAGAAACTGTCTATGGAAGGAACTTCCGCCAGTTGACAGCCTCCAAAGTTAAGGAAGTTGAACAGCCGAAGAAGAAAAAGCCTTCCTGCCTTTGCTTTTCAGTATGACATTTATATGCCGAGCTCATTGCCTTGCTCTTTTTCTTTGTTTGACCTTTGCATAGCAATCGCCACTCTTTGTATATTTGTACAGAGAGTGACTTGTGACTTTGTAAATACAAGGTGAAGGATAATGGAGGTCCTCCTTTTCATTTTCTCCCTGACTTTTTTTCTTCTTTCCTTTCCCTTTTTTTTTTTCACATTACCAATCCCAGTGCCCTCTCGGGTTTTCACTAAGACTGGCCCCCTTTAACTTTTTCCAACGTGCCTTTTCGGGTTTTCACGTTGAGGGGTTATCCATTTTTGCCTGAAGCGCCCTTTCGGGTTTTCACCTCAGCCGGATTTTTTTTGATCTTTTTACCCTCAAGCATACAGTGAGTCGTATACTTAAGTCCATCGGAGTATCTTTATTTTTTAACCCCCCTTTTTTTTGTTTTTTTTTTTTGTTTTTTGTTTTTGTTTTTTTTTTTTTTTGACTTGACTGTTGAGGACTTGACTGACTTGGATAGTTGAATGGCTAAGGGTTTGGTTGTGGAATGAGTGGTGTATTCGAATGTGGTTTGAATTTTGAATTTGGCCAATGATTGGAGTTTGGATCTGGATGTGGATTTGGGTTTTGAATTTTGGATGTGGACTTGGGTTTGAATATGAGTATGTTGGGTTACCTTTGTGGTATTTTGAATTTATGTTTAGATATGAATATGGATATGAGATTTGGGTATGTTTTAGCCCTGGGCTTGGTTTTGAACGGGCTCTGGAATGGTGTTGTTATTCTGGCTTTGGGATTAGAATTTCACCCCTCTTTGATGGCTTAGTGCCGGGGTAAGGGGTTTACACTTGAATTTTAATGGCTGGAGAAAAAGGTTTTTTTTTTTTTTTTTTTTTTTTTTTTTTTTTTGCCTGCATATTGGGCTTGTTGTCTTGATCTCCCTTCTGTTCTGCATGTGGTATTTGTCGCCCTCTATGAATTTGTAATATGATGACTTGTAACTTTGTGAATGCATGAATGGAGAACTGAGAAGTCCTCGCTTTCATTCTCTCTCTTTTTTTTTTCTTTCTTTCTCATTTTCTTTTTTTTTTCACATTACCAGCCTTAGTGCCCTTTCAGGTTTTCACCAAGACCAGCCCCCTCTAGCTTTTTCCAACGTGCTCTTTCGGGTTTTCACGTTGAGGGGTTATCCATTTTTGCCTGAAGCGCCCTTTCGGGTTTTCGCCTCAGCCGGATTCTTTTGATCTTTTTACCCTTAAGTATACAAGGGATCATATACTTAAGTCCATCGGGGTATCTCTATTTTTCAACCCCTTTTTTTACCTGACTGATAGTCTGGATGGGATATGAGATTTTGATTTTGCTTTTGGATTTTGGATGTAGGATGTAGGTTGATTTGGCTCTAGACTTAGTTTTAGCTTTGATTTTGGTTTTGGTTTTGGTTTTAGTTTTGGATGAAATCTGGGTATGATGTGCCTTGATGGTTTCGAGATATGAACTTGGGATTTGAGCTTAACATCATTTATCATGGTAGTTTGCCAGTGGAACTTCACGGTTTTGGACTGGCTTTGATATGTCCTACCTTGGTGGTTTACTGGCTATGACTGGGATTTGGATTTGGTATAGCTCATCTCTTGTGGTTTGCTTGGTTTCGGTATTTTGGATTTGACATAGCCTACCTTTTTGGTTTGTTGGCTATGGGTTTGGTATTTTGGATTTGACATAGCCTACCTTTTTGGTTTGCTGGCTATGGTTTTGGTATTTTGGATTTGACATAGCCTACCTTTTTGGTTTGCTGGCTATGGTTTTGGTATTTTGGATTTGGCATAGCCTACCTTTTTGGTTTGTTGGCTATAGTTTTGGTATTTTGGATTTGACATAGCCTACCTTTCTGGTTTGCTGGCTATGGTTTTGAGATTTTGGATTTGACATAGCCTACCTTTGTGGTTTGTTGGCCATGGTTTTGGTATTTTGGATTTGACATAGCCTACCTTTGTGGTTTGTTGGCCATGGTTTTGGTATGGTTTTGACATAGCCTACCTTTTTGGTTTGCTGGCTATGGTTTTGGTATTTGGATTTGGCATAGCCTACCTTTTTGGTTTGTTGGCTATGGTTTTGGTATTTTGAATTTGACATAGCCTACCTTTTTTGGTTTGTTGGCTATGGTTTTGGTATTTTGGATTTGACATAGCCTACCTTTTTGGTTTGTTGGCTATGGTTTTGGTATTTTGGATTTGACATAGCCTACCTTTTTGGTTTGCTGGCTATGGTCAAGATTTGATTTGGGTTTGTACATGGAATACCCTTGGCTTTCATGCTCGGTAGGGAGTGAAAAGTTTGGGGTATATAACGGACAGGTGGAAGTTTTGATTCCTTTGCCCCTATCTGTTGCAAACTTCATTTCATTGTTTTTCATTCTCTTTCGGCTTCATGCCTTTTGGGTGATCGGTTTTTGTTTTGGTGGCTGGCCAGGGAATTCATGTTCTGGCGCGTGGTACAATTTCAGGTGTTTCCCGTTGAGTGGGGGAAAGGGCACATTACCTTTATAGTCCACTAGCCGATATGCTCCTCCTTCATACGCCAGAGTGACGATATGTGGACCGAGCCAAGTGGGTTGCAGTTTGCCATATGACTTTCCGGCTATTGCTTCTCTGCACTTGACCATGGCAAGATCCCCTTGCTTAAAAGCTCTGGGTCTTGCTAATTTGTCGAATGCACGAACCATTCTGGCTTGATATATTTGGAGAGACTTATATGCTTCGAGCCGCCTTCCTTCCAGGTTGGAGAGCTCCTCAAGTCTTCTTTCTATCTGACTTTGATCTTGGCTTTGAGATTCATTTTGGATTGCCACTCAACAGGATGCCATTTCAATTTCGATGGGTATCATTGCTTTAGCTCCATATACCAAAGAGAAGGGCCAACATCCGGTAGGGGTATTATGTACCGTTTAGTAAGCCCATAAAGCTTCATGGATTTTCTCTCCTCATTCCCGCTTTCTATTGCCGACTATTTTGGCAAGCAGCTTGCAGAGGGTTTTGTTGAAGGCTTCTGCCAACCCATTTGCCTATGGATTGTATACGGAAGATGTTCTCCAATCAATATGAAATTTGGCTGCCAAGGCATATATTGTTTTGTTTCTAAATTGTGACCCATTGTCAGATATGATCCTGTGAGGGGTCCCAAATCTGTATATTATGTTTTGCTTGACGAATTTGGCGACGGCTTCTCCCGTCACTTCCCTCAATGGGATAGCTTCAGCCCATCGAGAGAAATAATCAGTGGTAGCCAATATAAATTTGTGACCTTGAGATGAGGGAGGGAATGGTCCCACAATATCCATTCCCCATCCTGCAAGGGGCCATGTTGGTGCCGTAGGATGCAGCATATTTGGGGATTTTCTCGGCACAGGGCCGAAGGCTTGGCATTGATGACATGTACGGGCATATTGGATGCAATCCGCATACATGGTAGGCCAGTAGAAACTTTTTAACTTGATATTGATTTTCATTTTGTCTCCTGCTTGGTGTGCACCACACAGTCCGGAGTGAACTTCTTTCATCATGATTTTGGTTTCTTTGAGAGATAAACATCGGAGGAGGACTGGTCCTTTTCTTTCATGGATCAATCTATATAGTTGTTCTCCTATCAATTGATATGATGCAGCTCTTCGTAAAAGTTGAACTTTCTGAGCTCGATTAGGAGGTAGCCAACCTTTCTTGATTTTGATAATTGGCTGACGCCAATCTTCAAATCCATTTGCTGTATCTTCTTCTGCAGTATATACTTCTTCAATTGCAATATTAGACTCGTCGTCGAGGACACTCGGCATGAGTCTTCTATGACGGACAATTATGTCCAATTCTCCTTCGGGAGGCAATTTTATGGCAGAGGCCAATTTAGCAAGAGCATCTGCTTGAGAATTTTCACTTCTTGGCACATGAGATATGTCGAAGAAGTCGAATTGTTCTTTGAGTTTCATGACCGTGATATAGTATGGAAGCAGTTGTTCTTTTCGAACTTCATACTGGCCCAACACTTGTCGGATGACCAGCTGTGAGTCACCATAAACTTGTGTACTTTTGACCCCCATTTCGAGAGCCAGCCGGAGCCCGATAATTAGAGCTTCATATTCAGCTTCATTATTTGTGAGTGGCTTCATGAGAGCACAAGAATTATACAATATTCCTCCTTGGGGAGTGACCAAGACAATACCTGCCCCGGTAGAGAGGTCGGCAGAACCATCTGTATAGTGGAGAGTCCGAGAAGCTCCATCGAAATATAATTCCCAAGAGGGTAATTCAATTGTGATGACTTCTTGGAAGTTTGGATTTTCTTGGACTTGATTATCTCTTTCATTTGAAGGGGAAAGAGTTTCTTCTTCCGGAAGGTCTATAGATAAGGGAGAATTTTCCGGCACTGGGTGTGCAGCCAAGAATTCAGCTAAACCTTGCCCTTTGATTGCCCTTTGTGGGATGTATGTGATATCAAACTCCATGAGGAGCAAAGCCGATTTTGCGAGCCTTCCTGACAATATGGGTTGCCGTAGCAGATATTTGATTGGATCATGCTTAGAGATGAGCTTAATTTCATGAGCCAGAAAATAATGTCTCAATTTCTTTGCAGCAAATACCAGTGCTAGGCATACTTTTTCTATTGGAGCATATCGGAGTTCTGGACCAATTAGCTTTCTGCTAAGATAATATAAGGCTTGCTCTTTATCTTCTTCATTTGTTTGTGCCAATAGAGCTCCCAGAGAAGCATCCATAGCTGAAATATAGAGTATAAGATGCTTTCCAGCGATAGGTGCCCCCAGCACTGGTGGAGCGAGAAGGTATTCCTTGACCTGCTTGAAGGCAGTTTGGCATTCTTGATTCCAGATGAAGGGAGCATTCTTCTTCATTAGTTTGCCGAACGGCATGCATCTTCCTGAAAGATTTGAGATAAAATGTCTAATATAGGCTAGCTTCCCTTGAAATGACCTTAAATCGGTCAGATTTTGAGGAGGTGGCGATTGCTAGATCGCCTTGATTCTGTTGGGGTCTATTTCCATTCCCCGATATTTGACGACGAATGTTTTTTCAATCGTCGAACACTTTGTTCTTGCTTTGGAGAGTAAATTTGCATGCAACTGGGAGGTGGAGAAGTACTCCCTTATGTGGTCAGCTTCATAGTTGACACTCTGCCGCTCTGGGCGAATTACTTTGCTTTGAGAATTCTTTGCAAGTGATTTGGCAAATCCTTTGTTTACCACAAAAGGCTCGTCAGCCTTACTGTCTTCATCTGGGCATCTAATTTGCTTACCCTTCCCTTTAGACCGGGCAAGGGGTTGAGGGATTGGCCTTCCAAGATATAAAATAGCAGCAGTCAAGTTGCATTTATCTTCCCGATACGGGGCTTAACTGGCAAAGACTGTATACTGCTTCCCTTCTTTTGCATACTTGATGCGTTGATGGGGTGTCGATGGGATGACCCAAAATTTTTTATAGCCAAGGTCTTCCAAGTAATATTCTGTATGTTGTATTAGCATCAATAATATAGAAGGCTACCTTGGTGGTGAAGCTTCTAAGAATTAAGTTGACAGTGACTCTTCCAATGGCTTCTCCTGAATTTTGGTTTTAGAACCAGTGGCTTGTACATCTTTTACCTGTTGCACATGAGGCATGAGATGTAGAGATTCAAGGGCTTTATAAGGCATTATATTGATAGATGCCCCCAGATCGGCCAGGATACAACACAATTTGTTGCCATTGGGTTGTCCCTTCATATATATGTAAAGGGCGATTGTGGCATAGTAGCATTCCTTTATCAGTGAAGGCGACACCTACTGCCAGTGCTTCATATATTTGAGCTTGGAAATCAGCCATATGAGCTTCATATATTTCTGTTTCTTGGAGTATTTTGACGAGAGTTTCCCTCAAGTCCTCACTCCAAGCAATTGCCTTCTAGACAGTAAGGTTAACGGGGAGTGATTTGAGTTGCTGAAAGATTTTGTCATCAGCCTTGATGCGTATCTGGTCCGATGAGGGAGATCCCTTTATCGAGGACTCAGATGGCTTCTTTGGCTTGACAGATTCTTTTGAGAGAGAGGAATCAACATCCTTCCATTTGAAAAGAGAGGAGCGTTGTCCGGCTCATTTGATGAGGCATGGGGACTTTGGCTCTTTCTTTTGTATGAGGAGGCATATTGGACAGCTCTTCTTCTTCATCTGAAGAGCTTTAAGTAAGCTTATGACTTTCTGCTCTGAAGATGATTTGGAGATGCTTCTCTTGTTGGAGCCACCTCTTAGTTGTAGAGTTGTTGACTCTTTTGGAACTGGCTGATTTTGAGGGCCGACAGTGACCCATTCTCAAAGATTGCATTAATTGCTTCTTGAATAATTGAAGATGGGAGTTGGTGATAATGATCTACGAACTCCTCTGCTTGCTGGGAGATTGGCTTTGTCGCAACTTCTTTCGATATTCTCATTCTGTATTGAAAAAGATCAATTTTAAATTGCTCCATTTCAGCTTTGACTTTGTATCGTCCATAGCCCAGGGGATGATGATAATATTCACATATCTTTGGATATAGAGCTTGGGATTCTGGACTTGAACCATAGGCTCGTTGTGACACTTTATTTGCTGGCGCCAAAGAATTCCCATATTGATCAATTTTTTTCTTCCCAGATATGAGTTTCGACCAAATCATGGAGATCCAAACAATAGTCATGCATCTCCTTTCACTCTTGAAAGATATATGATGCTGGTTTAAGTATGGAAACCAGACTTTGTCTTCTGAGATTGTCAAGTATAAACTTGGTGCTCTTTGTTGCAAATGAGAGCTTATTATAGAAGATGCAGATTTGTATACGATTGACTGGATAAATATGGATTTGAATGCTCCCCCACTGATGACCGAGGAAGACCAAAGGATGATGATGCATTAATGACATTCACCTAATAGGATCCAGGTTGGCTGGTCCATTTGGTGGTTGTTGAGTATGAGGCTGGTTGACCCGATGAATACTCAGGTCAATTAGCTTTTGAACATCATTTTTGAATCTTATGCAATCTTTGATACTATGACCCATCACTTGATGATATGGGCAGTAATTGGCTAATATTTCTGCCGAAGCTCGGTAATCCATCAATCCGAATTGAAGGCATAGCCGGAAAAGTGAGTAAGTGAGATGTCGAGGGAAAGAATATAACCTTGCCGGCTCGACAGGAGTTGAAGGATCTTCGGATAGCCACCCAATTGAGTCTGCATATGGCGACATAGGAGGCAGTTCTGAATATATTTGAGTATGCATAAGAGTATATTTACCTTTGGACTTTCCTCATTATTCTATGTGGATCATGTCTTGATCTTGATAGAGAATGAGCTCCTGAATTATCTTGAGGAGGATCACATGAATGACCGTTCTCGGGATGATTTGAATTTGTTGGAAGTCTCGTCATATAAATGACATTGACAGATTGCTCTGGTCGATCCCAAGCATGAAGTTGAGGAGGGTCAGCCAAAGCATTTTGCATAGAAATGAGGCCATTTGAATGATCTTCTGGGCCTCACTTTTGAAGATGTAGCAATCTTCAATTACATGCCCCACCATACGGTGATACGGGCAAATTAAGCTGATTGGTTTGGCTGACACCTGCCTGCCTCTTTGGTTCTGGCAGTGATATTAACTGATTGTTGAGGCAGAGATCAAAGAGCCTCTATGATTCTTTTTTTTTTGAAAGAATAAGGAGTCTTCATGCGCCCCATCAATGATGGCAGTGGAGCTTTAGCTTCTGATTTCTTCTTTGGGGCAGGAGAGATTGTTGCCCCCTTTGCTTCATCATCAGGTGAGGAGTCAATGATGTTGACTTTTTTTTTTTTTGCTAATTTATTGCGCTCTTTGGGGAGCTTGCCTTTATGAGATGTATGTGTCATTTGCTCGGCTAGAAACATCTCAATGTCTGCCACTATGGAATTCAATTGATCGAAGCTCTTGATATTTGCTCCCAAGAGTCTCTCATTGATTGTTGATATGAGGCCTTTTTGACAGATAGGGATTGTATCTTCTTGAACATGAGGGTTATTGCATTTCATGCTAAACTCTCTCCATCCCTTGATGAAGTGGATTGCCGACTCCCCTTTTCTTCTGTTTGAGGGAAGATAATTTGGCAAGAGGGATACCTTCCATTCAGCCGTTTGGAAATGGCCCATGAATTTCTTTTGCATATCTGCCCGATCGGCAACTGAGTCAGGCTTGAGTTTTGAATACCTTTGAAATGCAACTTCAATCAAGGAAGTTGCAAAATATCTGAGGATATAAGATTTGCCGATGGCGAGCTTGCCCAAGGCAATAACATAATGTGCCATATATTCCAGTGGTGACCCATGTCCATTAAACTTTGATAGTTTTGGGACTTTAGGGCATGTTTCTGGCAGCTTCTTGAATTGATGATATATTGGATATAGAACAGATTATAGATCTGTCATCTGCATGCCTTCACTCTGCTGAGCGAACATATTTTGAATAATTTTCTATATCTCATGCCTTTGAATGGGAATACCTTGAATTGTTTCTGTTTGAGGATGCATAACATTGGACGGATCAATGATATCCTGACCTGTAGTTTGAGGAAGAAGACCAGTTGTAGAAACTGCCGAATGATTTGCCGGGGCAGACCCTATCTGGATGTTGATTTTGTTGATTTTGAGCAGAGACTGGCTCCACAGAATGGGGAGGCTTGTAGTTACCAGTTGCCTCATTTCATTTAGAAGCACAGCCATTTGAGATTGGCATTGCTGCATCACTTGATATCTGTCGTCATCTGACATAGCCTGGAAATTTTCCTTTGTCGGCAAGTCGATGACGGGATTGATGTTTGAAGTTGAAGGCCCACCTTCTTCGACTTGAATATTTGTTTCTTCGAAGAAGGGGATTTGAATTCCCTCATGCTAAATATCGATACGAGGGAGAACTTGACCAGGTGCTTCAGCTTGTCCGCCGGGCTGGCGGTTTCTTCTGGAAAATTACTTGATGGCTTCAGCAGGATTATTTGAAATGGCTTCAGCGATTTGTTCAGCTGGTTTGCCAGAGTCCTTCCCGGCGGCATAGCATGAGAAGATTATAAGCTTGGGTTTTTTTCCTCAGCTGCCCAAGTAACACGTCGTCTTATTGACGAACGGGTACTGGCATTAGGAATTGCCCCCAGCCTATCAAGTATTGAGATTCGCTGTATACGATCAGGGATCGATACGCGAGATTTGAATTACTGATTTGGATTTTCTTTGACTACTCGGATATTCTCCGAGCCTTGAAGAGTATACCTTGATTTCTTGTATATTCCTTTTCTCTTTTTTGTCCATGATAGTGTTTGGATTCAGCACGTTGGAAGGGAGCATTTTTGATGTTGCCTCTCTTGCTGAACATTGTTGGTGTATTTGCTTGGATCTCTTTTGAGCTTCTGAGCTTCCTTTATGGGATCCCAGATTTGTTTGAACTTGGCAGAGTGCCGAGTCTTTTGCTTGACATCGGCTTCCTTCTTGGAATCTCTTGATTCCCCTTGAAACCGCCGCAAAACTCAGAAGCGGTTTGAGGTTGGGATTGTAGGAATATACCTATCCCGTGGGGTGATAGGTTGGCTTCCGTCGAGCTGTACCTGCAGACCTCTGATCATGATGGATTTGCCAGATCTTGAGGTGGCAGCTGATAGCCTTTTACTTTCATAATTTTATTTTGTCCTTGTTGTAGAGACAGAAACTATGATTTCGAAGGAAATTGTCTGGACTGAAAAAGTCCAGATTTGGGTTGACTTAGTCTTGCTAAATGGCTACCCCCCTTTTTTTTTGGGGTCAAAGATATGGTATGAAAATTTGGTTGAGCCTACCATTGAGGTTTGGTGGCTACGATTTTGGAATTTCAATTTGGATTTTGAATTTGGATTCAGCCTACCCTGATGGTTTGTGGCTATATTTGATGTTTGGTTTTGATGTATTCTGGGATTGCATATGGTTTGGAATTTGAAATTGAGATTGGACATGACCTGCCTTGATGGCTTGCTGGTCATGAACTTGAGTTTGGATATGGTTTTGAATTTGCATTGGACATGACCTGCCTTGATGGCTTGTTGGTCATGAGTTTGAGTTTGGATATGGTTTTGAATTTGGATTGGACATGACCTGCCTTGATGGCTTGCTGGTCATGAGCTTGAGTTTGGATATGGTTTTGAATTTGGATTGGACATGACCTGCCTTGATGGCTTGTTGGTCATGAGCTTGAGTTTGGATATGGTTTTGAATTTGGATTGGACATGACCTGCCTTGATGGCTTGCTGGTCATGAGCTTGAGTTTGGATATGGTTTTGAATTTGGATTGGACATGACCTGCCTTGATGGCTTGTTGGTCATGAACTTGAGTTTGGATATGGTTTTGAATTTGGATTGGACATGACCTGCCTTGATGGCTTGTTGGTCATGAGCTTGAGTTTGGATATGGTTTTGAATTTGGATTGAACATGACCTGCCTTGATGGCTTGTTGGTCATGAGCTTGAGTTTGGATATGGTTTTGAATTTGGATTGGACATGACCTGCCTTGATGGCTTGCTGGTCATGAGCTTGAGTTTGGATATGGCTTTGAATTTGGATTGG
Organism: Colocasia esculenta; assembly: GCA_014218235.1. NCBI lineage: Eukaryota > Viridiplantae > Streptophyta > Magnoliopsida > Alismatales > Araceae > Colocasia > Colocasia esculenta. The sequence goes on from CM024764.1 coordinate 6,584,343, forward strand.
ACATGACCTGCCTTGATGGCTTGCTGGTCATGAGCTTGAGTTTGGATATGGCTTTGAATTTGGATTGGACATGACCTGCCCAGGCTCATAGCCAATAGATGTTGTTGGCCAGAGTTAGGCTGATCCCCTTTATTAGTATTACCTTTGGAGAGCATTCGGATGCCCCCTGTTGATAATAGCAGGACGAGCTTTGACGTGCCCACAACTCTCGTGGATCTTCCTTGTTAACTTGTTGGAGAGAGGCTTTTGAGCAGCATCTTCTTCATAGGCCGGAAGGGATCCGACAATTGTTGGAAAAATCCCCATATATGATCGGAGTCGCCTGGTAACCGAACCTGGCATGATTGTTGATGGCGAGTGGTCCATAAGTGACGGCCATCTTCAACGGCTTATGATTTGCCTTTTTGTTTGTACCTTCAAAGGAAAATATCAGTATTAGGACTTTCATGAAAAATATACGTATGTCTCATCCTTTGCTATGAATGGTGAGAAGAAGTCCCACCGGGCGTGCCAGTTGTTGACACGGGATTTATATCACTTTGGTGTATCATTTGATTTTGGATGCTCTTTTCATTTTATGTGGTTCATGTATTCATTTCACATGCTTTGAATTGTGTATTGTGATTTGCGGGGCGTGCCAGTCTGTCTAACAGACAGAAGAAAGAGTCCGCGCAATGCGGAAGAGAAATATTGGGTGTCCATGAAATGGACAGAGGTGTCCGTGTGACGGACGACTGGGTTGTCCATGAAATGGACGGGGATGCCCGTGTGACGGGCTACTAGGGTGCGCCGTTTTTTATCTGAACTCCTTGAGTCCCGTATCTATACTCATCAGGTGATTGAGGTAGCATGTGCTGGACCTCTGTCTCCATCGACCGGAGTCGATGTTACATTTACATCGAGTTAAGACTCTTGGTGTTATTTAACACCAGTTTTAACCCGAATACCATTCATAGCAAAGGGGATGAGAAAATACACACTTTTTTAGAAAATCCTGGTCATGATGTATCATTTTTCTTTTGGTTATTTTTTGAAATACTTTTGCTTTGAGTGTTTCATTTTGAAAAGACTGCCCTTTTGTGGAGCTCGAGATATGACTTTTAAGAAGGGAACGGGTATATTTCCGTGAACCCATTTGGGGTCTCCCTCCTTTCCTTTTTTTTTTTTTGAGAAAGATGTTGTTTGAAGGTTTCATTTTGGAAAACCTGAGGATTATTATTACAGATGGGCATATACCCGTGCATTTGATTCTGAACTTGGGGGAAGTCGTGATTAGAAGTAGCATTTAGAAGAGTTGCAACATCAACCCCCTTTTCTTTTTTATGACATGATATTCTTTTACAACATCTTTCTTTTAAATGAAGTCTGAATTGAGGTAGAATTTCATTTCCCCTCGTTCATCGTTTCATTCGTTCATCATTCATTTTTTTTACTTGTATGAGTATGATTTTTTGAGAATGTATGCACATATCTCCGTGGACATTCTTGTCAACTTGAAGTTCCTTTCGAGAAACTGTCCATATGAACACAATTCTTGTGAGTATGCATCATGCTGCTCTTTGGAGTAACTGAGCGCAGTTCGGGTCCTATCACAGTTCGGGTCCTGTCACAGTTCAGGTCCTGTCCCCTTTTTCTTTGGATGTGTGTAGATCATCACAATTTTTATAATTTTATTTTAGCAGAGTTTCCGCTTATGCGGAATGCTCTCACGGAGATATATTCATATGAACATGTACTTATATCCATGTGTCCCCAGAGAATCTTTGTCCGGAGGGATTTTGCCCTCAAAAAGGTATGTGTATATACGATCATAAATTTGCAGTTTACGCATATTTTCTCACCGGTATTCCCTTTTGAATGGAATGTTCGGTAAAAGGTACCATCTGCATATACAGAATCCCTTTTGAGAGATATACGCATATAATTGCGAATTTTATGATTATATAAACATGCCCGTGGGCGGAGACTGCATTTGGGCAGAGTTTCCTTTTGGAAACACATGTATATGAATACAAAGTTTGTGATTATATTGATATGTTTTTAGAGGGAAAACTCTGTCATAGGCAGGACTTCCTTCCAAGAAACATATGTGTATAGGCACAAATTTGAGTTTTATAAATATGTTCTTAGACGGAATCTCCACTTGGGCAGAGTTTCCTCTAGGAATCATGCATATAAAAATACAAATTTGTGAATATATAAACATGTTCTTGGGCGGAATCTCCACTTGGGCAGAATCTCCTCTAAGAAACATATGCATATAGCACAAACACACCATCCCGGAGAGTTTAAAACTCGATGGGAGGTGGCATGAATAACAAAGGTATCTAAAATACCATATGTCCAAAATGGACGGTATTTAGAACCTATAGCCCGTGAGGGCCAGTGCCGCTATTGCGGACTTTTAGCCGATGAAGTTTGCCGATGCCGCATACGGATAACCTCTCAACACTCGGGGGAAGAAGATTTGGTACCTTCACTCACACAAGAAATGAGATTGAGAGAGAGACGGGAGACTTTTGGAAATTTTCTATTCTTTCAGAATTTCAGAAAAGAGGGGGGCAGCAATTTCTCCAGGGAGCCGGCATCTCCCCGGGGCCGACCTCTTCAAATGGGGGGATGGGGGGCCTTTTATAGGGGAAGCCCCCCCCCTTACATGCGTGGGAGTGGGGGTTCCCTTTAACCGATGGGGGTTCCATCGGTTAGAGGGAAAATTCCCTCTAACCGATGGGGGTTCCATCGGTTAGAGGATTTTAAAATCCCTCTAACCGATGGGGGTACCATCGGTTAGGGGGAGGGGCACTCCTCTAACCGATGGGGGTACCATCGGTTAGGGGATGTGCCTATTCCCTGTTTTTTTTGTTTTCTGTTTTTTTTTTTTAAAGGGGATTCCCCTTAACCGATGGAGGTTCCATCGGTTAGAGGGGAATTTCCCCTTAACCGATGGAACTCCCATCGGTTAGAGGGGAAGACTCCCCTAACCGATGGCACTTCCATCGGTTGAAGGGGAATTTCCCCTCAACCGATGGAACTCCCATCGGTTGAAGGGAAAAATCCCCTTAACCGATGGTAGTCCCATCGGTTAGGGGATTTAAAGGGGGATTTCCCCTCAACCGATGGTGCTTCCATCGGTTTGGGGAAATAATCCCTTAACCGATGGTAGCCCCATCGGTTAAGGGGTTAAAATTTTTTTGTGTCCACAGGGGGGGGGTGGGGGCATGGTTGTAGGTTTCGCCCGAAACCGAAACCGACACGGCGAAACGTGTCGGTTTCGGCCTTGGGCGACACGAAACCGGACCGGAACACTGTTCCGGTCCGAGACTTAATGGTTTCGGGCGAAACCGAAACCGACACCACCCGGTGTCGGCCCGAAACCGGCGACACCGGGCGAAACCCGATGCGAACTCCCCTGAAAAGGGAGTTCGCGTCCCGTGACCCCCTCAGATCTGAGATCTGAGGCAGAAGGGGGTGGACACTGCCGCAGGGCCGCAAGGGGGTGGTTTCGGCTTTTCTTGGGGGGGGGGATTTTTTCTGCCGGAGGTGGGAGGAGAGGCAGGGGCGCAAGGGGGGAGGGGGACGCCTTGCAGAGACGCTCAAGAAAAGCCGGAGAGGGAGGTCGGACGCATTGCCGGAGACGCTCTTCCCGCCGCCGCTGTAGGTGTTCGCTTCGCTGTATGTATTATTTTTTTGCTTTAGCCTTTCCCTTATAAAATTTTTCTTCTGGTCGATCCGCGTGCGAAGGCGCACATTTGAGAGTTCGGGCTCCACATTTGAACAATAAGTGATATGTTTGATTGTTTTAGGTTCCAAGCAGTCTTTTATGTCATTCTACTTACATATTTTTGTGCTTTATTTTTTTATTGTAGGACCATGGCTAGAGCTGGAGAAGAGCAAAGCCAGGGACTGGATGATCCGGGGTGGGCTCATTTCACTTTAGTTGATGCTAGGAAAAAGAAAGTAAAATGCAATTATTGTGGGAAAGAGATATATGGAGGAATTACTAGAGGCAAACAACATCTAGCAGGGGTAAGAGGAGAGGTCAAACAATGTGACATAGCTCCCCGAGAGGTGAGGAAGGAGATGCATCAGTGTCTTATGAGCCAGCGAGACAGTAGGCAAAGAAGGGCTAAAAATAATGCTGAAATTAGTGAGGAGCTTTCAGGAAGATTGAGTAGAAGGGGTAGGAGGGATAATGATGATGAGACCGGCTCTGAGGATTCAGATCCTGAGTTGACAGAGGCAGTAGAGCGTGAGCGTGCAGCTCGATTGAGGGGAAAAGCACCTGTAAGATCTGGCAGTACAGACGCAGCCCCACACAGAGCAAGCCCCATGGACAACTATGTATTTAGAAGGCAGAGTTCAACACAACCCAAAATCAAGCAGGCATTGAGAGGGGTCAAAAAATCAGCAGAATCTGCAGGGCACGCATTTAAAAGTATTTGCAAGTGGTTCTTTCATGCAGGTGTGCCTGCCCATGCAGCTCAATCAGAGTACTTTCAGCCTATGCTTGATGCTGTAGCAGATGCTGGGCCTGGTTTCAAGGCTCCATCACGTCATGACATATACGAGCGTGGCCTTCAGGGGGAGGTTGAGGAGCTCCATCAATGGGTTCAAAGTTTCAAACATATATGGATGGAGAGAGGTTGCACTATTATGTGTGATGGTTGGACTGGTACTACGAAGAAGTCCATGATTAACTTTCTTGTTTATTCCATTGAAGGTACAATTTTTTTTAAAGCTATTGATGCATCAAAGTATGAGAAGAATGCAAACTATTTGTTTCATTTGATGGATGACATGGTGGCAGAAATTGGAGAGGAAAATGTTGTGCAAGTAGTTACTGATAATGAAGCCAGTTATAAGGCTGCAGGCAAAAAGTTGATGCAAAAAAGGCAACACTTGTATTGGCTTCCATGTGCAGCACATTGCATTGACCTGATACTTGAGGATATTGGAAAGGATAAAAATGTGAAGATTACAGTTGAGAGGGCACAAGCCGTGACACGATACATATATGGTCATCCCAGGATCCTTAACATGTTTAGGGAGTTAGCAAGTGGAGGCCGAGACATCATTCGTGCAGGGCCAACAAGATTTGCTTCTAATTTCATTTCTTTGGAGTCGTTGCATAAATTTAAGAATGAACTGAAATCTTTCATATATCACAACACCCTGCGGGAGTATATAGACAAAGGCAATGCCGAAAGTCAGATGGATTATTTGGACTGCTGCATTATTATAGAAGACAAAGAATTCTGGGTGAAGATAGCACGTTATTTAAAAGTTGTCACTCCTCTTGTAAAGGTGCTTAGAATGGTGGATGGAGATGATAAGAATGACATGGGATATTTGTACGAGGCCATGGACCGTGCGAAGATGGAGTTGCGGCAGTCCCTACCTAAAGACTATAAAAAGTGGTGGAAAATTATTGATCACAGATGGGAGAACACTTTACATCATGATTTGCATGCAGCTGGTGAGTGATAAATCATTTCATTATCTATTTCCTATTGAAGTATCTACATCTTACATTCACTTAATATACATAATGCAGGCTATTATCTCAATCCTCGATTGATGTATGCTGATAATGCACATGTTGATAATGAGGTGCTTCAAGGCACCTTAAATGTCATTGGTCGTTTATCCATGACATCAGAGAAAAGGTTGGAGGCCGAGCTTCAGGTGGGTCTTCACTCTTTTTATAATTTATATCAATAACGGGGAATGTTTGCAAAGTCGATGATGTTAAACTGCAACTTTTTCTTATAGATGCATGCATATAGAATGAGGACTGGGACATATTCCGACACCCAATTGCAATATGCTGTTGGAAGAGTCAGTCCAGGTATATATACTATATTTGCCCAACACGTATACATATATTATAATGAGTTTATCTTTGTGAAATCAATCTAACATTCATTTTATTTATGATTGGTGGACAGCTGAATGGTGGATTATGGTGCAGAATAGAGATTTAGGCAGTAATGCATTGGCTTTTATTGCTATTCGGGTGCTTAGCCAAACAACATCAGCTAGCCAATGTGAAAGAAATTGGAGTACGTTCAGCCTTATACACTCAAAGGTTCGCAATCGACTGAAGGCAGAACGATTAGAGAAATTAGTTTACTGCCATTACAATATGAGATTGCGGATAAAAAACATGAGACTAAGACAACAATTGAGGGACAAACGCCATGCAGATGATACAGCTGGACAAATTGATGTGGATGCCTTATTTGATGATGATAATCCCTTACGATCTTGGGTTGAGGTACGAGAGGATATTGATGACCCTGTTTTTGATCCTACTGATATAACATGGGCAGAAGGAATATTAGATGGAGATGAACCAAGGGATCCAGAATTCAGAGTACCAGCAAAAAGGCCAAGAGAATCATTAGCAAAAGAAAAGCAGCCTGAGATTGTCGAGGACACTGAGGAGCAGCTTGAGCCAGCTCGATATTCAGAATCAGATAGTAGGCCAGTCACTCCTAGAATGGTGAAGCCACCTCCATCATTAAGGAGAACTATGTCAGAGATATATATGACTGAGAGGGCTAATGCTGTTGCTCGAGATGACCCGGCAATTGAGAAAATGAGGCAAATTTATGTGAGAAGAACGCCAAAGGGTAAAGGTAAAGAACTCCATACAAAGACACAAGGAGAGATGGCTACCTCAAGTGAAAAAAGGAAAGAGTCAAAGACTAGAAGAAGACGTCTAGTTTCTTATACTTCTGAAGATAATGATGATGATGATGATGATGATGATGATCCTAGTGCAACTGCAGGTGCTACTACTGGTGGTGGCATATATACACAGTCACAAAGTGATTATGGACATGATTCACAAGGGCAGTATGGACAGGATTCACAAGGACAGTATGGACAGGATTCACAAGGCCACTATGGACATCATTTAGGTTATGGTCACTATGCTCATGAGCCGGAATTCCAATTTCAACCACTTCCAGCCAATAGCAATTATGACTCAGTATCCTCTTCTAATGCTCGAGATTCTTCTCCTTATTCTGATTCTGGATTCCTGTCAATCCAACAACCATTCACTCCAAGAGGAATCCAAAGAGGGATGAATGATTTGGCTACATCTTTGTTTGGTTATAGTGAATATTCAGAGTATAAGAACCCTCTTTATGGGTTTCAAGGACAGCAACCATACGATGAAGGAGAAGGTTCTTCCGGCTATTATCCATCCTAGTGCATTGTAATGTTTAGGTATGAAAATTTAATTTTTACAGAATTTTATTGTGTTTGTAATATTTATAATAGTGCAAGACGACAACATCATTCCATGTTTATTGTTTAACTCTTTAATATGCATCGAATATTCCATTAACATGTCACCCACATATATCTGTCACTTAATCCAATTTTTTTCAATCTTATATGCATGTCCAGTACTTCTTTTTGTGTTGTGATGAATTTTTATAATTTTACAGATTTATTTGAGTTTTTTTACAATTTTTTTGTCAACTTTTATAGGTTTCGGATGGTTTCGTCCGAAACCGACACCGTTTCGGTTTCGGCCCTACCCGAAACCGAAACCGACACCCTCATCCTTGGGGGGGGGGGGGGGGGGGGGGGGGGCGTTGGGGGTTCTTTTTTATGGTCTATACTTGTACATTGTTTCTTTCATTTTAATATATTGGTGGTTCTATTCACTTTTTTTTTTTTAATCTGGATTATTGGTTGATCTCCTGTTTTGGACAAACTGGCACATAGAGCAATCGTAGCAGAGAAAGTCTTTCACTAGGACAAGCAAGCATGCCTCACATCAGAATGATACCATAATGATTTCTTAGTGAAGATGGAGATGGAGAGGAGAAGGCAGAGAGGAGAAGCAGAAGCAAAGGAAGAGATTGCAGGAGAGACCTGTGGCCTCATGAACCAGATCTGCATAGGTCTATCGTTTTGTTTTGTTAGAGCTTTTCCCAAGAAATTGTTACCAAGAAGACAGGAAATCAGATCACAAACAATAAAACAAAAGAGACAAGTACCTAAATGCCCCTGTTTTGGAGCTCTGTCTTTTGCTGCTACCTTGTGGTGAAGGGCATTGCATTCAGAATTGTCATCATTCTTGTTTCTTGGTCTACGTTGGTGCACATGCACAGCTTCCCACATGCAAAGGATGGATAAATTTCTGTGAAGAAATTAACAGATCAAGAATGGTTCCAGGCTTGGCCAACCCATTCCCAATATAGTGTACTGAAAGATGCATAAAGGAAAATTTGAATCTTAAAAGATTTGAAACCCAGATTTGAAACAAACAGCTCTTAGATCTGTAAGTAAACATAGAGTAATGGCATATACATGATTCATATCTAGGTCCAGGTTTGATATATAAACAAATATTGGCATTGTAATCCAGCTTCTATAACTAATGAGCTCAATATCAGGTAGATTTGTATCCTTCACATACAAGACAAGGGTATTTGCAAATGTATGTTGGCTGATCTTGTGGAATAGAGCATAGGATTCAAATGGTCTCCAACACTGTTCTTATAGTTTATAGTATCTCATTTTTGTCCCACTGGGATTTTCAGGAGAATGAAAGGGTTATATTCTTGGATCCTTTATCTTCATGAGTTTGCTTGACTATATAAGAAGTGTTCCACGTTTGGTACTATATGTTCAGATTTTTGTGCCCCAAAACGAGTAATTCATGTGCTGATTGAAGTTTATGGTCTCATAGAAAACTTCAAAGTTCCATCCATCAAGCTGATTTTTGTGCATAAGCTCTCACATATATTAGTAGGACTGCAAACGAACCAATATACTCGACAAGTAGCTCGAGTTCGCCTCGAATGTTACTCGAATTCGGCTCGTTTAACAAGATAAACAAGGCAAGTTCAAACAAAATTTTAAGCTCGTTTCATAGACGAGCCGAGTGTGAGCAAAGGTCTACTCGGCTCGTTTAAGCTCGTGAACAAGCTCGTTTAAAATTTTAATTATGTAAATTATAAAAATATTTTTTAAATATTTTAAGTATTACATTAAAATATTTAAATGAAGTAACTTATCAAGGCTTTTAAGATATGAGTTTGAAATAAGATAGATTTAGGTCCTATGAACAATTAGCTTTTTACTTGTAGATGGATTGAGCCTATATATACATATCTATATATATACGAACTCGCAAATTCAATTGGGCTCGTTAAGCGCTTGAGATAGAGAGTATTTAAACGAACCAAGCTTGAACAGCCATTTTCAATACTCGATAAAGCTCAAGCTTGATTAAAAATTAATGAACAAAGCTTGAGCAGTATAGTACTCAGCTCGGCTTGGCTCGCTTGTTTGCACCCTTATATATTAGATTATTCTTAATCAAATTTAGGCATTTATTTATTTTTAGATAGAAACATTCCTACCTTTCATGCCTGACTGAACTTGCACTTTTAATCAAATATTCTTAATCAAATTTATCAGGTTATGCAGTTACTTGACTGAACTTACACCTCCACAATAGCCTTTGACTGTTACGATGGACTCCTTTTTGCTGAGCCCAAAACTGCAGCAACTCTATAGCTTTATTTGCTCTGTCTTCTTCTATGTTCTTCTAAGCTCTGCTTCCTGGATGGTTCATTCCTATCATAAAAGCAATATGAAACTCTAATAATTTTCATGTACAGTTTAATATTCCTCATCTGCCCACCTGTCTGTCGATAATAAGGTATCTCTACCATTTCCTGTTTGAATCCATATGCCTTTTTCCATCCATCCTACTGGTTTCACAATAAACCCCTTCCAGATTGATGAGCAAATATCTAACTTAGCCAGTAAAAGGTGAAATCTGTAGGCCTATGTAGTACTTGTATATGATCATTCTTCTTCAGAGTACATGCTGAACATCCAACTATTCCTAGAAGCACTTCCCTATCAAATCCAAGTTGATTGTCCAGTTTTTTCTTTCCTAAATCTAGCTTCCCTTTTTGGGGATTGGAACTGCCCACCCTATTCAACTTCAGTCACATCATTTGGGTCTTTGTTACGGACATATAAAGGATTGGTAAAAGTGAGGTGTTGCATTTAGGCAAGTAACCCCAGTTCCAATGCGTTGACTTTTCCTCCCTCTTCCAGATAGTACCTTACTCTGAACTTCACTATTGTTGTTCTTTCTTCATGGAAATTTGAGATTATTGTTCCAAGAGTGACCACCAGTATCACCGGCCAACTGTTCGAATTTAGGAATAGGCTTTCCACATTCCTCCATGACATTCACTGCAGTTGGATTTTCTCGTGTCACAAACAGGTGCCCGTCATTTCAGTATGCACATCATATGTGTGGCAATAAGATAAGATCTAGTATCTTCCATAAATGATAATATAAAAATTGTAGGTTTCATTCTATACTTTTTTCTGAATAGTTAGTTATGAATTTATTCTTTATTTACATTATAAACTCTGCATGTCTGGTTTGTCCTAGTCCTTATTGTCATTGGTATCCTCCAGGTCCTTGCAACATCAAAAAGAAGTAACATTTCAGAGGAACAAACCAGCACAGGAATTGATACTCCAAATGGAAGCAGTATTTCTACAGGTGACGCTACGTTATACTATGGTGAAGATGATGAAAACATGATTGCTAGTTCTTCTGGACCCCAGATGCGAGACTCTGTTTCTATTGGCAATGTGCATCTTAAAGGAGAAAAGCATCTCAGATACCGTACTAGAGTTTTTGCAGCTGAGTATGTAATCTACATAATCCTCTGATTGCTTTTCACTGGAGATTGTTTTTTCCCCCTAAAAACTCAACGAAATTCCATTAATGTGAAGATTAAGGCCACCAAATTTTTTAAGTAAATTAAATCTATTTACAGGAACTTCTGGTAGAATTAAGTAGCATGTGAGAAAGAAGAATGCATTTTTGGCACTGCAATGTGTCACAATTAATTCTCTCCGTTTCACTGATTGTTAAGACAGTATAATTATATCCATAGTGGCCTAATGTTAGCAGACCATATCTATTAGTGGACAATTTTTATTTCAGAAAAATTACTGGTTCAGGATTTATCTTTTAGTAGCTAAAAGTCTTCTCATATAATGTACTAGGTGGAGTCTTTCACCTTTTTATCCTATTCAGTTCCTTAATTTGTTAAAGTTCTAATTATTTCTTTACATGATTTTGAGTTTTTATATTTTTCATACTCGTTGAATGCTCTTTCTCTATTTGTTAACTTTCTTGGTAGGGTTTTCTGACTGTATCATCATTTCATGGTTATCCTTTATGATGGAGATGTTCCAAAAAGTAGCTTACATTTGAAGAGTTTATGGTGCAAACAAATGCCAAAGGTGCATCTATAAGGCCGTAAAAGCTCACATAAAATTAGGGTATAAGCAACATGGTTTTTAGGTGGCTGGATCAGATAGGGATCAAAACTGGCTGATCTAAATAGTAGAGGGAATAACCAGGATCGCTTACACTGATCAGGATCAGCTGGGATCAGCCAAGAAACAAAAGGGGCCAAAACTGGCAAGGATCGGTTGGGTAGGACTAGGAACTGAAATCATCCATTCTATCTGTTCTATTTTTCATTCAAAAATACCTCTTTCACAATTTAGACAATTCAGGACTGCCAGGATTCTGAGTGTGATCTGGATCAGTGTTATGTCTGGCTGATTTGGCCTTCAAAGCTGATCTGCATCCCTTGGTGAGAAAACCCTCTGTCATCTTATGCTAGCTCAAACTTACAATGGTAGTTTGTAAAATGTTATTGACCCACATAAGTTAAACGGAGATGAGGTTTGATCCACGTTGAAGTAAAAACCAGATTATGATAGTGGATCTGTGCAGATTGGTCCTGATCCAGTAGGTTTCTGTCAGTTCATGGCAGAGGTTGAGGGAGGAGAGTAAGGAGTGGAGAATCATGATAGCTGCCACAGGCGGTACTATCAACAGCATGCTGGTGATGTGGTTTACTACTTTTTCTTATTACTTTGCCTTCTCCTTTCTCTCCACGGATTCTGTAGCCAGCTGCTGCAGTGTCCTCCATGAGAAAACTCCAAGGCTATGTAAAGCAGCCCAGAAACTGACATGGAGGTAAACTAGAAGAGGACAAGAGAAGAAACAACAATGCTCCTGGTAGCATGTTAGATGCAGTCAGGAATGATAAATAAGTACAATAGACCAAAGGGATGTTATGTAACTCGTAATGGACAGATGTATGATATCTCTCTAACAGTGGCTATCAAGGCTTTTGCCACAATTGCGAATGATGCATTCCTAAAACTTTAGATCCATCTGTCTGCTTATTCAGGCATTTTATTTTCCAAGATGTACTTTGAAATTATTGATTTTTCCAAGTTGCATTTTCAAATAAAAGTTTATCAGGTTGGTTTACACTATAAAGGTTAAATGTAGAAACATTCAGATGTAATACTGTGCAATGGGCAGTTTTATACTGAAGTGTGGAAACTTTGTACAAGTCATTAAGATTTGAAGGATAATTCATGCTAGAATTTTGAGCAACAATTTTATGGTTAAATAAACCCTGATGCTAATAATGTCTATATGTAAAATTTTGACTGAAAAAAATTATTTGAGAATCACTTAAACTACAATACTATCACTTAAACTACAATACTATCATTTAGAAGTGCTATATTTTTAAAGAAGATAATAGGCATTGCATGTCCTTTTTCATAAACTGCCTTTTGACACTTTGGCTGAGTAGAGGTATTCATGCATTCAGCAATCACTTCCATGGGTGATTATCGTTGTCCTTATTTCCAAATTTTAACTACAGGAAAAATAGGAGCACAAGGTAAATACTTGCGGTAGGGCACTTTACCCTATTTGTAGTCGATATTCATTTATTGTAGGATTGGTGGCTTTGAGGATAAGGATATCCTTGGGAGGTGGAATATGCGGTATGCTTGTTAGAAGCTTTGCAATTTGATTTCAGTCTGCTGATTCTACTTATTCGCCTCATGTATTTAGTTTTAGCAGTGTTTTAAAAAGGACTAATCAGTTCGAGTTGGACGACCCCTCCCCATTGAGGCATTGACTTGTCAGACCAATTAGTTGGCGAGTCGGACACCTCAAGTCCAAGTCGGTTACTTTTTCAGGATTATTTTCATTTTTTATGCATGACTCTTGTTGGTTGTTAGTGTTGTGGGTATATGCCTCTCATATCTAAAGATATAAGCATCACACTCACACACACACACAAAAATCTGGTTGAATTGAAAAGACTGATTTAGAAGGCATGCCTATAGCTCCAATGATAGAGCATCAATGTTATATGCATTATGAGCTGAATCCAAGAGTGCAAGGCAATGAAGAACAAAAATCTGATGTACTCATATGAACTATTTCAGAAGTCATCAGTTAACAATGAGTTGATATTGCTGAAAAATATCATTTAAGCAATGTGAGTCCTGATCCTTGACATCCAAAATAAAATATCATAAAATAGATAAAATCAAACTAATCGATGTTAATAAATGAGAGTAGAACTAATGTGAATCCTGTTCGTATATGGAAGAGGAAGGTCTCCTGTTGGCTTTACATAACATGGTGTGGGTGCCTATTGGAGGAAAGAGTTGGCAACCCAAACCCGATACATGCCAACTTAAAATAGGGGTACAAAAGACTTTTCCATGGTTTCCACAAAAAAAAAGTGGGAAAAAGACAGAATTGGTGGCTGACTAGCCAGCCAATGGACCCAACTCCACTAATCGGGCCGACCAGTTAACTAATTGGCTGGTTTTTAAATTGTTCTTAGCTTATGTTTCATTTATTTCATTCTTGTTCAGCTCTTCTTAGCATTCTTCTCAAGATTTTTCAATGTACTAGCACTATATGATCTGGATTCCTGTTCAATTACTTATTATATCAAAGTTTCAATCAATTCAATAATTATTTTACTCTTTGCACAAACAAGCCCCCATCTCCTTTGGCTGCCAATTTGAACTTTCAAATCTTGTTTATTCCTGCATCCTCCGAGTTTCATCTAAACTAAACGCATTCCTTAACCATTTATGTATAGGTGTTTGAGTTGCTTACCACAAGCTGTTGGAATGGACCCTGCCCATTTTGATCTTACATTAGCAAGAAGACATGCATTCGAAGGGCATGATGCATCCAGTGATTGGCTAGTTTTGCACTTACAAGAGCTGGTCTCGCTAGCATATCAGGTCATATCATCAAACTGATATGTAGCTTTGCAGTTCCTTTTCTTGTCAGTCTAAGTGAATTTTCTTGTTGATTTTGGGTACTAACTGAACCTTCTCATTCTTCACAGATTAGTACCAGTCAGTTTGAAGGCATGCAACCTATAGGTGCAAGACTTCTTATTACCATAATGGATAAGGTATGAAAATGCATCACTGACCTCTAAAAAATGGCATGTACGGTATATGCGTGTCGCAAAGATACATTGAGATTTTTATTCTCTTTTCTCTCTAGAAAATTTAGTGTTCCATGGTTTCCCAAATGAGTGCGCAACTCTTTTGCAACAAACTTAGTTGTTTTAATGAAATGGAAACATAGTATACTTTTTTTTTTTCTTCTCTTTTCTTTTCTTTCACTCATCTCTTTTATCTTCGAAATGAATTTTGGGCGTGCCAGACTGTTTGCGAGAAACAGACAAAGATTTATTTTACGATGGGTACCGGGTGAAGACCCGGCACCCTTGAATATTTTATTTCTTTTTTTGCGTGCGCTCGCGTTCAGGGCGATTGGAGTGGTCGTGTACTGGACCGTTCCCCACCGACCGAAGTCGATGTTTCGTTTACATCGAGTATAACACTCGAATACCTTCGAATGCGTAATGTTTATTAAAAGACCGTATGCCGAAATTCAAAGAAGAAAAGGCAGATGACAAGTAAATTTCCACAATTTTATTCAAGCGTGCTCATGTCATTTATATTCATGACATTTACATTTACGCCTTTAATGGGGTTTTGTACCTCCACTGGGCGTGTATACAACAAGTCATGTACATGGATGTCGACGACAGGGTGTTTGTGCCTCTGTCGGACGTTTACATGGTAAGGAGTACATTTGTGCTACCAATGAGGTGTTTGTGCCTCCACAGGGTAACATGCCTCTACGCGTGTCTTTCATGACACCGGAGGACTTGGGCATGCGCCTCAACGTGTGTCGTTTCATGACGCCGGAGGACCTGGGCATGCGCCTCGACGCGTGTCGTTTCATGACACCGGAGGACTTAAATATATGCCTCTACATGTGCCGTTTTATGACACTGTAGGACTTACACATGTGCCTCTACGTATGTCGTTTCTTGACACCGGAGGACTTAAACATATGCCTCGACGTGTGTCGTTTCATGACACCGGAGGATTTAAACATATGCCACGACGGGGGTCTTGTAACAACCTGTGGCGTCTCTGTGCGGGCGAGCGCAGGGAGGGGGCCCGACCACGGAGACAAAGCGCCAACGGGTGTCGAAGACCTTTCCCGACACGTGCGGCCTATGTAAGCTCGCGCACGGACCAGCTGAAGTGTTTGCAGGAGTTCTGCGCAAACCCGTAGGTCTTTGGGCGTTTCTGGGGCCGAATGGCGTATTTTCGGAAGCGTGTAGGCCTGTCGGTGTGTCCTTCAAATGGGGGTATGCCCCCCTATTTATAGGTTTTGCGGGGGGCATACCGGCGAGGGTACCCTCCCCGGCGGAGGCTTCGCGTGCACGGGCGTCGAGGCAGACGAACCGGCGGAGGTGCCCGCGCAAGCGAGCTGACTGGCGGAGGGGGCCGCCAGTCTGGGGGCCTGACCGGCGGAGGTGCTTCCCCTCGGACCGGCGAGGGGGGGTGCACACCCCGCTGGACTGGCGGGGGTGCGGCCCCTGCCTGAACCAGCGGGGGTGCTGCCCCCGCCCGGCCTGGCGGGGGCGCGCACCCGCTGGACCGGCGGGGGTGCGGCCCCTACCGAACCGGCGGGGGTGCAGCCCCCGCCCGGCCTGGCGGGGGTGTGCAGCCCGCTGGACCGGCGGGGGTGCGGCCCCCGCCCGGCCTGGCGGGGGTGCGCCCCCTGCCGAACCGGCGGGGGTGCGGCCCCCGCCCGGCCTGGCGGGGGTGCCACCCCCTGGCCCTCCCTATAAATAGGGTGGGCCTCCACCCTTGTTGGCCACTTCCTCCACTTCTTCCCGGGAGAGAGCTCTGTGGGCCTCCCGTGCCTGGTTCGTTGGTTGACGGCCGTGCCGCGCACGTGCGTACGTGCACCGCCCGTGCGTCTTCGGCCATCCCACGTGCGTTCGACCCCGTTTTCTAGGGGCACGTGCATTTGACCGTCCCTGACGCGTCGGAGTCGTGCGCGGTCTTGAACGAAGGTTCGGTCGCCAGATTTTCGCCGCCCGAGGTACGCCTTACTTCGTCCCGGGGGGCTTCGAACGCGCTCATGGATGGCAAAAACAGGCGGGTCGGGTCGGGGTCGGGCGGGTCGGGGTCGGGTCGGCGCCCGGCGACCCGAGTTGGCGCGGGAAGTGGCCGGGATCCGCGGATTCCTGGTAGGCGGGCCGGATCCGCCGGGGTCGGGCGACTCCGCGTCCCGACTACCCCGACCCGCCCGACCCCGCGGATCCCCCTTTAAGGAGGGATCCCGTCCCGGGACTGCGCAGTCTGCGCAGTCCCGGGACCTCCCTTCCCAGCCCCCTTCCCAGCCCCCTGCCCCCCCTCCCCCCGCCGGAGCGCCTCCCTCGCCGCCGCCGCCGGAGCTCCGGGAGGCTCGACGTCGGCCGCCACCGCCGGCGCCACTGCAAGCAGCCGCCGGCGCCCTTCCTCTCTCTCTGTTCTCTTCTCTCTCTTCTGTGAGGTGAGATTTTTTATTTTTTTTTTTAAATCTGAAAAAATAGGAAATGGTAAATAGGCTATAGATCTGTAAATCTATAGCATATTTAACATGTTTATGACTTCATTCTCTTAAATCTCCAAATTTAGCCCTAATTAGGGTATAAAAATTAGGGATTTGTGTCATGAATGAAATTAATGTGCAATTGAGTGATTAATAGAACTATTTTAGTTGATTAGAGTTTGTTGGTAGACTTAATTGCATTACATTAACTGTTTTCCCTGAAAATCCCCAAATGACCCTAATTAGGGTTTAAAATTTAAGGATTTTAGGTCTTTAATGTAATTATTATGTAATTGAGTGTCCAATATAGTTATTTTACTTGATTAGAGTTTTGTATGAACATTGCATGATCTGTTTTTTTTAATTCTCAACTTAAACCTTAATTAGGGGTTTAAAAAATAAGAATTGTAGGTCATTAATATAATAAATGTGTAATTGAGTGTTCAATGTGGTCATTTGAGTTGATTAGAGTTTTGTATGTACAATATTTATAGTCTATGATATTTTTTTCCATAAATTCCCAAATTAAACCCTAAATAGGGTTTAAAAATTAGGGATTATGTGTAATTAACGTGCAATTTAATTGCATTCTTACACAGGAATATGGCACATCATGAACATGAAGAGCAAGAGGTGGAGCAGGCCATTGATCCTGGTTGGGCTCATGGTACTCTCATTGATGCATCTAAGAGAAAAGTGAAATGTAATTGGTGTAGAAAGGAGATGTTTGGAGGCATTTATCGCCTTAAACAACATCTTGCTGGGATTGCTGGGAATGTTTCAAAATGTCCGAATTGTCCAATGGAAGTGAGAAATGAAATAAAAGCATATCTGAAGGGGAAGAAAGCAGAAAAAATATTGACAACTCAGCAGCAACAAGAACTTCAAGATGAGCTTTCTGGGAGACAGATTCGTAGAGATTATGATCTACCAATTCCTGTGGATGATGATGATGATACTGATCCTGAGTTTACTGCAGCGGCACGTGCTAGTCGCCGTTCTTATGCGGAGGAAGATGAGAGACGAAGGGGTTTAGGCACATCAGGTGCACATGTGTCTAGAGATGACTCTAGGACATCTCTTCCTAGGAGTACACAGGGTCCTATGGATGCATATTTGTATAGATCAAGGTCTGTAAAACAACCAGGAATCAAGCAGGCATTGAAAGGAGTGAAATCCACTGCAAAGGCAGCGAAGGGTGCAATCAAAGGCATTGTCAAATGGTTTTTACATGCAGGTGTCTCAGCACATACGGCAGAGAGCCCATATTTTCAGAGTATGTTGG
Source organism: Colocasia esculenta (assembly GCA_014218235.1). NCBI lineage: Eukaryota > Viridiplantae > Streptophyta > Magnoliopsida > Alismatales > Araceae > Colocasia > Colocasia esculenta. The sequence continues at coordinate 6,602,459 of CM024764.1, forward strand.
ATGCAATTGCGGAAGCTGGGCCTGGTATTAAGGCTCCTACAAGGAAGTATATTTATGATGCTGGGCTTGATGATGAATATGAGGAGTTGAAAACATGGGTGAGTAGCTTCAAAAATATTTGGAAAGAACGTGGTTGCACCATTATGTGTGATGGTTGGACATGGACCACAAGAAAATCCATGATAAATTTTCTTGTGTATTGCTGCGAAGGGTCTATTTTCTTTAAATCTGTTGATGCATCTAACAAAATCAAGAATGCAGAATATTTGTTTAAACTTATGGATGCAGTTGTGGAGGAAGTGGGTGAAGAGCACGTTGTACAGGTTGTGACTGATAATGAACCGAGCTACAAGGCTACGGGTAGGTTGTTAATGGAAAAGAGACACCATCTCTATTAGGTTCCATGTGCAGCACATTGCATTGATTTAATGATGGAGGACATAGGCAAAGATTCTCATATTCATGGTATCATTGATGATGCTCAGATGATAACTTCCTTTATTTATAGTCACAACAGGATTTTGAATATGATGAGGAAGTACACAGATGGGAGAGATCTCCTTCGTGCTGGTCCCACCAGATTTTCATCCAATTTTATTTCTTTGGAGAGCCTAATGAAATATAGGCATCAATTGGCACGGGGGATATGAAGGCCAACAAAGACAAGCAGGGCATGATTGGGGATACGGGGCTTCATATCCACCCTTTTTTAGTCCCCCAAAATTGCCATATTCAGACATCAGCTCTAGTAGTGGGCCTAGTTATTTGGGCAATATTCAAACTACTGGATATGGTAGTTTCTTCCCTCCGGGACACTCAGGAGAAAGTTCAAGTCAACAAGCAACAACACCGCGAGGCATCCAAAGAGGATTCCAAGACATTGCAAATTCTTTGTTTGGCTTTGGATATACACAGTATGGAGGACATGAGTATGTGCCACCTATTCAATCTCATGAGGTAGAGGATGAGGGTTCAGAAATGTCAAATTGAGAAGGTATTTTTATTTATTTCATGTTATCAACTTGTACATATTTTAATTTTTGCAATGTATGAACATTAATGATTATGTCTTTATTCATTGTTATTCTTCTTCATGGTACATGAACATGATAAGATTTAAATTTCAATGTGTTTGATTTCAATGAATGTTGTATGTGTCTAGGTAATTTTATGTAAATTTTAGGGATTTTTCCTGATTTTTTCCTGATTTTTTCTGATTTTTTTCATTTTTTAAATAATTTTTTACTCTGGCCGACCCAGGGTCGGCCAGACTCCATTGGAGTCGGCCGGCTCCACCGACCCGACCCGAGTCGGGGTCGGCTGGGTCCGACTCACCCAGCCGACCCGACCCTGCCATCCATGAACGCGCTGCATTCTGAACTCGCAACCTCGGTCGTTCTGGGCTCCCCCAGGGTGTATCTTGTCACCCGGGGGTTTGTTTAATCCCCGATTTATTTCGGTTTCAACACATAGGGAGGCTTCTTAAAATCTAAGTGGCCTTTTTGCATACTATAGCATGAAGACTTCTATTATTTGCCTCAATATGATCCATAGCCCAACTTTTGTTAAAGAATAAATGCAAACATATAAAACTTCTCTGATGTTTTCTGTTCTATCTCGTCAACTGAATCTGAAACTTGGGAAACACTATATATTGAAGTTATTTGGTAGATTATTTGTTCTTGGTTCTTGCATTTTTTCAAGAAGCAATGTCAAGCTTTAGAACCATATGGTCTTCAATATGATTAGATGTTAATAAAATAGTGACTAACAGTCTAACCTATATCAGCAGCCATTGTGGTTTGGGATTCTCAACTATTTATTAAGGTTTAACTGAACAATATAAATCATATGGGCCTCTGTAGTCAACTGTGTTATCGTAATGGTCAAATACTTTAATCAGTAATTACCTTTCTCATCCTGTTTTTGCAATTATTCATCAAATCCCCCTCTGGGCTTCTCTTGTTTTTGGTAAGTGTTGGACCCATAAATTAATAAAGGAATTGTTGTCTTTCATATACATGCAAATTCCAGCAAAAATAAAATTATATGGATGCTTCAGAATGGTCATAGCATCGAGAAGGAAACAATCCTCACCAGAACATGCTCATGGTAGGGTTTGAGAAAAGGAAAGACAGCCCCCCTCTAGGATCCCCACCGGTGAATTCGACCAGTGAAATTTCAAGAGAAGGGGAGCTGGGCCCCACTGCCTATTCCCGGGAGAAGGAAGAGAGGACAAAAGAAGAGAAAACCCCACCGGTGCATGTTCCTTGTGGGGTTTAACAGAAGAGGTCCAGAGGAAGGTGGTTCTCAAGCCCCGACCACAGCGAAAATAAAACCGGGACACGACAGACAAAAGAGGCAGGCAGGAACAGAAATGCAAAAATATTAAAACTCAACTTACTTTAAACTAGACTGAGCATTAAGTTGATACAGGAGAGTTACAAAGGAAACATTGAAATAAACACAATAACAGGGATCTCTCCCTTCAGGAAGGGAAGACCAGTAACAGTCAACTAAAAACACTCTAATCTATCTTATAGCAATAGTGTCAGACAGGGATCTTCTCGGCGGCGCTCATCCCAACCCGCTGATGATTAGCCTTGAGAGTCACCTGAAAAATGTTAATAAAACCAGAGTAAGCGATAAGCTCAGTAGGAATTTCCTTCTAATTAGTCTAGATCAGTAGTTAGTAGTTAACCAGTTTAACAGGAAATATAATGTTGGAAGCGAAAAAAACCATGGGTTTATAATGGCAAAATATCACAAAGGAAAAAGGACATTTTCAATTTTCCTTTTTAGATGTTGCGAGCGTGCCAGTCTGTATAACAGACAAATTAAGAATCCGCGTGAGGCGGAGAAATTAGGTGTTCGTTTATTGAACGATTGCGCCAATATCTGAGGTATCCATTCCGCATACTGATTATTAGACGGAGTGGGTTCGTGTACTGGACCTTTCTCAACTGACCGGAGTCAGAGTTAATTTACATTAGCCTAAAACCCAAACACCTTTAATTAACTACCAGAGATAAACTTTTTAAATCCTTTCCATGGGTTCTGATGAGTAGTGCAAGGTCGTTGGCATGGCTCATGATGGGCTAATGCTTAACATAGAAAAGGGATTGAGAGGGTTAGGATTTCTCAATAGGCAAGGGTGGTCGTGGGAGAAAATTCCTGTAATCCGAGGAATAAAAACATGAACAAGGGCTATATGCCTTCCCGAAGGGTATAATAAAGGGTCCTGGACCTCGAAGCCTTTTTAGGGATTTTTGAGTTCTAAGGGTGTTTTGGTAATTTTGGCCAAGTCAGTGGTTTGATGCAAACAAAAGACTGGCAAAAAGGGGTATGCTGCCATTCCCGACTTCCAGAGACTCTGAGGTCATGTTTGGAAGGTTCGAAGGTCATTAGATTAGACCATGTTTGAACTGCAAGGGTACGACAGTAATTTGACCAGACTCGTGGGGCTTAGTATGGGCTTTGGGCTGGGGTGGAAAGGTTTTGAAGTGTCCAACAACCTTCGCTTCGCGAGCACTGAGACGACATTTGGTAGGTTTGACAGTTGAATGGACATATCACGGACACATTTGTAGAAATAGGGGCATATATGTAATTTGGCACAGGACCACAAAAATGACGAATAAGGATGACAATATTCCATTATATTCATCATTTGTACACATACAAATAGTGGTCGACAAATTGTTGTTCGTATAGGACGAGTTCCGTACTAACACGGATTACAAGAGCATAGCCACAATTTATGAGAATTGCAGGGTATGATTGCAATGTGCAGGACTGGAAATGTCTGGTCTATGAGAAGGGGCATTTTCGTAACTTCTGAGAATTACACATGAATCAACATCTATTAGACACACGGACGGTACATGACATGGGCTTATGAGGGTATATGTAGAAAGCCAAAACCTAAGGGTATTTTGGTAAATCCATACCCTTATTGGGCTTGCACAACCTACCCAATGCACGAGCCATGGGCCACGAACCACAAACTCAAACACTTGTAGATTTCTTCTTCAGAAAATCCTCAAGCAAAAAGGTCCTTCCCTTTTGGACCTGCGGGGGGTATTTATAGGAAAATGGGGGGTGCCAAGGGCCATAGGGGGCCAGCAGGTTCCACAGGCCCAAAAATGGGGCGGTCAGATCCTCTAGGCCCTCAAAAAGGGGGGCTGGAACCTGGGGTGCTAGCGGGTTCAACCCGCCCCAAATGGGGGCCAGCGGGTTTGACTGCCCCCTTTGGAGGCCGGTTGGACCTGCTGGGGTCCAGCAGGGCTAACCAGGCCCAAAAGGGGCCCTGGCCGGGTCCGTGCGGCCTATCCAGGGGTCTGCCAGATCCGGCAGTGGCCATATGGGGGGGCATGGCCCTTTCCTCCTCAAAATGCTTTCTGTGGGGCCAGAACAGTGCATAGGCCGCGTGCAGATTCGCCACTGCCGCCGTAGCTTCTTTGTGGTGCGTGTTGGAGATCGTGGGGTGGTCGGAGACGAGGTTCCGTCATTGTCCTCATACTGCCGCCTTCTCCGGGACTGCTGGGGGAAATCATACCCTTCCGAAACATGTGCCACACACTTTCTCAGCTTTTGAGAGTATGTAAACAAACCCTTGCTGCGATCTGTTTGATTGGGGTGATAATCCCTGTATGTGAGTGTACCCCGTGGACCGACAACGTCAACTCCTTGCTCGGTTTTGTACACCCCCAAATATGATTTGATCTCGACATAGTCTAGGAATATAGAGCAGTTGGGGGGGGGGGGGGGGGGGGGGGGGGGGGTGGCGTTAACTCTGAAGTATTCCATCCATTCCCGAATATAAATGATCCCGACATAGTCAAGGGAAACTGATCTTCGATAAAGCCCAGTAATAATTAACAGGTCCAACGTATACATAACTGAAACAGGTAATTAAGAGGCGACGGGCTCAACAGGAATGGTCACCAACAGTAACAAGTGTTCAATAAATAACAGGCTTAACAGGAAATATAACCAATTAGAGTAGGTGCGTCAACAAGGGAGTCAGAACTGTTTATAGGAATAGGACAGGAACAATTGATAAGATAATCAAGATTATGCCAATTCAATCAGAGGAATAAATAGTAAACAGGCTTAAGAAGAATAACAATAAACAGTCTCAGGTAGGATAAACAGAACAGTTGAATTTACAGTCCAGTAACAATCAGGCAGTCAGTGTGGTGTCATGCCAAAACTCTGGATCATAGTTCTCCACGGCCAGTTAGAACATTTGGGTGCTCCTCCCAGGACCAAATCAGCGCCCTATGGCGTAGGCATTAGTCTAGTTGGGTCAAAGACCTCAGTAAAATGCTTTACTGACAATTCAGTAGTTCAGGAATGGCCAATAAGGCTCCCACTTCCTAGCTGGCCAGTAAGAGCCTGCGAATGCTCTCCAGCTGCCTATATGAACAGCTGGCCAGTAGGAGGTTGATCAAGGAGGAAAGAAGAGACGAGAGAGAAGAGAAAAGAGGGAAGAGATGGAGGTCAGAAGAAGTAGGACAGTGAGGGTAGGAGCCGCAATCTTAACTATTTCGGCTCTCCCCTCCCAAACCCAATTTTATTATGTGAAACAAAAGGGGGGACAAGTTTGCCCCTATGTAAAGGGGATAAATTACAAACAATGACCTGCTTAACTAAAACATAATAAAATAAATGAAAAACTCTAGACTAAAATCCCTTAAGGAGGCTTGCAACAACACTCCCCCTCAAGCTGAGTGTAGATATCAAACACGCTCAGCTTGCTGAGACATTTCTGGAAAAGAGCAACAGTCTGTCCCTTGGCTGCGATCTGATTTTGAGATTTGATATAAGGAAGACAGATTTCCCCAGAATCAAGTTTTTCTCTAATAAAGTGGCGGTCAATCTCAATGTGTTTTGTGCGATCATGCTGCACTGGATTGTTTGCTATGTTAATAGCAGCCTTATTATCACAATAAAGCTTCATTGGAAGGCACATTTGAAGACCCAGATCAGTTAGAAATAATTTCAGCCATATCATCTCTGTAACACAACTAGCCATTGCCTGATAAGCTTCACTTGCACAGACAGCTTGTTTTTTGCTTCTCTAGGCAACCAAATTGTTGCCTAAAAGCAAACAATAACTGGTTGTGGATCTTCTGTCATCTTTTGATCCTGCCCAATCTGCATCAGAGTAGCCATCTATCATCAACTTTCTCATTCTTTGAGAAGAGAAGACCTTTTCCTGGACAAGACTTGATGTACCGAAGTATTCTCTCGACTGCTTTCATGTGAGGTACTCTTGGTGCATGCATAAACTAACTACACCAACTGCATATGTCAAGTCAGGATGAGTGAGTCCATGGTAAAGCAATCGACCCACCAGTCTTTGATACTTCCCCTTGTCCGATTTTGGCAATAGCTCACCATCTGAACCATTTAAACCATGGTTTGATTCAATTGGTGTATCTGCTGGTTTACACCCAAGTTTTTTTGTTTCTATCAAGAGATCTAAGACATACTTCCTTTGACAGATATAAATACCCTTTTTGGATTGAGCCACTTCAATGCCAAGGAAATATTCCAGTTCATCCAAGTCTTTAATATCAAAAACCAGTGCAAGATTTCGTTTCAACTTTTCAATCTCCTGAGTGTTATCGCCAGTGATGATCATGTCATCCACATACAGTAGAAGAACAACTTTTCCATCCAACCATTTTATGAAAAGAGTATGATCAGAGTTCTCTTGAGAGTAACCAAAATCAAGCATGGCCTGCGGAATCTGTCAAACCACACCCTAGGGGATTGTTTTAGACCATATAAAGCCTTTTTCAGCTTGCATACTCTCCCCCTTACATCAAGTTCTGGCGAGGCTGCATGTACACCACCTCCTGCAAATCACCATTCAAGAAGGCATTCTTGACATCAAACTGATTGAGGGGCCAAGAGAACTGAACAGCAAGTGCCAACACTATTCGAACAGACTTAAACCGAGCAACAGGAGCAAAGGTCTCGGAATAATCAATGCCATAAGTTTGAGTAGAACCCTTGGCCACCAAGCGTGCCTTATATCTCTTAATAGATCCATCTGCATTGAACTTTATGGTGTAGACCCACTTGGATCTCACTAGGCTCTGTCCTGCAGGAAGTTTCACCAAGTCCCAAGTGCCCTTTTTGTGCAAACCTTCTAATTCCTCATTCATTGCCTGCATCCGTTTAGGATCTTGCATAGCCTCTGAGTATGATGTAGGGATACGATATGAAGAAATAGTAGCCACAAATGAAGAGTAATTGGGGGACAAACAAGAATAAGAGATAAACTGAGATATAGGATGATGAGTGCAAGATCCGGTACCCTTTCGAACAGCAATGGGAAGATCTGAGTCAGATGACAGAGGAGAACCTGCATGCCCAGTCGGCGGTGGGAGTGGCCGATCGACTGGTGAATTCTTCTGTCGCCATGTGCCACGAGTATATTGCTGTAAGGATGGCACCACCTGGTGTGTAGGACCATCAAGTATTTTTGGAGACAGAGAGTCAAGTGAAGCAACAAGGGGTAAAGGTAGAGATGATATAGTGGGTCTGTTCTCTCTCTCGCGAGGGGCCTCTGAGAAGTACAAATGACACTCAAAGAAGGTAACATCTTTCAAGACATACTTCTTCATCGTTTTGGGGTCAAGACATTTGTAGCCCTTCTGAGTGGAGGAAACACCCAAGAAAATTCCTCGGACAGCCCGAGGGTCAAGTTTTGTGGTACCTGGAGTGAGAGAATGGATAAAACATAAGCAACTAAACACACGAGGTGGCAAACCAAACAGAGGGGCCGAAGGCTGAAGAACGAGAGAAGGGACCTGATTGCCCAGGGTGCGAGTTGGCATACGGTTTATGAGGTAGGCAGCATGTAAGATTGCTGCTCCCCAAAAAATTTTCGGTAGATTATGATGGAAGAGAAGAGCCTGAGAAATTTCCATTAGATGCCTATTTTTTCGTTCCGCCACACTATTTTGTTGAGGGGTGTAGGCACAAGATGATTCATGTATTATTCCAGCATCTTCCATAAAGACATTCAGATTTTTGTTAAAGTATTCTCGGGCATTGTCAGACTGGAAGATTTTCACTTTCCAGTCAAACTGAGTTTCCAACATTCTACAGAACACCTGAACAATTCGAGGAACCTTCTCTCCGGAGCCCAAAAGGTATATCCAACAATGCCATAGAAGGAGCAGGAGAAGGGCCCAGACATCAGAGTGGACCAAGTCAAAAGGAGAAGAGCTTATTTTTATTGATACTGGAAAAGTAGTTCTACAATGCTTTGCAAGTTGACAGACCTCACACTGTAGAGACTCAGTTGACAAAGACGAAAACAAATGTGGAAAAAGAACGTTAAGAGCTTTATATGGAAGATGGCCAAGCCGTGAGTGCCACAAGTAGGCACCCTTAGATGGCTGATTTATTTGACTATCAGTAGATGAATGAAAAGCAGTAGTGCCTCCAGGCTCAACGTGATAGGGACCATCCACCCTCACGACCACTCCCAATCGTCTGCTGGGTCTGCAGGTCCTGAAAAACACAATGGAAAGGAAAGAAAGTCACTGAACAGTTTAGAGATTTAGTGAGGCTACTAACGAACATAAGATTTAGAGATAAAGAAGCAACATGAAGAGTGGAGGGAAGGGCAAGGTGACCATTTAGGCGAACGGAACCCTTCCCAGCAATAGTAGTGCAGGTTCCATCCACGATGGTCACCTTATCCTTTCCTGACAGCAAAGAGTAAGATGTGAAAAGGGAAGAAATACCAGTCATGTGATCCGTAGCCCCAGAATCAATGATCCAAGGACCAGATGGAGAGGAAATAGTACACTGAGTGTTGTCCTGCTAGTACCTGAGGAAGATGTACTTGGATGACCAAACTGAGAGAGAATCCTGTGGAGGCAAGCAATGTCAGAATCAGATAAGGATGGCAGCTGTGGTGATGTAGGATCAGCTTCTATGATAGTCACTGCAGGAGATGCTGCAGATTGGGAAACAACAGCATTTCTCTTTGAGCCACGACGTCCCTTATTGTTCTGGCCACCAATCTTGAATTTTTCTGGCATCTTCTCAGGATGTAACTCCCAGCAGAAATCTACATCATGATTGTCTCTGTTGCAGTGTGTACAGTGTTTAGTTCCTTTTGCCTTTGGTTTGGTGGAAGAAGGATAACTCTCCTTATTTACCAAAGCGGCAAATTCACCACCATTCACAATTTGTTGTGGAGTGGATGAGGTAGACATGACTTGACGACGTCCTTCCTCATGAAGAATTTTAAAGAAGACTTCCTCAACAGATGGTAATGCATCTGCAGAGAATAACTGTCCACGAAGAGATCATATGTTTCATCAAGACCAGCAAGAAATTGAAATACCTTCCTGGATCCCACATGCTTCAGATAAAGAGCCTGATCAGCTGTACAATGCCACTTATCTGTATTGTAAGAATCAAGTTCCTACCACCTGATTTTCAGATCACTTAAATAGGTCGTGATTGGACGACCACTCTGTTTTAGTGCTTGAAGCTCACTTGTAAGTTGATCAGTTCGGGCTATGTTGCTTTGTTGACCATATAATTTTTCGAGTAGAGTCCACATTTCGAAAGCTGTAGGGGCATACATGATCATGTGCTGAATATCAGGACTTACAGAGTTGATGATCCATCCCATGACGAGATTGTTTTCAACATTCCAAGTAGCTTTGGTTGGATCCGTCACAGATGGGGCAGCTATAGTGCCATCAATATGCCTCAACTTGCCTTTTCCTTCAAGAAAATTTTTTGTAAATACGGCCCAGAGACGATAGTTAGAAGGATTCAGTTTCACCGTCGTCATCTGGAGAAAATGATTCTCCGTCGAAGCCATCGTGGTGATATGTGTTGGAGCCGACGTAGAGTCCGGGATGGTAGACATCGATCGACAAAGGGGGGGAAACACCGCCTGTAGATTCGTTCCACCCTTCCTCTGGCCAAAGGAAGAGAAGTTAGGATGCCAGAGACTCCCGAAAATCCCAAAGGAAGGCCACAGGTGTGGAGCCTGAACTCTCAAATACGCGCCCTCGCATGCGGATTGACCTGCGCGGTCAGGTCACGGGGATCCCCTGTTTTGAACAGGGGATCACAGCACTCTCAAAGAACCGGCGGGAGGACGAAAATATTCCCGAATGAGGGGTGGTCCCTTAGGATCGCTCTGATACCATGATCAATGAGGAAAGAAGAGACGAGAGAGAAGAGAAAAGAGGGAAGAGATGTAGGTCGGAAGAAGCCGGACAGTGAGGGGAGGAGCTGCAATCTTAACTATTACAGCTCTCCCCTCCCAAACCTAATTTTATTATGTGAAACAAAAGGGGGGACAAGTTTGCCCCTATGTAAAGGGGATAAATTACAATCAATGACCCGCTTAACTAAAACATAATAAAATAAATGAAAAACTCTAGACTAAAATGCCTTTAAGGAGGCTTGCGACAACGGAGGTTCAAGTGCTCTCCAGCTAGACAATAAGAACTTATTTGCCAGAAATTTCAAGGGAGTAGTTTAGAGCTTAACAGGAAATTCAAGGAGATAAGGTCACAGAAAATAAGATAATTATCAGAAGATTCAGAACGAGGACATGTCAGTCATGTACACCGTAATTAAAAAGGAATCAAGAAAGGGGTCTGAACTAACGACCAGTAAAACAGAGGATTAAAACTTATACATGTCTAATAGGGGCTTAATAAGGGGATTTAAATGACAAACTGACAAGGGTTCAGGATAAATAATGAATTAAACTAAACACTAGTTACATACCAATAAGAACACAAGAAGAACTTCACTTAATCACACTAACCAAGATAATTAATACTTAACAAGGATTTAATCAGGGATTAAAATGACAAACCGATAGAGTTTCAGGATAGAAAAGGACTTACCTAAACTAAACTAAATACTAATGGCAGACTAACAAGAACACCTAAAAGGAAAAACTTACTAAGCTATGCTAAAACAGGAAATTAACCTACTAACTAATGACCAAGAGGGATTATAAGAACCTACCTGGAGACCTTGGAGCTTGGAGAAGCTTGAAGACCTTCCTTGGAGCTCCTTGTCCTTCCCTTCCTCCTAGCGTGGGTCTTGGCGCTCGGATGGGGGAGAAGGAGGCCAAGGGGGTTTATTTACAGGCTCCCCAAGCCCCAAGGAGGTCAAGACGGGGGTAAGGTGGCCAAGGCCCCCTAGGGAGGTTCAGGGTGGGGCCCACCACGGAATTTTAGGGTTTAAAATTAATCAGGCAGAAATTAAAATAAGACCTTAAACTTTTCAGAATTGTAAATATACTCTTTCTGAAATTGTATTTACCTTGTTGATTTATGGGGTATTACAGGGGTGGGCCCTGCCTCTTGCTCTGATAGGAAGAAGAAAGAGAGAAGAATAGAGGGAAAACCCCAACGGTGCATGTTCCTGTTGGAACAAAAAAAAAGCAAATATGAAGGTGATGGATGTGTTGGATGCTTGTTAAGGGAAGCATCAATACTCCCTTATATAGTGGTCCGACAAGTTAAGTAGGTGACATTCACCTGTGGGCAACTACTCAGTTAGCTAGCCTGTGAAAAGAAGATGGCTATTTAACCGGGAGTTGGCAACTACCGGTAAAATGTTGATCACACCTAACCGGTTAAAATCCCACCTAACCGGTTTAACGGCTTGATTAAGAGGTCAAAGCGGTTATGATTAGGGTGACCCCAAGGTTACTTAAAGTCATAACTTGATCCGAGCATTCAAGCTCTCAAGTATTGTCAAGCACCCCAAGCAAGTGGGAGATGCCGAGGAGAATAAATCTCCGAATAAAAATACGGCACGGAAGAATTCTGGCATTACAAGGTCTACAAGACCAAGATAAGTACAAGAACAAGTCCGCCACGAAGGCTCCAAAGACTTGCAATTGATTCTCCGTCCGGGACGGCAGAACTTCCGACAAAATGTACGGAATGGCACGACGGAATGGCACGGGCTTCTCCAAAGGACAAGACCCCTTCAAATGAAGGGGAGGGTGGTCTATTTATAGACTTTTTAAGCCCCTCCCCTAAACCGATGTGACTACCATCGGTTAGGGGGGTTTTCCCCCTTAACCGATGGTACTTCCATCGGTTAGAGGGGAATCCCCCTCTAACCGATGGAAGCTCCATCGGTTTAGGGGAATTCTCCCCTAAACCGATGGATGTTCCATCGGCTAGGGGGATTCCCCCCTAAACCGATGGAACCTCCATCGGTTAGGGGAGTTTTCCCCCCTAAACCGATGGAACCCCCATCGGTTAAGGGGTCCCCCCCTTTCAAAAAAAAAAAACATAAAACAAAAAAAAAACAGAAAACAGAAAAATAAAGAAAAAACAGAAGAAAAAAAACACAGAAAGACAGAAAACAAGAAAAACAAAAGAAAATATAATAGAAAATAGAAAAAAAAAACAGAAAATAAAAAAAAGGGGCCTAACCGATGGAACCCCCATCGGTTAGAGGGCCTTTAACCCTCTAACCGATGGGAGTCTCATCGGTTAGAGAGTTTTTTTTCTTTAACCGATGAGAGTCTCATCGGTTAGAGGGAATTTTCCCTCTAACCGATGGAACTCTCATCGGTTTAAACTCCCCCACCCATGCAATGTAAGGGGGGGGCCTTCCCCTATAAAAGGCACCCCCATCCCCCATGAAGAGGGGCTCTCCTCCGGCTCCTCGCCTCCGACCCCGGCTTGGAAACCCTCGGCTCCCGGCTTCCATTCTCCCGGATCCCCCATTCTCCATGTAAAAGCCCCCCGGCCTTTAGCCCTCCTCTTTCAAAGTTGAAGGAAATAGAAATTTCCAAATCCATTTTCAATCTCGTTTCTTTGTGAGCCAAGGTACGGCATCGGCAAACTTCATCGGCTAAAAGTCCGCAATAGCGGCACTGGCCCTCACGGGCTATAGGTTCTAAATACCGTCCGTTTCGGACATATGGTATTTTAGATACCTTTGTTATTTATGCCACCTCCCATCGAGTTTTAAACTCTCCGGGATGGTGTGTTTGTGCTATATGCATATGTTTCTTAGAGGAGACTCTGCCCAAGTGGAGATTCTGCTCGAGAACGTATTCATATATTCACAGATTCGTATTTTTATATATATGTTTCCTAGGGGAAACTCTGCCCAAGTGGAGATTCCGCCTAAGAACATATCTATAAAGTTCAAATCTGTGTGTATATTTATATGTTTCTTAGAGGAGATTCTACCCAAGTGGAGATTCTGTCCGAGAACATGTTTGTATATTCACAAATTTGTATTTTTATATGCATGTTTCCTAGAGGAAACTCTGCCCAAGTGGAGATTCCGTCTAAGAACATATTTATAAAACTCAAATTTGTGCCTATACACATATGTTTCTTGGAAGGAAGCCCTGCCTATGACAGAGTTTTCCCTCTAAAAACATATCAATATAATCACAAACTTTGTATTCATATACATGTGTTTCCAAGAGGAAACTCTGCCCAAATGGAGTCTCCGACTACGGACGTGTTTATATAATCATAAAATTCGCAATTATATGCGTATACCTCTCAAGAGGGATTCTGCATATGCAGATGGTACCTTTTACCGGACATTCCACTCAAAAAGGAATACCGGTGAGAAAATATGCGTAAACTGCAAATTTATGATTATACACACATACCTTTTTCTTTTAAGGGCAAAATCCCTCCGGATAAAGGTTCTCCGGGGACACATGGATATAAGTACATGTTCATATGCATATATCTTCATGAGGGCATTCCGCATAAGCGGAAACTCTGCCAAAATAAATTTGTGAAAATTGTGATAATATACACACATCCAAAGAAAAAGAGGACAGGACCCGAAATGTGATAGGACCCGAACTGTGCTCAGATACTCCCAAGAGCAGCATGAATGCATACCCATAAGAACTGTGTTCGTATAGACAGTTTCCAGAAAGGAACTTCAAATTGACAAGAACGTCCATGGAGATATGTGCATACGTTCTCCAAAAATCATACTCATACAAGTAAAAAAAAATGAATGATGAATGAATGAAACGATGAACAAGGAGAAATGAAATTCTGCCTCAATTCGGACTTCTTTTAAAAAGAAGGATGTTGTAAAAGAATATCATGTCATAAAAGAAAAAGGGATTGATGTAGCAACTCTTCTAAATGCTACTTCTAATCACGACTTCCCTCAAGTTCAGAATCAAATGAACGGGTATATGCCCGTCTGCAATAATAATCCTCACGTTTTTCCAAAATAAAACCTTCAAACAACATCTTTCTCAAAAAAAAAAAAGGAGAGGAGGGAGACCCCAAATGGGTTCACGGAAATATACCCGTTCCCTTCTTAAAAAGTCATATCTCGAGCTCCACAAAGGGCAGTCTTTTCAAAATGAAACACTCAAAGCAAAAAGTATTTCAAAAATAACCAAAAGAAAATGATGCATCATGCCCAGGATTTTCTAAAAAAAATGTGTATTCTCTCATCCCTTTTTGCTATGAATGGTATTCGGGTTAAAACTGATGTTAAATAACATCAAGAGTCTTAACTCGATGTAAATGTAACATCGATTTCGATCGATGGAGACAGAGGTCCAGCACATGTTACTCCAATCATCTGATGAGTATAGATACGGGACTCAAGGAGTTCAGATAAAAAACGGCGCACCCTAGTCGCCCGTCACACGGGCATCCCCGTCCATTTCATGGACAACCCAGTCGTCCGTCACACGGACACCCCCGTCCATTTCATGGACACCCAATATTTCTCTTCCGCATTGCGCGGATTCTTTTCTGTCTATTAGACAAACTGGCACGCCCCGCAAAATTCAAAGCATGTGAAATGAATACATGAACCACATAAAATGAAAAGAGCATCCAAAATCAAATGATACACCAAAGTGATATAAATCCCGTGTCAACAGTTCCCGATGGAGTTTTAGAGGAAAAGGAAAATAAACCCACCAGTGCATGCTCCCTGTGGGGTTTTAGAAGGAGATGGAAGAAAGAGAAGAATTTACCTGTGGCACATCCCATTAGGAATCCTCACCTGTGCTGTCCATCGGTGAGATTTCAAGAAGAATTCCTTCTCCCCATCAGATTTCTCTCCACCTCTCTTTCCTTTTCCAATTTGGAAACCCCACTGGTGCATTCTGCCTGTGGGTTTTCAAGAGAAAGAAGGGGGAAGAAAGAGAAAACCTCCACTGGTGGAATTTATAAGAGGGAGTAGTGGGCGGCCCCACCTATTCATTCAATGGAAAGAAGAAAGAAGGAAAGTAGAGACATGCACCAATGCATGTCACCGGTGGGGTTTTAAAGAGGAAGAAGAGGCCGATCCGACTAGGGAATCAAAAAAGGAAAGAATTGGGCTTTTAAGAAGAAAAGAGGGGTGCCATCCCCATCTCCTACCGCCTCTCAACTCATATTTACACACCCCCCCCCCCCCTAACCCCTCGAATCCAAGAACAACAACTGGGGAAGAAAGCCAGAACAAAGAAGAGAAGAAGCTCTCAGACAAGGAAAGGAGATGTCAACGTTGAAGGAGAAGGAAAAATCCCAGCAGGTCAATTTCGGTGTCCTGAA
Organism: Colocasia esculenta; assembly: GCA_014218235.1. Taxonomy (NCBI): domain Eukaryota; kingdom Viridiplantae; phylum Streptophyta; class Magnoliopsida; order Alismatales; family Araceae; genus Colocasia; species Colocasia esculenta. Next base: position 6,618,046 of record CM024764.1, read on the forward strand.
GGCAAGGGGGATGCAAAATTTGCAATAAACCCCTTGCAATTTGACAAACTGTTACAACTCCCTTTATTTGAGTTGTTGTTGAACCCCATAAATTTATAATAGACATTTGAATAGAATGTCTTGTGCTGATCCAATTTTTATTAAAGAAATATTGGATCTTGATCTTTTATTAAGTCAAAGGAAAAGACTTATTACAAAGGCCAACTTCAACTCTTTAAAGAAGAGTAACAAGATCAACACTTCTACTTCACTTGGAAGAAAAATACAAGACCCACTCTTCGACGAAAGAATCCCTCGGTGAAATGACCAAGAGGTTGTATTTATAGGGGAAGGGGTGAAAACCACCTAAGGAGGAAGCCCCTCCGGGTAGGGGTAAGGGCACCTCCGGGGTAAGCTTATACCTCCGGGCTCCGGGTAATCCTACCCGGAGGTGCCAATCTCCTGGTAGACTACCTGGAGGTCCCCCACCTCCGGGTAGACTACTCGGAGGTCCCTCCTCCAAGTTCTCCTTTGCCCTTATAAAAAAGCCCCAAGGGGCTCAAATGAAACCCTCGGTTGGCCTCAGGGTTCTATCCCCCTACTACCCAGTCGATTGAAGACCTCCCTTTGGGGGGACTCTTAAGGGCGTTTGCAAGCTCTCGACATGGAAAGTTTTAGGAAGGTGTCGGGCGATACGAGGGGATCGTCTCCAATGTGAAATTCATATATCTCTATGTTGAGCTAGTTCCATGGAGATGAAATATAAATGTTCATGTGCATACTCCCATGTCGAGCTAACTCTATGGGAGTGAAATGTTTAAATGTTTATGGGTATATATCTCCATGTTAAGCTAGCTCCATGGATATGAAATATAAATGTTCATGTGCATACTCCCATGTCGAGTTAACTCCATGTTGAACCCGGGAAAAATATCGGGATTTAAACAACGACCGGGTAATAAACCCGCCCGGAAAAGTGCGAAGTTACGGGAGAAATCCCCGAACTCGACCCATTTCGGACACCTGAGATAAATGGGTTTGAATGCATATTTTATTCCAATTTAATTCGGATGACATGTTAAATGTGATGTTCGGGCCTTCGGCAGGCCAATGTGGACACCCCTCTGTCGGGCGAAATCAACGTCAGCCCCGCTTCGGCGTAATATACACGTTGTGCACATATTCGGGTGGACAAATCGACGGCGTTCAAGGAAAGAACAAACGGAGCTCCAAACGGCTCCGCAAACGGACTTCGAACGGGCGAGAAAAGGCTCCAGGGGCCCACTCTTATAGAAAAGACCCACTGGACACCCCCTTCACAGGAGTGTTGGTGTGCAAAACCACCCCCTACAGGGTGGTTCTGCGCAAGACACCCCAAGCGGGGGTGTTCCCGTGCCGAACACCCCCCGCGGGGGTGTTTCCGCGCCAGGCACCCCAGTGGGGGTGTTTTCGCGCCGGGCACCCCCAACGGGGGTGTTCCTGCCGGACACCCCCCGGGCGGGTGTTCCCGCCCCCCCCCCCACACGCCTGTGCCCCAAAAGGAGGCCGCAACACCCCTTCGGCCCTTTAAACCATGGTTCAAAAACTCGGCCGGATCGGGATCGGATCGGCCGAGTCGGCTCGGTTTTGGGCCTCCCGATCCGAGCCGGGGTAACCTAGCCGGTCCTTGCACGCGAATCGGACCGGCTCGGCTGGGCTCAGCCGGCTCGCCGAGCCCGGCCCGATCCGCCTCGGATCGGCCCGAGCCGGGCCGATCCTGTTCAACCTTGTCATGGACTGAGTCAGGCCAATCCCAGGCTGAGTTCAGGCTGAGTCCACTGCGATTTCAGGCCTTATTTACCTGAATATCATTTAAGTAAATGTTTCATTTACTTAAGATATTACATGTAAATAAGGAAGTACCCCCCATTTGAATCCAATAAAAATATCAAAAAAATCATATCTCTTACCAATAAAAAGTCAACTCTCCCACCGAAGAAGAAAATCGCGATTTCGTTGATTTTAGCGAAATGTTAACTTTCTAATCTCTCATAGTTTAGCCTATCTAAAAATTTGATAATTCAAATAAACCATATAGAACACTAAAAATCTAAAGTCCGGTAAAAAAAATCAAACGTGCATATGACTTCTCCAATGGAGCCACTCTCCTACTGACAGCACTTAGTCTGTTTGAGACCTCTCAGGATTTGGTCAAACCTAAGCTATCATCATCTAAACTCATGAGATTTTTCACTTTTTAATTGAAAAGAAATTAGAAAGTGACAATTCTCATGACTTTGAGTGATGATAGTTTAAGTTTGACCAAATCCTGAGAGGTCTCAAGCAGACTAAGTGTTGTCAGTAGGAGAGTGGCTCCCTTGGAGAAGTCGTATGCACGTTTGATTTTTTTTACCGGACTTTGGATTTTTAGTGTTCCATATGGTTTATTTGAATTATCAAATTTTTAGATATGCTAAATTATGAAAGATTAAAAAGTTAGCATTTCGCTAAAATCATCGAAATCACGATTTTCTTCTTCGGTGGGAGAGTTGACTTTTTATTGGTAAGAGATATAATTTTTTTGATATTTTTATTAGATTCAAATGGGGGGTACTTAACATTTACTTAAATGATATTCAGGTAAATAAGACCTGAAATCGCAGTGGACTCGGCCTGAACTCAGCCTGTATAAGATATACACCTGTATAATGGGCCGATCCACCCACCCCTGGCTCAGCCGGGCTCGGCCGAGCCGGGGTCGGGATCGCCGGGTCGGATCGGTTTTGGGCCGACCGATCCGATCCCGATCCCCGGGTTTTTGAAGCTTGCTTTAAACTATAAATATGGGGTAAGGGCTATGAAGAAAGGGACTTGGCTCGAGCTTTTTGGGACTTCTTGGCAAGGAGACCTCAGATCTGTTTTGGGATACCTTCGGTTGTCTCCTCGTATGTCGTCCCTTGCCCGTGCTCTGGTGAAAAGGACCGTGGGAGAAAGGAGAAGGCCTTGCAGGTTTATATATTGACCGAGCTTTTTTGTAAATAAGTCCTTCTATGTTTTAAAATAACACATATGTGAAGGCACGACTCATCCTTGTAAACGCTTAATGGAGGCACATATACCCCACTAAGGACATATATGCAAATATGATAAAAATATTTGAGGATAATTGTAGATGTCCAAAATATTTTTCATAACCTCTTGATATCGGCAAGGTCTTTTAACAAACGTATCATATCAAAGGTCTTCGAGTTTTCACTTGATGTAAATAAAACACCGACTCCGGTCGGTGGGGAATGGTCTAGTACGCGACCACCCCAATCGCCTGATAAAACGGACGCGCGCAGAATAAATATATGTATATGTAAATGTTCGAGGGCTTAGGGTCTATATCCGATGCACCTCATAAATATCGAATTTTGTCTGTTTTCTTAAACAGTTTGGCACGCCCATGCATAGATATATGTATGCAAGCATATTTTTTCACGGAGATATTCATACCCTTATAAACCAAATATACGTATGTATATCCCCCCAAACAAACAAAAAAAAATTCTCTGTGTTCCCACACTCTATGAGGGTGAATGTTTAAATGTTCATGTGTAAACCCCCATGTCAAGCTAGCCCTATGGGGTAAAATATCTATATGTTCATGTGCATAGCTCTATATGGAGGCTCTGCCCATGCAGAGACTCTGCTCGAGGCACATTCATGTATATTTCTCCATATGGAGACTATGTGGTCATAAAGACCATGTGTGTACATGGAGACCATGTGTTCGTGAAATGTTCATGTGTATGTCTCTCCACATGGAGACCATGACCATGTGGACTTTACCACATGCGTTTATGAAGACCCCTCTTCTGAAGAAGGCCCCTGTCGGATGCGGAAAAATATATTGGGTGGAAACATTTGATTAAATTTCAATTGATTGATCTTTATTTCTTTTGCGAGGCGTGCCAACCTGTCGAACAAATAGAATTTGAAATCCACACGATGCGGAGAGAAGTTTTATGTCCAAAGAATGGACAAGTGAGCCAATTTTATTTTGAACTTATTTGTTCCGCGATTTTATTTTATCAGGCAATTAGGGTAGCGTGTGCTAGACCCCTTTTCCATCGACCGGAATCGATGTTTATTTACATCGGATTAAAAGTATTTGATGTTGATATACATCAATTTTAACTCGAACACCATTGATAGTAAAAGGCGAGGTTTACATCTTTCTAGAAAATAATAACTCGATGTTTTAATTTTATCGGACAAAATAGATTTTGTCTTGAAAAGAGCATGGACTCAATTTGTGAGTTTAACATGCAATTTGAATAAGTGGGTACGAACCCGAGGATTTATTTAATGTTCGAATATGTTGTGTATTTGAGCAGAGTTTCCGTATGGGCAGAATTTCCGTACAAACACATACGAACATATATTTGATGAATATATGGTCGTATTCTTTTGGGACAGAGTCTCCGTATGGATAGAGTTTCCCCATAAAATATGCACATATGAATACATTTTGTGGACATATGACTATGCTTTTGAGCAGAACTTCCGCTTGGGCAGAGTCTCTTTTAAAAGACATACACATATGAGCACAAAGATTTACCCTTGCGGAGTCTCGCTCGACGTGAGGGAAATAACATAGATGTGTTTAAATGTTTGTACCCATGGAGACTAATTCGACATGTAAACATTTAGAACACAATAACATTTGATATTTAGATATCTTATGCCCATGGAGACTAACTCGACATGGAAGATATCTAAACATCGAAGCACATGAGCATGTTTAAATATTTTGTATTCATGGAGACTAACTCGACATGGAAAATATTTAAACAATAGAGCATATGAACACGAACAATTTTATCTCCACAGAGACTAACTCGATGTGGAGATAAGAACATATATTTGAATTTTAAAATCCTCCCATGGATACTAACTCAACATGGAGGGGGTTTACAAAGATTTCGTAGTCGGAGGGGGACGACCTTTCGACTTGCCGAGGGTGAGTACCTTCACGCCGATCAGAGTTTTCTTCAACAAGCAAGCCTTCCTTTTTAAATTTCAAAAAAAGGTACCCCCCCCCCCTCGCGTTGCCATCGGGCTACATAAGGTATTTATAGGGTTTTGCCTCTTTACATTGATGAAGGAGAGAGGGGTAACCGATGGGAAGGTCCCATCGGTTAAGGAGTTGTTCCTTAACTGATGGGGTCGGTTAAGGTCTTAACCGATGGGGATCCCATTGGTTAAGGCCCCTTTCTTAACCAATGGGAGTCATTCTCCTTAACCGATGGGCAGTCCCATCAGTTGGGGATTCCCCTTAATCGATGGAAGAACCCCATCGGTTAAGGGCCTTAACCGATGAAAGAGTCCCATCAGTTAAGGGTTTTCCCTTTAGACCCTCATGTTTTACGAAGGGTGTTGTTGCCTTGTGAAGACTTCTGTATTTCTTGGAGACCCTCCGATGGAGTGTTGCTTGAATTCGGACTTTGCAAGTGCTTGGCGCTTCCTCTTGCACGTGCTTTTGGAGTTGTAATTTCCTTCGAACCCGGTCTTGTTTACCTTGTGCTGTCGAAGTTCTTTCGCAACTTATCTTCTTCGAAGCGTTGTTCTCCCCGAACTTGTGCTTCATTGAAGGGGTTTAGTGTTGACTTCATCAATAAGTTCCCTCCCTTAATTTGAAAGGGACTTGGGATCCAATATTACCTAAGTAACCATTGGATCAATATAAATGGCTTCTGGCACCCTTTTGTGGATATCCATTGTAAATTTTTCAGGATTCAACAGCCCCCTTGTGGGGTACGATGTCCTTCAAATGATTGTTGCAAATTGAAAAGAAAGACATGTTTTCGAGTGGGAAATAAATCCCATTTTCATCAAGCAATTACGAAGGACATCAAATGACAACCCTTATTTGTAAAGTGCTACAAGTTCTCCATCGACCAAAGCTCTCTTCAAGCAGTGAAGAAGAAGAAGAAGGCGCTGCTGGGCTCTTGGAAAGCTCCAGAAAAGTTGTGTTGTGCATGTAAAATCACAGGAAAGTCCTTGAAAGGGGAGAAATTGCAGAAAGTCCCTCCAAAAGGGTAGAAATGGCAGCAAAAGTCCTCGAAAGGACAAAAAGTTGTAAGAAGCCCCCGAGAGAATAAGAATTGCAGAAGTGTCTTCAAAAAGACAGAAATTGTAGAAATGTCTTTAGAGGGCGGAAATTATAAAGAAGTCCTGGTAAAGGCACAAATACAATGTTGTCCAAATCTTCTTCTTCAAAAGACATCAATGGCTAAGTTTTCAGTTCTCTAATCATATCTGTGCCGTCTACACAGCTCGGGGAGCGGGACCCACGTCACTTCTCTGAAGTGGTGTGTGCTCTTCTGAGTTCAGCATATGACTGAGAAAGTCAGAGAATGATGGAGAAGCCCAAGGAGGTCAAGAAATGATATAAATACCCTGGAAATGTCAAGAAATGACTATCAAGCCTGGTTCATGCCATCTGCACGGCTCGGTCATGTGAATATTAATAAGGAATTACGTGGGGCGCACAATCAGGATGGAACTTGCTCCAGTACCATGTAGAAGCTTTTCCCTCAACACCTAGGTTTTTGGGGGTGAGTTTCTTCATGGTTTAAGAGCAGGTTCCATCCCAATTGTGGACAAATATCATTCTTCATTAATATTCACGTGAACTTTGCCCCATATAGGGTTCGCACATGCAGGGGCATGTTGAAATTGTCCCACATCGGACAATTCAAAGATGTGCTTATGCTTATATAGTGTGGCCTTTCTCCCTCAACACCTAGGTTTTGGGGGTGAGCTTCTACAAACATCAACTATGGTCGATGAGAATTGTTCAATCTCAAGACTGAAGACATTAACTATCTATTATCTAATTTAGAAGTTTGTGGAGGGCAGTTGTCGTGTTGGGTTGCAGGATTAGCAGCTTCTCTATCTCTTATTTAGGACTCCCTCTCTCTCCTTGTGCTCTCAGATCTACTGACTGGCGGCCCGTTATTCACAAATTCGAGTCTAGGCTGGTGGGTTGGAAGGCCAGGACTTTGTCTTCACTACAATAGTGGCCATCTACTATACTACCACTAGATCAGATAGTTTATAATAGAAAATGGAGAGTAGATTGCAAGGCCAAAATACAAACATGGTGACAACTGCAACCTCATCAACAATGTCATGAGTTTTGTTGCTACTTGCTAATGCAGTGGTAGTTGTGCAATCATACGACAAATTTTTATGGTTGTTCCCATAACTGTGCACTGATCTCTCTTTTGCTTCTTATGTTGACTTCTTAAAACAATCAATCTTTTTAACACAGTGCTTTCATTTTCTTCTCTTACATAATCACATTAAGTTTTATGCATCCCTTGGTTCCAACTTTCAGTTCGGAAAAATCCCAGACCCTGAGCTTCCTGGACATCTTCTGTTGGAACAGTACCAGGTAAATTTTTTTCCCTAAATCTAGGTTCCAAAAACTACGCCCACCATTCCAGTTAATTCAATGTCTTTCAAATTTTAATTGCCTACAAGCATTTGACCATGTTACACATTAAGAGGGTTTAAACAAAAGATGTAACAGGAAAAATGCTTAACATATTATTTTCGTCGGTATAGATTTTTTTTTTTTAACATTGGAATACAGGCGCAATTTGTTTCAGCCATTCGATCAGCCATAAGCATTTCTTCTGGTCCTTCTCTCTTGGAGGCAGGCCTTCAACTAGCTACAAAGGTCTAGATGTATATCTTCAAATTTTATATTTCTATTCTTGACAGCTAACTACATATAGTTCACTGAATCTCTTATGCGAATGACAGATTCTGACAAGTAGCATGTTGGGTGGCGATCGGGTTGCTCTTCAGCGCATGTTTTCATTGATCTCACGCCCTCTTCATGACTTTGATGACTTGTATTATCCCTCATTCGCTGAATGGGTAGCATGCAAGGTATAAAATTGCTAAATCCCAAGAGCTATCGATTATGTACATGAGAAGCATCGGTTTTGATGTCTACACCAAAATAACTTATCGAAATTGTGCAAATGTTTTGGTAGATCAAGACAAGGCTTTTGGCTGCTCACGCTTCAATCAAGTGCTATGTTTATGCACTGTTGAGAGAAAGGAAAAGTCTTCCAGATGAGTATCTTCAGTTGATACCTTTGTTTTCAGATGCATCCAGCACATTGGGAAAGTACTGGATCTGCATCCTGAAGGATTATACTTACATTTCTTTTGGGATACAATCAAAGCTTAATGTAAGTTATGCAAGTTAAAACGGACTTTCAGTCTCACTTCTGTATTCTTACTCTTTGATCTCTTCATTTATTGCAGGATAGACCATTCCTGGAAGGAATTCAATCACCTTTGGTGTCATCTAAGGTGAAATCTTGTCTAGATGAAGCATGGCCACTAATTCTTCAAGCACTTGCTCTAGATGCAGTTCCTGTGAAGCTTGAAGTGGTTGAGTGTTCAATTAAGCAAGCACTTTTATCTGGATATATCATGGTCAAATTGGAACAGAAAGAGTTTGATTTTTTGTGGGGACTGGCACTGCTTACTCTGTTTCAATCACAGAAACCAGTGGTTGGTTCTGGAGAAACACCATTTCTCTGCAATAGTTTAATGAGATCATGTCGAGAACAAATGCTTGAAGAGACACAAGACTCTAAGCTTTTTGAAACTGCCTTGATCACACTGCAGTCTTTATCGACAGAAATATTTTTTACTGCAAACTTTATTTCCCTGGATCATTCAAAAGAGCTTCTGCAGGTAAATGTATTATTCTCCCTTTATCATAGATTGTTGAACCAACTCTCCTTTATTTATTAAACAATGGACTGCAGAGAAACTCTCAATACATGACCTCTGAACTTCCGCAAACCCCTTTTCTTCCTACAACTAGATTTTTTGGCATTTCAATGGTTTAAAATCCATGAATGATGGATCTTCATGAATTAATACAATAGCGGATCCAATCAACTTGTTTAAAATCAAGTTTGTGTCCAGAACAAATTATTGAAGGGTTTTGCAATGATCATTGAGTTGAAAGAACTGAACATCTGATCAAGAGACTTTTTTTTTCAGACCTCTTTGCTATTGATTAATCTGGTTCCTGTGCTTAGAGAACATCCAAAAAAAAATTGTATGAATAACTTCATCAGCAAACTACTTTTATAACCGTATGTGCAAAATTTACCTATTTAAACAGAAAGTTGATATACTGTGAGTTTTTCTTTAATGCCTTTAGAATGTTCAACCCTTTATTTATCCCACAGATAGCAAGTATCTCTTCTGTGGGTTGCTTGCATGGACAAGCCCGATTTATGTACGGGTGGCATTCTTATTGTATCAAGAATGCATCCTTTTTGGTGACACAGATGTGCAGTTTGTGTGGAGGTCGCATTGCAATGCTTGATGGTCACTGGATGCTTTGGAAACAAAACTTTGAATAGAGAAACATTGAGCATTTTGCAACGGTACTGTAGAGTTTTACTATTGAAATTTTTGCAATGTATTGAGAGGCAGTGATGAGAAGGAGATAACTCATGGAGTCTTGGGGAGGAAGAGGTGGCGAAAATAGGGCCAGTCAATCTCTCTTGTATGAACTTATATGGAAGTCAATTGAAACAATAATTACAAGTATACTACCTGCTAATTATGTCATAATTTCCCCTCATGCTACATGTAGTGACTCATACAAAAACAAGGACAAAGCCGCCCCATTTATAGCCCCAATTATCTCTGCAGCCCACACTCCCCCTCAAGCTAAGACAATGAACAAAATAGGTATGATAAAAAAAATACAGGGCAACAAGAACAAAGGATGGTCAGGAGACAAAAGCCAAAGATGAGAGGATTGACCAAGTTTTTGCTTTGGCATGCCATCGATAAGATAAGGGGCAGTCAAGCTAGTGGCAATTGTTAAATGCTCAAGTTGTTTCAACTTTCAAGCAAGTAGGAGTTCGTGCATTCTTATGTGCAGTGAGATATTGCCCATTGTAGCAAGAGGTAACGTCTTTGACACGGATGATGCAGAATCTGAAGCAAGTGTACCATGGCCTTCAGATGCCTTAGGTATTTTCTCAATACCTGTAGTGGAGGACGTGGTCAGCTATAACTAGAAGGCAGAAAAGGAAGATGGTCAGGCTGCATCCTGAAAGAACTTACAATAAAAATAGAGCACTGATGGGAAGAAAAGGATCACAGGGTGAGAGAAACAGGTCAAACTCATCATTTGTACATGTACAAATAGTGGTCGATAAATTGTTGTTCGTATAGGATGGATTCCGTACTAACACAGAGTACAAAGGCGTAGCCATAATTTATGGAAATTGCAAGGTATGACTGCAATTTGCAGGATTGGAAATGTCCGGTCTGTAAGGAGGGGCATTTTCGTAACCGCTGAGAGTTACACATGAGACACCATCCATTAGGCACACGGACGGTACATGTCGTGGGCTTTATGAGGGTATATGCATAAAGCTGTTGGAAGTGGAAAAATTATGGGTTTATGATAGCACAATATTGCAAAGGAAAAAAACATTCAATTTTCCATTTTAGAAATTGCGGGCGTGCCAGTCTGTATAACAGACAAATTAGGAATCTGCGTGAGGCGGAGAAATTAGGTGTCCGTTTATTGGACGATTGTGTCAATATCTGAGGTATCTATTCCACTTACGGATTATCAAACGGAGTGAGTTTGTGGATTGGACCTTTCCCCACTGATCGGAGTCAGTGTTGATATACATCAGCCTAAAGTCCGAACACCTTTGATTAACTGACGGAGATAGACTTTTAAATCCTTTCTATCGGTGTTGTTGAATAGTGCAGTCTCATTATGGACTGTTGCTCATCATCAAAGAGAATTGAGCGAATTATGATTTCTTAATCTACCGTGATGGTCATGGAGGAAAATCCTATAATCTGGAGAATAAAGGCATGAACAAGGGCTACATGCCTTCCCGGGCATGGTTGTTGGTTTCGGCCATAACCAAAATGAAATAGGCCAAAACTACTGTAGCATTTTCGAAACTGAAAAAAAAATTATTTTAATTAGTTTCATCCAAAACCAGACCAAAACCGGTCGAAACCGACCGAAACTGGCCAACACTCTCCTCTTGAGACCGACCGAAACCAGCTGAAACGAAACTGAAACAGTTTCGGTTTCGGGCCTAGGCAATCCCGAAACCGAAACTCCCATCCTTGTTCTCGGGAGATATGACAAAAGATTCTAGACCTCATAGCCACTTTAGGGATTTTTTAGTTCCAGGGGTGTTTTGGTAATTTTGTCCAAGTCAGTGGTTTAATATAAAAATGACATTGGCAAAAGGGGTTTGCTGCAATTCTCGACTTCCAGAGACTTTAAGGTCATGTTTGGAAGGTTCAGGGGTCGTTAAACCATGTTTGAATTGCAGGGGTATAACGGTAATTTGACTAGACCCGTGGGCTTAGTGTGGGCTTTGGACTAGTTTAGGTGGTTTTGAAACATCCAACAACCTTCAAGAGCACTGAGACGGTATTTGGAAGGTTTGATAATGGAATGGATGTATCACTGACACATTTGCAGAAGTAAGGGCATATATGTAATTTGCCATAGGATCACGAAAATGACGAATGAGGATGACAATATTCCAATATATTCATCATTTGTACACATACGAATAGTGGTTGACAAATTGTTGTCCGTATAGGATGAATTCCGTACTAATACGGAGTACAAAGGCATAGCCATAATTTATGGAAATTGCAGGGTATGACTGCAATTTGTAGGACTGGAAATGTTCTGTCTATGAGGAGGGGCATTTTTGTAACTTCTAAGAACTACACATGAGCCACTATCCACTAGACACATGGATGATACATGGCATGGGTTTATGGGCTTATGAGGGTATATGTGCAAAGCCTAAGGGTATTTTGGTAAATCCATATGCTTGGTGGGCTTGCACAACCCGCCCAACGCACGAGCACGAACCACAGTCCACGAACCACAAGCCACGTGCCACAAACATGAACCGCGAAAACTAGTGGATTTTCTGAAAGCCTTCTTCAGAAATCTACAAGCAAAAGCCCCTTTGCCTCTCTGCAACATGGTATTCCGCACTGACGCAGATACAAGGGCATAGCCACCATGTCGCAAAATGGTATTCCGCATTGACGTAGGTACATGAGCATAGCCACCGTGGTCGACGTATTGTCGATTGCATAACACGGTATTCCACACTGACGCGAGTTCAGGGGCATAGCCACCATTTGGGTCTTTTAGCCTACAAGGAAGGGTAATTTGGTAACTTATGAGAGCTACACATTTTTACCCTCCAAATGGCATGAAAATGTTATATAACAAGCGTCCTTGAGCCCATGAGGGCATGAGGGCATAAGTGTAAAAACCTAGGGGTGTTTACGCAATTTGGCATACCCTTGAGGGTGTTACACAAAGCCATGGACGAACAAGCCAACAAACCACGAACTTGGCTCCAACTGGTTCAGTTTTAGGCTCCTCCCAATTACCAACCTTTCCACTCTGCACTGACGCGGGTTATAGGTTTGGAAAAGTGCAGGGTATGATTGCAATTTGCAGGACTTAGGTCTTCCTAGCCGACGAGAAAGTGTATTTTTGTAACTTCCGAGTGTTACACATTTTTATCATTCGAGCGGCACGAAGACGTTATATGGCGATCATATTTGAGCCTGTGATGGCATGGGGGCATAAGTGTAAAAGCCCGAGGGTGTTTATGCAATTTTGCACACCCTTGAGGGCTTACACCACCGAGCCCACGATCGCACGAGCTAACGGACCGCAAACCACGAACCGCGAATACTTGGCTCCGAGTGAGACTTGCTTGGCCTTCTTTGCATGTGTGTTCTCTATGGACCCTGGGGATGGGGGGCAACCCGCTGGCCTCCTGTTGGAACGCGGAATTTTCTTTCTCTTTCGATCCATCTCTTTTATCCTTCGAGATGGATCTTTTGCGTTGGGCGTGCCAGACTGTTTGCGAGAAACAGACAAAGATTATTTTACGAGGAGTATTGGGTGCGAGCCCTGATACCCTCGAATTTATTTTCCGCGTGCGCTCGCGTTCAGGGCGATTGGAGTGGTCGTGTACTGGACCGTTCCCCACCGACCGAAGTCGATGTTTCATTTACATCGAGTATAACACTCGAATACCTTCGAATGCGTAATGTTTATTAAAAGACCGTATGCCGAAATTTAAAAAAGAAAAGGCAGATGACAAATGAATTTCCACAATTTTATTCAAGCATGCTCATGTCATTTATATGTATGACATGACGCTTACATTTACATGTACGCCTTTAGTGGGGTTTTGCACCTCCACTGGGCGTGTATATAACAGGCCAAGTATATGGACGTCGACGACAGGGTGTATGTGCCTCCGTCGGACGTTTACACGATGGTGGGTGCATATGTGTTACCAGTGGGGTGTTTGTGCCTCCATAGGTTAACATGCCTCGACGCGTGTCTTTTTTCACGACACCGGAGGACTTAAGTGCATGCCTCGACGTGCGTCGTTTTGTGACGCCGGAGGATTTAAGCACATGCCTCGACGTGCGTCGTTCTATGACGCCGGAGGACTCAAGTACATGCCTCGACGTGCGTCGTTTTATGACGCCGGAGGATTTAAGTACATGCCTCGACGTGCGTCGTTTTATGACGCCGGAGGGCTTAAGTACATATGCTGAGAGTCATGTGACAACCTGTGGCGTATCCCTGCGGACGTGGCGCAATGCAGCCCGAACGCCGAGGACGGAGCACCAACGGGTGTCGGCACGTGCGGCCTACTTAAGCTCACGCACGGATCACGCTCGGACAGACTCGAGAGCTTGGGCCGGAGATGGCGCGTTTAGGCCGATTTTCCCTGCCTCTTCCCTTCTCGTGTGGTTTTCGTCCTCCTTCTTTTCTTTCAAATGGGGGTATGCCCCTACGTACGTCGTTTGATGACGACGGAGGACTTTAAACATGTGCCTCAACGAGTGTCGTTTTATGACACCGGAGGACTTTAAATATAGCCTCGACGTGCGTCGTTTGATGACGACGGAGGACTTTAATCATGGCCTCGACGTGTGTCGTTTTATGACACCGGAGGACTTTAATCATGGCCTCGACGTGTGTCGTTTTATGACACCGGAGGACTTAAATGAAAAACGCCGGGGTCATATGACAACCTGTGGTGTCTTCTCACGGACGAGCGCAGGAGGGCCCGATCGTGGAGGATAGAACACCGACAGACGCCAAAGACTTTCTCCCCGTACGTGCGGCCTGTATAAGCTCGCGCACGTAGGGCTCTCGGCCACTCTCGGCGAGACGCTCGCTGCGTTGCTCGGCCTCTTTCTTGGCTGGCGTCGTTTTTGGGCAGAACTGGCCTTTTTTTTGGGGCCGAATCGCCTCCCTTTGAATGGGGGTAGTGCCCCCTATTTATAGATTTTGAGGGGGGCTAACCGGCGGGGTGCCCCGCGAAGGGCCTGACTGGCGGAGGGGGGGCGCCGGTTAGGGGGCCTAACCGGCGGCCCTCTCTGGCTGGTTGAGGGGGCCGCCAGTCAGGGGGCTGACTGGCGGCCCTCCTGCTGGCTGAGGGGGGTCCGCCGGTCAGGGGGGGCTGACCGGCGGCCCTCCTGGCTGGCTGAGGGGGCCGCCAGTCAGGGGGCTGACTGGCGGCCCTCCTGCTGGCTGAGGGGGCCGCCAGTCAGGGGCCTGACTGGCGCCCCTCTTGGCTGGCTGAGGGGCCGCCAGTCAGGGGCCTGACTGGCGCCCCTCCTGCTGGCTGAGGGGGCCGCCAGTCAGGGGCCTGACTGGCGCCCCTCTCTGCCTGGCGGGGGGGCAGACTGGCGCCCCTCCCTTCCTGGCGGAAGCACAGACCGGTGCCCCTCTCCGTCCTTGGTCATTTCCGAGAGGATTTCTGGGAGTTTTGCTGGTTTGTCATGGCACGTGCGGCACACGTGCGCACACATGCCCGCATGCATTTGACGTGCATTTGACGTGCGTTTTTGCCCGTTTCGCGTGCGTTTGACCCCATTTTCGGAGGGCACGTGCATTTTACCTTTTCGGACCCATCCGAGTCGTACGCGATCTTTAACGCGAGTCCGAACATTGAGTTTCGGCTGTCCGGGGCGTGCATTTCCGCCATTGACGGGCTTTTTAAGCGTCATCCTCTGGCTCGTTCTGGGTGGACGTCCGAACTGAAACCCATTTATCTCAGGTGTTCGAGTGAGGGAGACCGGAGTTTCTTCCCAGCCTTTCGTGGATTTCCGGACGAGTTTGCCACCCGGGACTTGTTTAAATCCCGATATTTTTCGGGTTCAACAAATGCCCCCCACGGGATATCCGTCAGAGGCGAAGACGAAGGCGGGTATCCCGTGGCAATTATCAAACTCTACCCCTGGTCTTAATGACTTGGCGGGGATTTGGGTTGAAAACCACAGCGATGCGTTTCAATACTTGTGTAGTGTCGCCAGCAACTTAGGGCAACAATCTGTTGTTGCCGGTTGAGCCGGCGATCAAACTTGCTATGCTTCTCGCGCCGAGCCATCAGCTCTCCTCGCTCGTGTATCTTTCAGATTTGTTTTCAACTCAAGAGTTCCCATGAGAGGACCTAGGAGAGCGCACATCACTTCAGGGAAGTAACATGGACCCGCTCCACCAGGTCAACTCTAGGGGTGAATTTCATCGAAGAGCTGCTCCTTGACTTTGCTTGGAGCTGACCTTGGCTGTCTTCATCCGAGTCTTGTCTTTTTTGACTTTACTCAAGAATCTGATTTCAGCTTCCTTCTTCCGAGGCTTGCCTTTTCCCGCCCTCTACTCGGTTTCTTGGACCGGTAAATTCGAGCGATGTCTTTCTTTGGACGTTGCATTTCTGGCATTCCTCCAGGTCTGATGCAACATTTCGGGTGCTGGGGCTGGCCTTCTCGGGGCTTTGTCCAGCGACTTCTTCCTTTGGGCGCCGTATTTCTTGGCTTAACTTGTCCTGCGCTCTACCCAGTTTCTCGGACCGGTGAGCGCGAGTGATGTCTCTCGGACGTTGCATTTCTGGCATTCCTCCAGATCTGTTGCAACATTTCGGGTGCTGGGGCTGGCCTTCTCGGGGCTTTGTCCAGCGACTTCTTCCTTTGGGCGCCGCATTTCTTGGCTTAACTTGTCCTGCGCTCTACCCAACTTCTCGGACCGGTGAGCGCGAGTGATGTCTCTCGGACGTTGCATTTCTGGCATTCCTCCAGATCTGTTGCAACATTTCGGGTGCTGGGGCTGGCCTTCTCGGGGCTTTGTCCGGCAACCCAGCTTTGATTTGATGATGATCTTTTTTTTTTCATCTCTTTTTTTTTTTTTATATATATTACCATCCCAAGCGCCCTTTCGGGTTTTCACCGGGGATGGCCCCCCTTTAGCTTTTTCCGGCGCGCCCTTTCGGGTTTTCACACCGAGGGGTTACCCATTTTTGCCTGAGGCGCCCTTTCGGGTTTTCACCTCAGCTGGGTCTGAGGCCTTTTTGCCCTTGAACATCCCTTTTTGGAGGACGATCAAGTCTGCCGGGACATCTCTATTTTTAGTCCCTTTTCTCTTTCTCTCTTTTTTTTTTTTGATGGGTCCAAGGCCGGACCCCGGGGGGATTGATCGTAGGACCCGCCTTCTGGATTTAGCCTACCTTCTTGGGGTTTGCTGGCTAAGAATTTTTTGGTTCGACCGACCGCAAGGGTTTGCTGGTCAAAGGGATAGCCTACCTTCTTGGGGTTTGCTGGCTAAGGGTTTAGGGTTTGACCGACCACGGAGGTTTGTTGGTCGAGGGGATAGCCTACCTTCTCGGGGGTTTCTGGCTAAGAATTTTTTTGGTTCGACCGACCGCAAGGGTTTGCTGGTCAAAGGGATAGCCTACCTTCTTGGGGTTTGCTGGCTAAGGTTTAGGGTTTGACCGACCACGGAGGTTTGTTGGTCAAAAAGGGATAGCCTACCTTCTTGGGGTTTGCTGGCTAAGGTTTAGGGTTTGACCGACCACGGAGGTTTATTGGTCAAAAAGGGAATAGCCTACCTTCTTGGGGTTTGTTGGCTAAGGGGAAACGGCTTGATCTACCATTTCGGTTTACCTACCAAGGAGAATAGGGGCCCAGCCTAGCATTTTGTTTACTGGCCGCGCGAAACATGCCTTGATGAGTAATGATTTGATTTCGATGATGATGATGATCTTTTTTTCGCATTACTGACTCCTGCGCCCTTTCGGGTTTTCACAGAATCCAGCCCCCTCTAGCTTTTTCCAACGCGCCCTCTTCGGGTTTTCACGTTGAGGGGTTATCCATTTTTGCCTGAGGCGCCCTCTCGGGTTTTCTCCTCAGCTGGATTTTAGGCATTTTTACCCTCGGACACCCCTTTTGGGGAGTGGCCGAGTCTGCCGGGACATCTCTATTTTTAATCCCTTTTTCTTTCCTTCTTCTTTTTTTTTTGAAGTTGGTGTCCGAAGCAAGGTTGCAGAACCTCGACTAGGGAATTCACCGTTTGGCTTTAGCCCACCATTATGATTAGTGGGCCTAGGACGGTGCAGCCTACCAGGGAGGTTTACTGGCTGAAGGGTTTTGACTTGGTTGACCACGATGGTTTGCTAACCAAGGAGGAGTCTTAGCCGACCTTCTGGGGGTTTATTGGCTAAAGGGGTTTTACTTGGTCGACCAGGGTGGTTTGCTGACCAAGAAGGAGTTTTAGCCGGCCTTCTGGGGGTTTATTGGCTAAGGAATTTGACTTGGTCGACCTGAGCGGTTTGCTGACCAAGAAGGAGTTTTATAACCGACCCTTTAGGGGTTTATTGGCTAGAGGGTTTGACTTGGTCGACCTGGAAGGTTTGCTGACCAAGAAGGAGTTTTAGCCGACCTTCTGGGGGTTTATTGGCTAAAGGGTTTGACTTGGCCGACCTGGACGGTTTGCTGACCAAGAAGGAGTTTTAGCCGACCTTCTGGGGGTTTATTGGCTAAGGAATTTGACTTGGTCGACCTGAGCGGTTTGCTGACCAAGAAGGAGTTTTATAACCGACCCTTTAGGGGTTTATTGGCTAGAGGGTTTGACTTGGTCGACCTGAGCGGTTTGCTGACCAAGAAGGAGTTTTATAACCGACCCTTTAGGGGTTTATTGGCTAGAGGGTTTGACTTGGTCGACCTGGAAGGTTTGCTGACCAAGAAGGAGTTTTAGCCGACCTTCTGGGGGTTTATTGGCTAAAGGGTTTGACTTGGCCGACCTGGACGGTTTGCTGACCAAGAAGGAGTTTTAGCCGACCTTCTGGGGGTTTATTGGCTAAAGGGTTTTCAGAGGGCGGTTGCCCTAGGAATTCATGCTCAGGGGCAAAGTACATTTTCAAATGCTTGCCATTTAGTGGTGGAAATGGGCGGTCGCCGGCGTGTGTTGCCAGCGTGTATCCCCCGCCTTCATACACTCCAGTGACCACGTACGGCCCGCGCCAGTTCGGCTGGAGTTTGCCACTTGATTTGCCCGCCATGACTTCTCTTTGCTTGACCATGACGAGGTCACCTTTCTTGAAGACACGAGGCCTGACTAGCTTGTCGTAGGCTCGGGTCATGCGGGCTTGATAGGATTGGAGGTGTTTGTATGCTTCCAACCTTTGGCCCTCTAGGTCGGACAGTTCCTCCAGCCTTCTTTCAGTTTCTTGTCGCTCCTCGGGCTGGAGACCGGTATAAACGGCTACCCTGTAGGATGACATTTCAATTTCGATGGGGAGCATGGCTTCAGCTCCGTACACCAGAGAGAAGGGAGAACACCCCGTAGGGGTCTTGTAGACCGTTCGGTATGCCCAGAGAGCTTCGTGTATTTTCTCCCCCCAATCGCGTTTGCGGTTGCCGACTATCTTGGCAAGCAGTTTGCAAAGGGTCTTGTTGAAGGCTTCCGCCAGACCATTGGCTTGAGGGTTGTATACCGTTGACGTCCTCCAGTCTATTTGGAATTTGGCCGCCAACGCATATATCGTTTTGTTTCTGAAGGGCGTACCGTTATCTGATACGATCCGATGAGGGGTGCCGAACCTGTAAATCAGGTGCTGTTTGACAAATTTTGCAACGGCTACCCCGGTCACCTCCCGGAGAGGGATTGCTTCTGCCCATCGGGAGAAATAGTCGGTGGCTGCCAGGATAAACTTATGGCCGCCAGAGGACGGTGGGAATGGTCCCACGACATCCATTCCCCATTCGGCGAAGGGCCATGTGGGGGCGGTTGGATGTAATTCGCTCGGCGGCCTTCTTGGCACCGAACTGAAGACCTGGCATTGGTGACATGCACGAGCGTACTGGACGCAATCTGCGTACATAGTCGGCCAGAAGAAGCCTTTTAGCTTGATGTTGATTTTCATCTTGTCTCCCGCTTGATGAGCTCCGCACAGTCCAGAGTGGACTTCGTGCATGATGACTTTGGCTTCTTTAGGGGAGAGACATCGGAGGAGGACAGACTTGTCTTTTTCATGGACAAGCCGATATAGTTGATCCCCGATCATTTGATACGACGCGGCCCGCCGCAGCAGTCGGACTCGTTCGGCCCGATCTGAAGGCAGCCAACCGTCCTTTATTTGAATGATCGGCTGGCGCCAGTCTTCTTCTTGGCTGGCTTCTTCTTCGAGGGCGTCGACCTCTGCATTTTCTGGGTCGGAGTCGTCCTCGAGGACGCTGGGCATTAGCCTCCTATGTCGGACAGTTATCCCCAACTCCCCTTCGGGAGGAAGCTTTAGGGCGGACGCCAGTTTGGCTAGCGCATCCGCCTGAGAGTTTTGCCCTCTAGGGACATGTCCGATTTCGAACAAGCAGAATCTCTCGCGGAGCTTCATTACTTTGGCATGATAGGGGACCAGTTCCTTTTTCCGAACTTCGTAGTCTCCCAGCACTTGACGGATGACCAACTGTGAGTCTCCGTAGACTTTTATGCACTTGATGCCCATTTCGGCAGCCAGTTGAAGTCCCACGATCAGCGCTTCATATTCTGCTTGATTGTTGGTCAATGGCTTCATGAGGGCACATGAGTTGTGCAGTATTCCCCCTTGTGGAGTCACCAGGACAATGCCCGCTCCGGAGGTATACGTTGTGGTGCCGTCAGTTTGCTTGAGCACCCGGGAAGCGCCATCAAAGTAGAGTTCCCAGTGTGGTAACTCTATGGCGAGAGTGTTCCCACTTTCTTGAATGGGGGCTTCTTTTTGTTGGGTCCCCTCCCCGTGGGGGGATGAGAGCGTCTCCTCTTCCGGAAGCTTGAACTCGAGGGGAGAGCCGGCTGGGAGCGGATGCGCCGCCAGGAAGTCCGCCATACCTTGCCCTTTGATTGCTTTTCTCGGGACGAAGGTGATATCGAACTCCATGAGGAGAAGAGCCCATTTTCCCATCCTTCCCGACAGCACTGGTTGGGTGAGGAGCGCTTTTAGCGGGTCTATCCTCGAAATGAGGCTGACTTGATGGGCTAGCAGATAGTGCCGTAATTTCTTGACGGCAAATATCAGCGCTAGGCACACTTTCTCCACTGGGGAATATCGGTGCTCCGGACCCACGAGCATCCTACTGAGGTAGTAGAGCGGCTGCTCTTTGCCTTCCTCATTTGTTTGCGCCAAGAGCGCTCCCAGCGACGTTTCCATGGCCGCGATGTAGAGGATGAGCGGCTTATCTTTCACTGGGGCTCCCAAGACGGGAGGAGTAAGGAGATACTCTTTGATTTCTTCAAAAGTATCTTGGCACTCTTGGTCCCATACGAATGGGGCTCCTTTCTTCATCAATTTGCTGAAGGGGGCGCATCTGCCCGCAAGATTGGAGATGAACCGCCGTATGTAGGCCAGCCTTCCTTGGAGAGATTTCAGCTCCGTTAAGGTTTTCGGTGGCGGCAGCTCTCTGATAGCCTTGATTTTGACGGGATCAATTTCTATCCCGCGGTATTTGACAACGAAGCCGAGGAATTTGCCGCTCAACACGCCGAAGGCGCACTTCATCGGGTTCATCTTCAGTTGATGTTGGCGAAGCCTTTCGAAGACCTGGCGTAAATCGCCTAGGTGATCTTCCCGCCTTTTGGTCTTGACGACCAGATCATCAACATAGCACTCAACCGAGTCGTGGAGCATTTCTCCGAAGATCTTGGTCATGGCTCGTTGATAGGTGGCTCCGGCATTTTTCAGGCCGAAGGGCATTCTTTTATAGTTGTAGATCCCTTTGGGGGACCTAAAGGCGGTATGACCCTTATCCTTGGGTGCCATGCGGATTTGATTGTAGCCTGACGACCCGTCCATGAAGGAGAGCGCTTCATGCCCTGTGGTCATGTCGATCATAGTTTCCGTGATCGGGACCGGGAAGTCATCCTTCGGGCAAGCTTTGTTCAAGTCCCTGTAGTCGATACAGATTCGGACTTCGCCGTTCTTTTTCTTGACCGGCACTATGTTGGCTAGCCACGTTGGATAGATGCATGGCTCGGTGAAGTCGACTTGAAGAAGTCTGTCCACCTCGGCATTTACTTTCAGCTCCAGCTCGTGGCGCATACGCCGTTGGGCCTGCTTGACCGGCTTCGCTGCGGGGAGTATGGACAACTCATGCTCAGCCACGGAGGGGTCCAGGCCTGGCATTTCTTATATGTCCACGCGAAACAGTCTTTGAATTCCAGCAGGAGTTGCCGGTATGACTGTCTTTCTTCCTCGTTCAGGAGAGCGCTGACGAAGATTGGTCGAGGTTCTTCTGGTTCCCCGAGGTCGAGTTCGACCAGTTCGTCGACCGTAGCTTGTCCGCCGTCTTCGAGTTCACGGGGTGCTGGCTGCAGGTCGATGAAATCCTTTTCTTCATCGGAGTCAGCAACGTGGACGTCATGATATCTGAAGCCTTCTTCTGTGATCGGCCAGAAATGACTTCCTTCGCTTTGAGGTGCTTCTTGGCACGACGTCCCGTTTGATAGGACGAGGGTGACCTCCCCTTGCTTCTGCTTTGTAGCGGGGGTAGGAGATTGCCCCCCGGGAGGGCACTGGTCAGGTGAGGGCGCGAGCCCTGCGGTATTGACCGTATGATAGGCCCCGCATTCCGCCTCCTGACCATAGCCCAACCCCCGAGTGTCTTTGGCACAATAGGGCGGTTGCCCTCGGAGTTGCTTTGGGTACCACAGCCGATGGAAGTACTCCCGTCGCGAGGGGTCTTGCATTTGTGCAATCTTTTGCCTTTGGCACAATTCCTTGATGTGCTCGGGCATGTCATCCATTTCTTGAACGGGCTCTGGGGCGACTTGAGTCGCTCGGCTCCAGCCGAAGTCGTCTTCGAGGGGCCCACAAGGAAGCGGGTCTCCTTTGTAGAAGAGGATCGGCTTCGGCGTCTCGCCTTCTTCGAGACTGTCGGTTCTGTAATGGGTGACAACGAACGTCTTTAGTCGCTCCACCCATTGCTCCTCCCTATGGAAGGGCAGCTGCATGTACGCCGGCGGCAAGGAGATGCTTCGGTTGATGATCTCGCCGACGGCGTTTGCTTCATAGTTGATTTCACGCCTTTCTGGACAACTTGGCCCGGGCGTGGTGGATTCGGCGAGGCGGCTGAGCCGATGAGCTTCAAGGAGGTCTTTGTTGACCGTGAAGAGCTCTTCCTCGTCCCGATCTGGCTTGCTTGATTTGCGTCGGCATTTTGTTTTTCCTTGCCTTTTGACGCGGTGGTTGGCTTGCCGAGAGGCTCGGCGAAGTACAGCTGAGCGTCCGCCAGGTTGCATTCATTTGGGCGGAACGGGGCCCGGTCGGCAAAGACCGTATGCTGCTCTCCTTCTTTGATGTATTTTATACATTGGTGGAGAGTCGAGGGGACGACCCGATTTTCATGGAGCCAGGGTCTTCCCAGGAGGGCTTTGTAAGACGTGTTTGCATTGATGATGTAAAACACGACCTTAGTAGTGAGGCCGTCCATGGCCAGCTGTACTTCCACCTTTCCCAAGGCGTTCTCAGAATTCTGGTTGAATCCAGCGATTCTGATGTCATTTACCCTTTGCAAGTAGGGCGTGAGATATAAAGACTTGAAGGTCTTCAGGGGCATGATGTTGATTGACGCCCCGGGGTCAACCAGGATCCGGTTGAGCTCGTGCCCGTTGACTTTTCCTTGCATATACAACGGGCGGTTGTGGTATAGCGTTGGCAACAGCATGTCCTTGTCGGAGAAGGTCACCTCCGCCACCAGTGCTTCTAGGGCTTGCGCCTGGAGTTCGGTCACGTCAGCTTCGTAGACCTCGGGCTCTTGCAAGATTTTGACGAGCGCCGTTCTCAACTCTTTGCTCCAGGCAATGGCATCCCATATGGTGATGTTGGTTGGGAACCGCTTCATATGCTGTATGATCTTGCGGTCAGCCCGGGCACGGGTTTGATCCAATGGTGGGACAGTATCCTCCAAGGCCTTTATCGGTTGCCCGAATTGGTTGACCCGTCTTGCCACTGGCTGTTCGTCCGGCTTTTCTTCGAACAACGAGCCTAGGCCATCCTCCTCCGGGGCGGCAATTTCTTCGTTGCCACTTCTGGGTGGAGTCGACCGGTCGGCCGAGACAGGAGTTTTCCGATTGAGGAACTTGCTGGGGATCGCCCATCCCCCATGCTCTTCGTCGTCGGACAGGGCGAAGGGGACTGGCTGGGCGGCCCTCCGATCGGAGAGCCCACTAGCGATGTCCCGCTGCTCTTCTTCTTCCTCGTCAGATGGGTCGAAGATGAAGGAGTTCGCCCGCACCTCTATTTCCGGGGCGGGCTGAGGTTCTTCTCCTCGGAAGACAATAGTCTTGCCGAGGTCGGGCGAGTTAGTTTTCTTGCTGGGGGACGGGGAGGATTTCTTTCCTCGTCCACGGCCCTTTCCTTTGCCTCGGCTGCGGCGCCGATATGTTGCCACGAGGGGCGTAACGGCCGGTGATTGCAAGCTTGCAGGCGGCGGTATCGACACCATGTTGCACGAGAAGTCTTTCAGCATTTCTTCCAGCTTCTCGATAGTGATTTCATCTTCCTTATAGAAGATGGCCAGTTCTTCGGGCAGGGGCAGCTTCTCGCCTTCTTGAGCCCTTTGCAGCATTTGATGGAGCCAGCTTTTAAGCCTTGTTTTGCGCTCCATCTCTTCCCACGGGATGTATATGTCCAGAGGGACTCCCCAAGTGGGTTTGGAGGGAATATACTCCTCCAGATCGTCAATGAGCTTTTGCAGCTTCTGGAGTGGAGTGAGCTTTGCTGGGGCTGCCGCGGCCTCCTCTCGCTCAGCTTGCTTCTTTAGGCGCCTCTTCATGTTCTTGCGCCGGTTCTTTTCTTGTTGCACTGCGCGCGCCATTTCGAGCGGCGTCAGCGGCTTGGCTTGCTCTGTCGCTTGAGGGGTGGTCTCCCGGCCAAGACGACCGTGCGACTTCCCCTCTTAGGGAATATTGACAGAGTGCGCATTCTGGACGCCACCGTCGTCCATCCAGTTTCATCTTGTTGATGCTGGAAAGTGGAGTCAATTGCCTGCTCGACTACCTCGGGCGGCAGTTGTTGGAACTCGGCCCAATAGGGGCTCGGTTCCGGGGCGGCTGGCTCTGTCACCGGCTTCTTGCCCCTGCAGTCTTTTTCTTGGCGCTTGAGTATTCGCGGAGGCGAGTTCTCGAAGCATTGCCCCTTACTCCTATTTCCCGAAGTTTGCTCATGGGGAGGGGAGACTTGATGTCGCCTAGACCCCTTCTTTCGCCGAGGAAGTTGTTGCTGGACTCCTTCCCTGGCCTCGGCTCGGACTGCCGGATTACCTTCTGAGTCGATCTTCCCTTCTTGGATGAGGGACTTGACCCAGTCTCGGATGATCGGACACATATCCGTAGGATGCAGCAGCATGGCATGGTATTTGCAATACATGGGGTGGTTTAATTCCCTCTCCGTGTATGTTGGTGGCGGCCTATGCGCCTTTACACAGCCTTGCTGCAAGAGTCTTTCGAAGATCTCCCCAGTCTTTGCGGTCGCAAAGAGATTTGGGGAGACTCGCCACCCGGGATACCATAGGGCAGGGGCCTCGTCAGATGAGCCGCCTTCTGTCATATCCGGGTCCTCTTGATTATATCTTAAGGTGGG
The DNA here is from genome assembly GCA_014218235.1 of Colocasia esculenta. NCBI lineage: Eukaryota > Viridiplantae > Streptophyta > Magnoliopsida > Alismatales > Araceae > Colocasia > Colocasia esculenta. The sequence goes on from CM024764.1 coordinate 6,643,041, forward strand.
CTGCTCTTTCAGGGATATATCCCTGAATTGCTGCCCAAGCTCGCGCCTTCAGCGTCAGCTATGGACGACATCGGCGGTACGAGCCATCCTTGTTCATCAGCTTCGGGGGCTTGGAGGTTCTTGAAGTGCGTATAGTCGCTTTCTTCGAATTCCCGCTGAGCTGCTTCCCTGGCTCTCATTAGGACCATGGAATTGCCTTCCGGGTCGATTTTCCCCTTTTGAATAAGGGACTCGACCCAATCCCGGACATCGGGGCACCTGTCTGTAGGGTGCAGCAGCAAGGCGTGGTACCGACAGTACATGGGGTGGTTCAACTCCCTTTCAGTGTACGTCGGCGGCGGGGTATGAGCCATCACGACACCTCGTTGTAGGAGCTTTTCGAAGATTTCCCCAACGTTTCCGGTCGCCAAGCGGCTGTGATGGGGAACTCTCCCTCCCGGGCACCACCAGGTAGGGGCTTCGCCTGATGAGCCGCCTTCTATCATATCCGGGTCCGGAAAGGTGAAGGCCACCGGTGTATAAATTTCCGGCGGGTCGATGACGTTGACTGTATGCGTGACAACGTCAGCTGAATGGTCCGTCCATTCGCGAACGTGAGGCTGCGGCGGGTTGACCCGGGAGTTGCCCAAGTCAATAATCCTTGGTTGACCCATGCTTCAACCTTGTCTTTGAAGACGTGGCAGTCCTCTAAAGCGTGCCCTGCATCTTGATGGTATATGCAGTAGTTTGGCGGGACGCTTGTTGGCGGCTGGCAGCCCAATAGTCCTGCTCGTAAGCAGGTGCGGTAGAGCGCCAGCGTCCGATGGCGCGGGAAGGAATACAATCTTCCGGCGATTTCATCATCAGACGGGTTTGAAGACTCCTCTGAGATCCATCCCCCGCAGGGAGGGCGCGTCCGGGGCGCAGGTGTGCCCACGGGCCCTTGGAGTCCTTGCTGGAGGGTTGTCAGGCTCTCTTGCATGGTCCTAGGTACATCAACGTCTGGCGCTGACCGTGCCGCAGTGACTGGACCTGTCTTTCCAGGTTTTGCACTGTCTCGGACCATGTCCTGTGCTCCGAGGCTGAGGGGTGATCCCCCTCCCATCCGTTGGTGGAATGAGCGTCCCAAGGTTTGCCTCGGGGTCCTCTGGCTCGGGAGGCGGCGCATTGACATGGATGACATTGGCCGACTGCCTCGATTGGTCCCAAGCATGGGGCTGCGGAGGGTCGACCAAATGTTCATGCATGGTGATGAGGCGACTCTGGATCAGCTTCTGTACCTCGTTCTTGAAGACATAGCAGTCCTCGACGGAGTGCCCCAGCATGCGGTGGTAGAGACAGTAATTTGGTTCATCCACCCTATCCGCTTCACTTGGTCTTCTCAAGGCCGGAAGCTTGAGTAAGTCATTCTTCATGCACACTTGAAGAGCATCTTCGTATGGTCCCTTTTGAAGGAATACGGCGTGCTCATACGCTGTGGCAGCGAAGTTGGAGGCGGCTTTTCTTCCACCTTCTTGCTTGGAGCGCCGGAGGTCATGACCTTCTTCCCCTTGCTTTGTGGGGCGAAGTCCACAGCATTGGCTCTCTGCCCACAGCGCGCTCCTTGCCCGGCTTAATTTTCGGGGGAGCTTGCATCGGGTTGTCGGCGAAGAACATTTCGATCTCCGCCACGACCGCGTTGAGCTGGTCGAAACCCTTGATGTTTGTTCCCAGCAGCTTTTCGCTTATTTGCGCCGCCAGGCCCCGTCGACAGATGGTTATGGCATCTTCTGTGTCGGGGGGTTGTCGCACCTCATGCTGAAGTCACGCCACCGCTTGATGAAGTCGAGTGCCGTTTCTCCTTTTCTTTGCCTGAGGGAACACAGCTCTGCGAGCGACACCTTTCTCTCGGCCGTCTGGAAGCGGTCGATAAATTTCTTTTGGAGGTCGGCCCAATCGACAATGGAGTTGGGCCTCAGCCTGGAGTACCACTGGAAGGCGGTGCCTGTCAGGGATGTTGCGAAGTAGCGGAGGAGGTAGGATTCATCGAATGCCAACTCTCCCATGGCCGTTATATAGTAGGCCAGGTGCTCATTCGGTGAGCCTTGTCCGTCAAACTTCTGCAACTTTGGCGCCTTAGGGAAGTCCGGTGGCAGCTTTTTGAATTGATGGTGGACGGGATACGGCACACTGTAGAGATCCACAGTGGCAGTTCCCTCGCCTCGCTGAGCGAAGCGGTCGTCCACGATCTTCTCAATCATTCGCCGCTGGGCGACGATATCTTCAGCCGCGGAGGCTTGGGAATTTATGCCCCTGCGTGGCTGTTGGACCGGATCGACAGTATAGTCGTTGACCGCGGCTATGCGTGTGTTGACATCGGGCAGGTCGCCTTGTTGATGTCTTGTTCGAGCATTTTGGTTTGCCGTCGGCACTAGGCGGCGTGGCGCATTTGCCCCCGCCTGTTGCCCTCGCTCGGCAAGGAGAGCGGCCATTTCAGCCTGCCAACGCTGTATGAAATCATACTTGGCGTCATCCGTCATCGCTTGGAAGGCAGCTCTGGTTGGCGGCATGAGGAACACTTCAGCTTGATCCCCGTCGGCCGGCAGTTGTTGATCTCCGAGGTGGAGGCTGGCGACTTCGTCTTGCTCCCCTCCTTCGGGGTCCAGTTGGACCTGACCCGGAAGGGGCCTTTGATCGCGATCGAGTGGAGGCTCGAGAAGTTGTCCCAGTTCGAGGGCTCAGCCTGAGTGCCCTGCTGCCCTTGGAGAAGTCTCCTGGCAGCACTCCGGGTGTACCGGAGGACAGCTTCCTCGTCCTGTCCGGACTCATTTATCCTGAGCGCTCCCGCAGGGATGCCGGATGGCCCAGGTGCTTCCCTCCCGGAAGCGTAGCAGGTGAAGATCTTCATGCCTCCACCTTCTTCAGGCGTCCGCTGCACTCTCCGCTTCTTGGGCTTCTGAGCGCTTGGACGGATTGCTGCTCCCAGCCTGGAAAAGACTGAGGCGCTCAGTCTTTCGAAGACCGAGACTCGAGGTGTGGAAGCTCCGGCTTGACTCGCGTCTCCCTCTTCAGCAGTTTCCGCTTGGGCGGGGACGAAGTTGGGCTTCCTATAAATGCCCCTGCGTTTGTGTCCGCGGGGACGAGGAGGTTCGGCTTCTTGGGCTTTTTTCGCCCCAGTACCGTCGCCTTCTTGGAGCCATCGGCGGGTTGGACCGCTCTGGCTTGTTTGATGTGGCGGGCTTCCTGCTTGGTCACCCACATTTGCCTCATTTTGCGAGGCGGTTGGGGCGCCGAGCTTGATGCCTGCCCCTGTTGGGCTCCTTTTGAGGAGTCCCGATCTTCTTGACGCATCCCCTGGAGGGGAGCGAACTGGTTGGAGGTTGCCACCGTAGGGACGCTTCTGTCCCGGGGCAGTATCGGCTCGCCTCCATCGAGCCTGACGCGGATGTCGCCAACTAGCACCGTTTTCCCGGAGTTGGAGACGATCGCGTGGGGCTTGCTGCCCCTGCGTCCCTGGCGCTGCCCCCGTTTTCTAGGGACTGCGACACAAGAGATGGTGTTAACCGAGAAGACTCGGCCTTGACTTGGACGGGGTTTGGTGCCCCTGACCGCAGTAGCTTTGGACGCCGCCTTTGGAGTAGCTTGGACGGCGGGGACCACCCCTAGGAAGTAGGGGGATCCCACCACTGCAGGAAAGTCGCCAAACACGAGCGGGACGGCGAGGTAGCCACATTTGGCGTGGCACGCGATGACTTGCGGACCGTAGGTGACGGCGGCCATCGAGCAAGCTTGAATTGCAGGTGGGAACGGGCGTTTGATGCCGGCTTTCGCTCCTTGTACCTGTAATGTGGAAATTAGTCATCTTTATTTCTATATCGGCATACGGTCTTTTTACATATGCATGGAAGGCAGGAACAGTCCCACCGGGCGTGCCAGATTGTTGGAACGCGGAATTTTCTTTCTCTTTCGATCCATCTCTTTTATCCTTCGAGATGGATCTTTTGCGTTGGGCGTGCCAGACTGTTTGCGAGAAACAGACAAAGATTATTTTACGAGGAGTATTGGGTGCGAGCCCTGATACCCTCGAATTTATTTTCCGCGTGCGCTCGCGTTCAGGGCGATTGGAGTGGTCGTGTACTGGACCGTTCCCCACCGACCGAAGTCGATGTTTCATTTACATCGAGTATAACACTCGAATACCTTCGAATGCGTAATGTTATTAAAAGACCGTATGCCGAAATTTAAAAAGAAAAGGCAGATGACAAATGAATTTCCACAATTTTATTCAAGCATGCTCATGTCATTTATATGTATGACATGACGCTTACATTTACATGTACGCCTTTAGTGGGGTTTTGCACCTCCACTGGGCGTGTATATAACAGGCCAAGTATATGGACGTCGACGACAGGGTGTATGTGCCTCCGTCGGACGTTTACACGATGGTGGGTGCATATGTGTTACCAGTGGGGTGTTTGTGCCTCCATAGGTTAACATGCCTCGACGCGTGTCTTTTTTCACGACACCGGAGGACTTAAGTGCATGCCTCGACGTGCGTCGTTTTGTGACGCCGGAGGATTTAAGCACATGCCTCGACGTGCGTCGTTCTATGACGCCGGAGGACTCAAGTACATGCCTCGACGTGCGTCGTTTTATGACGCCGGAGGATTTAAGTACATGCCTCGACGTGCGTCGTTTTATGACGCCGGAGGGCTTAAGTACATATGCTGAGAGTCATGTGACAACCTGTGGCGTATCCCTGCGGACGTGGCGCAATGCAGCCCGAACGCCGAGGACGGAGCACCAACGGGTGTCGGCACGTGCGGCCTACTTAAGCTCACGCACGGATCACGCTCGGACAGACTCGAGAGCTTGGGCCGGAGATGGCGCGTTTAGGCCGATTTTCCCTGCCTCTTCCCTTCTCGTGTGGTTTTCGTCCTCCTTCTTTTCTTTCAAATGGGGGTATGCCCCTACGTACGTCGTTTGATGACGACGGAGGACTTTAAACATGTGCCTCAACGAGTGTCGTTTTATGACACCGGAGGACTTTAAATATAGCCTCGACGTGCGTCGTTTGATGACGACGGAGGACTTTAATCATGGCCTCGACGTGTGTCGTTTTATGACACCGGAGGACTTTAATCATGGCCTCGACGTGTGTCGTTTTATGACACCGGAGGACTTAAATGAAAAACGCCGGGGTCATATGACAACCTGTGGTGTCTTCTCACGGACGAGCGCAGGAGGGCCCGATCGTGGAGGATAGAACACCGACAGACGCCAAAGACTTTCTCCCCGTACGTGCGGCCTGTATAAGCTCGCGCACGTAGGGCTCTCGGCCACTCTCGGCGAGACGCTCGCTGCGTTGCTCGGCCTCTTTCTTGGCTGGCGTCGTTTTTGGGCAGAACTGGCCTTTTTTTTGGGGCCGAATCGCCTCCCTTTGAATGGGGGTAGTGCCCCCTATTTATAGATTTTGAGGGGGCTAACCGGCGGGGTGCCCCGCGAAGGGCCTGACTGGCGGAGGGGGGGCGCCGGTTAGGGGGCCTAACCGGCGGCCCTCTCTGGCTGGTTGAGGGGGCCGCCAGTCAGGGGGCTGACTGGCGGCCCTCCTGCTGGCTGAGGGGGGTCCGCCGGTCAGGGGGGGGCTGACCGGCGGCCCTCCTGGCTGGCTGAGGGGGCCGCCAGTCAGGGGGCTGACTGGCGGCCCTCCTGCTGGCTGAGGGGGCCGCCAGTCAGGGGCCTGACTGGCGCCCCTCTTGGCTGGCTGAGGGGCCGCCAGTCAGGGGCCTGACTGGCGCCCCTCCTGCTGGCTGAGGGGGCCGCCAGTCAGGGGCCTGACTGGCGCCCCTCTCTGCCTGGCGGGGGGGCAGACTGGCGCCCCTCCCTTCCTGGCGGAAGCACAGACCGGTGCCCCTCTCCGTCCTTGGTCATTTCCGAGAGGATTTCTGGGAGTTTTGCTGGTTTGTCATGGCACGTGCGGCACACGTGCGCACACATGCCCGCATGCATTTGACGTGCATTTGACGTGCGTTTTTGCCCGTTTCGCGTGCGTTTGACCCCATTTTCGGAGGGCACGTGCATTTTACCTTTTCGGACCCATCCGAGTCGTACGCGATCTTTAACGCGAGTCCGAACATTGAGTTTCGGCTGTCCGGGGCGTGCATTTCCGCCATTGACGGGCTTTTTAAGCGTCATCCTCTGGCTCGTTCTGGGTGGACGTCCGAACTGAAACCCATTTATCTCAGGTGTTCGAGTGAGGGAGACCGGAGTTTCTTCCCAGCCTTTCGTGGATTTCCGGACGAGTTTGCCACCCGGGACTTGTTTAAATCCCGATATTTTTCGGGTTCAACACCTCCCAGCAGGTTCAACTAGCCCTTTCTAGACTAGGTCAAACATGTTGGGATGCCAGCAGGTTTGATTGGCCTCCTAGGGGGCTAGTAAACTCGATGAGGTGCCAGCGGGTTTGACTGGCCCCCATAGGGACCAGTTTGAACCCACTGGGGTTCCAGTGGGTCTGCCTGGACTTGGAAGGGGCCAGCGTGGCCTAGCAGGGGTCTGTCGAACCCTAAAAGGGGTTCAGCGCGGCCTCTGAATCCGGAAGGGTGTGCCGCTCTCTCTTCCCCCTTTAAAAAGGCCCCTCTTTGTATTTTCGCGCCATATGTGTGTCGAAAAATGGGTGCAACAAATGCCCCCTGCGGGCTGTTTGTCGAGACGAGAGGCGAGGCGGATGGCCTGTGCCCTTTGTAGTGGATTTGCTGGTCCAAAGTCTTCCAAAAGGAGTAGCAACATTATGGGACTTTGTAGGACTGCATTGCATTATTTTGTTGTTGTCCCAAGGCGTTTGATCTGATCTTCTCCTCCTTTTTGTTTCTGAAGTACTTGTAGCCAAGGTTTGGCGTGCCGGATCGAGCCGGCCCGATACCCCCGTATCGCATCGGATCAGGGAAAACCCGATCCTCGATTCCATCGATTCAGTCCGATTCGCCTCATATATATAATATTATTATATCATATTAATAATATATATTATACATTATAAATATCATATATATGATATATTATATATTATACCCATGAGAATCGATCCGATGCGGATCGATTCGGGTCGATTCGGGGGGAATCGAATCGGTTCAAGAGAAATCCGATCCGCCTCCCGATCCCGATCCGTCAAACCTTGCTTGTAGCGATGGCTCACAACAATGGAAACAGAGATCTATCAAGGAAACCGAGAACCAAGGATTCGGACCGCTGTCATGTCAAGCAGACTGATCGGCACATACCACCTTCCCCCCTGTACTATCACTGACGATACATTTGACGGGATGGATCATGGCTCTTTTCTTTCTCTGGGTCGTTGAGGGCCCGATTGAAAATGTTGGCGAGCAAAAGGGGCTTGTAGACACCTCTCATATCATAAGGAGGGCCATATTGCCTGGGAAGAGTGGTATGCAGGACACGTTTGCCTTTTCTCAGTCGAGCTTCCTGGAGGGCTTCACTCGGTAGAGGCAGTGTCCTCCTCCACCTCAAAGTTATGAGCTTACACCGTCTACCTGGTTGAGATCAGCATGGAAGATCTTCTAATTATGAAGTTTGCTCTTTCTGTTGCTTTCCTTCATCCCTTCATCTTTCAGCTGTCAAAACTTGATATATCCCTCATATGGGCAGCCACACATCATGGCGGAGAGGAAACTCTTCTTCATCCCGATGCAGCCCCATTTGAAGAGGCGACACTTGGAAATTTGCTAAAGGCTTCTGGGAGGGAGGAGCCTTCTACCCAGATTGTAGAGGAGCCGTCTTCTGAGGCTGCTCTTGGTGTAGAGTCCACTCCTATTGTACTCGAGGAGGGCGGTACAACAGGGCCAAGTAATATTACTCCCTTGAAATTTTCATCCTCATTATGTGATGAATGAGGCGTTTTGAGCCACCTACATTATGCTTACAGAGAGCATGTGAATGGATTCCCGTCCCGCAGAATCAGAGACGCTTCTGGGCCATGTTCCTCCTTTGCTCCTTAACGAAGAGTGGCCTCCTATGGAAAAAACCGGATGTCAAGACATTCTTTGTAGGGATATTATGTCTTTTGTTGACTTTGCATGTATATTTTTTGCTCAGACATTTATTACCCCATGCCTCCCCACTGCTGGTGGGACTTCAGAGATGTTGGAAAACTTTCTATCTCTTGGGATAGAGTGACCCAATAGTTCTCAGCTTTTAGCGTCAGCAGAAGACCAAGAGTTTGTTGCTTAGCTCCTATGGCGTCTCGATAAACTGCTGCAGACCGACCCCCTTCTTTCTATTGAGGAGATGAGGTGTCAACTCGAGCGATGCATACGGGGATATCATGTATTTGGCTCCCCCAAGGACATCTGGATGACCAAGATCATGGCAATATGGGTATCGTTCACTCGCCTTCACGCCACTGAGGAGCATAGGCAGAAGACCGAGGAGATGCTCAACGCTCCGCGACTTACGGGCTACCCACGCAGCAATATACAAGATGAGGGTTTGCCTTTGACACGTGAGGAGTTGTGTCCAACAACTTCTTCAGCAAGTCCAATAGGCTGAGGCCAAAGCAGAGGCTCTTCAAAACAAGCTTGATGGACTTAAGGGCGAGATTCTTTAAAGGGAAACTCGCATTGCTGATTTGGAGGGGAACAGGGCATGATTTCATATATCTCCTTCTTTTTTATGTACATGAGGCGTGTGCATCCTATAGAGTATTGACTTGGACTGATCCGAGGACTTGTCTCGGACTTCCCCCATTTGAAAAGCAATAAAGGATAGAATTCTGATATTTTCCATCCTTGTGCATGCATGTCATTGTCATGATCATCTTTTTTTTTTGCACTTTACCAGTCCTACCACCCTTTTAGGCTTTCGTTAGGACTAGTCCCTTTTCAGGTTTTCACACTAAGGGGTTACCTATTTTTGCCCAAGACGTCCTTTCAGATTTTCACATCAGCCGGGTTAGAACCTTTTTGCCCTTGATTACCCCCCTTAACAAGAACAAACAAGTCCGCTGGGGCACCAATATTTTTTGCCCCTCTTTCTTTTTTTTTTCTTTTTTTACATGTATATATGACAACCACACGTGGGACTGATGAGTTTAACAGCCTAAAGAGGCATGAGAGTCAAACTTGAAAGCCAATTGGTAGATAGAGTTGGCAGCCGCCAAGGCATAAGTAGGCCAAACTTTAAAAGGGTATGATATGGGATTGACAGCAGTCTAATATAAACACGGAAGTCAAAACCAGAAAGCTGAATAGTTAATGGTGTTGGCTAGCCCACAGGGCATATTGAGGTCAAGGAATGGAGTGGATAATCCCAAAGGGACATAAACATTGGATTGGCAGCCCATAGGCATGCAAAGGCCAGAGGCAAAAATATATATCGATAGTCTGAAAGGACATGAATGTCGAGTCGGCAGCCAAAGGGCATGTTGGAGCCAAATGAAAATATTTTGACAGTCCAAAAGGACATGAATGTCAAGATGGCAGCCCATAGGGCATACTAAGGCCAAATAGGAATATGCTGGCAGTCCAAAAGGACATGGATGTCGAAATGGCAACCCATAGGGCATACTAAGGCCGCATGAAAATATATGGTGACAGTCCGAGGGGACATAAGCGTCAAAACGGCAGCCCATAGGGCATGCTAACTTGCTAAGGCCGAATGAAATATGCTGACAATCTGCGAGGACATGAATGTCAAGATGTCAGCTGTCGGACACGGAAAAATATCGATGGGATATTTCATTTGATTTTGATTGATTTTTTTTTATTTCTTATTTCTTTAGCGGGGCGTGCCAGCCTGTCGAATAGACAGAATTTGAAATCTGTGCGATGCGAAGAAGAATTTTATGTCCAAATGGTGGACAAGTGCGCCAATTTTATTTTGAACTTATTTGCTCCGCGTATTTTATTTTATCAGGCGATTAGGGTTACGTGTGCTGGACCCCTTCTCCATCGACCGGAATTGATGTTAATTTACATCGGATTAAAACCTTTGATGTTGATTTACATCAGTTTTAACCCGAACACCCTTGATAGCATAATCGAGGTTTACATTTTTCTAGAAAACAATAATACGGTGTTTTAGTTTTAACGGACGAAAATAGACTTTTTGAAAAAGAGCATGAAATGGGCATGAACCCAAGGATTTATTATTTGAACGAGTGGTATTTTGGGCAGAGCTTCAGCATGGGCAAAATTCCGCTCAAATACACACATGAATATTTGATGAACATATGGTCATATTTCGGGCAGAGTCTCCGTATGGGCAGAGTCTCCCTGTGAAAATACGCACATATGGACATATTTTGTGAATATATGAATATATTTTTTGGCAGAATCTCTGCTTGGGCAGAGTCTCCTTTAAAAAGGCATACACATATGAACACAAACAATTTGCCCTTCATGGAGTCTCGCTCAACATGAGGGAAATAACATAGATGTATTTAAATGTTTATGTCCATGGAGACTAACTCGACATGGAAACATTTAGAACACAAGAACATAATGATGTTAAATACCTTATGCCCACGGAGACTAACTCAACATGGAAGGTATTTAAATAGCGAAGCACATGAACATGTTTAAATATTTTGTATCCATAGAGACTAACTCAACATGGAAAATATTTAAACAACGGAGCACACAAGCACAATTATTTTAATTTTATCTCCACAGAGACTAACTCGATGTGGAGATATGACCACTTTGTAGGTGGCTCCACGCTAGGCTTTTTTCCGGGTAGTCCTTTTTGAATAAATGGGTAGCCCTTTCCTCTTGCATGGCTCGTGAGTAGGTCACAACACAATTTCTCAAGCATTCTCATCAGACTCTGAGGAAAATAAGTGCCCATTTGACGTAGCGTTGGGGTGTGGTGGGTAATGGGTTAGTGGGCTGGTGGGGACACCAGGTTTTGGATAGACCTGACCTACAGTGAATGTGCAGCAGTGTATGTTATAGACTATAGAGAACTGTAAATGATAGTATTTCAGATATTTCTATGATTTTAAACTATTTGTTATGAACCACTGATTATTTATATAAATAAAAAATCAATGCTTATGAGAAGGCATTTTCATAACATCTCCACAGCCAATCACATGTGTATTGTTAATATATTTTTCCTAACTTTAAAATATTTTTCTGTCATCTCTAATATTTTGTAATTTGCAGAAATTCCACAAAATCTTGATGAAATCCTTGTGAGTCTCGTGAAATTTGTTGCAATTGGTTTCTAATCACTTGCAACAAGTTTTACAGTCATGTAGAAGCATATGAGCATCATAAGATAAGGGTAAAAAAACAAGATCTCTTGTGGAACCTAGGGTTCGGACCTCACGTTTAATGGAAGAAATAGGCCCTCAAAGTGTATGTTCCCCAATCCCTTAAGAAATAATCCCTTGTGATATCATGATCATCAGAGCCTTATCCCATTATATAGGGTCGGCTACATGAATCATTTTTCGTCAAAAATTTCTATCAAGTGCTATAGTCGTGTTTAAACTCAAGAAGTCCGAGTCCTTCCTAATAACACTGCACTATCTCATTTTAGGCCTTCCCCTAGATCTTTTACTGACATTCACTAAGATTTGGTCACATCTTTTAATCGGCGATGGTACACATGTCCAAATCACCTAAGTCTATTTCCTCTCATTTTTCTATCAATTGAAGGTATCTTCAAATCCGTACGGAAGCGCTCATTCCTAATATTATCTTTCTTAGTCTTACCACACATCCACTCAGCATCCTCATCTCTGCCACATATATTTTGTTAATGTATTCCTTTTACACTACTCAACACTCGATACTATATAATAAAGCAGGTCTCATTGCCATTCTATAACATTTTCCTTTAAGTTTCACTGGTATATGATAATCGCAGAGGACGCCTGATGCATTTCTTCGTTTTAGCCAGGTTGCCTTAATCCTGTGTGCCACATCGTCATAAATCTCCTCGTTCTCTTGGATGATAGACCCTAAGTATCGAAAGCTACTACTCTTAGGAATGTCTGCCCGTCAATGTGAACCATATCTTCCTGTAACACCCTTTGATTACTATAATTACAATACATAAACTCTGACTTATTCCTATTGATTTTAAAACATTTAGACTCCAAGACATGCCTCCAACTTTCTAGCTTAGCATTGTGATATGATTGTAGAAAACATATGGGTGAAGCAAGGATAGCAGTGTCTGTTTCTGTATCGCTTTCGTCCGGGTCCGAACTGAAATGTATTGGTTTCAGTTTCGGTTGCACCCGGTTTTGAGCGTATCTGGCAGACGTTAACTCTCCTTAAGAGCTCGCCCGGTTTTGAACTCCGGTTTCAGATTGTCCAGGTTCGAAACTGATACGTTTCGGACAAAACTGTCATCCATGAGGGTAAGAGGAACAAGGGAAAACCATCCATGAGGTGAAGAGGAGTAAGGGAAAATGCCTTCTCACACCAGGTGTGCTTGCTGCGGACATCCAATCCTTTAGGAAATCACCTTTTCTGAAAAACTTGAAGATAATATATGTTTTGTATCATATCAGTTTGAATCAGAGCAGATCAGGTGGTCTCAACCCAAGAAAATACCGAATTGCTGTGATTCAACCAAAACAGTCTGACACACTTCAATTTGGTCCAGCATAGTCAACCCAATGAAGGCTTATCCAGGATGGACTGTCTCAAGTATCATAAAGCCTGTGATATGGAATGATACATTCGATATCGTGCAACTCAACATGATTTGACTAAACTTCTATGGGATTCAAACTGGCACTCGTTCCAAAACCAGTTCCCGTACATTGTACATTTAGAAAAGTCTGGTCATTTGCATCTGACACGCTTTGTTCCCTTGACATTCTTTAGTATTACACTGTCTTCACGAAATTTTCTTATCAGTAATCTCACTACACTACAAATGATGAACAATACAATATCATACTATATGTGCATTCATGTCAAACAATTGTCTTAAGGAACACCCTGCAACTATTTTGTCAAGAAAGAGAGATTTTTATGATTTATTTTGGTTTAACATGGCTGCAGGTTCTTCTGCATGGTGATCACATGGCAGTGTCATGGGATAACATTGGCATACCCCTATTCTCAAAGGTAAATGCAAAAGCATGCATCTTGTATATATTGCTCGCTAAATGTTATAGCTCTCCATTCCCTAATTTGGGTACCTTGTTTTGTGATCCTTTCCTGCATCCATCGATCAACTACTTGTTTGATTATCCATTCAACATTACTTTCCTGCATTAATAGATTAACTAAATATTTATAAAACCATCCGACCGGACTGTTACTATTGGCATGTATTATTGCATTTTGTGCCACATTGTTGGGAAGTGGTTTATCTTTGAGTAGGATGTTTTTTTATTATTATTTTATATTAAAATTATTTCTTATTAACTTAGCAGCCAAATTCAGTGGTTCTTTCTGTTTGGCTGTTTTTATTGTTAGTGTGACAGTGTCTGTGGGCTCTGTTAGAAGCTTGTCACCTGCATGTTACCTTGCTTTGTTGTTTCTCCTTTTCCACGTATTTTGCAGGGCAATTTTCTTTTCACTATGTAAATGTCTGATTGCTTTTTTTTTTGACAGGTTTTGCAGTTCTGTCCGGATGATTTTCTGGATGCTGAAGATGTCATTTCATTGGCCACGGAATTATGTATGAAATATCTTTGCAGAACATGTTTAAGGTACCTTTTCCTTCCACTTACACCCACCACATAAGAGAGGAGCTTCTCATCAGTGAAACCTACCTTACCAGGTTCTTGTGTTTCATTAAGGAACACAATCAGTCAACAAACTATTGCATTTTCTTGCAGACATCAAGCATCTTAAATACATCTGACAAGTTAATGCAATCTCATTCCTTCCGAAGTTACTAACGATTTGTCTAAAATCCAGACATGGTTTACTTTCACATGATCTCACTACTGTGGAAACTTTGATTTCTGCAACACTCAGTGCAGCTGAGAGACTTGTATCCAATTCCAATTATCAGGTAGAGATTAATTAAAAACTTTCTTTTAATAGTGAATTCTGTGCATGCACTATTTATTTCAGGGATTTGTTACCAAGGGTACTTTGGCATTTCAGATCATGCAAACGCCAATGATATTTTATGTGTTTCTTTTGATTATACATTTTAGTCATTAAGAGGCATTTATTGGATGACAGAAACATTGGAAGTTGAAGCTGGCTTTCTTAACCATAACTTACAAATGTCTTCAGAGAACATCAACTGACTTGTGCTTGTCAAAGTTAATTACTTTTCTCCGCAATGTTGCACCTTTATTCAGAAAATTCTTTGAAGGTGAATGTTTCTTGCGCTGCTCTGTTTCCACTCTCTTCTTTTCAGATTTTCTTTTTTTCTGGTAGACATTTATGTAGCACATAGTTTTAACAATCAAGGATCAAGTTTTAGTGCTTTTCATTTGCATATATAGTAGGAAAAGGGAATCATCCATGGAAAGCCTCGTATGCGCTCATCTCTCATAATCCTGTGATACATAGTAAATGGTAACTTAAAGTAGGATCTTTCCTATGTTTCTTAAAGAAATTGATTTGTCATTGAATTTTTTAATGAATGCTGTCCTAAGATCAAGAAATGATCATAGTACATGCAGACCACAATCTTCATTTCATTTTGCTCCCCTCTTGTTAACCATCTTCTGTCCAACATTGGCTGGCCCAGTGGATAATTACTACATTTTTTAGATCTGGTGTGTACTGTGTACAAAAAGGAATTGAGTTTTAGGAGACGATACAGGCAAATACTGACACATAGGAAGATACACAAACGAATCAACCAGAAAAGGTAAGAAATGTAACGGGCTGCATGGTGCTCCCGACTGGTGGGATTGTTGAGAAAAACATCTATGGCAACAAAAATAACTTTTCTTAAAAGGTAAGGGCATAACAAATGCGTGAATAGTCTGTGAACTGGTTGTACCACATCCCGCTATTCATGAATAGACTTTTGTAATTTTCTTTTTTTTAAAGAAAATAAGACAGCTTTCACTATCAAGTAATAAAAACTGCTAGGCAACATTGGCATTGTTGAACCCGGAAAAATTCTCGGGTTCGGATAGAGTTTGGGCAATAAACCTGCCTGGACAAAATGTAAAGCCCCGGGAAAATCCCTCAGGCCTACTCGTTTCGAACACCTGAGATAAGCAGGTTCGAAAATATTTGTGCCGATTTAATTCGGAATGTATTTAAATATAATGCTTTGACAGCGCGGCATGTTGAGATACACAACCTCCGCCGTGCAAGGTCAATGCAATGCCAGTCGAAGGCAGTCGTAATGCACGCACCGTATCAACGCCTGGGTCAACAAAATGGCTCCCACACAGGAAGATGACAACAAACGGACCTCGGACGAAGCTTCACATGGAGAATGAAGCCCCAAGGGACCCACATATATATATGGGGGATTTCCCCCACACCTGAACCCCCACGGGGGGGTTCGGCCATGCCGCAACCCCCACGGGGAGTGCAGCCATGGTCCGACCCCCCACGGGGGGGGGGGGGGGGGGGGGGGGGGCGGGTTCGGCCAGGCCGCGCCCCCCAAGGGGGTTCGGACATGAGCTGACCACGAGGGGTTCGGCCATGCTGCAACCCCCCATGGGGGTTTGGCCAGCTCACGACCCCCCCACTGGGGTTTGGCCAGCTCACGACCCCCCAACGGGGGTTTGGCCGTCCACGACTCCCCACAGGGCTCTTCCCTTGTGCGCCACCCCTCACAGGGGTTTTTCCACTGTGCAGCCCCCCCTTGGGAATTTCTCCAGCCTGTGGGTCATGTCGTGGGCCCCGCGACATGTGATATGAAGAAAGAGGCGTGGGGGGTGGATACTCACCCAGAGGCGCAAGAATGTGGCCTTGGGACCCCTCCCTTGGCCCCCCTCAACCTCTATAAATAGGAGGCCAAGGGTCAAGGGGGAGGAGGACTACAGAGACTGGACTCCTTATGCACTTGGAGGTTTTTTTTTGAAGGGGATACAAAGTCTTTGGAGATCTCCTTTGGGGCATTTGGTTGGTGTCTTCAAGAAGGAAATTGCAGGTCTTTATATGGCCATGTGTTTTTGTAAATAAGTCCTTCCATAGTTCCATGTGTGAAAAATAAGCACATAAGATGAGGAAGGTACTTCTTGTATACTTTGGTAACACTTAATTGTTGTACAAGTGTGCCATGAAATATAATTGTAAATGCGATAAAGATATTTGCGGATGCAACATTTGGATGTCTAAACACCGTTACTAACCCTAAACACCGTTACTAACGCCATAGTCGGCAAAGGTCTTTTAACAAACATATTGTACCAAAGGTGTTCACGTTTAACTCGATTTAAATAAAACACCGACTCTGGTCAGTGGGGAAAGGTCCAGTACACGATCACCCTAATCGCCTGATAAAATGGACGTGCGCAGAATGCATACCTCACAGGATATACATAAATGCCTTAGTGCTTGGACACAAACTCCTTGCACCCTATAAACTCTGTTTGTTTTAAAACAGTCTGGCACGCCCATGCACATATACACATACATCCAGATACGAACCGCTGTATATATATGTATATATACGCAAATGCGACCCGCCTTGACGCACGTATGTACGTTGCGGCGTGCGTGTTCCCCGCGCGTCCGGCCCACAGGCATCATAACTTCTTGTGCTTGATATCCGGGCCAGCCATTAAGCTCACCATGCTTGGGAATCATTGGGAGGGATGCTAAGATGTTAACCAGTGCATGTGACATGACTAAACTATCCTGAACTGAAGTACAACCACCCAGACACAGTGAAGAATAACTGAAAAGTATATAACATATAAAAATGACCTAACTACATACTTTTCGGGTCATCACTTCTGATTTCTATTATTCAAACAAATTGCAAGTTCAATTGAAACATTAATGAATTGTGGTAGCAAGTTTGTACAGGTCATCAAGCATTATGTGAACATGACACAACCAAGTATTGTATATCCTTCATGTATCTTGAACCACCGGAAGCAATTGCAAAGAAGCAGAGGCAGGCAAATACTTCAAGCAACTCTACCTCATCTCCCTTGAAGAAAACACTGAATTTCACCTCCTGTTCTTGCTTCACATGACTGCAATTTCAAAATGCTATCTGTCAAACCTGCAACCAAGACATTCCCTGCTTAATATCCAGCAAGATCTCTAAGAGATGACAATATTTCAATCAAATCAGTAAAGCATTTTGAACCATAGTGCCATTCAATTCAAATATACCACTAAGTTGGTGAATCTTGGAAGTCCATATCTCCACAAGGAATATGTTAGAGGCATATTGTGTAATAAAGCTGAATTCTAACATAAGCACTTTAACATTACTTCTTGTTGGCCAGTGGACTGCAAGGATCTACATGATTGACTGAGAATCTGAAAAGTCTAAATTGAGAGAGAAATTTAAAATCACGTTAAAAGACTGAGCTGGCCACTAAATAATTCAAAGTAGACCAATGTGTCAAATACAACTAGAAACATGAAACATGTTCGAACTTTAGAGGAGCAACAGTTGGAAAAGGATGATCGATGATATCCTCGTAGACTGCCATATGGATGGGCCAACCAGTTCTTGTAGTCATGTTTTTAAAGAAGAAAGGTCTCATGCACCTTGACTCTGCCATCCTTTATAGCTTATAAATAAACTAATCAATCCTGATTTATTGCTTCTGGCCACTGTCATACTCTGAAAATGTTATGTTTCCTATCCACTAAGTAAAACAACTGAAAGGCCTGAATAGTAACTCATGTGGGAATGCATGTTCCAGATGATGCTCTACATGGAGATGCCTGTAAATTATTGGAAGTTTGGGCGAGAGTGGTTTCAGATTTCTTTGAGGATTGCACAAAGAAGTTACACATGTTAGAAAAGCAGACAACTGACACATGGAAGCTGCTGGCCAAGAAACTTGCCTTCTGTCTAGAAGATGTCATATTTGTTGCCAGACTAGCTCATGAAATATTGGCTAGAGGAGAAAATAACAGCAGAAGCTTTCTCTTGTCTTTGTATAAGCACTGCATTAAATGTGTGAGGACAACACTCATAGTCATGAATGCAAAGGTATCTCATGGCAATTTCCAGGTGCTCTTATTTGTTAACTAACAAGCATTTGTTAATCCATCATGTATTCTTTCATCAACAGATCCAGGCAATTGGGTTGCTTGTGCTGAAGACCATTGCCCAAAAGGAACATGGGGCTGGCTTAGATCCAAAGAACCATCACTTCTTTCTGTTCTTCAGTGGGGAGCTTTTACAAGATATTTTTTCCCTTATGAAAGATATGTTGAAGGTATTATCAGGTCCCAGTCTCTTGTATTGCCAGACCTATTCGTGGATGATGAGTGTCACTAATTCATCTGTATAATAACAGAAGCCCATCAGCAGGGAATCAGTTGTTGTATGTGAAGAATGTTTAAGATTCTTGTTACTATTCCACACCCTCTCCCAAGGGCATGAATGCTTTGACCTTTCAATGAGTTTGCTTTTGGAAGGCATATTCTTGATCTCATCGGCATCTGTTGAAGTGCATTTACAGGTAACAGGTAGCTATAGGTTTTAACCAATTATCTATGTGAAGATTCCTTTCCTCATTGCCACACTTCAACATTTGCAGGAAGCCAATGAGATGAAGACAATGGCGATGAGGATCATTTCTCATCTTGTTCAAGTTCCCTCAACAGCAACACAAATCAAAGAAATTCTTTTATCAATGCCTACAATTCGCAGACAACTTCTTCAGGTACTTTGCTGGGTCATCAGTTTAGTGATTGAACATCACCGTGAACTATTCTACTTGTGCATATGATTTTGTTGACTTTGCGAATATTATTGTGAAAATATTCTGATGTGGTCCATCAAAACTCTGGATCCTATTTTCTGCAATATTTAAAATTAAGAAGCCATATCTAACTATATGGTAATTTTAAGATGGATTTCCTTGTAATTGGAGGGTGATCCAAAGTACATCTCTAAGTGCTGCTTTGCTATCTAACATTCTCATAAAGCAATTAAAGGAATAAGCAACTAATGTTTTCATATGTTACTGTCAGGATATCATTCGTTCTTCAGTTTCTCAAGCTCCAAAAGGATCGCATATGATGTCCAATAATCCTTCTCCTGTCATTAATTTGCCGGTGCAGTTGCATGTTAGTGCTAAACAAAGCCCTCAGCAATTTGCTTCAGATTCTGCTCATCTGCATTCTCATGAAGATGCTACCAAAGAGGAAACTGATGGTGAAAGTAAAATCGATGACGATGTTGATAGTGATGATGATTGGGATGCATTTCAATATTTTCCTGCTGCTGGCATCGCTACTGCTGGACCTCAAAGTGAAACTGACAACTCACTTGTTCAATCACCTGTATTGGGAAGTGAGTATCAATCATCTGGGTCCACACTGAATATGGTATCTGATGAGGCTAAACATGAAGGTGGTCAGGATGGTGTCAAAGATAATGCAGGAACAAGCATTGGAAATAGAATGGAGGATCCTTTGTATTCTAAGCCTTCAACAGATGATGAATGTGTACTAGAAGCTGAAGATGGCCCAAGTCAGCTTCTGGATGTTTCTGGTCCTCAGCCTGTAGATTATGCTAAAGACAGGGAAATTTAGGGGAATTTGAACTTAGAAGATTAGTACTTGGTGAAAAGGTCTAGATCACAGAGATGATGCTGAAGGGATGATTGCTCTGCCCAAAGAGGGTAACAAGCTGTAGAAGCAAGAGGTGGGCATGTGAAAAGATATGCCGTTGGTGACCATGCTTTATGAACGCATTTACAATGTTATTTCCTATACAAATGCAAGGCAATGGCCACGGTAGAATGAGGAAGTCTAAGCAAGAGTGGCAGCTCTAGTACTTACAGTTTGGTCAGTCATCAGTAAATTAGTTTTAGGCCATATTTCTTGGACTGACGAGGAAGGAAAATTTGTTGATCTTGGCACACACTTGGGAACCCCATAAATAGCCCACAAGTATCACCTTCCCACTTGGATGGCCTCGCAAGTTTTGTATATCTTGTGGATATCTGTAGTTCTGTACATCAATTATCATGTATGCCCTTTGTCTTTCTCTGGACTCATTTGCTTTTCTGTCTTTCATGTTTGTTAACAGAAGAGATTCTATGAAAGCAACACAATTGCAGGGACATCCACAGAAAGAATCAGATAGCTTGTTGCACTCGTAATGTGCCAAAGGACCAATATTTGATGAAGGCTGATCCAATCTTTGCATATAAACGTTGATCTTGTGACCTTCAAAAGTATCACGTTCACAAAAACTTAACTGCAATTCTGCTGCCATGAGTATGACAATACAGTTTTTATAGTGGAAGAATCTATTCACCGTCAGTAATAATTTGAAGTTGGGTAACATGATGGGATCTACTGCCCATTCCTCATTTAGGGATAAGGGAGGGAAAGGGAAGTCCTGAGACCCTTAAATTAATTGTAGTGTCGGCATCAACTCTTTCTCGCTCATCCTTGGAAACTGTCATCTATCTATCTATTTTGCTTTTATGATACAAGATGATGAAACATGTTTTGGCCATCTTCGTCTAGTTGTTGTACCAGGAACCAAAGCATTTCCAGGATTTCATCTCCCACAAAGGCAATATAATATTTGTTTTTTTCACAATCCAATCCGCTGAGACGATGATGCTCGAGGAGGACAAATGTTTGTCCTCTTAACATTTGAAATTTTTGAATTGGGGATTACTAGAAGAAGGGCCCATTCTGTTTGGGACTCCATCCTGTCAATTAACGTCTTAACCATTTTAAATTAAGTTCACAGAGTTTTATCCTCAGAAGGAGCTTATTTATCTTATTTGTTTATGGTTTTGACCATATGTTATGTGTGTCTGGATTATGATTATGATTATGCATATGTAATGTACGAACTGAAAATATTCCTTGGTGATAACTAAATGGAGCATTTTGAGAAATGAGAAATTCTTATTATCTAGGTAATTGGGTAGAAATGTCCTCCTAGAAATGCCATGGAGAGTGCTATTGGGTCACGTGTGTGGCGCATGGACTCCACCATTTTTTTCCTATCCTTTTTATGCAAAAAAAGTTATTTGTCCTTTTTAGTTGGTTATTTATCACCTTTAGTATGTGATAAATAACTAAGAGCGACAAATAATCAACTGAAAGAGATAAATAATTTTTTATATGTTGAAGTTATTTGTCATCTTTAATCTTTAATATGTTATTTGTCAACTTTTGTGTTGAGACTAGAGAGTGATAAATAATAGATTAAGGGGGACAAATAATTTTATGAAAAGTAATATAAAAATATTTAATATTTGTGTGGGGATGATATAAAAATATTTAAAGAGCATTAAATGTTTCTGTTGGATAAGATTCGCATGGATAACTACTTCCCGTGAGTATGTGCAATTAGCGGTTCTCTTAAGAAATATGGACTTGTATATTCTAAATAAAATAATTCTTTTGCCGAATTTTATCTACCTTTAAGCTTATGCATCTTAAATTTTTCCTTTTCTCAATCCAATATGCTTATTAAGAGTAATCGAACTAAATTAGAGAGACTATATATAAAATTTCCTAGAAAAGAACAGTGTACCTTTGTTAAAGCTCACTATTCTAGTAATTTACTTGGACTTTTCAGGTGCTAAATATGTACCATTGTTAAAGCTCACAATTTCTAGTAAATTTACTTTGACTTTTCAAGTGTTATTTAGCATTTCTTAAGTTTGTTAATAGTTCTGTATTTCTAATAATTTTTATGTCATATTGTCAAAAATACATAAAATGTACTAAACTTGCTCAACTTGCCCAACATGACAAAACTATTCAAGGTGGTCAGCTTTTAAAAAAATGGTGAATAGTCCCATATTTATTGCACCAAAAGGATTTTGCCACCGTACATATGTATAGAAGGGCACCTGATATATGTGGAAGACAGGAATTCTTTCTGCACTACCTTTTTATACTTTAACGTCAACGTATTCTTCCCCTCGTAATGCATGTCTTGGAACACCATTCACTTTCTCTGTCTTGTAAGATTTGGACACTCAAATTAAGGTATGCCTTGCTCCTATATCTTGGCTTGGCTCCCCACCTCAGACTCTCTAGTAAAGCTCACCCATCTTCCTCTTTAAGTGAATTTTGTTTGTCATCCTTGTAGGGTAATATTATCTTAGTGACATCTAACCTCAATAAGTTTAGTTGTATGGAACTTCGTTGCTCCATCTCATGGTTTACATCTTATTTTTGGTTGGATGCCAATGTACTATCATGGATGATGTTAGAATGCAGACTAGAGATATAAACGAAAAGGACTTATGATACTTGCATTAGTGTAGTTACTATATTTGTGAAGTGACATGGCAGTGATGGTTTGGAGAGATAAATGGCGGTAGCTACTTTTGATCCAAAATCATCATTTTTAACCACAAAGTTAATATTTATGAACCCACATTGACTATTATTTTTAAACCCCATGGAAAGTATTTTTGAGTCTAAGATTAGTATTAATCAACTCAAATTCATTATTATAAAGATTTAGTCAATATTTTTCTTATTTTTTTAATCTAAAATTTATATCTAAGAGCTTAAATTACTATTAAAATTTTGATATTTTTAAACCCTAAGATTAATATTTTAAGTCAAGTTTGTATTTTTAAGTTGAAAATTTTAACTAAGTTTGTTGCAACTGATCGTTAACTCCCACCGCCTATCGCTGCCCATCTTCGTCGCTCGCGCACTATCTGTCGTGCTTGCCAACCCACATGGTGCCCAACATAACATTACGTGAATTGCCATAGCACTATGCAAATGAATTAAATGTACATACATAATGTGACGGCCCAGGATTTGAATTACCAGTTACTAACCAGTAACTCGAACCCTGACCCGCCACCCACGAGTCGAAGCTCGGAAGGGTAAAAGAGAACGTCTGAGGAGAACATATAAGAAAATGTACACACCACAAAAATTTTGAACATTCCACTATATAATATATCAAAATAGTACAACTCAGAGCAAATCCAACAAAATTAAAGAGTACAGTGAGTACATAAACTAAGTACTACTCACAACAGCTAAGCAGGACCAGCACTGGAGTGACCAGGCTCCTCAGCACCTGGAGCCGACGACGACCCACCTGAAAAGGAAGGGAGTGAGTCTCAAGAAGAGGCCCAGTATGGATACTAACCCCCACCGGTAACAGCACTAAAAAGCAGTGCGGAAAGTAAAACAACAGTAAGTAAACACACTGCACAACACACAGAAACCGGTGGCGTGGCACGCAACTCCTCGCAGGAGCGCGCCAAGAAACTAGAACCTCGCAGGCTCTACAGTACAACAAGCACACACACAAGGTAGGACCAGCTAGGGCCTATGGTTTGGCGCCTCGACACCATAAAGTCCTCCAACCCTAGCCACGTGTGCACACTCAGACACTCTCCCTCACGTCTAGTCCTCGACTGGATTTCCCCTACGCCGGACTCAAATGATGGAGAAGGGACCCCACGGAAACCGGCTCGTAACCACCACAAGGGGCGCGCATAGGACGGAGTCGCACTTGACATCCAGGCTCACCGGCGGAATAGCTCAACGTCAGTCATCCAGACGGAGCCTTCACCTCGACGTCTGGGAAACATAACACAAGCACGGTAAAACTCGATACAAGCACAGATGGAGACGCTCTCAATGTCCGGCACACAGCGCCTAGAGGCGGACACCGCGTGTCAACACCTCATACAACGGAAAGGGGCTCAACTTGCTGGGACCTACCTGTGGGGTTGGCGGCAACATCGATTGCCGCCAACTCTGAGGTAGATGGCAACATCGATTGCCGCCGACCAGAGGTAGACGACAACACCCTTGCCATCTACAGAAAGTAGACGGCAACAGTCTTGTCGTTTACCTCATCTTGACGGCAAGGGATCTTGCTGCCAAGTTCCTCCCTGAAGAACTTGACGTCAACCGATGTTGACGTTAAGTTCTTCAGCTTTCAGCAGCTAAGACGGCCCCAGTTCGTTCCCACGGGCGATCTAGTCCAAGAAACCGCGGATTGATGATGGGAAACGCTTTCCCTCGTCACAAAACACTAGTAGAACACCGAAAAACAACGATCCAACTTTTGGATAGATGAATCTACCCCAAAATTCGGCATGGAGAAACCCTCCCCAAAAACCATGATTTTCACACAAATCACACACAACAACCATGGCATTGCAACAATGGGGAGTCACGGAGCAGAGTCCCTACCTCAAAACGCAATAAAACTCCCAATAAGACCTCAAATCGCGTCGATTATCCCAGAGCTCCACCACGAGGACGATCCTTCAAACCCTGATTTCTCGCCCGATCCGTCGCCGCCATGCGCACCACGGTCTCCCCACGAGCTCCCGTCGACCGCCGGAAGTAGTGGAGAAGGAGAGGTGTGAAGGTGGTGGGAAGGAGAGGGAAAGAAGTGAGGAAGAAGGGGCCTCGGGTCCCACATAAAAATACAGGCCGGGCAGGTTAACGTCAACATCTGTTGCCGTCAACTTGCACCGACAAAACTTGGTGTCAACATCGATTGCCGTCAAGTTCATGTACAGGAAGACTCTGTAAACTTTGGTAGACGTCAACATCGATTGACGCCAAGACTCAGTAGACGGTAGCACCCTTGTCGTCTACCCCACGGTTGACGTCAACTACCTTGACGTCAACCCACTGTTGACGTCAACAGACACTATTCCAGAAGAAGGCCCATTAAGGGTCCAATAAGGCCTAAGGCCTTATAGCCTCCCCCCTTAAAAGAATTTTGCCCCCGAAATTCAAGCAATGGAAGGGGAAGAGAACTCACCAAAGAGGTACGGAAACTACTCGCGCATCTCATCCTCCCGCTCTCAGGTCGACTCGCCTCTTGAGTGCCGCTGCCAAGCAATGCGAACCAGTGGGATTGCCTTGTTCCTCAATCTCTGAACTCGACGATCCTCAATATACAGCGGATATTCTGGTACTGTCAACACTAGTGTCACCTCAATCCACTCTGTACTTGGGAGAACGTGTGACTCATCTGGAAGGTACCTCCACAACATAGACACATGAAACACGTCGTGGACCGCTGCCAACTCTGGCGGAAGCTGAAGTCGGTACGCCAAACCTCTGACACGCTCGATAATGGTGAAGGGTCCTATATAACAGGGACTCAACTTCCCGCGTCTACCAAACCTCATCACCTCCTTCATAAGGGACACTCTGACAAATACCTAGTCCCCAACCTGAAACTCGAGTGGTCGTCTGCGCTGATCAGCATAACTCTTTTGTCGGCTCTGAGCTGTCTGAAGCCTCTGTCTTACTAGCTGAACCACCTCCACTAACTGCTGAATTAACTCTGGTCTAGTAACGACTCGCTCGCCAACCTCAAACCAGTCGAGAGGAGTACGACACGATCGTTCGTACATGACCTCATAGGGTGTCATGCCGATACTATAATGGTAACTGTTATTATATGTGAACTCGACCAACGGCAAGTGAGCTGCCTAAGACCCCTGCCACTCCAGACAACAAGCTCGCAGCATGTCTTCCGAAGTCTGGATAGTCCGCTCCGACTTATTTATGTATACGACTTATAAAAATATCTTATCCCCCTCACCACTCTCTCTCTCTTTCTTCTTGCTAATTAGAAAATAATTGGTAATTTATGATAAGATTTATTATTTAATCGTTCTATTCATCTTCATATTTTTTAATTATGTTTAGTTTAACAAAAAATTATATACTTTTATAAATAATAAATTTATTTATTAATATATTTTATAATCAATAACCGTACATCGCACGGGATGTCCAACTAGTCTATACTAATATAATATTTCTCAGTCTTGGTGCTGCCACGTGGCAGCACCAGGATGAATTTTTTCCCGTCATATTTGTAAATATAAAAACTTACTAATGTAATTTCTCTTCTTTCTTTCTTTCCCATTAAAACCTTCTATTAAACATCTCACATTTTCTAAAAACTCACATTCTTATTCAAAACTCTTTCCCATTTTACTCTCTTCGTCAAAACATCTTCTCTTTATTTCTAAAAAAATAAAAAGACATTACATGTTTTTGAATAATTCTTTTTATTGAAATTATTATATTAATAATAAATATTATTAATATTATGTATATGAATTATAAAATTTATTTATTCAAATCTAATAATTTTCCGTACATAATACGGGTATAGAGCGTAATACGGGTATAAGCATGCCTTCCTCTCTTTTCTTTCTCATTAAACATCTCTCCATTCTTAAAAATTCACATATTTATTTAAAATCTACTTTCATAAATAATAAAAAATATTAACCTTATATATATTACTTATAAAATTTATTAATTTAAACTTAATAATTTTCCGTGCAATGCAACATAGAACTAGTATATACATATAACTTTACGTGTCAAAAAAAACTCGGAGCGCCAATGTCACCTCTGCCATGGGCGCCTATCTCCAACACCAACTCCTCCTTCACCCAGAGTTCGTCCCCCCATGGTACCGCCCTCCGTCCCCGTGACCCCTCCACCGTCGTTCGCCGATAGAAAACTCTGGATTTTGGCTTTTGCTTTTGTTTATTTTGGCACCTCTTCCCCGCCACACAGAACATCTACAACACCCTAAACAGCCTCGGCCACGCTGACGACATCAGCAAGTCCTTCCCGCTGTCCAAGGAGAGGTTCTACGATGGCCCTCCAGCCCATCATCTGGCAAATACTCGAACAGCTTGACGGCACAGACTCCTTGTTAATGGTAAGTATCTACCCCTTCTTCGCCTACAGAGACCAACATCCGAAGATTAGCCGCGAATACTTCCTCGGCCTGTCCAATCCCGGCAGGAAGCCGCCGTGGCGGCGCTCGGTGGTGCATGCCGGCAACAGTACAACAATCAACCTCCAATGTATCTTGGTGACTCTCGAGTTGCGCGAATCCGAACATGGTTCCCCTAGATGAGACGGGCGGCGCCGGCGGCACCCTCAACTCTTCGCTTGCCCCGGAGCTCGGTGGTGCATGCCGGCAACAGTACAACAATCAACCTTCATTGTATCTTGGTGACTCTCGAGTTGCGCGAATCCGAACATGCTTTCCCCCAGATGAGACGGGCGGCGCCGGCGGCACCCTCAACTCTTCGCTTGCCCCGGAGCTCGGTTGCTCCATAGAGAAAGCGCAGGCGCACAATGGCATCCAGGTGCAGAGGATCCTATCTGGGAAGACGGAGACGCCACTGCACCCCTATCACTACTGACATGAGCGTCTGCATCTTTAAACACCGGAAACTTTGGGAATATATATCTTTTAAGAGTTTTTAAAAATATATGTTTTTTTTTTTGATAACGAGGAAACTCCGTCCCGAACTTGGCAGCTCTTACTTTTCGTGTACCCGTATTATTTTTACCTCACTTGACCGAGAAAACTCCGGATCTACACACCTCGAAGATTGCATGTAAATCAGATAAATCCCCCCAGGAATCGAACTCATGACCTCCTGCTTTTAAGCAAGAGTTCTTACCGATCGACTCAGCCGGGGTCCTCAAAAAATATATGTTTCTTCTATTTATTCTCTTCATTTTAAAAAATAATTATAATTATGTACACTAATTATCACATAAATGTATGCAAATCTAAATATGGTTGAAATTTTTAAAAACGTCTGTTTCTTCTATTTGTTCTCTTCTGTTTAAAAATAATCATAACTATGTATATTTATTAAAACATAACTTTATGCAAATTTAAAAGTTGTCATTAATTAGGGTTTGCTCTGCCGCTGCGATACGTATCGTACCGTGTCTAGGTATTTGCAAGTCTTGAGACGATCGACACGGTACGATAAAATTGGTCGATTGATTTCGTCTTATCGATGGACCGATTCTTCTAATGAGCACCCCTAGATGTTCAATAAATTAAAGTCTAAAATTGGTCAATCAATTTCTTTTTCGGTCGACCAATTTTTATGAGAGCAACATCTAGATCCCATAATTTATTTAGTTTTCAAATAGAGATGAAAATCGGTTGATGTATTCAACATTTTCGGTCGATCGATCAGTATGGTACAAACCATACCATATAATATTATGGAGAATATAACACATTTGATCAGCGGGATATGACCAACCTTGGTTGTAACTATATATACTTATTATAACATAAATTGATACAAATTTAAAAGTCGATGCACGAGTTATGGAGCTAGTTTAGATAATAAACAAGTGTTTTATTAATCATTCAAAACTCTATAAAAATAAGAAAACTTGCAGTGCAACTTGCAATACTAGTTAGATCTATTAAAGATATTTTTTATGGCCTACAAATAAGAATTATATATGAACATTATAACATTATCTAAAATATTTGTATAAATAACCATAACGGAGGCAAAGTTGGATGATCGTTAGAATTTGGTTCTTGGACATCGAATTTTATTTCGACAATATAAATATCAAACTCTACTATGTGTATGTCGAGTTTTTTTGATCCAGTTGTCAACTTCTGATTGGATGATTATTTGTATAAATTATTTCTAAATAGTAATAATTTAATTTTTATTTGTTAATGAATTTCTTAAAAGACCTCTTCTTCTTTCTCGCTATTTCTCTTTCTTTCTCACTTTTTTAAAGGTTTTTTTTTACATATTTTGTCGTAAAGTCTATATATTTTTTAAAATATTACCTTAAAATCTTCATAATTTTTAAAAACTCATGAAACTATTGTTATTTGATAAAAGTGCCATTTTTTCATGTTAAACATGGTAATCTTAACTAGGGCTAGAGTTAACCCTACATAACATATTGACAATTTTCTCCTAGTTGTAAAGGCCCCTCCCCTTTGATGCCCAAGCAAATCCGCCTCTCTCTCTCTCTCTCTCTCTCTCATCATCATCGTCATCAGAAAAGGGAGGAAAACTTCTTCCGTGCCCCCCCCCCCCCAAACTTATGTTTACCCCCTTCAATGATAGGAGGTTGAGAAGATGATGGCTTTGAGTTAAGGGGGCCGGACTTGGAACAAGAGGCAACGAAGATGTCGTCGGTACAATTAACGAGAGAGAAATGCTTCATATCTGTGCGCACGGACAAATGATTTGTTCGTGCGCAGAGCCAGGGTGCGCCGCATTGGGCGCCCTCCTGCGGCGCGCCTTGGCCTGGGCGCCCAGACAAATGATTTGTCCGAGCGTCTGTGCACAAAATATTTCTCTTAACGAGAAGGCACTGCATGACGAGCATCACTATTATCTAGATGTTGAGGAGCTAGAAGACCCTACTCCTGTTAAAGAGACATCCAAGGTTAGTCCCTAGGGTGGGTGGAGAGGTGTGTGATCTCTCTCTCTCTCTCTCTCTCTCTCTCTCTCTCTCATCTCTCTCTCTCTCTCTCTCTCTCTCTCTCTCTCTCTCTCTCTCTCTCTCTCTCTCTCTCTCTCTCTCTCTCTCTCTCTCTCTCTCTCTCTCTCTCTCTCTCTCTCTCTCTCTCTCTCTCTCTCTCTGTGTGTGTGTGTGTGTGTGTGGGGGGGGGGGGGGGGACAATTGCCCAAGGTGAAGGCTTTCCTCGCCATGGCGAAGGAGATATGCAGCCTGGTGTTCCTCCAATCAATGCAAGTAAATATAGAATTTATATTATATGTAATTAGAAAATCATCTTTACCATTGAGGCGCTCTCACTTTCTCTCTTTGTGCATCTATTTGATCTCTCTCCCTCTCACAACTTGTGTTATAGGGCTTTCCTCTCTTTTGCTCGTCCCTTACCTCATGGTTGCTATGCTTGGTTCGTATTAGTATTGAGATCTTGTGGTTTCAAATATGATCAATCCGATAAATTTATTTAACTTATTTTTAATTTATTATTATTAAAATTTAAACACAAAATCTGATTAAACTAGATTGAATCGAACTGATATCTTTCGATATGTACTGATATTTAGATAGTTCAGTCTAATGCAATTCAATGTCCAATCAACCATGTCCTGCACCCCCTCTCTCTCAAACCTCCTGCCTAGGATTTTCTGTGTCATACCGTGTCTAGGTATTCGCGAGTCTTGACACAGTTGGTACGGTACGATAAAATCGGTCAACTAATTTTTTTTTATCGGTCGACTGATTCTTCTAGCGAGTACTCGTAGACATCTAATAAGACAAAGTATAAAATCGGTTAATAGATTTCTATCGGGATGAAGTCTATATTCTATGATTTATTTGGTCTTTAAAGAGAGACAATTAATATTTTTTTTCCGAATGTGAACGAACTCTGAGGTGAGGAGTTATGCAAGAACTCAAAGTAGATTTTAAGAACTCTAGGAATTATACAACTTATAGGGTAATATTTGAAATATCAATATCTTGAAAGGGTTAATATGTAAAAACCCCACTCTTTATCCCACTCCCGTCCTGCCGGTGCCTCCTCGCGTTTCTTTCTCTCTGCTTGCCCTGTCCAGACGTCTCTCTCCAATTCCTAACCCTAACCCTAGCGTCCACCCTCCCTGCGTCCCCTGGCCCGCCACCGGCCTCCGCCATGGGCAGCGAGGGCAACGCGAACAAGTCCCCGACTCCGGAGACCGCGCGCCGGAGGCGACGGAGCCCTGTCGACGGCGACGGGGAGGTGCGCGCCACGGAGGAAGGGGAGGACGCCGAGGGATCCAAGCGCCGGAAGCACCACCACCACAGGCACCACCGCCACAGTAGCCGTCACCGCGGCCACCACCGCCACAACAGCTGTCAACGCGACAAACACGGGCGCGAGGGTGCTGACGAGGATGGGGAACCGGGAGGGGGCAAGGAGGAGGGCGAGCTGGCCCCGTCGTCCCCAATTGCGGCCACCGGCGTGGGCTTCTCCGGAGACCTCCCGGTCCCTCCTCCCCCGCCGCCTCTCCTTCCTGGAACTGCTGTTGCTACGGCTGCCGACCTTGATGAAAGGGAAGAGGGGGAAATCTTCGAAGATGAGGAGGTGCGGTGTGCTGATGGCGAAAATGGGGAGGTGTCGGCGACGGGAGTTGACGACAGGGCAAGCGAAGTTGTAGAATCTTTGCCTGACGGCAAAAATCACCATCTGGTCAGCCCTCCATACCTTCTCCTGCTATCGCCGTTTGTGTCCACTTTCTGTATGTTTCGTCAAGCTACAGTCCTGAGAAGAACAACCAATAAAAATTGAAAAAAAGGAATCACCTGGTCGCCTCAATTCAGGAAACGAAAAAGGGAAATCCAGATTTTGTCAAAGCCGTATTTTCCAGGCTTTATAGTTGCTCTGGTTTGATTTTTTCTCCCCCTCAGATTATTTTGCCTGCTACGATTTCTGTCTGAAATGTCTTTGTTTTTGTTACTTATGCTTTAGGTTTCCCTTTTTCATGTCAGGATGTGCGCATGCAGGAAGGACATCTCTGTGGGAAAGGTTCAAAATATATGGCACTTGAAAGGAGTTCAGTTGAAGGTGCTTCTCAGAACTCTAGAGGTCATGCAAATATTGACGATGTGGAGGGATACTGTGAACGTAGTGGATATGGAGTTACACGCTTGCAATCAGGTTCACTTTTAGATGAGAATGGGTACAGGGAATCGGAAGCTAAATGTTTGAAGAGAGAAGCCACCTCAAGTTCTCCAATCTCAGGTGAAAGTCCAAGTTCTATGGAGGAGAGGAAAGGAGATAGGCATGAGGTCATAATCTCGGACATCAGCACGGAAAGACAGAGAATAAGGAGGCACGCGGAGTTGGGGAATGCTCATGGGCCTAACAAGAAGGATAGGAAAAGGTCCCTATCCCCAGAAGTGTCAAAGGATAAATCTAAGTCCAGAGGCTATTCTCCCTCTCACAGCAAGTACCAAGATGAGGTGTATCGAACTCGAAGAGAGCGTTCTAGGTCTCGTGACCATGCAAGCGAGATATCTCGTGAGCAGAGTGCTAGATCCGATGCAGACCGTACTGAACAAGCAAACTCTTTTGGCGCAAGGGATAGGATGAGGGCTGATTCTGATCGCGAGAGAGGCAGTAGGCATGATAGGTCGTACCATAATGACAACATTGACAGAATGAAGGGCGCGGACAGTGGTAGGTTGGCCTTCAGGGATAGTGAACGTGGTGGCAGTCATGGCAGACATGATGGACGTGAGGACAGGTATGGCAGTCGGGACGGTGGGAGGGACAGAGAGGACAGACGAACAGACCGAGATAGAGATAGGGAAAAGTCAAGGGACACGACTAGAGAGAAAGAAAGGGACAGAGAAACAACAAGGGACAGACACAGAGAGAGGGAAAAATCGAGGGATATAGATAGAGAACAGGAAAGGGATGGCAGGTACAGAGATAGAGAAAAGTCTAGGGATATAGATAGAGAGAAGGAAAAGGATAGAGAAAAGGTAAGGGCAAGGGACATCGGCAGAGAGAGAGAACGGAATGGAGGTGGCAAGGAGAGGGATAGTGTACGGGATAGAGTTAGGGACCAGCAGATGCCCAGAGATAAAGAGAGGGATCAAGTTAGACAAATAGAGAAAGATAGGGCTAGAAGTCGAGATAGATATGCGGATTCTAGGCACCTGAGATATGACGAAAAGGAGCATAGCAGGGACAGAACCAGATCCAAAGAATCAACGAAAGAACCTAGTTCTAGAAAACCGGATCATGGAATGGGGAAGGAGACATCAACCAGGTACTATTTATAATAGCTGACCTCGCTTCTTAAAAATAGATGATGCCGCCTAACTTTATGTGTGTGCTAATTTTTTTTGCTTGTATGTCTAAATTGCCATGTTTTACTGGCCTAGGGAGAAAGATGAAAACGACTACAAAGAGAGAATTGAGCAGCAGCTTGCCGAACAGGAAGAGCAGGATCCTGAGAAGATTATAGAAGAGAGTAGGAGGAGGAGATTGGCCATCTTGGAAAAATATAAACAGCAGCAGTTACAACAACCCAATCAATTATCTTCTGAACATCATGCAAAAGGTAGTCAACTAGCCGTATGCTTTTTTTGAAGTTTGAACAAGAAATGCATCTTCTACGAATGTTTCTTCTTTCAGAAAAGAAAATTTCATATTTGTTTATTGTTGTTCGTGTATTGAAGAAAAATATTCCATTAATTCCATCTATTAATGTTATGGTTCAGAGGAGAAGACACATATAGCCGAGGATGCCAAATCACCAGCAGCTGATGACAGGCCACCTGCTGATGCTGATAATGTACCTCTTCCTGAGGCTGAGGATAGGCATGATCCAGCAGATGTTGACATGGCTGAGCAATCATTTTCTGTTGGGAAATCTCCTCAGCAAAATGGAGCTTCAGCTCAGGGAAGGATGATTGGTGCTGGTGGATTGGGCGAGGGTACTCCAAAGGTTTGTTAATTTACTGTTGTGTTTCTATTTGGTTGGACAGTTGGACTAACTCATTCCATGTAGTTAGATGATTTTCTTACTTTTGAGATTGTAAATAAGATTCAACTTTTGATGCCAAGTTTTATTCATTGACCAGAGTGAACAATCAGAGGATATGTTCTGTGATGATATATTTGGAGAATCACCAGCAGGTGTTCGGAAACCTGTGAGTATAACGTTAAGTTGTATTTCTCATCATATATTGATTTTTGATAGTTGACTTTTTTTTGATGATATTTGCATAGGTTCATGAAGGGGAAGCCCTCAAAATGTATGCTGTACTAATTCTAGAAATGATAAAATATTGTAGTTGTGTGGAAATGACGACTTCTCTGACACCCTCTCTTTTAGTTTATCCATTGATTAGCTAATGGATTACTGTAAATGACTCTGGGACAGTGGAAGCATGGTTTTGAAAGAGTTATTCTGTTGTTTTTATATTGTTCTTCTTTTGTTATTTGTGATGTGTACTAAAGTCTTTCTTTTCCAAATGTAGTAAATGCATCTTCTAGTAGAAGGAAAGACGTACTTTTTTACATGCACGGCTAACACTTATGTTCCCACAGTTTACTAACTATATATACCTTCTTCAGGGCAAGGGTGATGATTTAAAAATTGTCAGAAGTGGTCTTCATGACAATTGGGATGATGCTGAAGGATATTACAGTAAGTGGAACTACAAAAACACTCATTTCTGAGGCAAAAGTTTAGCCATGTAAAATTTTATATTTTTTTTCACTGATTGCAAACTTTTCCTCTAGAACATCATTAGCTGCTTCCTTTCTGATTTATATTATTTAATGCACACTTGTCATGTTGTAATAAATTTCATTGCCGTCTGTAGTTTACAGATTTGGAGAAGTTCTTGATAATCGATATGAAGTCATTGCCTCACATGGCAAAGGAGTCTTTTCAACTGTTGTTCGTGCAAAGGATCTTAAGGCTGGGAAGGATGATCCTGAAGAAGTAGCAATAAAAATTATACGCAACAATGAGACTATGTATGTGATCATGTGATCAACAGTTAGCATACCATTTTCCTTGCTTATTGTTATGCACTAGATGATACTGATATTTTATGTATGCATTATTTATTATGGAGGTACAAAGCTGGCTTGGAAGAGTTGACCATATTGAAGAAGTTGGTGGGTGCTGATCCTGATGACAAACGCCACTGTGTTAGGTTTATTTCAAGTTTCAAGTACCGGAACCATCTTTGCTTAGTTTTTGAATCTCTTCATATGAATCTTCGTGAGGTTCTAAAGAAATTTGGTCGTAATATTGGGCTTAAACTGACTGCTGTGAGGGCATATGCAAAGCAGCTTTTTATTGCGCTGAAGCATCTCAAGAATTGTGGAGTTCTGCATTGTGATATAAAACCAGATAACATGTTGGTAGGTTAATGAAGTCTATAATTTATGTTAGTATTCAATATCTATCTTTTTTTTGTGTCTCTGTGTACATAGTTTATTATGCATGGATACAACACTGCCAGTATAGTTATTGAGTTAGTCAAATTTTTGTTAATTCCTATTTATCTGGCTAACATATGCAGGTTAATGAGGCTAAGAATGTGCTGAAGCTTTGTGACTTTGGTAATGCAATGTTTGCTGGGAAAAATGAGATCACACCATACCTGGTCAGTCGATTCTATCGTGCACCTGAGATAAGTAAGTTAAGATGCCCGACCTTCTTGCTTGATTGTGTGTCTATTAGTAATAGTAGTGTCTATTAGTAATAGTAGTTTGTTTCTATATTAACATGCTACCTGGTGTTGCCAAACACATCCATGGATAATTGTTTATCTTTCTCTGCAGTTCTTGGTTTGCCATATGATCATCCTATGGACATCTGGTCTGTTGGTTGCTGTTTGTATGAGTTATACTCTGGAAAGGTTTTATTTCCAGGCCCTACTAACAATGACATGCTCCGTCTACACATGGAATTGAAGGGTCCATTTCCAAAGAAAATGCTCAGAAAGGTTTGATCTTGAAGATCTGATCCTTCCTTCACTCATTTTAGTGCTGATTGACTTAAGTTCTTACTTGGATAGTGAAAACTGTGATTTTTTTTTGGATGCTACTTTTTGAACAAATTAGAAGATCATTTTATGTATCTAATACTTGTTTCTTTTCTGGCTTTTATCACAGGGTGCTTTTGTTGATCAGCATTTTGATCATGATCTTAACTTCCACGCGACGGAAGAGGACCCTGTGACAAAGAAGGCAATCTCTCTCTCCCTCTCTCACGCACATGTCAATACATTCAAAGAGTATATACTTAATGATGTATATATGTACGTCATGTGTGCATGCGTACATTTTTAAGTGTTGATAACTATGTTGATATCATGAAAAGAGGGAAGGAAAAGTTGGATATTAAAAATAAAAAAAACATTTCATTTTTTAGGATTTGGTCTGAAGGTACACTATTCACATTATTAATAACATGTTCCTTTTCATTCTGCAGGCTGTAAGAAGGCTGCTTCTTAACATAAAGCCGAAAGACATTAGCGCACTTATTACTGCTTTCCCAGGAGAGGACCCTAAGATGTTGGCACATTTCAAAGATCTTCTAGAAAGAATATTTATATTGGATCCAGAAAAAAGAATGACAGTGGCTCAAGCATTGAGCCATCCATTCATCACGGGCAAGTGAATTAAGATGCTGGTTTTCTGAGTGCAGAAATGCAGTTGAGCTAGACATCTGCATTATGATGCTACTAATGTATAGATTCCAAAATCATTTGAACTAATCTGATGGTTGGATCACAGGATATGTGTTTGTCATTGTCGGAATAAAAAGAATGCGTTCTTTACAGATCATTGTCTTTATGGGATATCCAGATATATGAAATTTTGCCCCTGTTAAAATTTTCAGCTTTTTTGCCAAAGTACTGCAGCAATTTGATGAGTACTTAGCCTGCATTGATTAAGCTGTAAAGGCTTAGCAGTTTAACGTAACACCTACATGTAGGAATTTTTGTTTTTTGTAGAAGTTTCTAGACAGGACTTTTTTTCCATGTCTTTCTTTTTTGATTTTCAGATGCACTTTTAAGTAACCCTCACTCTTATACCTTCAGTTTTGGTTTGCCATACTCCGTCTCACCTCCCTTCTTCATGTACAATATGTGCTTCTTTCATTTGTTTTTTTATCCTTCCAATTGTAATGCTTTTGGTCCTGGAGAGTCTGATTATTTCTTTCATTCAGGGTTCCTGCCAGGGCTATGAGGATACCCCATTCACTGCTTTAGGTGCTAGAAGGCATCCAGAAGAAGGTACCCTGGTTTGATTGCTGGGTGATTTATTGTGTTTGGCACACTTAAAAGTTGAAAATATCATCCAACTGGAATACCATTTCTTAGACTGAAACTAAAATGAAATGATAAACAGTTAAGAGCTTACTCAAAGCTTGCCCTTAATTTTTTTGCACCATCACCTGCATTCTATATGTACGTCTGGGTTGCTTTGGTTCATATTTCTTTTTTCACATTCTTGGTTTTTTTTTAATTTTTTTTTAAAACTGAGGAGGTTGGTTAACTGATAATCTCATTCTAAAACCACATTGATTAAGGAAATTATCTGAAATTTGTTTTCCTATAGACTTAGGCTCTGCATTCTTGAGAATTTTGGCATCTGATCTATGCTTTCATGGTTCTGGAGGCTTGATGCGCCGGAGATCGATGGATGCATGGTTGTGCAATTGAAAGTTCAACATTGGTAAGCTGTCTAGATATTTGATTCCATTCATTTTGTTGATAACTGATCCTTGGCTGAAATTTGACAGTTTTTGATGAGTGATACATCGATCTTCATGACTTCCTGACCATAGTTACACTGTCAGTTCATGCATTTCCCCTCTAGGCATAGTGTTTGTCTTTGAGGACCTCAGTAAGTGTCTAATTTATGTGTTTACATTTTGAACTAACTTTATTTATTGTTTTATGATAGAAAATAGAAAAATTGCAGTTAATCTTTTTAAAATTGTTATTGTAGATGCTCTAGTATCCATATAACAATGATCTTTTGAGAATTTTGAACACTTGAGCTGGGAGTATAAAGTGTTATGGTGAGAGACAGTTTGAGGCCTGTTCGGTTTGGTGATTGATTCAGAAAAGTTTTTATATTGTAAAGATGGGGCTAAAATTTGTTAGAGGTTGACCTATACTAATAAGGTCTGTATTTTCTTTTTTGAGGGGCATGTAAACAAGGTTTGCCATATTGGATCTTGGCTTTGTCTTTGGGGGGGGGGTGTCAAAGAGAAGAGATCTCAGTAAATCTTGAGAGATCAGGATAGCATTAAAAAATTATATGATCATTTCTCAGAGAAAATCGTCGTCCAGTGCTGGGTTTTCTAGGAGCTGCAGGCTCCGGTGCTGCTGCTGCAAGTCCGGGGTTTTGCAAGCCCCGTGCGGAGGTGGAAGACGAGCTACAGCTGGGCATTTCAAAATCCAAATGAGTAGGGTCACGGACCCACTCTATCGGGGTGGATCTAGTTAACGAAGCCATTGGCATTCCGAGTGGCCTGAACCGGGGAGCGGGTGTGCGTGGCTTCGTGGGTGTTACATGGTTCAGCTGTAAGGGGCTCCGGTCCAGGACCTGATTCGGCGGTCCATGACTTACCTGAAATCCGGTTGGGCACACATATTGGGTCTCTGGGACCTCACACTGTTCATCTTCCCTGCCTGGTAGATGGACGCGTCCAAGGGGTCTCTGCGAGCATCTTTCTGGAAGCTGGCCGCCTCCCTTGCCCCAGCAGTTTCCTCGGTGGATCTGGCCGGACATTTGGGTGACGTGACGATGGGCAAGGATCTGGGAACCCGCGA
Organism: Colocasia esculenta; assembly: GCA_014218235.1. Classification (NCBI taxonomy): domain Eukaryota; kingdom Viridiplantae; phylum Streptophyta; class Magnoliopsida; order Alismatales; family Araceae; genus Colocasia; species Colocasia esculenta. The sequence goes on from CM024764.1 coordinate 6,681,206, forward strand.
GGATGGTTTTGACAATGGAAGCCGCCGTTCGACAGGGGGCCTACCAGATGCCGGAATCCACGGTGACGTGGGAGGTCTCAGGAGGGACAGGAATCTATCGTTCGTCTTGGAGGGTCAGAGGATTCTTCTCTGCCTTTGAATCTGGTGGAGGCCGCAGAATCCCCAGCGGGAGGATCACCGGACTGGGCATTTCAGCCTCCTCGTTTCTTCGGGACTTGCCGAGACCGAGATTCTTGCAAGATCTCGTGAGAATCTTGCGAGATTGCATTCCATGCATGTAAATCTCCTTTGCACCTCACTTCAAGTGTATATCTGTTCATCACACATCAACTAACTTAGCAGTATGGCTTAATTGCAGATCTACCAGTTTGGTGTTGTAGGCCCTGATTGGACAAGTGGGCCTTCTTTTGATGGAGTTGGAGATGGATTACACTAGGCAGTTATTTTCCTATTTCTTTTGATCCTCTCCCTTCATTGAGAGCTAGGTGATAAGAGGATAGAGGATGGGCAGTGTAAGGAGGAGGGATATGTGTGGCAGAGTTGAAAGGTGTAGCAGTTTCAAAAAATACTTGTTTTTAATCTGAAGGCGATCAACATGTGGTCACATTTCATGAAGATACTTGTATGTGTCAAATTATGAATATGCTGTACGAGTAGATTGATCTTTACCAGCAGGTCCATTGAATTAGCCAACCTGGGGACCTGATCCAATTCTAAGGACATTCATTTAAGATGAGCTTTAAATTTCCTGATGCCTCACTTTCTCAAAAGTGGTCTGATCTTGTTAGCAGCATGAGTAAGAGGTTTTTCTGCACCTTTTCTGCTTAATGATGAGGAAAAACAAAGAATAAAGTGGAGTAATTGTCTGAAAGTTTTTCAGCCATCACACAGATGAATGTTTTATGCTAAGGCCTAGCAATGAACCCCTGGAAATAATGTAGTCTGGGGAACATGGGTGAATAGTTCTTGGATAACTTGCCTGGAAAAGTAGATCAGTCAGTCTGGTCAAATCTTTTTCATTGTCTTCTGGCTGAGCCAAATAAGAGGTGAACAATCTTTTGGGCTGATCCAAAGAGGAAAGAGGGAAAAAAGATAAGTTGCCCTGGCCAAATCCACCTTTCATCGGTATTATCTGCTTTCGACCAAGTCTGCATGGTTTGGCCCTCAAAAGGATGTCTCAGAAGTTTACAGATCTAGACCTTACATAAATAGCTAATAGCTTTTTGACTTTCCAATATGCTACTAATCCAGTTTATCCCTTCCCATTGCCCCGAGCCTTGGTGGTTCCACACTGGCATGTTTTCACCCCTATTAGTTAATGATTGATCTTTTTCCTTCGATGGCTGCCTTCTCCTACTTGCAATTGGATCACTATAGCAGCACAGTTACTGAAGGCTTCTTTTGGTGATCAGTGGGCAGAGGTAGGCTGAAAGGATTGTTGTCCGGATGAATATCCTTTATGGAGAATTGAAAGAAAACACAGTTATGAGTTAACAGTCAACGATACAATTAGGAGAAGTGTGGACATCATACATGTTAAAGAGAGCAGATTCAGAAGCCGTGGAAAAGGTTAGGAGAATTTAGTTGATAGACTTTACATACGGCTTGATTCTTCAGATGGTATACTGCTGGCCTAGAATTAAGATGACAGTTGGTGGGAACAACTAGAAATAGAGCAATATGATCTGAGATGATATCATCTGCTTGGTATGTGAGATTGGAATTGGAGATGACAGTCACTTGAAGATCAGCCATGGTACAAACCAAGATACTCTGGCCCAATTTCAAGCAAACTTCCAAACAATAACATTATGCCTGAGCTATTTTTTCAGAAAGCGAATCTCAATTTGGAAGGATGTCCCTTCTACTTGTTATTGTTCATTCCGTACATCGGCACTTAGGGAGAGAGTACAATGTCTACAACCTACATGTTTGCAGCCAGAAAGGTTCACAGGAAAGATTTGGATTTAATTTTTCCTTACCTAGAGTAGGTAAACTGTTGGGATCACAGCTAAGAGGTGAACCTATGGCCTGGAAAATCAGCATCTGTGGCTCTGTTTTTTTTGAATAATCTGTTGGTTTTTACTTGTGGCATCAGCTATAGGGTGATAAAAGAACCTCCCTTCCACAAATGGTTGTACTTCTCTTTGTAATGTTCTAAAATTGGTGACATTCACTTTCATTTTTGGGAAAAGAACTTCTGAAGGATGAGAAAGTCTCGTAGCCATGCATCCAAAAGGAGTTGAAGAATCTGATGATGGCACGTTCTTACTGGTGGTAGAAGGCAAGTTGAACCAGGGCCATTATCTTCAACAATCTTGTGAGGATCTAAATGTGTCAGAAGCTGCTCTGTCTGTCTGTCTTCCTGTCTCTCTAAACCCATTGACCACTTTTTGCTTAGCAAAACAAGCAACAAATGCAGGAGGTGGAACTAAGTTTAGTTGACACTGAATTACTCAATTAATTGAACAAAGTTTAGTTGACACTGAATTACTCAATTAATTGAACATACTTCATTCTTTTTCCAATATCAGATAGGTGATTCTTTATTCTCCACATTGTTGAGGGATCATTTAATTATGGAGTTAAACATGCTCTAGATTGTTTCCCAAGCATAGAAATGCTTTAAAAAGTCTATTCTATTTAACAGACTGTTTTCTAGCATTATAAGAAATAATACATAAACAATATCTTTACAGAATATTTTTAAGTATCAATCCTGATTTAAAAGTTCATCCTTCCAATTTTAGGAAATGCTTCTCTGACATGTCCTTTTTGCATCTCCATAACGGTATGGTTAAAGCAAGAGGTGGACCAGACAACCGGAGGCTTACTGCTGCCTCAAATGCCAAGTTTAGTTTACTAGGCATTCGAGGTGATGCTTTTTATCTTCAAATCATTATGAAAAAGGAAACATGATGAAAGCATTGTAAACAACATCCAAGAGGATGGTATGTATAAGTTATAGGGACCACAAATCATATTTGATGTCTGAAATTGAATTTGTAGGAGGCACCCATCCAAGTTAGGAACAGGGAAGGATATGAAAGAAGGCAGTACTGTGCAATACAAAAAAAGGCATGGGGCATTGTTAAAAGATGCATTTGGCACTTGCAAACTGTTAGTAAGACAAAATAGTAGCACATGCTCGTAGAATGAGTTAGGCATAGTTAAAAGAGGTGTTGCTCAAAAAGAGCTGCAGGAGGCACAAACTACTGAAAGTCTGAAAAAAGGATTATTGTCAAGTCATGAGTACATGCATACTGTTTACTAACAAATAACAGAATGCAGCATCAATTTTTGATTACTAGCAATTTGCACTTCATTAAAGACAGCTCATGAAAGAAAAACAGCTCTGTTTTAAAAGGAAAAGAGGAAAAAAATAGTGGGATATGGTAGCTTGTAGCCCAAGAAAAAGGCGATTTGGTTTTTTGGTATTTATTTTTCTGTGAGAGAGATCAACATCAATTTGTTATTAATAGCAGATTCTATTAGAAGAAAGGCAGCTGCTTGCTTTAAGAAGGATTTATGATTGCTAAAAAGATGGTATTCAAAAATCAAAAGACATTCAGCTAACGAAAGGAGGAGGCAGTTATTCCCCCCCCCCCCCCCCCCCCCCCCCCAAAAAAAAAAAAAAAAACAAAACAAACAAAAGAAGAAGGCAGTTCAACTTTTTATGGGAATCCTTTTGTGCTTTGAATTGTCTGACGCCCCCTGCCAGAGTCGTGAGCTTGGCAAATGCCTTTAATAATATAGGTCCAGGATATTCAGTTCCCAACTGTAATGTTTTGCATGAAAGGCCAAGTTGTTTTGGGGGAGGTGCGGACAAATGTCATGCTGCCCTTCACTGAGCATTTATCATGCCATTCACTAGCATCTCCCTTCCTCACCAGCTGCATTTGACAAAACATAATCACCAAAGGTTTACATGCAGAGAAGAATCATAACCTGGGAGCAAGTCAGCTAGACATGCCCAAAGATGGTCATTTGGAGAGGGTACATTTACAGTAAAGTGGTAAGAATGGAAGGAACTTGCAAAAGTGGAGGCAAGTAAAGGTATGAAAAAGTTTTGGAGTTGAAAAAGAAAACAAAAGAGCAAATTGAGACTTCTATGTAAGGTTGATTGAATTGCTTGTTTTGGGAAGGTCCAGATGGTTCTTCACATGAGAAGGAATTCACTTTCTTCTTGGAAGGCGTCTTCAGGGTCGCTATAGACATGCCAGAAATTGATCAATTCTTGGTTTAAGGAATGCCTTTCTACATTGGATACTTGGGACACCCTTAAACTTGATACATTTGAGTTAAACGGATCTTATCTTAATAATTGGTTTATATGTTGGTTTGAGGAGTGCCTTTTGACAGTGGATGCTGAGAACACTCTTAAACTTGATATATTTGAGTTAACAGATCTTTTTCTTAATAATCGGTCTATATGTTCTTGGTTTGAGGATTGCCTTTCCACAGTGGATACTGAGGACACCCTTAAACTTCTTGTATATGAGTTAGCAGGTCTTTTCGTGATAATCTGTATGGAACCTGTAATGGGCACACCTCTGAACTTCTTGGATGTGGGCAGGCAGAGGAACTCAGGGATACAGAGAGAGTGCATACCTATAGGCGTTTATTTTTTCTCATTTAATGTTGCAAGAGAGATTTTTAATACTGTTTCTGCTGGTAACAGGCAATTTTGGAGGATTTGCTTATTTGGTTGTCTCATTGACTATGGAAGTTACAAATAATGGATGTCCCATTCTTTTCAGAGAGTATTTCTGACCTTGGTTCGATGGATAAAGAGCTGTTCTGTTTACTGCCAAAAACATCCTCTCTGTTATATTTAGGAAGATATGAGTGGCTTTGTAAAATATGTGGATTTATCTTGCCTTGGTTCAAGGAATTAGGAACTCCATATTCCAATGCAAAAGCTATGGCTTACATTTTCATCTTTTTGGGGAACTCTAGAATCCTGAATATGAGTTCACGTGACAAAATATGTTGCCACTTACCTAAAAAAAGGAGGTGGTTGTTGCCATCTTGTTTCAGTCGTTGCTTTGAATTTGCTGGTGGCACCTATAAGTCTAAGAAGACTAAACTGGACAGAAAAATATTGTGACTACAACTGCATAAAAAACATTTGTTTGCTTCTTCTCACTGACATGCAGACATGGCTTTCTGTTGGGTATGATGCCTTTTTCCTTTAGCACAAACATCTGCTCTAGTCCACAAACATCTTTGAATACTGATCTGTAATCAGCAGAACAAACTAGTTCTGTACTTCTAATGCTTGATTTCTAAAAAAGGAAGATCATTTGTTACTACTCCAGATGCTCCAGTTAATCATATGTTGTGGCAACGAGAGTAAATTCATGTAGGGTTCTTCTGCTTCTTCTTTTCTTTAAACTATGGAATCCCCTTCTTTCTTGTACTCCGATAAGAAGGTTTTATGTTAACATATGCCGAGATCATCTAATCCACCACATCCAGTAGAGGCTATTGACAATCAAATGATCTACATCCTCATTTCCCATTTTGCAAGACAGCAAATTGTGTCCATCTCTGCAATCAGCTTGAGTTTTGAATGTTAAGAATGTTACAACTTTTTGTAGTTTTTGACATGGGGGGGGGATCTTTGATGTTTTTTCCTGACTGATATCATACTGGGCCCTCTTTTTTGTGTATTTTGTGCAGCTAAAAATATGCACATTCCTTAATCTAGTGATGAGTTTACATTAAAGCATGCCAAAGACTTGTAATCAAAGTACATTTTTCTGCCGTTGAGTCCATTTCTTTCAGCACAACTTTGATAATAATTCTCTTTCGTTTCTTATGTCTGCTTTATAGTCAACTTTTACGAAATTATTTATCATTGACACTGGATGCAATTTGGCAGAATGTTTTCACTGGAAAGCATGTCGTTTACATTCACAGCACTTTGCCCTTCTGATAGCATCTTCTATTTGACCTTTCAGTGGAGGTCATAGTTGTCAAGGCGAACCAAGGCGTTGATGGGTTCCCTAAGTGCTTAGGCGCATAAGCGTCTGCTTAGGTGTCGCCTAGGCGACACTTAGGCCACTAATAAAAAAATCTAAAAGGCATTTTCCTAATATACAAAACAAGAATAAAATATATGAAAAATTACAGAAAATTCAGAATCATGAGAAAATTGCAGAAAATTAAATTGTATCAAAAATTTATAGAAAACAAAATTGCATAAAAATTTACAGAAAATTCAGTCATAAATGCTAAAAAATTGAAGAGGAAACTAATATCAATGAATGAAATACCAAACATAATGTTACTAACATTTTAATTTGCAAAGTTGTTCTAAAACCTGCAAATAAGACTATGAAATAATATGACAATATCAAATATTAACTCTCAAATAACACACAAAAATCAAAACTCATCATATAACAAAGATAAACTATTAAAGAAAATAGTCAAATACGTTCACAACAATAAAGAAAGTACTAAATACTCATAAAAGGGAAATTCACAAATGTCTGAAAAGTAAAGAGAATAAACTTATATTGTGATAGCATGTCATCTAAATTTTAATACCAAACATGACATTCTCTAGAGCCACATCGTCCATGTCGAATGCTTGCTCCTCCCCACCATGGTCTTGTGCTTACTGCTTGCATAGTCATGACTCATGACTGTGCTAGAGGGAAGGGGGAAGTCCAGACAGGGGAGAGACAGAAATGAGAGAGAAAGAAAGAGACGTGGAGGGGCTGTGCAAGCACAATCGCATGACTCTGTTAGAGGGGGGGGGGAGAGTCCAAAGAGAGAGAGAGAGTTTAGAGAGGAAGAAAGAGGCGGAACGGGAGAGTGAGAGAGGGAGAGAGATGAGATAATGGAGAGGGGGAAGAGACAGATTGGGATGGGAGAGGGAGAGGGGGAGAGAGACAAGAGAGAGAGGGAGGGACGAAGAGAGATGAACGAGTGAGAGGGGGGGAGAGAGAGAGGGAGAGTCCAGATAGATATCGGCGGAGGAGGAGGCAACGGTGGAGGCCGGAGCTGCCGATGGTGACTAGAGCTGGCGGCGGTGGAGGCCGGCGGCGATGCTTCGGAGGGAGAAAGATGAGAGTGAGAGAGGGAGGGAGGGAGAGACCGAGAGAGAGAGAGATACCGGTGGAGGAGGCGGCAATGGTGGTGGCCGGAGCCGACGGCGATGCTTCGGAGCTCGGATGCCTCCAAAGCCCTAGAGACCTCGCAGAGCAGACGGGGTGGGTGGGGTGCATGCTATGGCGTGGGGGGTTGGGGGGGGGGGGGTTTAAGACAACGGGTTGGGGCTTATTGGGTCTGGGCGACCCAATAAGCGCCCAAGCGGTCTAGGTGGGTGCCTAGCCCGCCTGAGCGACGCCCAGCGACGTCTTTTTGAAAGCAGAAAAGGCGACCTGTTCGCCCAGTGCTAGAAATGTGCCTTTGCACTCAGGCGACCGCCTTGACAACTATGGTTGAGGTACTCAAATAGCTTCTACATTCTAGATGATAAATCAGGTCATTATGCCATCTTTTAACCTCTCTAAGTTCAGGAAACTGCTGCGAATATGGACCTGCACTCCACCTTATTTTTACAATACAATATATTGTCTTCTGATCTGTCACTTGACAAACATAAACCCTACACTCGCCTTCTACACCCCTTGAAAAAATGCCAATAAAAGAAAATGGAGAAAAGAATCTGCGAGTCTATTTCACATCATTCAAATGTTCTTAATGAGTTTGTTCAAAAAGTGATCTCCAAATATGACTCCCTGTCAAATCCATGTTTATTGTTTGTGTCCATTACATCTCAAAAATCGAAGGTCTTATTTCAGGTTGTCCATGAGAACCACTTTCAGATTACCACCTATCTGGTTCATGGTGTTCTTCTAGAGAGAAGGAGAATAGTCTGCTATATAGGTCAAAATGTTTAGTTAAGCTGAAGGAATACTAAGTAGCTGGAACATGGTAAATTTTATGAAGTTCTATACCTGTTTTCATTGCTTTTTTATGAAGTTCTATACCTGTTTTCATTGCTTTTGGTTCACCTTAGCTTGTGGGAAGATTTTGCCAAGTTTAGCTTGTTTTTGCGGTGTTGCTGTTTCTGAATGAAACTAAGGTTTGTTTTAATTAATCTACTTCCACCGTTTGTTTTAATTAATCTACTTCCACCGACGATGGGTTGGAGAGTACCTAGGTGTCTAAACTGGGGGGGATTGGGGGTCTTCCATTTCTATGAACTGTGCCTGCTACTATGGCAAAAAATACCTCCAAAGCAGCACTTTCATGTCTAAATTTCTGGGAGCATCTAGATTTTCCTGTAGAGATAAGCAGCAGCCCGAGAGCATTTCAAAATGCGTTCTTTAATTTTATAATTAAATGGTCCTGTTGTAGACTTACACAAGGGAAAGGAATAAACCCTATAGTCCTCTCGAGGCCAGTCTAATTTTTATTTCAACTGTTCTCCCCTCTACAATGCTGGTTTCATCCTAGTTGATTCTTGTCATGATTTTAGTCCTAAAAACTGCGTTTATATTTCATATCTTATCACTGTCTGAGTTGAAAACTTCTATGGTCAGTCGGCTTATACCTCCTATTGCATGGGATTCTTTTATGTGGAGGTGCCAAAACAAATGCTCAATATGGACATCAATGTTCTTAGAGAATTAACAATCCGTTTTTGAGGACTACTCTAGCCTTGCTAGGGGATTCTGGTGTATATCCTTTTGGAGGCCATGCTAACAGGCTGTGTGATAATAAGTTTCTGAGAACCCCTTGGCTGCATGCTGAACTATGCCATGTGAAACTCTTGGGTATTGAACTACAGCTGGATGCAATTGGACGGTTCAAAACACCAGATTTTAGGGAGCCAAATGCACATTCAATACTCATTGAGCCACCTATGGTATATTAATTAGGATTCCCTTTAATTCTAGCTACGGAGAGGATGGTTGGGTTGAGAACATACATGCTAAGGGTCTTTCAGGGAATATTTCCTTATTTTTAGAGTATATGAGAAACTTTAGTTGTTGCATACTGATATTATTAAATATAAAGGTGGATCTATAACCCTGACTTTTTGTCCGAAACATGTGGGGTTGCCAAGTTTGTTTCAAGCACACCATAATTCCCATACGTTTCTGCTGATTGCCTTGTGATCCTGCTTCTTTGCAACGTTAGTATATTTCCCTTTAAACAATTGTTATGACCTGTGATGGTAACATAGACATTCACGAGTATTTTATTGGGATCCCTATACTCTAAATTGACAGCTTTTTATACCATTTTGGTACAAAGGTAGTTCCTATGAACTCTCTTACTTGGCACTGATCTGTGTATTTCAAATGTGTATTTTAGTCGCTAAGTTGTGGAATGTGGACTGCCTATTTGAAAATTGTACACAAGGAATGACTCAGTGGTTAAGGCCCTTCAATGTACACTTTAGGTCCTAGGTTTAAATCTATGCCTTCACACTCAACCTGGACATTAGTTTGTCTCCCAAATTGTAGGCAGTCTCTGTCTTTCTAACCTCCTCTCTCCATTACTGTTTGAGAAAATCTACTAGCATGTGACATGGAAGGGTCTGGGAGTGGCATTTAGAAACTGGTGTAAACTTAATGGCCGACAGAGGAAAAGGCCATTGTAGAAGAAGAAAGAGTGCCCCCTCTTCATGCTTCGGTGCTTCCCTCTATCCACCCACCCTCTTTACTGTCGAGGGGACAACCAGGGCTGGTGCCGTGGGTAAAACCGTGTACCCTCGATTTCGAATCCCCGGTGGTTCTCATCTTCTAGACAGTCCTTCTGTTTGTTCCCCAGCGTGTATGCTGCAGCGGGCCTTTAAAGCACTGCGATGCAGAGGTATGTTCCATTTTCATGGTATATTTCCGTCGCTATCAAGAAGCTCGACCACTTGTAATTTGCCTTGCGGGACATTGGATGTCAAGTGCTCTAGGGTTGGTTTCCACCTGTATCACTTGGCAACAGTCAGTTTGTAAGAACTTTCAAGTTCCAGCATGGGATTTTGATCTGTTTGCATTGGGTGTTCTTACCTACTATCTTTTCCTCTCTGATTCCTCATCATGCGGTGTCTATAATTTGGATATGTAGTGCGTTTTATGGTCAAAAAGCTTGGGTGCTGATGCATATGGAGCAGATCAAGAAAATGTTTTTTTTTTTAAATTCTCTGGTACGTATTGCGTATGATTCAAATAGGATAAACCATCGATTCAAGGAAAAAGGGTATTCCATCTAAATAGCTCTGCTTGGACGTCTTGGGAACAAGTTCTATTTGGCTCCTTTCACCTTGTAAGATGAACTGACGATTGAACGAAGCGGGCAAGTTTGAATCCTCGTTTTTTTTTTTATGATCCTGTAGGTTATTGTTAAGAGTATTTTTTGTAGTAACGTGGTTATGTACCACCTTAGTAGTTAACTGATACATAGATATAACATATTTTCTATAACCGGTCTACTTTATGTTCTTTAACTTAAAAAGACTTTTATAAGATTATTTGGTGTTCATGGAGTTTGAAGTTGACACGATAAGCTTGGTTATCAGATTTTTGTATGATGAAGTGGGGTTCTTTGTTCCTGATTCAATTTAGCTTTATTTGCACTGGATGTTAAACTATAATTAATAAGCTCGTGTCAATATTAAGCTATGATCTACTAATTGCTGGCTATTGTACTATGTACACAGTGTTGGGCTTTACTGTAGGTTTTAGTTGATTAAGGCTAGGGAGGAACTGTGATGAGTTTTTTTAGAGGATCAATTGCTATATTATGGTGGTAATTCATGAGTTTGAGAGCATTTTATTGTGTTAAGAACATTATAACATAATCTTGAGAAATGTTCATTAAGAACTTTTAACGACGCCACATCTTTAAGACAGATAAAGGAGAATTTTATCATCGAAGGATTAACTAATAAGGTCCGTAAGAGCTCTTATTCATTTTACATAGGTGAATGATCTTGTTTTGGTAAGTCGAAAAGGATAATTTAGCCCGTCTGAGATGATGTTTTTGGAGTAAATCCCAATGTCTTATCAGAATTAGTAATCTCGTTAGGATAAAATAAATTTGTACCTAATAAGTTGAAATCTTGAGTTACCCTAAAACTCTTCCTCAGTTTGGTAACGAGTTAACTTAAAGTTAACTCAAAGTTAACTAAAAATATAGTTTGGTAACAAAAAAAGTTAACTCAAGTGGATTAGATTAAAAGTAGGTCAGATTTGAGTTAACTCATAATTTTTCAACCCACCTCTAGAGGTGGATTGGAGTTAATTCAAGTGAGTTAACTATTTTTTTATCGTAGTGGTACATAACATTAATTGCTACTTTTTTTTTTCTCAACACAATATTAATTGTTACTTTTTTTTCAAGTAATTTTTTGATATGAAAGTGGGTTAACTCATTTTATCTTGTCAAAGCAATCAGAGAAAGTGGGTTAACTCACTGTAGTTAAATTAGGTTAACACATAAGAAAATAAACTAAAAAATGAGTTAATCTTGTTTAACTTTAGTCATGGGTAAGAGTTATCTCTAACCCTAACCCATTGCCAAATTGAGGCTTAAAAACCTATTGAGGGTCGGAGAAATCACTTTCTCGGCACATCTTTCACAAACATGGGCACAAAAATTAGGGGAGATTTTAAGTAGTTTAAAAATCACCGATCAAAAGTTAAAAATCACTGAAGTTATAGAATTTATAAAGTTTGAAAAGGAATAATTAGAAAAACAAGAACCTCCGGAGAAATACCTATAAAACTTAAATATTAGTAGAAGAATAATCACTCTATATGAAGTTAGGAGGTAAAAACAGTAATCTTTTAACGTGTTAAGCCAAGTAATTAACTGTTGTGAAGCCCATTAAACATGTGAAAATATGTTTTTCCATGCATGAAACGGTGAAATTAGTAGTAATTATTAGGTTTACAAAAGGCTCACACGTAGGTAGATGCACTACACACACACTGTTGGGCAGTATTAGGCTTGCTAATTTGATTTGGATGAGCACAACGTCAAGTTGGGTGGTTCCTCCGTACCCTAATTTCTTTACCACATGGAGAAGTTCTCGAATCATAGAACCTTGTTTGAGTTCCTTTGGGTTTATATTAGTGGCTTGAACTCTCCCCCATAATGTGCAAGGAATATTTTGGAAGATGTCATATGGCTTACATATGTCTTTAACTCCAAATGTCCTCATGCAATGATATTATTGAGATCTGAGGATGGCAAAGTATCTTATTTTATGTTTCCTCTCATGGTTTTGCATTAGTCAGGCTTATGGATGGATCCAGGCTAGACAAGCAGGATTGTTTGATGGTGAAATCAACATCCAGTCTAAATTCAAAACTCCTATTTAATTTCCAGTCCATTGACTGGTCAAACTTAATTTTAGGTCCACCAATATTAAAACTCTTCATTTCCGATCCAAAAGTGAGAACCACTGTTAGTTTGCAACGGTTGGGAGGGCAAAATGTCTCAAATGTCTTATTGTTTGGACGTGTTGATTGATTTTTGGTGGTGTTTTTTAATATTTTTTGGGGTGTTTATATTGACTTTTTGGATGCTATTTTTGGATTTTTTGGGTGTTCTATACATGGGGTAGATGGCTATTTTCGTGACATTTGTATCTACAAAATGACATCTTATCAATTGGACGTGTTGATTGGTTTTCTGGGTGTGGTGCAGCATAGTTTCAAAGATGCGTGAGAGGGTCGGAGAAGAAATCTTAGGTCGGATTTGTATTTCTCACGAGGTGGGGGATTTGGTTCACCGCCAAGTCAAGGGTAGAATAGATTTTTTAGAAAAAAAAAAAGAGATAATCGACGGGACTAAAAATTTAACACTTAAACAGATTTAGGTCTTACAATTAAAATTTTTAAACGTTGGACCTAAAACTAATTTTGAATGTATTTTTTAGACCGGAAGTAAAAAATCCCTTGTTTAATAGATGACCATCCCAATGTAGCAAAAGTATTCTCAGACTTTGAAAAGTGATTTTCCAAGATAATTGATCCATGCATTCCAAATTATCTGTCCGGTTATTAAATCAGCTTTTTAAAAAAAAATAAATGGTTTAATGACACCGATTTTGGACACTCCAAAGTAACACTGCTAATTGGCATTCTCGTTGGCAGTGCTATCTCACCCACCTCTCTTTCTCTCTCTGACCATGGCTATTTTATATCCTTTTTTTTTTTTCAATTTCCCTTTTCCCTCCAATTCTTTCACAGAAAAAGAAACCCCCAAGTTTAGAGAGACATTTTGTTTGTTATGAAAAAAAAGTCAACAAACAGTAAATCTTACTATTCCTATAATGTTTTATTATATTAGGACAGGAGCATTCACTTACTATTTCCAATGTATGTATATCGAATTTGTGCCTAATCATTAGCACAACCAAACATACTATAATATAGGAACTTGTTATGAATAGATTTTTGGGATTGCTTCGTCAACAATCTTAAGTTATGATTCTATTTTGACTCTAAGTCATTGATTATATTATGATTAGTGATCAATAATGAAATAATTTAGCTTCATTTCCTTTTTTTTATCTCACGGGCGTAGCCACCTATCCAACCGGTTCTCTCTCTCTCCGCGCGCCCCTCTTTTTAAAACCTTTAATACTCTCTTGCTAACTTTATCTGACCTCCTTTAATCTAATGATACATATATATATTCCACTATGAAAAGATTACATATATATCTAAAATCTATCATGAATGTATGTCACTGAAATCTTCATATTATATCTTACACTTTTGAAATCGAAAAAATTATCATGTATACCCATTTCGTTTGGTTTCATCTATTTAGCTCAACTGTATTTGAGTTAAGAGAATAAAAAGATTAATTTATCTTTACAACTCTCTATATAATTAGAAAAAGAAAAAAAGAAAAATCTCTCTCCTCTTGAAGAGAGATATTTCAGTATTTTCACATTTTCTAAGGGTTCTGTTTACATGATAAAAAATATTCCTTCCATTTTGATGAATTGCTAATTATATCGATATAACTAATGATTTTGAGGGTATATGGTATAATATGAAGATTTGGGGATATATATTTGAATAAAATGGATTGTAGGGGCATGCCTGTAAGTTTCCTTTCTACTGTTCATTATTACTATATTATAGTATACTTATATTGAAAATATAATTTTATTAAAAATATATACTAATTCATAGTTTTAAATTTATTTTTCAAACTTAAAAACCTACACTCTTAACATAGAATGCCACATACGTTGTTCACGCACATATCTTTATTTTAATTATTTATTTGAGTATTTTATCATGCTTTACCATAAAAATAAAAATTGTAATATTAGAATAGCCATTAATAGATATATTTAAAGACTAATCAAAACTAAAAGTTGATAATAAGTATATTAATATTAACTTTATGGGATTAACAAACATGTGGTGAAACCCTGATTTTCTTTTATTTATGTTTCTACCTTTCTTCTTCCGCCATGTCATATTTTATCCAAGGAATCAAGGAATGAGAAGTAGCAGACTTTTTTTTTTTCAACATGGGTGGTGAATAAGCTGTGGTGGCGGCAAGTCTGTGCCCTTTGAAAAAGGGGAAAAAATCGAAAAAAACAAGACGGGTGCTATTAAAGTGGCCAAAGAAGGGAGGAGAGAAATCTATAACCTATACAATATCTATAACCTATTCAATAGAAGAGACACTTTTGGTTCTTCGTTCGTTCGGTCCAATTCCAAAATGTAGATACTATTATCCCTTTCGGTTCAGTGAGGACATTTTAGTTCAAGTCTGAATCCTTTTAGGAGGAAAAAAAAATCTAAAATTTTCTCATATTTTGATTCGAACTACTGTAGTTCGACACTCTCATATACTGGAAAGATTCTAACTCTTTTAGTTCCATGCCCATTTAAAAGATGGCGCCAACAAATCTGCTCTTGCTACTTTGGCACAAAGTTAGACTACCAAGTAGTCTAACTCCGGATTATCTTTGTTAGTGGGATAATGATTTTAGTTGATGCAAAATAAAGTGTTACAAATTTGACAAATCTAATCTTAAAAAATATATATTATAAACAAAATATATTACTTAACTAAACATTCCAAACTCATCCATGGCCTACTATTATATTTGGACTATGTCACTTCCTGCTAAATAGTAGACTCCTCTCCTTATCTCTCTCTTATATTTAGTATAATTGTTAAATTTCTCAATAAAAAATAGATAATTGTTAAATTTAGTTAATTACATATTGGTCTATCGTTATTAATTATATGAGTCTCTAAAAATCTCTAAATCTTGCATATTAGTCCCTATCATATTGACTTTTCTACATGATTTTACAGAGTTATATAATAGTCTAGAGTGACTAATCCACAATAACCTAAGTTTATAGGAACTAATATGTAAAAATCTCTTCTTTAAAATAAATTATTTGAAATGAAAAGTTATATTTTCTTATTATCTTTTTCAAGTATATGAAAAAATTATCTTATTTATTTGTTTTAAAATTATTCTAATAATTATATTAAACCTATATATGGATATACTATACGTGCATAGCATGTTTCTTTGGCTAGTAAGGAAAAAAAAAGGAAAAGAGATGAACATTCCATGGTGATGGAGAGAGAGAGAGAGAGAGAGAGAGAGAGAGAGAGAGAGAGAGAGAGAGAGAGAGAGAGAGAGAGAGAGAGAGAGAGAGACTGTCAATTAACATTAGCATGCCAACTAAGAGTATTTCTTTGGAGTTTCTACACTACAAAAATTACGGATTGAAATAGATTTGGATTAAGGGCACGTTTAAACACAATTTATAAAAGCTATGAATAAATTTATCATAAACTTATTTATAATAAATATGTTTGAAGTTTTTCTTAAAAACAAGTGACTTTTATGTGAAATTTTGTTTGTAGAAAGAGTCATCACCGTAAACCAATTCAGACTAAGTTCATAATTAAATAACATTTTTATGATGGAATTTTAAGTTTATGATAAACTTGGGTGAATTTATAATAACCTCATTTTTAAGTATCCAAGCAAAAGTTAATTATGAGAGAAATATAATTTGTGTTGAAAAAATTGCCCCCACATGAGGGCAAACCCACCTGAAACCAAAAGATGCAACTGTTAGAAGAACAATGAAGATGAAATAAATAATTACATAAACATACATAAAGTATGATGACATGAACATCGTATACATATTGTCCCACAGATATATGCAAGATTCGATGTCAATCCAAAAGGAAAACACATACATATGAGTGCAACAAATTAAGAGAAATAATATAGAGTTATAACACTTAGTCAAGCCGCCCGTAAAGACTCCTCTCAGAGAAATTATCGCCCTCGTCATATCAGTGCAGCAGAGTTTACGATCTTCTCTCAAGACTTAATTCATTTTGATTCTGTGAGAGTTGAAGTTAGAAACTCAGGTGATAGTTTAAACCCGAAAAATACCCTCTCTGAAAGTAAGATACGTTTTTCTTCCGTCGATCTCTTTTCTTCCACAATTTTTTTTTAGATTTGTGGTGGAATGTCGAAGAAATTGTGATTTTATGATACGTTTATTTAAACTCAAAGATTTTGTGGGTTTTTCATAAAATAGTAAATGTTATGATGTCTTTTCATCCCAAAACGCAAGAGCCCTGCGGTTTTGATTTTTATCCTTTACCGGGTGAAAGAACGAAACAACGGATGTGGGTCTTCGGTTTTTTTTGTGGGGGAAAAGCGGTGGTGTGACCTTTCGGGAGGAAAACGTACGGAAAGAGGCAACCACTTGGTACTAAAAGAGAGGCTTTGTGCACTTGTGCAAAGTGCACAAGTATAAGTCACATGGGTATTTTGTCCATATGGCATCATGCACATAGTTTTTTTGCCCATGTGACACCATAAAAGTTAGTGTCACATGGGCAAAAAACTCATGTGAATTGCACTTGTGCACTTTACACAAGTGCAACAAGCTTTTCTCTTGGTACCAGAGGAGAAGGACGCGCAGGCATCGTTTTAGAGGCAGTGGTGGATCTTTTCCCCCGGTGTCTCTCTCTCTCTCTCTCTCTCTCTCTCTCTCTTAGGTGTGATGTGTTGTGTATATTTTTTCTACTTTTCTTGAGTAAATTTTTATATCACTAATTTTTGTAATCGATTTAGAAGAACGTATTCTTAAGGTTGTTGTTGAGATAGATCATTTTCGTGCGGAGATGCGTCTTTTTAACCGTTTTATCTTGAGAGAAGATCGTAAACTCTGTTGTATTGGTGTGATGGGGGTGATAATTTCTCTAAAGGGAGTTCTTACGAGCAACTAGACTAAATGTTCTAACTTTATATTATTTCTCTTAATTTGTTGCACACATATGTATGTATTTTCTTTTTAGATGAGTATCAGATTTTATTTATATTTGTGAGACGATATGTATACGATGTTCATGCCATTATACTTTATGTATATTTTATATATATTCATATGTAATTATTTATTTTATGTTCATGATTCTTCTAACAATTGGTGCAGAAATTTACTCAAGAAAAATAGAAAGAACATACGCAACACATCCAAAAGAGAGAGAACACCGAGTGCGAAAAGAGAATAATTTAGTATACTTAAGTTGTATATTTTTCACTTATACTTCTATCTTCTAATTAGAGAGATGTATTATGTCTTCTTTCTATTGATCAATAAAATTAAAAAAAAATATAAATCAAAAGTGCACAACTTAAATGCACTGAAATCTTCTTTCCGTACGCTGTTTGGTTTTTCCACGCGAGAAAGGAGGAAAACCAAAATCGCAGGGCCCTTGCGTTTTGGGATGAGAAGACATCATAACATTTACTATTTTAAGAAAAACCCACAAAACTTTTGAATTTAACTAAACTGTCGTAAAACCATAATTTCTCCACAACAATTTCCATTCTCTACCTCCACATTTACCTTTCAAGAAAAAAAGTAAAATATAAAAAGAACGACTTAGTATATGTTTATATTACACTTTAAGTGTAATATGATTAGACAATAATTTATGTGACATCCAACAATTGAATTGTCACTTTATCACTCCTCATATGAATGATGCCACATAAATTCTTACCTAATCATATTGCACTTAAAGTGCAATACAGAAATATACTAAACTTTTCTCAAATATAAAACTTGCTCCTTATAGCACCTTGCTGATTAAAATTTAAACCTGCCATGAAATGAGGGACCTACACTTCCCCTAAGGCCCTGTCTACCTTCTTCCCAACCTTCCTTCTACTCTCTACTTTCTGCCTAGGACAAAGTAGACATGGAAGGAAGAACATCAACAGCAAGCCTTCTCAGGTCCACTTGTAACAAAGTGTAAGTTTACAGTAAGAGAAATGCTTTGTGCACGTATGGACGTTCAAAAATGTCACGCTGGAATCACCGGGGAGCATTTTATTGGGTCGCATGGAAATTGCACCCGTCAGCAGCCCAGCACACACCACCTACACCCGCGTCTTCCCGAGGGCCGCCATCATGAAACCGCCTGCCATCATTAAATTCACTACAGGACAAATATGATGATCGATTGGACCTATTTGTCACCGAAATTAATTTATTTGTCACCAGGAGTGACCTATTTATCACCGAAATCAACTTATTTGTCATCACTGGTCACCTATTTCTCACCGAAATCAACTTATTTATCACTCCAATTCGTGACTTACTTAAGGTATTTGTTACCGGAATCAACTTATTTGTCACCAGGAGTGACCTATTTGTCACTGAATCACTTAAGATACGAAGTCAACTATTTGTCATCAGGAGTGACCTATTTGTCACTGGAATCAACTTATTTGTCACTGGAATCAATCTATTTGTCACTGAAATCAACCTATTTGTCACTAGAATCAACATATTTGTCACTGAATCACTTAAGACACGAAGTCAACTATTTGTCATCAGAAGTGACCTATTTGTCACTAGAATCAATCTATTTATCACTGAAATCAACCTATTTGTCACTGAATCACTTAAGATACGAAGTCAACTATTTGTCACCAGGAGTGACCTATTTGTTACTGGAATCAACATATTTGTCTTGTCACTGAATCACTTAAGACATGAAGTCAGCTATTTGTCACCAGGAGTGGCCTATTTGTCACTGGAATCAATCTATTTGTCACTGAATCAACCTATTTGTCACCGAAATTAATTTATTTGTCATTCTAATTCGTGACTCCATGTGAATCACTTAAGACATGAAATCAGCTATTTGTCACCAGAATCAACTTATTTATCAGTAGAAGAAATCTATTTGTCACTAGAATCAACATATTTATTATCAGAAGAAATCTATTTGTCACCGGAAGAAACCTACTTCGTGACTCCATGGGAAATTTTGATTTCCGGTCCAAAAAGTACATTTTGAATTAATTAAATATATCTCTCACTGTGTTGGGCTGCTGACATGAGTACTTTCCACTGTGTTGGGTGGTTTTCATGATGGCGGGCCTCGGGAAGACGCGCGCCCAGGCAAAGATGTGTGCTGAGCTGCTGACGTGAGTACTTTACGCGCGGCCCAATCGAATGCTCCCCGTTGATTCCAGCGGTGTATGCCCTTCACCTTAGCAGCACCCTCTTTTTTATTCCTTTCTTTGGTTTTTTTTTTACCTTTCATTTTTGTGATCTTTTGCCCTTTTTTTGTTTGTAGAGAACAATATTTACTAAACACTTAAGTATGAAATAAATATTGACATGATGGATGTACTCTTAAATCTACGCACATGTATCAGTTAAACAGGAGATAATTTTCTCATCTCCTTAATGTATCAACAATCAATCTTGATATATTTCTTGACTGGAACTATATGTATGTATGTATGTATGTATGTGTGTATGTATGTATGTATGTATGTATGTATGTATAGATATGTGTATACATAAAGAGAAAAACTAGTTACATATGTGGATAGGTAGGAAATTATATGTTCAAAATATTATTGGTCCATATATATTATGGTGTGGGTATCATCTAGTAGGAATATTAAATGTTTCTTAAATGTTCTTATATCACTGTCACTCTAATATTAAGAGTGACAAATAATAAATTAAAAGTAACAAACAACTAGATAAGAATGACAAATAATTCATCTAACAGGAGCATTAAATGCTTCTTAAATATTATTACATCATTATCATCCTTAACATTAAGAGTGACAAATAATAAGTTAAAAGTGACAGATTTACATAGGATGACCAATTTCTTCCTTTCTTAAAAAAAAATTTAAAAAAGGGATTTACATGGGATGACGGATTTTCTCGAAATCTTATTCCTTCGTTCAGAATTTTTTTAGAACTGTAATTTTATATCTAAACGATGTTTAATTAAGGTGAAATTTCAAACACAAGTTAATTAAAATATGATAAATTTTATGGTGATTTTAATTATTTTTTTGAAATAAAATTTTATCGAATAAAAAATACTTTAAAATTAATAAATTAAATTAATTAATCTCAATATCTATGCACCAATAATTCTCAAAATTATCATATCTAGAATCAACACATTTTTCTAAAAATTATGGTGGTCTTATATCTCAATTCTATTACTCAAATTTGCTGACATCCCGTTGAGGTGCGTACTTCTGAAGACAATATGAGGGTTATGTTAATATCTCTAAAGAAAAAATAATCATATTTTATGTAAATAGTCATGTCCCATATAAGAATCATTGTCACTTTTAACTTTCTAAGATCATATTTGTAAGACTCGACATTTTTTATTTCTAATTGTGCATGTTATATTTGGTGTTTTCTAATTTTACATATTTAAATATTCATGTTTTACTATTTCTCTAGTTTCTAGTCGGAGGATATTGATGGTAGGATCGACTGCCGCCAATATGCTCTTGACGACAGTATCGAGTGTCGCCAATTTGTCCTTGACAGTTTAGATCTGTGATCTTACTTTGCATACAATGTATTTTAACAGATTTTTTTATATGTTAAAACATGAGAATTTTTTGATTTGAATCTCCTACGGTCCAACTCCGAGATGTAGGTGACCATCGAGTTGACTAATGTATGAAGACGAGATGTAACATCGCAAAATATAATATTAAAATAATAACATGAACTTAGAAAGCTATAAGTGACAATGATTCTTGTGTGGGACATGACTATTTACATAAAATATGATTATTTTTTATTTAGAGATATTCTTATGCTATTAACATAATCTTCATATTATCTTCAGAAGTACGCACCTCAACGAGACGTAAGTGAATTTGAGTAACAGAATTGAGATATAAGATCACCATAATTTTTTTTTAAAATATGTTGATTCTAGATATGATAATATCGAGAATTATTAGTGCACAAATATTGAGATTAATTTGATTTATTAATTTTTAAAGTAATTTTTACTCAACACCACCATATAATTCATCATATTTAATTAACTTGTTTTGAAAATTTCACTTTAATTGGATATAAAATTGCAGTTCTAAAAAAATTCTAAACGAAGGAGTAACATTTCCCACATCGGTCATGCCATGCAAAGTCCCTTTTTCTCTAACTTTTTTTGAAAGAAAGGAAGGAAATCAGTCATCCCATATTTCCCTTTTTTTTTTTTTTAAAAGGAAGGAAATCGGTCATCCCATGCAAATCGGTTATGGGACGACCGATTTCCTTTTATATATATATATATATTTTAAAAAGAAACAGGTTTTTTTTTATAACGAGGAAAATTTCGCCCCCGTGTGATTTTGTGGGCTCATTAATTTGTGTTCGTGAGTCAAAACGTATTAATTATAATTAAATTTATTAGGATACTATTCACCTAATTAATATTTCAAACTATCTTACTTTTAAACAAAACCCCACCCAGCTGTCCGAGAGAGAGCGAGAGAGAGAGAGAGAGAGAGAGAGGAGGGCAAGCAGGATTCTGACGAGGAACAAGGAAGGAACAATAAGAACGGCGGCTGCCTTCGTAGCTCCCCACGGCATCAGTACGATCTGTATGTAGCATACGCAACACCTCCCTCCTCTGCTATAGGGAGATGGATAAGTGGGTTCCGGCAGTGCTGCTTCTCCTCTTCTTTCTGTCGCCATCCCTCCTCTTCCTGCGCGGCCCTCTGTTCTCGTCTCCTGTCGTAAACCATGCTCCTCCGCCAACCCCATCTCCTGCCTCTACCGTGGTCCCTTCTTCTTTCCCGCCTCCCGTTGCGACCCGTGCTCCTCCGTCGTCAACGTTCTCATCTCTTGATTCTACCCGTGCTCCTCCATCGCTGCTGCGCCTGCGGCCGGTTGCCACCCTGGGAGAGGGGGACAAAGGCGGGGGAGACGACGCCGGAGTACTGCTCGAAGTGGAGGAAGGGTTGGCCAGGGCTCGAGCCGCCATCCACAGCGCCGCGGCCGCATCCGGCCGGATCAATTCTTCTACTTCTCCTCCTCCTCCTTCGGGTGGACGTGGAGAGGGAAAAGACGGCAACTTCGTGCCCGCCGGCGAGGTGTACCACAACCCCGCCGCGTTCTACAGGTATGTCGACGATTGCAGAGAACCTGCACTTAGTTGATCCCTGCTAACCTCGATTCATGTCTATGGTGATCGTAGCTCTTAATGTGCATATTGCTGCCTCCCTAAGGTGGTGTTGTTTCTAGTGGGCTCTAAAACCATCAGTTAATTTCAAGTTTAGATCCGCCCATCATAACATTGTTCGACTTTCACAACCTTTTGGATGCAAAATAATATATATATATATGTTCTCCCAATATAAAAACATGGTGCAATGGAAGAATAAGGAGATCGTGACAAAGGCACCTAATTACAATACTAGACACTCTCTTTCCTATCATTATAATCTCAATTAAATTTAAATTGTAGACATTGGATTCTACAATAATCTAATGCTATGTTTGGTATTTGAATAGATTAGAAATAGAATGAGATTATCGTCAAAATTTTAGAGATATTTCAGACATAATTTTGTAAGTATATTAGAATCAGTCATATTTTGATAAATATTTATTAAAAGAAGATTATTTTTAAAAAAAATCTCAATCCTTTAAACGATGTGATCATTTACGTACGTTTAGACACATTACAACCAAACAGGTTTTAAATGTGATCATAGATTGAAAACTGGAACTGCATAAGAATTTGTACACAACATTGACCATATCCAAAATCCTCTATTTACAGTATGGGCACGAAAACATCAAAATACAATAAAGTACAAAACTATTATTTTCATATCAAATTAAAAAAGGAAACAATTATGGTAAGATAAACTAATTAAGCATGTCGGTCATCGCCAAAATATAGGATATATTAATGGTTGCGAAAATATCTTTTCACACTGCTGGCGCGCTTGATTTGCTAACCTGTAAAGCAATCGTTACATTTAACTTGGTAAAATCATTACTGCAACTCTCACGGGCATGGGTGATTTCAGTTAGTAGTGGTGGGCATTGAATAAGTATATAATCTCCATATATATACTAGCTAATCAATTATTAGTAATTACTGTCTATCATAAATATGCATATTATATATATATATGTTGATGGTATACATGGGA
The DNA here is from genome assembly GCA_014218235.1 of Colocasia esculenta. Lineage (NCBI taxonomy): Eukaryota > Viridiplantae > Streptophyta > Magnoliopsida > Alismatales > Araceae > Colocasia > Colocasia esculenta. The sequence goes on from CM024764.1 coordinate 6,704,730, forward strand.
AGTGAGACTCGAATACGAGTCATCAATTCTTCTCTTATCGATATGCTTGGTTTCGGGTTATTCAAAATAAAAATAAAATATACCTTTGTTCATGATCTACTTCTCCTGGTAATGTTATGGTTTGGGTATATGCATGGTGTGCAGTAGCATAACTGGTATTCCTTGCAAGAAGGGAAACATGGAAGCTTCTGTCCGCGGACATGAGCTATCATGAACGTTGCACGGGATAACTTAAAGGTGGCATTTTCTAAAAAAAAAATACTAGATCTCTCTCTCTCTCTCTCTCTCTCTCTCTCTCTCTCTCTCTCGTGTATTCATTTGATCACGGCATGCTTGCACTACAAGTAGGAGGAGTGCTGCCAATTATAGCACCTGAACAAAGGAGAAGAAAGAAAGGAAACTAGCAATGATCCATCAGCATGATGATGGTGAACTGGGTCTTATTTTTCCACTATGTTCTTTGTCTCCTTATTTGACGGATCTCTCACTCTTCTCTTTTCCTTTTACCTCACACATGAATGAACGAGTCCGAACAGGAGAACAAAGAAGTTAATTAGGACGAACAAGTGACGCGCGCGACATGGGGCCAGTACACTTCTCATGCATGCATGGTTTGATGGCGCAGGAGCTACCTGGAGATGGAGAGGCGGTTCAAGGTGTACGTGTACGAGGAGGGCGAGCCGCCGCTGGTGCACGACGGCCCCTGCAAGAACATCTACACCACAGAGGGGCGCTTCATCCACGAGCTGGAGATGCTCCGCGGCGGCCGCAAGGGATGGCCGGAGTTCTTGACAAGAGACCCCCGCAAGGCCCACGCCTTCTTCATGCCCTTCAGCGTGGCCATGATGGTGAGCTTCCTGTACAAGGAGGGGACGTACGACCACACGCCCCTCCGCCGCTTCGCCGCCGACTACGTCCGGGTCATCTCTTCGCGCCACCCCTTCTGGAACCGCACCGCCGGCGCCGACCACTTCATGCTCTCCTGCCATGACTGGGTGAGCCATTCACTTTGACTCAGATTAACTACGAACGTACTCGTAATGCATGGCATCATCATGTGATCAACTGATCACCTCAACGGATAGTTATGATATATACACACGCGGAGTTTAGCTTCATTAGCAGATCGACTAGAATTCATGAGAGTTTTCACTGTTGCAGCATGTTAGCTAGAGAAATATTAGGGTTCCTTCTAATATTCTTCTTTTGTGATTAGACCGATCGAGCAACACCTCAAAAGGCCGTACGACCGTACCCAAATGATTAATTAGGACTAATTGGTTCCTTCTAATCTTCTTTTCCTCTGGCTGCATGCATGGAGTCGGCCAGCTGGTTGATACTGGATGATTAATGCTGTGTTAATGAGTGGCAGCTAGCTAATATTGAGAACTGTTACGCAATTGGCATATTTCGATCAGTGGCTTCCTCGTACGTCACCTTCCAGCTGGTTGATACTGGATGATTAATGTTGTGTTTATGAAGACCTCAATTAGTATGAATTGGTGGATCTGCGTATTAACCAGTTAATTAAATAATTGAATCTTTGCTACTTAATTTGTGATCTTCTGCCGGATTGCTGAATGATTAGCTAATTAATTAGGGTTTAATTCCCTGAATGTTTGCAGGGGCCTCACGTCTCCAGGGCCAACCCGCAGCTCTACGCCAACTCCATCCGGGTTCTCTGCAACGCCAACACCTCCGAGGGGTTCGACCCCCGCAAGGACGTCAGCCTGCCGGAGATCAACCTCTACACCGGCGAGATGCCGGCACGGCTTCGCCACCCGCCCCCCGACGACGCCGACGCCGCCTCCCGGCCCTTCCTCGCCTTCTTTGCCGGCGGCGACCACGGCCCCATACGCCCTCTGCTCCTCCGGCACTGGAAGGGGCAAGAGGGCGACGTGAGGGTGTACGAGTACCTCCCAACCGGGGGAGGTGGCGCCACCCACGACGACTATTACGGCTTCCTGCTCAAGTCGCGGTTCTGCCTGTGCCCGAGCGGGTACGAGGTGGCGAGCCCCAGGGTGGTGGAGGCCATCTACGCCGAGTGCGTCCCGGTCATCATCTCCGAGGGCTACGTGCTGCCCTTCAGCGACGTGCTGCGGTGGGAGGCGTTCTCGGTGACCGTGGCGGTGGCCGACATCCCCCAGCTGCGGAGCATCCTCGCGGCCGTGACCCCCGATGAGTACCGCCGGCTGAGGGCCAACCTGAGGACGGTGAAGCGGCACTTCGTGCTGAACCGCCCATCCAGGAGGTTCGACACCTTCTACATGATCTTGCACTCGGTCTGGCTTCGCAGGCTCAACACACGGCTCTCCTGATCATGGAGGAAAAGGAAGTAAAGAAGAAGTTCTCTGCATGCATGCATGCATGCAATAAGGCACGTACGGTAGGGTGACCACCTACGTACGACGATCTGAGCTGCCCCTATATGTGGTTACGACGATCATCTAAAGGAGGTTACGCACATGAAGGCATATATGTGATGTATATGGGTATAAGTTATTAGAGGCATATTCATAAGTATAGAAGTTTCTCAACTGGGAATATTGGGACGCAAGAAGGCCGAGGAAATAAGGCAAAAGAACAGAGTTATTGGCATTTTTGGAGTAGGGCAAGCAGTGTACCCAAATTTATATCCTCCTTTTTTTTACTTCTTTTTTTTTGGAGATTTTTCATGGTCAATTGGGGCATAAGGCATAATTCTCTCTCTCTCTCTCTCTCTTGCTTGATGTAGAATGCTAGTCTCCGTGATCATGTGATCATGTCTTTTTTTTTTTAATGAAAGCATGGTGTAATGATTCATTATTTTGATTCCACTATATTATCATCCTTACATGAAGTTCATATGTCATTTTAAGATGAGTTTGTCTTCCTGCACATCTTTGTTGGGGTTGTGCATCATATATACTCCACCCCCATTAGAGGTGGGGATAATTTTAAGGGCTATTTTAATAGGAGGAATATTCTTAGATAAATTAGGAATATCTCTCGGTAAACTGTTTCTCACGTTTTGAAAAGTTTGGGGACGTTATCTAGGAATATCTTTGGACAAGTCTAGAGATGGGGCAGAAAAGTTATCCCGAGTTAAGTTATTTTTAATTTTTTTAAACACTTGTCACATGTTATTTTAATACTCTATACTATTTATCTCTAGAAACATGCAAATATTTATATTTTTAATAGATAAAAAAGATTATCCTTTACAAGGGTTATCTAGCCAACATGTTTTTTCATTTCCAAAACGAAAAAAAGAAAGATAAGTTTTGGGTTAAGCAACCAAGGGTTAAGCTTTAACCCTGGGTTGCTTAACACTCTACCAAAGGGGGGGAGGACCTGAGGTTGTGTCCACCCCCATGACCTCAACCTCAGCCCACTTTGACATAATGGTAGACTACTTTTGGTAGTCTAACCAGGGGTCATCTAATCCAAAAAGTAACATACCCTATTTTGACATGTATTTCTATCTTACCTCACTAATTATTAAGAATATAGTATCAACTTTTTATTTTTTATAGTCAACTAAAAATTTTGACTCAATTTATCTTTTTTTAAAAAAATTAAAAATGAGATAATATTAAAAGATAAATAATAAAATAATATTTAAATTTTAATAATATTTTACAAAAAAATCAAAAAAAAATACCCATCCTGCCCCACCTCTTGAGGTGGGGTAAGATTACCTAGGGGTAACTTGAATTGGGTTACCCAGGGTACCCCTGGGTACCCTCACCCTCCTCCCCAAAGTATAGGCTCCGGAGTATACATCAAGATAAGGGGTATTTACCCAGAGGTACCTTAGCGGTGTGTAACGAGACTTTTTTTTTTTTTTAGAAATATTTTTCAAACATATTTGGGTGGGTATATATTGTGCGGCTCCAGACCCAACGATCGATATGCACTTAGAACAAGCAATACTCATACGTCCATTCCAATATGTGAAGAAAACCTTCTCTGTGATCTTCCCTGCAGATTCATTGTTCCACTCTTCCCGACCCATTCAGTAAAATACTATTGTATATGCCAGTATGTTTTTGCTTGGAAGGCAAGGAATCTTTGTAAAGGACAAGGCTAGGAAAAGTATCATCACTTTTTATCATGGGTTTGTTGTACTTTGTCATTGTTGTCTCTTAATTGGGATCGGGGTTTTGTGTTTGGAATGATCTAGATAGAAGTAAATCATTAAAAGAGATGAGTAAAGAAAGGATGGTTTTTTTGGAGATGGAAAATTAAAGGATTAGAAATGGGTGTTCTCACTTTTGCATCAATTTTCTGCTTTTATATATGTTGAGTAGAACGGAAAACAGAAGTTTCCATTTGTAAAGTTCCTGTTTTAATAAATAATCATCCATCAACATTTTCATCAACTTTCACATTTAATCAATATTATTCTAGAATTTCAAAGCCCTAAGTTGTATAAGTCCTTACTATATCTAGTTTAACCCTAGCAATTATATTATTGAATCCTATGATCACTTAGCATGGTGAAGGAGGCATACAATGGTGGTAAAGATGTGAAACAGCGAAAGGAGTACTGCCATTTTTAAGACGAATGAGGAAAATGTAATGATCAGGGTCCATATATAGAGTGCATCAAATATTGTATGGTAAATTAATCAATAAAATTTTGATACAATAATCGGATATAAATTATTTGATATCTGTCTTGTGGTGGTGTGATCCTGTTTGGACCTGAGCCAAACGGGCCTCCACTGGAATAAGAGAGGGAAGACGATTGCTGGTGAGGACGAAGACCTGCAAAACCAGAATAGGATCAGGAGGCCCGGTGAAGACCGGGGAAACCCTCCGATGCCTAAGTCAGTGGAGAGCTTGTGAGGCAGGGGGTTTCGGAATGCGAGAATGTGTTCGCGTAAGGAAGAGAACGTACCGTTGCATGGTACTGTACCTGTGCCTTTATAGGCGTTGGTGTAGAGGCCAACGTGCGTAACGTTGGGCAGATCGTGCCTGAAGAGGCGCCTTGACGCACGCGCATAACGGGAGGAGTTATGACTCCGATGCCCGTTAGGCTGCCAGGCAGTTCACGCCCCTTGATGGTGGAGAACGTGGCCTGAGACGGTTACAACCGCTCTGTGGGCCAGGAATCCTGCTCGGTGCCCTTTGGATGGACCTTCCGAGCAGGTGATGTCCAGGGCAGTTCCGCGCAGCAGGGTTGAGGTCCTTTGTTCGGAAGCCGCCTGCTGACGAGCTCGGCAATGTTCCGCCACGGATAGCCGGCACGAGGATCTTCTCTCTTCTGATCCGTACTAAGGGCGTGGGATCGTATGAGGAGGCCACGTCAGAAGGGGAAGGCGCTGATGGGCCTTGACGCGATGGGCCTAGGTGGCGGAAAACAGCCACCACATGTCTTAATATATATATATATATATATATATATATATATATATATATTTTTTTTGCTCAAATATTTACTGTTTTATCGGTTTTTTTTTTTGATATGTATCTTGAGCCTAAGTATATGATTTATAATTATGGAAGGTTTTGCTACTACTATTTATTAACCATGGGTATCGCCTTGATGCCTACTAAATCTATCAGGAAACTCAAAAGAAAGTTCAAAACCAGCTCAGGAGGAAGAGTAGATTACATCATTTCACTATATTTTTCCTCTTGGGTAGTTGTTTTTGCCTTGTGTAAATCAGCATGTAAATTAGAAAAATTGTCAAGTAATGGTTGGATAATATTTTGTCCGGTAAACTAGAAATTGCAAACTCCCACTATGTGCATCAAGCCACATCGCCGATTCGGATGGTCCAATTTGATCTGATTCGCATGGGATTATTATATGTATATTTAATATAATGTATATTATGTATGTATATATATAATTGGATATAAATCATATATGTGCGTATATGTAATTGTATATGCATTATATATATATATATATATAACTTATGTGAAACATCTTATTTACCTGAACATCATTTAAGTAAATGTTATAATTATTTGTAGTTTTATTTATTTAAGATATGATATATAAATAAGGAAGTCTCCACTCTATTTGAATCCAATAAAAATATCAAAACAATCAGATCTCTTACCAATAAAAAGTCAACTTTTCTATCGAAGAAGAAAATCACAATTTTGGTGATTTCATTAAAATGTCAACTTTTTAATCTCTCATAATTTGGTCTAGCTAAAATTTTCATAATTTAAATAAACCACACGTACGTTTGACTTATTTCACTGGACTTTAGATTTTTAGTATTCCATATGATTTATTTGAATTATAAAATTTTTAGCTATGATAAATTACGAGAGATTAGGAAGTGGACATTTTGATGAAATTACCAAAATCATGATTTTCTTCTTCGATGAGAGAGTTGGCTATTTATTGATAAGAGATATAATTTTTTGATATTTTTATTAAATTTAAATAGGGGGAACTTTCTTATTTACATATAATATCTTAAGTAAATAAAACTACCAATACTAACATTTATTTAAATGATGTTCAGGTAAATAAGGTAGGAATTATACATATATCAACAGAATCGGGTATATGTATGTCATACATACATATAATACATACATATATATACGCACATTTGTATGTCACAATATAATTATATTTGTATACATACATATATATATATATATATATATGTCTATACCATATATATTATATATATATTAGGCGAATCGAATCGAATCGACGTATCAGGGATTCAAATTCTCTCTGATCTGCCATGATTCGTCTGAATCGGACCAATTCAATCTAATTCGACAAACCATGATGAGTATATACATATGAATCTGTTTACTGTGACATCCCCAACTCTCATATTGAGCAAAATAGCCTTTTCCAAAATTATGGGCATTAAAGAGGTCAATCCGAACTATACAAAGTCAAGTCTAGGAAGAGATTCTTGGGGTCGACCCTCCGACGATGAAGTCAAGTTAAGAAAGGAAGCAAAGGAAATCAAGAGAAAGAGAGAGAGAGATCTTGTGCCAAGGTATGACACTAGTTTCTCTTATGGCTCAAAAAACCAATCTCAAATTTAACTTAGTGTAAAGAAAGCAAAATACCAAGTCACAAGTCCAAAATGTGAAATATTAAACTAATCGACGTGTCAATTTGTACTACACGACTGGGGTGGTACGAGTGACATGAGAAAATTGATGAAATCTAAATCGGATTCTCGATTTCAACTCAGAGCTCAAAGAACCAATCTTCGAATTGACTTAGTATAAAGAAAGTAAAATACCAAGTCGAGAGTTGAAAATGTGAAATACCGGTCCGATCAACGTGCCGATCGATCCTACATGACCGAAATGATGAGAGTAACATAGGAGAACTGAAGGAATCCAAATTGAATTTCCAATTTGAGCTCGGCACTCAAAAAATCATTCTCTAAAGTGACTTAGTGCAAAGAAAGTAAAATACTAAGTCGATGGTCCAAAATGTGAAATACCGATCTGATTGGCTTGTTAGTTTATTCTATATGATTGGGGCAGTGAGAGTGATATGCAAGAATTGACATAATCTAAATCAGATTCTCAGTTTGAGTTCGGTGCTTAATTAAAGAACCAATCTCTGAATTTACTTAGTGTAAAGAAAATAAAATATCAAGTTGGAGGTCCAAAATGTGAAATATCAGTTCGATCGACGTGCTGATTAGTCCTACATGATCGAGATAGTAAGAGTGATATGTAAGAATTGATGGAAGCTAAATCGGATTCCCAATTTGAGTTTGTCGCTCATAGAACCTATCTGAATTGACTTAGTATAAAGAAAGTAAAATATCAAGTCGAGGGTCCAAAATGTAAAATATCAGTCTGATCGGTGTGTCGATTGATTCTGCACGACTGGGGTAGTGCGAATGATATGAGAGAATTAACAAAATCTAAATTAGATTTTCGATTTGCGCTCGGCGCTCAAAGAACCAATCTTTGAATTGGTTTAGTGTAAAGAAAAGTAAAATACCACGTCAGGGGTCTAAAATGTGAAATATCGATCTGATCGACATACCAATCAATCTTACATGATTGGGGCAGTGAGAGTGACATAAGAGAATTGCCCAAATTCAAATCGCATTCCCAATTTGAGCTCAGCCCTCAAATAACCATTCTCCGAAATGACTTAGTGAATTCATGTTCATATCTTCTTCTTTTAATTTTATAAAAATAAATAGATTATTAATTTATTTTTAAAATAAAAATTTTATTCATATATCTAATGTTATTTTTTTGTAATATAAAATCCTTCAGTACATTATGAGAATAAGCCGGATGGAGAGAATGATGAGGATATGGACGATGTGGAAGACCTCTCTTGATTTATTATTGTGAATATTTGATATATTGTTTTATTAAAATAAAAATTTTATGGATATTTGTTGTTGTAGATTTTTCATATATCATTATATTTTTAACAGGTGTAATACATGTTTTGACAAATTACAGATTGAAAAAAGATAAAAGCAAAAATTTTGACGAATTTATCGACTGTTTTATCCGTCGGTAATTACTATCGACAATTGCCAACTATTTCATCTATCAAAAATACCAACGAATTTTTCGATAGATTTTTCGATTGACTAATCCGTCAATAATTCCTGAAGTTTGTTGATTGAAAAATTTTTCGTCGGCAATTTTTTGATGCAATACGTTAATATTTCTGGCAGATTTTTTATGTCAAAAATTTTCACTTTTTCTTGTAGTATATGTAGACTCAAAAATTGATATTTGTGAGTCCTAAGATCAAGTTCTATCAACCTCTAATCTAATCTTAATTTTGAATCGAGAGGTTTCAGAGTATATCTTTTAATTCTATTCAGTTTGGAAAAAAATTCCCTCCAAATTGAACATATTCAATTGGGGAGTCAACAAGTATATCACATGAGGCAATAATCAAATAGAAATTTGTAGTCGCCATAATTAAGAGATGTTTTCTCCATAACAAACCCGTCTAAACAAAATATGGTTGGTTTTAGTCTTTTAGGAAGATATGGTGTGAAAAGTACTATATATCCCCCCAATCTTTGTGAATGTTTGACGTACCCTCGGTATTTCTGTAGATGACCTTGAAGAGTGTTCAAAGAGAGTACTATTCTTTGACAACGTATAGGAAATAAATATACATATTTTTTTACCTTGAAATAAAATAAAATCCTTCCTCTCTCTCTTAAAAACAAGGATAGATCTTCAAATATTATGATTATTTGGGAGTGTAGAGACGTAGTTTAGTTTCACATTAAAATAATGAAAGTAAGTATGTGTTTATAAGTAAAACACATTTCTCTTATCTCAAAGAGCATTGCTAGGCGCTCGAGCGCTCGGGCAAATAATTTGCACGAGCGCCTTCATTGGGCAGTTACTTGGGCATGGGACCCAGGCACCAGAGCGCTGCCCAATGGGGGGTACACCAACCGGGCGCCCGGGCTTTAAACATTTCCCTATCTCAAAAGAGTCTTTTTCTATAAAAAAAAAATAAAATCTCAAATGAGGACAATAGCTCTTGAAGGGCACACTGAAATTTCACACATCTTTATTAATGTTGTCCATAAAAAAATGATCAAGAGATAATGTGCCATTTTTGAACGTCTAATCACAACAGGACCGCACATCATTATCCTCACTAAAGAGAGAGACTGTGTAGAGATATAATTTAATCTCACATTCAAAGTAGTGAAAATAAATATATCTTTATAAATAAGACACATTTCTCTTCTCTTAAGAGGGCTCTTTTCTCATTAAAAAAAAACTCTAAATGAGGATAACACCCCCTTGGGGCATATTGAAATTTCACGCATCTTCGAACTTATGAGAGAATTTTAAATATTTTATATTTGTGTTCTAAGGTGTTGTTACTTTTCAAAAAATTGAAGGGTATTAGGTCCTTAGGAGCATTTCTTTAAAAGGTAGGGGCATACAAGTAACATTGGCATGTCATGTTTCCTTGTATTAGAAGTATATCGACAAATAAATTTATAATAATGGTAAAGTTTTAATTTAAATTACAAGACCACATATTTAATTAAAGATTCCCATCAAATTATTAAAGAAACATTTACATATAAACTTTCTATTAATTGAAATATATATATATATGTATATTTATATCTTCACAAATCTCCAAAAGTGTCAAAAAAAAGGTTGCGCAAAGTAAGGTTGGTAGTGCCATGCATATTGGCCGTGTCGAATTTTTAATGGCACGGTATAGCACGGTACGTATCATATCAATTGATCGACTAAAAATTTAAAGTCAATCGATTGTTTTTCATCTCTCTTTGAAGATCAAATAGGCTAGACGTTCGGGGATGCTCACTAAATGAACTAGTGGACTGATCAAGAGAAATCAGTCGATCAATCAAAAGAAATCGGGGCGGTGGATCAACTGTGTCAGGGCATGCGAACGCTCTGACAAGCACTGGATCGATCGTATCACTGTGATACACAATGGTATGACCGGAAAAAAGTGCACATAATTGCTATAATCGATAATACAAGTATAGATATAAATATAAAAGTAATAAAACCACAATTGTAATTTTGTCAATCATTTGTATGCAAACAGTAGATTTTTAGACACGGTTGGCCAAACCGTCGGGTCACCCCACCCAATGGGGTGACCCGGGCGTGCCGCAGCGGCACGCCACGGTACAATACGGTACGGTACGATCCGTGGCAGGCCTTTTTTTTTTTAGTTTCCTTCTCACATCCGGTGTATCTAAGGGATCTACATGGTGTCTAATTGAGATGAAAATTTAAATATAAGCTAATTAAGAGATGATACAAATTATAGTAATTTAATTTTAATTTTTTTAATTAATTTTTTGTCAAGTAAAAATTGTCACAAAAATCATTAGATCGACTTAATCTCACCATCTAAGAAATCTAAATGGTGTCTAATTGAGATGAAATTTCAAACATAATCTAATTAATAGATGATACAAATTATAGTAATTTTAGTTTAAATTTTTTAATTAATTTTTTGTCAATTAAAAATTGTCTCAAAACTCATTAGGTCGACTTAATCTCAACATATATGCATCAATAACTCGTGATATTTATATTTTTAGAACCAATATATTTTTCTAGTAATTATGAATCTATGATGACTTCAGATTTGATTTTATTTTCGGAACCAAATGTCGTCCCGTTGAAGTACACAGAGGGTTCGCCATACAACGACAAACCATGTGTGCACTTAAGGGGTCTAAATGGTATCTAATTGAGATGAAATTTCAAACATAAACTAATTAAGAGATGATACAAATTATAGTAATTATAGTTTAATTTTTAAAATTAATTTTTTATCAAGTAAAAATTATCTTAAAAATCATTAGGTCGACTTAATATCAACATTTATGCATCAATAATTTCTGATATTTTATATTTTTTTTAAATTATCATATTTTTCTAATAATTATGATGACTACAGGTTTGACTTTATTTTTTGAACCAAATGTCATCCCGTTGAAGTGCACACAAACAAAGATAATATCAGAATTATATTAATAATATAAAAATATTATAAAATTAAAGATAATTATATTTTATATAAGTGATCATGTCTTACGTATAATTTACTATCTCTTTTAATTTCTTAGTGTCATATTAATATTTTATTATACATTTTAAGACGTTACAGTTTTGTTTCTATTTTCGGATTCTTGGTGTTGATCTAATGGAATACATTGGTCATATCATGAACAACTTTCATGAAGAGCCTAAGATTAGATCACCCTCGTTCAGGCTGTAGAGAGGCCGCACTCATTGCTAGTTTGGATCGCGCTATGAGAGAGAATGTCAAGAATAATCCAATGTATCTTTAACCACAGACATTCATTTGATGTGATTCTAGTTGGAACTCGTAGATAAAATCGTGGGGAACAACTTTCATGAAGAAGTCTCGAAGAGATATACTCTCGTTTGAGATGTGGAAGGTATGATAATCATGTATATGTAGATCATGATATGAGAGAGAATGTGAAGAATAATCTACTAAAACTTTGGACATAGACCACCAATTGAGGTGATTCCACTTTGATAATCATGTATATGTAGATCATGATATGCCAGATCTGGAGATTAACATGGAGGTTATCATCAACTTTGATCGTGGTGTGACGACGAGATCTAAGGCGAAAGCCGTTGGTGCTAGAGATGGATACCAGTCCTCATGAATAGTCCATTGTTGATCTAGAATATCAGGGGGGTTGCTAATGCTGCTTCCTGTAACAGTTTGAAAAAGAAAGTCAAGAAATATAACCTGATGATTGTGGGCATTTCTGAACCTAAAACAGTTTTCAGCAAATCTAGATCTCTGGGCAATTCTTTGTGTATGAATGGCTGCGCAGGCAACATGGATGAGGAGTCTAACATCTGGGTTTTCTGGAGGGAGCATGATGATATCCAGGTTATTTCTTCTTCCAATCAGTTTATCACTCTGGTTTGCAATATTGGCAATAGTAAGTTCTTCATCACTATTGTGTATGCAAATTGTAATCAAGGGGAGAGAAGATACTTGTTTGATGATTTAATTAACTTTGCTAAAAATAATTTTGATGTTCCGTGGTTGGTTTCCGGGGATTTTAACTACGTTTCCCAGCACTCTGAGAAACTTGGTGGTAATCCTGTTAGTAACACCTCCATGTCTGACTTTAATGGCTTCATTATGGCGGTTGGGCTGATTGATGCAGGGTACATCGGTTCTTCTTTTACTTGGTCGAATAAACGTACTGGCAGTGCGTCTGTGAGAGCTCGGTTAGATAGAGCTATGTTTAATAATGCTTGGCAGGATGTTTTGCCGGATACTGTGGTCCGTCATCTCCCTAGGGGAGTTTCTGATCATGCGCCTTTGCTTGTTGAGCAGAAGGTGATTTCCAAGTTGCCTAGTCGTTTCATATTTCAGGAGGTCTGGGCGTCTCATGAGGGGTTTCTGTCTGTGGTTTCTACTGCGTGGAAAGGTGTTGATCCTAAAGTTTATGCTTTCGATACTCTGACTTGTAGACTGCGGGCGGTCAAGCTGGCTTTGCGTGATGGGAACAAAAATGTGTTTGGCAACATCCAGGAAGCCATTAATGCCATTGAGCTTGAGGTCTCTAATGCTGAACACAAGTTCGACCTTCTTCCTACTGAAGCTAACAGAATGGACATGTCTGCTGCACATGCTAGACTTCGCCAAGCTCTTGTTAATGATGAGAAGATGTGGTGTCAAAAAGCTAGAATGTCATGGCTGCAAAATGGGGATAGGAATACCTCCTTCTATCAGGCGGTTGTCAAGGCTAATCGTAGAAAAAACTATATTCACAGGCTCAAGATTGAGGGCTCAACTGAATGGTGTGAAGATCAAGATCTGCTGAAAGGTGCGGCCAGTTCTTTTTTTGATGGCTTGCTCAGAACGGAGAATTATGTGGTGAATGATGACCTCCTTCAGGTGATTCCTTCCCTTATTTCGGAAGACCAGAATTTGTTACTTTGTGAAGTCCCCAGTAGGGACGAAGTGAGGGCTGCTGTTATGGTTATGAACGGGAAGGGTGCTCCTGGACCTGATGGTTTCACCGGAGCTTTCTACTCTATCTGCTGGGACATTGTAGGTGAGGATGTGGTCCATGTTGTTCAGGACTTTTTCAAGGGTGTTCCTTTACCTCGTGGGGCATCTTCTTCCATTATTGCTTTGATTCCAAAAGTGAGGGATCCGACTACTTTCCGTGATTTCCGTCCAATCAGCCTGTGCAATTTCTGTTACAAAATAATTTCCAGGATTATATCTGATCGCCTCTCTCCTATTCTGCCTATTATTATTTCTGAAGAGCAAGGTGCCTTTGTTCGAGGTCGATCTATCATTGAGAATGTTTCGATCTCTAAACAGATGATGAAAGATATTGGTAGGAAGGTTCGTGGGGGAAATGTTATTTTCAAGTTGGATATGATGAAGGCTTATGACAGAGTGGAGTGGAACTTTTTATTTGCGGTTCTTCGGAGTTTTGGGTTCTCTTTTCTGTTTGTTTCCCTTGTGGGTATGATGGTTAGTAATTGCTGGTTCTCAGTTCTTTTCAATAGTCAGCAGCTGGGCTTCTTTAAGTCTTCAAGGGGTATCCGTCAGGGTGACCCTTTGGCGCCAGCTTTGTTTATTATCATGGAGGAGGTTTTAAGCCGGGGTCTGCGATCTCTTCAATCTTCAGGTGTCCTACATCCTTACAGAGGGCCTCGTGGTTGCATGCAGATATCTCATCTCTTATATGCTGATGATACCCTAGTGTTTATGAACGGTCAAACCAGCAACATCAGGAAATTTATGTCTTTCTTGAAAGTGTATGAGGACTCCTCTGGGCAAAAGGTGAATGCTTCTAAAAGTAGTTTCCTTATTTCTCCTAAGGCTTCTGCTGCTATTGGTGCTCGCATTAAAGCTTTAACAGGTTTCCGCAAAGAGGAGGGGGCTCTTAAGTATTTGGGGGTTCCGATCAGTCATGGCCGCTCTTTAGTCTCCCACTATAAGCATATCATCGACAAGGTTAACACTTCGCTGGCTTCATGGAAAGCTAAGTTGTTATCTCAGGCAGGTCGGGTAGTGCTCATTAACTCGGTTCTGTGTTCTATCACCATTTACGTAGCTTCTGCCACTTGTTTGCCTAAGTCCATCATTCAGCAGATTGAGCGCTCCTGTGCTTCCTTCTTTTGGAATGGTGGTGATGAAAATAGAAAATGTCACTGGATATCTTGGGATCGAATATGTAAACCTAAACAAGAAGGAGGTCTGGGGGTTAGAAGTATGTGGCATGTTCAGATTTCCCTCGTGGCTAAGCTCATCTGGAATGCAATGCATGGCAAAACTTTATGGTCTTCCTATGCTAGAAGTAGATTCATGGTTGCTAAGTCAAATGAAGTTGTCAAGGTGTTTCCTACGGGGATTCCTAAGGTAGTTTTTAATGCTGCTCACTCCCTGATTTTACAAAATAGCAGGTGGATTTTGGGTGATATCAAGAATATTGATATCCTGAGGCATACGTGGGCTGGCAATTGCCCGCTTATCTCCTTAATCCCTGTTCCTAATCAATACCCCTTTACTACTGTCCATGATGTAGCGGCTAACACTGATCACCCTTTGAGGAATCATGCAGCGATTGGGAGTCTAATGGACAAGGTCGACATTTTCGATGCTCCTGATAAGTGTGTTTGGATGAGTAGTGATGATGGGACTTTCTCTACCAAGTCCGCCTTCCAGGCCCTTAGGCCGCATGGTGTTCACCGGCCTTCTTTACTTAAAATATGGAATCATACTTTCAATCCTAGGGCATCTTTGTTCGGTTGGCGAATTTTACATCGTGCGGTGCCCATTGATGATAGAATTTCAAATTGTGGTATCTATCTGGTCTCCTCCTATTCCTGCTGTTCTTCCCCATCTACAGAATATTTAGATCATCTTTTCCTCAAGGGGGATCTTGCTGTAGCGCTCTGGGACTGGGCCCGCCCGCTCCTTGATAGTCAGGTATTTGGTTCGCATATTACATCTACCTTATGGAACATCATTTCTGCAGTCAATTGCAAGAGCGCCACGGGGTTCATTTCGATATATGTTGTGCTTCTTGTTTTATGGGAGATCTGGAAATATAGATGTGCGAAGAGGTTTGATTCGACTCATAAGCCAGTGGGGAAGATCATTGCGGACATCAGATATGTTGTGAGTGTGGCCATTCAAGGTGTCAAGTTTAAGCATGAATGTACTGCTGATTCCATTGCTATTATGTCATCCTTTGGTTTAAAACCTACAGTAAAGCTCAAGGTTCCCAAGATTGTCAGGTGGATACCTCCGAAACATGGTGTTTGTCTCAGCGTGGATGGTGCTTGCAAGGGGAACCCGGGTCCCTGTGGCGGGGGGGGGGGGGGGGGGGGGGGGGCTGTCTGCGAAATCCAGCTGGGGAGGTCCTTCTGAGTTTCGCTTTCTTCTATGGCCATGGAGATAGTTTGCTTGCTGAAGTTCGTGCGCTCACTGATGGCCTTAGATTGGCTGCGCTGCATGGGTTCCATGTTACGGTTGTGTACTCAGATTCTCTTGTTTTAGTCCAGTCTTTTATTCATGACAAATGTCCGTCCTGGAAGTGTTCCTGGTGGTGGAATCTGGCTCGTTCATTACTGCTGCAGATGCATGTTTGCGTGGATCACGTTTTTAGGGAGGCCAATAGGGTGGCTGACGCCTTGGCGTCCCATGCCTGCCACACTCATCACAGATCGATTTTTTCTTCTTCTTCTATTCCTACCAGCTGTAAAGGTCCAGTTGTTCTTGATAAATCTGGACTTCCTTCTGTTAGATTGCTGTGATTTCTGGTTGTTCAGGGGTATGCCCCGGTGTTACATGTATATTTTTCCACATATATAAAATTTTAGGCGCAGGACAAGGCTAGGGGAGTGAGCACGTTATCCCCTGTTGGGGGATAGCGCACTTAGCTAGCTCTTCGTTCCTGTGTCCCTTTCGTTTAAAAACAAAAAAGGTGATTACACTTTGAGGACGAAGCTGAAAAAGAATAGAACAACTTTGATGAAGACCTCGTGAGCATATCAGTCCATTTCAGGCTGTAGAATGTGTGATATCCTTGATAGTTATGGAGGATATGAGAGATAAATGGGAGAGAGAAAATGTACATGTATGAGAAGAGATGGAAAGTCTATCTTGAGTTTGGATGGAGAGTCTTCTTTTGAAGTTTACTCATTTTAAATATTCATCAAGTCACAAAACTAAAAAAGTAAATCAAACAAGTTATTTTTCCACCGTATCTCAACTGTACGGTACGGTACAGTATCGTACCTTCCCACGGAGAATGCGGCACGGCTGATCGGACGGTACGACGAACCTTGTTTTTAGACCGCATGGCCAACCACGGCAAAGAGTTTATCTTTTGGGGAAAAAAGTGCACATAATTGCTATATTCGACAATACGAGTATAGATATAAATATAAAAATAACAATTGTTATGCAAATATCAAATTTTTATGTAAGATTAGTGTACTATACTGAATAATTGTATCATATTTTTTTATGGCACGATATGATTCATATTGTATCGATAGGTTGACTGAAAACGTTAAGTCAATGGATCGATTTTATCTCTCTTTGAAGACTAAATAAATTATGAATTTTATACGATATTTTGATAAAAATTGATTGATCGGAAAAAAATTGATCGATCTATTTTCGTCTCTCTTTGAAAATTAAATAGATCATAAAATTTAGATGTTACCCTAATTTTAAATTCTGCGATCTAAAAATATTGGCAAATCGAATCAATGAACCGATAAAAAAAATCGACTAATTTTATCTTATCTACCGTATGGAAATGACTATAACCAAACCCTGCTTTTATTCCGCTGCATCACACGATAGGTTCTACGGATCAGACGGTTCTGATCGATGATCCTACGAGCAACTGCGAGGTGGTCGCCGTCGCCATCCCCCACGGCCACCGGGGCAGCCGGCAACCCCCCCCCCCCGCCACAGCTCCCCAAAAAAAAAGGGAGCGAGAGAGCGAGAAAAGAAGAGATCACCGGCCTCCGGCGATGGCGACGGCGACGACCTCAGCGGCGACCAATGGTGCCCCGGCGTCCCCCTTTTCCTTCTCCTTCTCGCCTTCCTCATCGCCTCCCCGGAGCCGGTGGCGGCGGGGGACACGAACAATTTGTACGAGCCCTGCGGGGATACGGCGGTGCAGCAGTCGGACGGGTTCACTTTCGGGATCGCTTTCGCCTTCAAGGACGTCTTTATTTTTGGAATCGAATGTCATCAAGTCACAAAATTAAAAAAGTAAATCAAACAAGTTATTTTTCCACCGTATCTCAACTGTACGGTACAGTACAATATCGTACCTTCCCACGGAGAATGCGGCACGACCGATCTGGACGGTACGACGAACCTTGTTTTTAGACCGCATGGCCAACCACGGCAAAGAGTTTATCTTTTGGGGAAAAAAGTGCACATAATTGCTATATTCGACTATACGAGTATAGATATAAATATAAAAATAACAATTGTAATTTTAACAATTATTTTTATGCAAATATCAAATTTACTCATTTTAAATATTTTATGCAAATATTGTAATTTTAACAATTATTTTTATGCAAATATCAAATTTTTATGTAAGATTAGTGTACTATACAGAATAATTGTATCATATTTTTTATGGCACGATATGATTCATATTGTATCGATCGGTTGACTGAAAATGTCAAGTCAATCGATCGATTTCGTCTCTCTTTGAAGACTAAATAAATTATAAAATTTATACTATATTTTAATAAAAAATAATTGATCAGAAAAAAATTGATCGATCTATTTTCGTCTCTCTTTAAAAATTAAATATATCAAAAAATTTAGATGTTACCCTAATTTTAAATTTTGATCTATTAGGCGATCTAAAAATACTGGCAAATCGAATCAATAAACCGATAAAAAAAATCGACTAATTTTATCTTACCTACCGTATGGAAATGACTATAACCAAACCCTGCTTTTATGCCGCTGCCTCCCACGGTTGGTTCTACGGATCAGACGGTTCTGATCGGTGATCCTACGAGCAACTGCGAGGTGGTCGCCGTCGCCATCCCCCACCGCCACCGTGCCACCACCCCAGCGCCCCCCCCCCCTCCCCCCAAAAAGAAAAAAAAAGAACACAGCTCAGCAAACAGAAAAGGGGGTGGGCGAGCGAGAAAAGAAGAGATCACCGGCCTCCGGCGATGGCGACGGCGACGACCTCAGCGGCGGCCAATGGTGCCCCCGGCGTCCCCCTTTTCCTTCTCCTTCTCGCCTTTCTCATCGCCTCCCCGGAGCGGTGGCGGCGGGGGACACGAACAATTTGTACGAGCCCTGCGGGGATACGGCGGTGCAGCGGTCGGACGGGTTCACCTTCGGGATCGCTTTCGCCTCCAAGGACGCCTTTTTCTTAACCAATGGCAACCAGAGTGTGCAGCTCTCCCCCTGTGACCGCCGGCTGTCTCTCTTGAACAACGGCGCTCAGCTGGCGATGTTCCGGCCTAAGGTCGACGAGATCTCCCTCCTTACCGTCAATACCACCACCCTCAGCAACCCCGCTGTACGATCCCGTCTCCCCCTTCTCCTCTTCTCGCCCTCCTCCCTTCTGTTTCTGTTCGTTCTTTGTTAGACGGAGTAACCGAACATGTTTAGCGTGTTTTAGGGTTCTTTTAGGTGTTTTTGACTTGAAGTTCTTACTGTGACTTCGCAATTCTGGTTCCCTATGTTTCTGTGTGTTTCATATCTATGCATTGCCCTCCGAATATGGATGTTTTAGCGTGCTTGCTAAGAATTTTAGGGATCTAGTGTTTGCTATCAGATCTTGTTGAATTCTTTTAAATTCAGAAGAAACTTTGGCATGTTTTCGACAATTTTGCTGAGATTAATGGTTCCTTGGGCATTACGCGTACCGGGCAGGTGCATTATAGGTTGGCTGTGGATGGTAAATACTTTAGCAGAGAAAGCCTTTTTCTTATAGCAGAAGGATGTTTAATCAGTTAGTAATGAATCAGCAAGCAATGTGGCATTATTATGTCTAAAACGGAGAACCAGATGTGAAGCATCCAAATTAGACGATTTGTGTATGTATATGTTACATCCTTGTGTTGAATGCTCTGTCCACAATCAATAATAAAGCTAATTTGTCATTCATGTTGTGGAAAAAAAATACCTTTCTAATCAACGACAATCCAAAAAGTTACAATGATAAGCATCATTTCTCATTGAACACCAAAGGAATTCCCAGTTAACCATTGGGTCGGATCTCTTTCTTTAGAAGTTTCAGCTATGCATCTTCATATAAGCTTATCACAAGGTATTTCGAGGTTGATGTTATATTACATGGAAACAGGGCATACCATAGACATCATCAACCCAGATTGCCTATTGGTTGAGATCCAAGCTAGTTTGGGATCGAGTTGGACAGACTGGCTGATCTTTGATAACAAAATTGCTCCCGGAACAGTTGATTTGAAACCTCAAAAACAGGAAACAATGATAGTAACAAGAAATAGAATAATCAAGTGGATAAAGTCAGTTTCGATTAGATATAAAATTACCACTAAGTAATTCACATGTCAAGACTATTATGCTGCATGTACGACACATTAACGTGAAATGAAAATATTGTGGTTGGGGGGGGTTGCAGTGGTAACAGGACTCCTATTCTGCCACCCCATGTCATTCCCCAGGATTGGTATCAGATAAGGCCATTTTGAGGCCTGCGATGCTGGAGAATCCTTTATCATGTTTGCCTATGTTGCTGGAGAATCTTTTATCATGTTTGCTACTGCGCCCCATGTGAAATGGTGATAGACCACAAATGTTGAAACATATTATATTCTCTGGCGCATTAGGAGAAGATTGCCTATAACAATTATGTTAAGCCTATTATCTGTGCCCATATGTGGTCTAGAACCACTTTCATTACTGAAGCTTCTAAGATGATCACTGATTACATCCCACTGATAGGAGGTATTTTGTTGATGTTTGGAATTGCTCTCTTTGATTCCCTTCATCTCCTTCAGCACCACAAGTTTTCTAGATTGCCTCATCCTCAGTCATTCCCTTCTCTTAGAAGCCAAATGACAAGGCAGAGACAATGGCTTTTTACTTTCAGCTGATGCTTGTCCAGTTATGAGGTCTGTTGTCACCATCACTAGATGTTTGGTTTTCCTGCCATGGCTTTTAATGAAATCTCGACTTTCTCTACTGCTTTTGCTTCCTCTTTTATATAGCCTTAACTTAAGATGTAGATCTTCTTTCTACATGAGGCTAAAAGTCTAAAGATATGACGTTTCTTGCTGAAATATGGAATGATGATATGAATATAGTTGAGGAAATGAAGATTTGTAATATTTAAAATGTGTGAATCTTGTTGATTTTGAAACATAAATAAAGAAAAAAATAATCTATGATAACTCAGCCTATTGCATCTTTTGCCTGTCCACAGTCATCGCGATCAAGAATGGGCACATTCAAATCTTTTCTAGTCATGTAATAGGCATTCTTACTTCTTAGTCATCAAAAGGCTTATTTCAATATATGTGAACAACCATCTCCTCCTTAAGCTGATGACATATTGTACCTGTTTGTCTAGTGCCTTTCTGTTCTGTATTTTGCATTGTAGTTTGATGTTATGTAGACTTAGGTTCATGCTGTGTTAATGAGAATAAAATAACTTTTCCATCATGCCACTTTCAGTCTTTTTCTGCTTTTTATGCGAATGAGAATGAGCATTCTCATATTTCTTACACTTGTCCAGTATCACTTTTATCAATGTCAACCCATTATTTAGCTTTAAAGTCCACAACTAGTCAAATAGTGTGCTTCAAAAATTGTTAAACCATAAGAATTTCCATCATACACAAGTCATTGGGGTAATTCCCACTTGGTTGAAGCTTTCTTTACAGCAAACTGCATCTTTGGGCTTCCATGTGTACCAAGACATCTTTGGGCTTCCATGTGTACCGAGAGGCTGTAGCAGCCCTTCTAACATAAAATGTTTTTTTTTTGGAAAGTGGGTAGTACCTTCTAACATAAAATGATGCTGTGGAAAAATGATTATAAAACATTGATGTCAGGAACCAGTAGGCTCTTTCCTGCATCTTTTCAATAAATGCATCAGGAGCCAGTGGGCTCTTGCCTGATTGGTATGGGGTTGAGGTTTCATGGGGAACCACCCAGAACGATTGTGGGAAAGCCCTCAAAGTAAATGCATCTCGAGGTCTGCAAAATACAGCTGCCAGATGGTTGTGTTCTACCAATCAATGAGAAGAACTCAATGTTATAACTACAATATCATACTGTTTTACAGCACAAAATCTGTGCTTGATTTGTGGTAAGAACATTAAATCTGTGTTTGATTTGTAGTAAGAACATTACAGTTTAGTCCTTGGGTCTCAAGACACCGTGACATCTCTGTCCTCCTACCTCCCTCGTATTTGTTTTCCATCGTCCAAATTCTTCCTGTATCCAAATTCTAAAGGTATTAGCATTAAACTGTATCAAACTGAATCAGACCAAATCATGTCTTACCAGACCATATCAATTTCATGCAGAGAACACTACAATTGTGGCAATTCAGCCGTATTGGACCAAATCTTACCATATCATTTGTATGGTATCAGCCAGAATCATATATGGTGCATATTAGTAATATGGCCAACCATGATGGATAATAACCATTATAGTTGAACTTCTAAAAAAAATAACCATTATAGTTGTCAACTGTCAAGGCAGTCACCTAAGTGACCAGACACCTTTTGAAGCCCAAGGGCCAAGGCAGTGGCCTGCCTTGTTTGAGCCCAAAAAGAGGCAACGTAGGTGCCCGTCTAAGTAGGCCAGGTGGCCCAAGGCACCTGCCCGGGCCTCAACATGCAATATCATAGATCCTAATCATTCTATTAAATTTCAGCCAGGGGATCCACCCCTCTTCCAACTGCCATCAAGATGGGTGCCATCCCACCTTTGAACCCCCCCCCCCCCCCCCCCATGCCCCAACCACCATGACCACATGTTGATTCGCTCTGGAGTTGTGTGGAAGGTAGATCAGATGCCACACACTCCTTCGACAAGCAATGCTCCCATTTGCCAATTCTTCCCTCTCTCTGTTCAAAGGCACATAGAGATATACATTTTCTTTCCCTCGCCCTCTCCATATCCTTACCCCTCTCATGAATCTATTGCCTTTGTAGCACTTAGGTGAGTGCCTGGGAACTCATGGACTCAGAGTCCCCTTGTTGGTCACCTTGATAATTGATAAATGATAACCATGCTAACCATACATGACATTGACTTTGGAGAATATGCTAGTTTCTGAAGCTTTGACACCCTTCTTGGGTATGTGACCTAATAGTCACAAAGCTTTGACCTATCACTGGTGGGAGAACCTTCAGTTTGCATCTATCCTTTGGTGAGAGCACTAAGGCTGTTACTTCTTTATCCCACTTGCACCTGGCACTGTACCGATATGCATGCAAATAATGGTTCATGTTGGCTTAGTGGATTTATTGGGTTTCAGCCTAAACAAATGCTAGTTGGATGAAAACTCTGAATAACCTGACCAATAAGTAAGACATTAGTGAATTTTCTTTGTTCTGAAATGTCCTTCCTGTTACTTTTTGACCTGCATATTATATATAGCCACAATGTAACTTAACTCCAGTTTATAGAAAGTCAGCTACTAAGATGTCCGTGCAAACCCTTCTCCACCCCCACTCACACTGCCTTGCCTCCAAGCTCAAGAAGCAACTCCCTCAAATAAATCAAGCCCCACCCATGATGGTGGTTTCATGGAAGTAGATAAAAGACCAGAAAAGGAACCGAATTCTTCATCAAACAGCAGGACTGTTCTCACTTCTTGCTATGACAATTCAAGCCCCCACACCACCCCGCTACTCACTGTTCACACTTTCTCCCTTGCCAGTGTGAGTGCAGAGAAAGCAAAAGAGAATACCTTGAGATGAGAAATCGGCACCTCCCTTGACAATTCCCTTACATTCACCTCAGCAAGAGCTGCCATGCCTTCCTGCAATCCTGCTAGACACCCTCATTCCATGTGTCTTTCCAATAATCCTTCTCCCTATCCATTTTCTTCCTCTCATTTTCCATGTGTACCATAATCCCTGTCTGCTGACTAAACTGTTGCTTCAACCAATGTTAGTGCTGCATTTGTAGCCACATCAGGTAGCACAAAGTGCAATACCTGATGGAGGGGCGAAGAGGTCGGCGCAGACCAGCAGCCACGAACGTCCAACATGATGGAGGGGCGGGGAAAATGGGATCCGGCAGTTGGGGGTGGAAACCGGCGCGTCCGGGTGGAGGAGGACCGAAGGGACCAGTTGCCTGGGTGCTCGGGGCGACTGAGCAGGCACGGCCCAGCGGCTGGGCAGTTCGTGCGCAGTAGGGGCGCTGGCGTGGGAGAGCAGGGTGGAGGCGGGTTGGCGCTGGGTTGGTGGAAGGCGACGCGGGGACGCGGCAGGGCAGGGGGCGCGGCGTGGCTAACAGCGAGCAGGGGGGGGGTTGCGGCTCGTGCCCGCGTTCGCGAAGGATGGACCGAGGCGCCCGACCGGGGACCCCGCGATGGGGCGGCTGGGTGCCGACCGCGCGCAGGGGTGCGGCTGAGCGCCGGTTGACGAGGCGTACGGGGTTTCCTGCCAGGGCTTCGCGGACTGGGAAGGGAAGAAACGTGGATGGCCGCGTGTGAGGATTGCACAGGTGGGGCGCGCCGGGAAGATTCACAAGCAGGGGGCCGGGTGTGCTGGCCGCGTGCGAGGGGAGGGCGGCCGGTGCTGGGGCGTGACTGCCGGGGTTTCGCGGGCTGGCGGGGTCAGACCGGAACTGTGGCGGACGGGTGTGTTTGGCCACGCAGGGAGGCAGCGAACCGGGGCGACGCTAGCAGCCTTCGTGGGAAGCGGTTCGAAGACAGCAGGAGCGCCGGTTTTTGCAGGTGACCAGGGCTCCAGTTTGCACGCGACAGGACTCCAATGGGTAGCGGTAGAGAGGGAGAAAGAGGGAGAGAGAACTGAGAGAGAAACACAGACAGGAGGGGGATGAAGAGAGAGAGACAACAGGGGAGGAGGTAGACCGGAGGGGAAGAAGGAGAAGAGGGAGGCGGTGGGGCTTCACACCCTCCCTTCCCGGGAGCCTCCAAACACACATATGCACAGGCGCTCTGCACCTCACGGGACTGTTCCAGTCTCCAAGTAATGGCTCCTTAATTCATCATGCATTCCCTTCTCATAGCAGTGAGCTATTACATATATAGAAAGGCCAATAGGCCATTCTCGAAAGGCCAAAAGACTTTCGAAAGGCCAAAAGACAACAAAATGAAAAGACTAAAGCAACCTTAAAACAAATGACAAAATAGCAATCTTGTCCCTCACCTGCTAATAAACCTTTCTTACCTTAAATCCTGCTAATAAACTTTTCTTACCTTAAATTTAGACTCTTCATTCTAACTGACTAAATCAAACTCCACTAAAAATAAAAATTACATAATAAAATAAAATTGATGTCAATATATCGCCGGTCGTCTGCAGTCTCGAGTCTCGTTCCGCGTCCGTCACGAGTCACGGTCCCCGTCAAACTCCCCCACTTCAAAAAAATTCGACCTCGAATTTTGAAGTGTCGCAGTAGGAGAAAGATATGCACCAGAACATGAGTGAAATACACCATACGAATCATAATATCACAAATCTTGAACTGTCGATCAGAGTGTGCCTCACGGAAATCTAACCACACCACATCAAAATCCTGGAGAATAAATTCAGAGTCAACCACGGCAGTAGATGACGAATCAGCTGGACGATCTTCCGTGAACATACCATATGATATCGACTGAAGACCTGAAAGGGAGAACAACTCGGGGTCCCATGTGTCGTCTATCTCAGACTCAGTGCAAACAGTACTATCTGACACTAGGGATGAGGTCTCCGACAATATAACCTGTGGTGCCACTTGATCATTATGCAAATCTTGCAACTCTGACTGAACCTGCATCTCTTCTTCATACGCATCGCCTAATGTTGTGTCTGGCTCACAAATCGTTACTTGCGCTGGTTCTTCACACTTGACATCTAAGATGGGATCTATCTCACAATCCGTCTTTTGTATTGCAGCAGCAAACATGTCACGTAACTCGCGGATGTCATTCTTGATACTGATCCAAATGGGGTCTTCTGATATTCTCCAAATCACGTTCGAATCTTCAGCAACCATTCTCTCCGTGGTGTACCGGGGCGAGGATCTCGGCTTGTAAGAACACGCCGATTCCCTAAGCTTTGATACCAAATTGATGCGGGACGGATATGCAGGAGAGCAAAAGTCTGACCTGGAGGCCTGGCGGCCGACGTGCGGGGGTTGGCCGAACAGAGGCGCTGCTTGATGGTGTCCGGCAGAAGGAGGCCGGGGTGGTTCCTACTGCCTGGGGCGTCCGGTGCGAAGGTGCGAGCGATGGAGGACACACAGCGAGTCCCCATCGCTGACCGCGGCGGCACGGCGAGGTGGCGAGTGCCACGGGCATTCGCAGCGGGAGACGTCTGCGAGCAGGGGCGGGGGCGTGCAGCGACGGGGAAGGCGAGGTCCGTCCCAGGATGGCCGGAGCGAAGAGGTCGGCGCAGACCAGCAGCCACGAACGTCCAACATGATGGAGGGGCGGGGAAAATGGGATCCGGCAGTTGGGGGTGGAAACCGGCGCGTCCGGTTGGAGGAGGACCGAAGGGACCAGTTGCCTAGGTGCTCGGGGCGACTGAGCAGGCACGGCCCAGCGGCTGGGCAGTTCGTGCGCAGTAGGGGCGCTGGCGTGGGAGAGCAGGGTGGAGGCGGGTTGGCGCTGGGTTGGTGGAAGGCGACGCGGGGAGGCGGCAGGGCAGGGGGCGCGGCGTGGCTAACCGCGAGCAGGGGGGGGTTGCGGCTCGTGCCCGCGTTCGCGAAGGATGGATCGAGGCGCCCGACCGGGGACCCCGCGATGGGGCGGCTGGGTGCCGACCGCGCGCAGGGGCGCGGCTGAGCGCCGGTTGACGAGGCGTACGGGGTTTCCTGCCAGGGCTTCGCGGACTGGGAAGGGAAGAAACGTGGATGGCCGCGTGTGAGGATTGCACAGGTGGGGCGCGCCGGGAAGATTCACAAGCAGGGGGCCGGGTGTGCTGGCCGCGTGCGAGGGGAGGGCGGCCGGTGCTGGGGCATGACTGCCGGGGTTTCGCGGGCTGGCGGGGTCAGACCGGAACTGTGGCGGACGGGTGTGTTTGGCCACGCAGGGAGGCAGCGAACCGGGGCGACGCCAGCAGCCTTCGTGGGAAGCGGTTCGAAGACAGCAGGAGCGCCGGTTTTTGCAGGTGACCAGGGCTCCAGTTTGCACGCGACAGGACTCCAATGGGTAGCGGTAGAGAGGGAGAAAGAGGGAGAGAGAACTGAGAGAGAAACGCAGACAGGAGGGGGATGAAGAGAGAGAGACAGCAGGGGAGGAGGTAGACCGGAGGGGAAGAAGGAGAAGAGGGAGGCGGTGGGGCTTCACACCCTCCCTTCCCGGGAGCCTCCAAACACACACATGCACAGGCGCTCTGCACCTCACGGGACTGTTCCAGTCTCCAAGTAATGGCTCCTTAATTCATCATGCATTCCCTTCTCATAGCAGTGAGCTATTACATATATAGAAAGGCCAATAGGCCATTCTCGAAAGGCCAAAAGACTTTCGAAAGGCCAAAATACAACAAAATGAAAAGACTAAAGCAACCTTAAAACAAATGACAAAATAGCAATCTTGTCCCTCACCTGCTAATAAACCTTTTACCTTAAATCCTGCTAATAAACCTTTCTTACCTTAAATTAGACTCTTCATTCTAACTGACTAAATCAAACTCCACTAAAAATAAAAATTACATAATAAAATAAAATTGATGTCAATATATCGCCGGTCGTCTGCAGTCTCGAGTTTCGTTCCGCGTCCGTCACGAGTCACAGTCCCCGTCAGGATCATCTGGCAGCAGAGACAGCAAACAGAATTTGGTGGAATAGCATGTAGGAAGGTGTGGCAACCAGCACCAACCCATCCTCAGATGTGAGACTCACTGGAGCTCTTCATTGAGGATTGGATGTCAAGGGTTGCTGTTAGCAATGTTTTTAAAGAAGTCTTGCCCTAGTCTCTTGTTCATGTTAATTATTTGTAAATTAATAAGAAATAGTTTTTTTTCCCATGTATCATAAAAATTTAACAGAGGGAGAATATATTTGATCTTTCTGGGTTTATTTTAGATTTGTTACTGTAGCTCTAGAGCTTGTGGGGAGCTTAATATGTGAGTGATGTTGCAAAGAATTTTACCCAAATATGAAAGATTTGAGAGGTCAAAATCTGGAATTTGCATGGTTATGGATCTCGACAATCAGCAGCCTTGGTGGCTTTCAAAGACTGCGCAAGTTTATTTTGTGATGATCTTTCTACATGCTCTGTAAACTGATTTTTGCTTCTTTTCTACTTTTTTCTTTTTCTTTTGCAGCTTCTTCTTCCTTTCTTGCTCACCAGTATTTCTAAGGTCTTGGCCTTCATGTTGACTTCCACTAACTCAAGGGTGGCACCATGCAGTTCCTTTCTTATGTGGACCCTGGCTCCATCATTTTGTACTTAAATGCAGCCATTTAGTATAATTAACTGATATCCTTTCTACTAATTTTGTTCTTTTCTTAGCAGGCTGTTTCTCTGATTTTTCCTGCCTGCCTGCCTCATAAGGGGCTAGTGCTCATCCGTTAACAGGACCCTTTTTTCTGAAAGTAACTTTTCTTATTCTCCATTCTTTGGCCCCGTTCTCATTCTAGGTAAAGTGAAGACACCAGTCTAATTCTCAGTGTTTCATAGAAGTTCCGCACGATGTCTTAATAGGAGATAAATGGTTTATGCACACAAATGCTGCTTCTGTCAGACACATTCCCCAAAAAAAAGAAGGAAAATAGGATGAATCAACTGGATGTGTTCTCTAAAAAGAACCTGTTAAAGCACTCTGGAGGGAGTGGATCACCTGTGCACTTCAGTCAACACCCCCCCCCAAACCAAAAAAAAAAAAAAATCTGCACTTAGTGAAAAGGGGGAGAAGACACTCATTCGGAAAATGGGACAAAAGCTATTTCCTTATCTAGTGCAGAAGGAGGTGCAAAGTTGATGTGCTCCACACTCTGGTGGGACCGTGGGGCCCACACAGCTGTCTGGGAGAGTCAGAAGCTAGTTATCCCTCGCAAAAATATTATGCCTTCACTTATATTCAATGTTTTCTTTTTGACTGCAAACAATGATTTTGCTTTGAAACATTATCACATAGAATTTTGCCTTATTTACGATGTATCTGCAGCTATAATTAGATTTTTTTTCTCTTTGGTAAAAAAGGGTTCTCCTTTGGAAGACATTTACATGAAAATCTAGACAAATGTCATTTTTAGACACGACAAAAAAGGGCTAATTGTTTTAGACACGACAGATAACAAATGGAGGGTTCATGGTTGCATTTGCTGGTCGGAAATATGCTGCACGGTCCCCCCCTGCATTTGTTGGCAACAATTCATTCGTCGTCACCAGTTTTACCCTGGTGAGTGAGCAGAAATCTCCTCAACACCCACTACAGAAAGCTGTTTAAAGTTCTTGTTTTTAGTCCCCCGATTGGCTTGTTTATGTGTCTGTGAACACAGGTTCTAGAATTCCAGAAGGGCAGACTGCAGAACTGTATTGGAAGAGGGATGGGTGCTCCAAGTGTAAAGGGAACACCAATGGCCAGGTTTGCCTCAACGGCCAGGACTGCGCTTTCAGCACCAACTCCTGCAAAAGCCAGAACGGCCAAATCCAGAACGGCCAGGTGGACTGCAGCCTTGGGATACAACTGGCCTTTTCAGGCACGGACAAGCACTACACGGCGCTCAACTCATGGTATGAGGTCTCCCATCTTCGGCAGTACTCCCTCTTTGGCCTCTACTCCAATCTGAGGAATTCTCTCACCGACCAGTACAACAATTTGTTTTAGCTGTGCTGCTGCTCAGATTGGACGGATCCTTCCCAGCTTCTTCTGTAGCTTGTTGTGGTTCACACCCTTTGTACGTATCATGTTTGTTCTCAGTGACGGGGACGATCATTGACGGGTTAAAACCTTTGCTTTGAAATTTTTATGCTGTATATCCATCCACCCAGATCAAAAAAACTTGTTCTTGTCGGAGAATTGACACTGGTCACACCGTCGGGTCTCTGCTTCTCCTTTTCTTTGTTTTTTTTCCCCTCTTGAGTTATCTTCTCCAGTGCATCTTTGTTTTTACTGTTAAACGATGTGTTTAGTTTTTTTGCAATGTTTTGCGGTTGTTTCTTGGACTGTCAAACAGTGTGTAATATGGGGGGTTGGGTTGGCACATTTGACACTGAATTGTCTGGTTTGGATTTAGAGCAATACTACTTGTGTGCATGCTGACATGGTGAACACACCTCTACGTGGTTTGCCCATGGGATGGTGATAATGACATGTGACAAGATGTACAAAAGGGGGCAAATTAATTAGGAGTTCTTATCAAATGTTTGACTTATTTTTTAGTTTTTTATTGTAATTTATTACAGTAAGTGTTACTCTACGTTACAGTTTATATTAAGATCTCTTTGTTATAATCAGAGACTCTTAATAATTTGTCTTATATAAAATTGTGTCCCCTCTCTCTTTCATATCTTTGTTGGGGGGTTGGGGGGGGGGGTGCTGCACATCTTGTGCGAACACGTATTGTTCTTTAATTATGGGCCATTGAGGAAGCTTGAATCAGAAGTGGAAATTGACCTGAAATTATAATAAGCCAAAAAAATGTCAACTATTGTCTCATAGTCATAAAAAACGATGAGATGCTCTCAGTTTATAATAACAAAGAAATATTTGTTGCAAGATTTGTAAGTAAGGATGAGGTGGATTACAAGAAAAGCAATTTTATAGCCTGAGAGAGAGAGGGGGGTTTCACAAGCTCTTGTCAAGCCCTCTCAATCAATAAGATTTTTTTTTTTTCAAATCACTTCATCTTTATTGCAAGATAAGTCTATAAGTATTTTTCATAAAAAAAATATTCACTCATGATTCTATAAATAGGTGGTTGCATCATTTTATGGTAAAAACATATGAGATCTATTGAAGATAATTTCGCAAATGTGATTGAAACTTTGGTTGTCACAGTACACATGGAGTGGTTCAATAGTTAAGACCTTCCAGCAGTGGAGGGGAAAACTAGATCAACCCGTGAGGGCCCAATCATGTGGCCCATCTGCTGCAGATATTGTGGGAAGGTTCACACCAGGTCCAACCCCACAGCAGTGGCTTACACAAGGAGGGAGAGGTGGATCTGGACTCCATAATCCAATCACATATTAAGGTGTGTTTGTCACGTTAGCACTTGCTGCACATAATTGTGTGCAACAAGTACTCTTTTGATTTATGGGTCATTGAAGAAGCTTGAGTCAGAAGTTAAGAAATGACCTGAAATTATAATAAATCACGAAAATATCAAAGTATTGGCTCATAGTCATCAAAACTAAAAGGTGCTCCTAGTTTTAAGAGAACAAAAGGAGAGAAGAAAATTCATCTGCTTCACTTGTTTTTATTGTCTTTCTTGCAAGGTAACCAACAAGTTAAAGTCTTCTTCGCCGGTCGACCGGTTGGAGAAGTAAGAGTCAACACATCCCTTTAACTCCCGCAATCTTTGGGTGAAGGTAAGTAATTCCTCCTTCGCTCTCTTCTTCGGTATCCACGTGTATCTGGCGATCACACATCTGTTTTAGTGCACACACGCACTCCTCTTTTCCTCCTCTTTTCTTCATATCCATTCTTCCTCCATATTATTTTATATAATCTTATCTTTTTAAAATTAATTTTTTGTGGCATCTTAAATGCGTTCACAGATCTTTCATTTAATACACCATTGTTTGCAGCAACAACCTAAAGCTCAAAAGTTTTTTTTGTAATTTAATATAACATAAAAAAAACAAACAGAATAAATCTATGAAAATATTGTAAAATATATATACAAAAATACATACATATTCATTTCTTCCATTGATCACAATTTGCAATTGTTTTTGTAAAGTTGCATACTTTGTTTCCATCTCAATCATTTTACTTTTCATATAAACAAATTCTTCTCTCATCTCATCTGTAATTGGACAGTCATGTACAAGCTTACCATATTTTTTTGTTGAGCCATAAACATTTGTAGATGTGACAAATGAACCATAACATATAAGTTTACTTGCATGTTGTTTTCCTAACACTTGAGTTATGATTTCATTCTCATTTGCCATGATAATATTCTCAAAATCATTTGAGAATGATTTGCTACTATTTTGTCTATTTCAACCTAACAACAAAATAAACACAAACATTAGTCAAATATGTAAGTTTAAAAATCTGAAATCAACTTTCAAGAATATGAACACATATACAAAATTTTCAACTACAAGGTCAGTGGATGGCTCTCCAGTCTTCTTTGTGTACATCATTTTAAATGTCTGGATCAATGACATTTTTGTCTCATTTTATCCTCCTTTAATCATAAAAAAATCAAATTAGTATAACTATATATCCATATAAAGAAATTACAACATAAAGTAGACAATATTTAAATGATTATAAGGAATAAGTTAAGATTTACATAGTCATGTTTGTCAGATGGCAATGCTCTTTGGTCCAGTCGTGGAAATCATCTGTTGTTTTGCACGATTTCTCTTATTAATCTCTGATATTTTATGTATACAATATCAAAAACATATTAGTTATGGTGAAACAATTCTAAGCATTTCATAACACAGTTAATTCAAAATTCTTTTCACCTTTGCAGTATCACCTTTCCAATGTTAGACTAAATTCTTCCATTGTTCCTTGACTATAAATTGTTGTGGGCATGAGTTATCTCCATCAGGATTAAAATAAACTTTCTTCAATCTTTCCTTGTAATATTTACACTTTTTAGATAGTGATGCAACCACATAATTCTCATGACTATCCTCAAATTCATACTTCATCTACAAAATAAATAATAAATGTTAGTTATCGAGAGAGAAATTATTATGAAAAATAATAATATAAGTTAGATTGTTACTTACCCTCACTAATTCCAAACATTCATTGATATTTTGTTCTTGCATGTATCTCCAATCAAATACATCAATAGGTAACAAATCACCATTGTGAGTCATACTACCTAAAAAATGTGCAAATTCAATAGCATTACAGCCAATTGGTCTATTTAACTCATTAAAGTCAACTTTAAGACGTTGTCCAGGTGACATATTATATATATTCCTTTCATTGTTGGACCGCGAGTTCTTTTCTTTGAAGATGATGCGTCTGCTTTTGTTGGGGGAAGTGAATTTTCATCATTCGTAGATAAGAGATTGTGTGATACATTTTTAACATGGGGTTGTGACATATGTAATGTAAGATGAGAGTCAGTCATGAAATTGATATGACTTTATTGTTCACGAATAACAATCTCCTTAACTTTTTATGTGACTCTATTTTTGTCCATCTCTTCAAAAATCTGCACATAGATATTAAGAAAGATCAAACATACCAATCATATTTTATTACAAGAGTAAATAGAGAACCAAAACCTCTACACATAGAGATTAAAAAGATAGACATACCAATCAAGTTTTATTGCATCTACATCTTTTATTGAAATATCTATTTATGTAATTTCAGCTAAAATATTTTTCTATAACATTCTCTTTATGTGTAGTGCTTTGAAGTAAAGTTTCAACAATATCATCACTTTTTTTATTTCTCATTGCATATGTATCTCGAGGCTTTGTCATCACAACTACATGCCAAGACTTTTCACGTGGATTGCTTATATAAAAAATTGTTGTGCTTGAGAAGTAAATACAAAAAGCTCTTCAGTATGTAAAAGATAATTATGATTAACAAGAGTAAATTTATATTTATCCATCTTCAACACATCTTTATGAAAAATATTTATCCAATCACATTTGAACAAAATAATACTAAATTGTCCATAATAATCCAAATGTATCATATCTTTGACAATTCCATAATAAGACATCATTCATTGATCCATAGTTTGTGTTGTTACATGAATTTCACTATTTGACATTTTCTTTATAGTCCCTCTATTAGGTATGAAATTTTATCACAATAATGTCAAAATTTGTATAATATCGAACTCTATTAGATGGTCCATTTGCTAACCATCTAAGCATTTTTTATGCTTGTTCATCCAAACCATCACAAAATTCATATACCTACATAAAAGAATAAAAATAAAATGATATGTTTATATAGAGATAGAGTTAAATTACAATAGTCATATAGATGTCACTTACATGATTTTTAAACCACATAGGAAACTCTTTGGAATGAAGGTCATCAATGTTTTTTTGTGTAGCACCAATATTATTTGCTTTAACTCAATTGATATGTTCCTATATACATACAAATCTTATGATTTTAATAAAAAAAATAATAAAGGTGGCATAATGGTATTCTAATAAGCAACTAATTACTTACTCAATAATTGGTTTCAATGCATCACAATTAATAAGACATATCTGATAGCTTGTTGTAATGTCAGATCATCTAAATCCTTCCAACTCCCTCCTTTAATAGGACGTCTGTCACATGCAAATATTTCAAATCCAGGAACTTCAATTTGATTATTATAACCATTTCCTTGAATTGCGACATTGTTAGCACTTCCTTCACTTTTGTCATTTAAATATCTTGAATAAAAATTCATACACTCTTTTGCTAAATATTCTTCAGAAATTAATACCTCCACATATCTTCTATTACGAACATATGACTTCAATGTCATAAGAAACCTACACAAAATAACTTGAATTATAATATTCATCGTGATAAATAAAAAAATCAACACTATGTAAAAATAGGAAAAATTACTCATACCTCTCAACAAAGTACATCCATCTATACTAAACTGAACCACCTAACTTGGCCTCTTCTGCTAAGTGAACTAGTAGATGCACTGTCACATCAAAGAAAGATGAAAATATCAAATTTAATAATAAAATTAGCCACCACCTAGGCTCATTAGATAACAAATATCAAATTTAATAATAAAATGAGCCACCACACAGACTCATCATATACCTTTGCAAGATTACAATGGTCTCAACTTTGGCCTTCAACTAGAAGATATCCACAATATTATAATATTGCCAAAATTTTGAAAATAATAATTCATAATTTTAATTGATATTAAAAAGGTATGATCACATATCTAATTTTTACGGTAATTAATGATAAGTTGAACATAGATTCTATAAATGACAACCATATATCAAACACAAAAGAAATTCCTAAACCATGAACCTATCTACGAGATTATCGATAGACGTATTTAAAGATGATAAAGAGGCTACTTCCTGTTCTCTACCAAAATCGTCTAAAGATTCATCACTTGTATAAATAAAATTACTGTGATAACAAAAACAATCAGTACCCTGCACTATTCATCAAAAATTACAATTTTATGTTATATATATATATATATATAACTATAAATCAAAACAACTAATATTACATAATCTGATCTTTAAAAAAATAAAACTAAGAAAAAAATAAGAAAGATCTTCGATGGTGAGTACTATTTTGATGTATAAAAATTACAAAATTTATGTTATATATATATATATTTTAAAAAAAATATTATAAATCACAACAACTAACATTTACACAATATTATCTTAAAAAAATTTAAAACTATGAAAAAAATAAGAAAGATCTTCGATGAATAGTAAGTGTTGTAGCGCTATAGTAACTTACTGTGGCGCTACAGTAACTCACTATTTGATCTTTTACTCCAAAAATATTGCTGGTTTGCTACTTCCTGCGACTTCTCCATGCGCATGGATGATGTTACTCTACATGAACAGGTGCTACTAAAGGATTTTCTTTTAAAAAAACTACATTCTCCAACTTTGCTAAAGAAACACTTTGTGCACGGACGCTCGGACAAATCATTTGTCCAAGCATCCGCATTGGCGCTACCCCATTGGACAGAGCTCAAGGTGTGGGACCAGATTTGGGGGCGCCCCATTGGGCAGCGCTCTGGGTGTGGGATCCAGATTTGGGGGCGCTCTAGTTTGATTCATGGTTAAACTACCCATGAGTAGTTTAACCATGGGTTCCTTAACCAAAAACTCACCCATTTTCACTTTGACAACTTACCCCACTAACCAGGGGTAACTTGGGTATACTTACCCACCTTCTATTTTTTTAGTCAACTTAAAACTTTGACTCAAGTTATCTTTCTTTTGCAATAAAAAATAAAATAATATTTACATATACATAGTTAAAATAAATTTACAATTTAATGAATATTTAATAAAAAAATTTGGAAAAAAAAATTACCCACACGTGGGTAACGCTACCCCACCTCAGGAGGTGGGGCAGCGTTACCCATGGGTAACCTGTAAAAAGCAGGTTATCCATGGGCAACCTGCCCCCCCCCCCCCAAACCGTGGGAGGGGGTTTACCCATGGGTAACTCCAAGTTACCCATGGGTACCCCCCTCCCAAACCGGCCCAATGGGAGCGCCCCCAACCAGGCACCCGGACAAATCATTTGTCCGGGCACCCAGACAATAAGAATTTACTTATCTAACTAGATTGGATTAACTATCAAAATAAATATAGAGAAAATGAACTATTAAATATGGGGATAACTAATTGATTATCAAACGAATCTTATATATTAATGAAACAACATATTGACTAGTTTGATATATTATGCAAGTGGCAAAACTCATTGTTGATTATTTTCACGTTATGAAATATTTTTATTAATTTAAGTTTATTTTATAAATAATAATTAATAGTTAATTAATATAGTGAGTAAAATATATTTTTCTTAAAAAATATATAACAATCATAAACGGGACTGAGTTGAAATTTTGACTCTTTTATAGTGAAATGTTGTTGAATCTATCATTTCCCACATCAAAAAAGGTTAAATGGAGTATATTTTTAATTAGAAATATTAACAATATTTTGAACTTTTTTTCTTAGTCAGTGAGTATTTTCTTATAATCTCATTATGGTTTTGGCTATATATATAATTAGCTTATCTATATATAACTATTTTATTTTATGTCTATAGGGTTCTACTATCAAAAATTAAATCTTCATGAATTTATAAATTAAATCTATTTTTACAAGATTCAATAGATGAAATATATAATCTCTCAAACAAAAGGAAACGAGATAGTAATTAAATGAAAACTCATTTGTCTTCATAGAGACATTTATTTTTTCACTTCTTATCACGCCATCTACTAACCCTCATCTTATTAGGTCATGTCATGCCACATGAGATGTGAGTTGGTAATTGAGTGATGATATTTGAATCACACTATATCACTTCTCATATGACGTGATGTGACTTAATAGTGAAGATAGATAGGTAACATATCACCCTTGCTATATGTCTAAGTAGATAATAAGTGGTATTATTTGATACGTAATTAAAATTTTCTTATTTATCTTACTTTTTTATAAGATACTTTCTCATTAGAAAAAATTCCTATTAACCTATTTAAATAAAAAAATCAATCATTATTAAAAAAATTGGCTCTTAGTATCTTTCCCTAAAAATGTCATCTTTATTGTTCATCTTCATCCCTAATAGATTTCTCCATAGTATCATTCACTTGATTACTTTTATCTATCAAATTGTCATATTGTTGTTTTCTTCTTTATTGACTAAAATTTTCTTATGTATCGTTTTCTCTACTTATTATTTTGATCATTTTAAACTTATTTATCTTTTATATTTTTCTTTTGAGAAATATTAGTTGTTTGACTGCCTGGACAAATGATTTGCCCAACTAACTGCACCATTGGTCAACGTCCGAGTCTCACGCAGGCCCCGTTGCATGCCTAGCTAACCAATGGCGCGGTTAGTTGGGCAAATAATTGAAACTTTCTCCAAATTTTTTATTATATATTTAAAAAATTGTCCAAAGTTTGATAAATATTTTTACTATTATAGAGTAATTTTATGTACACCTAACATTAGAAGTAAAAGACTCAACATTATTAGTATACATTGTAAATCTTTCTTATTTTGAAATTAAACTACTTAATATTTATTGTAGCTTTACTTTGTTCATGAGAAAAAAATATAGTAACATTATGTTTCTGTCTGAAGTTGTACATCTTAGGACCTAGGCTAAGACTCTATAATATACATCTTAAGACTTAAATTTCAATCTCCACTCCTATATATACCTATTGAAAAAAAAGTATTTGTTAATTAATAAAATCCAAAAAAACTAAACCTACACTAATATTATTCTTTACTTGTTTGTTCAAGGAAAATTTTTATATAAGTTTTGATTTTATCGAAGAAATAGTGTATGAATTATTAGGACTATTAATGAGTTAGATTTATAAACAAAATGACACTTTTATGTCTAATTTTTATTTAAAAATAATAAATAATTTTGTTGCAACTTGACAACAAGTGCGAGTGGTGTTAGAAGCAATAACAACAAAGATGTCTTGATGATAGTGAATATGGGTAACACTAGAACAGATGTAAGTGAATTAGGATTCCATTTATAATTTGGGAAAAAATAAAATGACTCAATCTTGAGTTATTGTTTATTGTCAAGTTGAGGAAGAATCAAATGACTTAATTGAAAGTTTCTTATTTTTTAATAAATATATATATTATAAATAAATTATATGTTATCAAAAATGGGAAAAAAAAGTAGATGCAACAATGACTAATTTCCTTTCTATAAAAAAATGAAATATTCTTTAGTAATCTTCTGTATGATGGTATGTGATGGATTCTTTATAGACATTTTCTTGAACATGAGGTTATTAATGAAATATTTTTTATTAAAATTTATAAAATGTTAAGAAACAAGTATCATGCATAATAAAATGATAAAAATCAAAGAATAAGAAAATTATTAATAATGTGGCAATATTATTACTACCATTAAATATGGTGGGAAGGAGGATTTTGGTTCCAATCATTAGAATCATATCATTTTTCACTCTAATTCTCAAACATAAAAAATATTTTTTATATTTTAAAAAAATAATTTTGAAGAGAGAGAGAAGAGATGGAGAGAAAGATGAAAATAATGATGTCTTGAATTTTGTAAACCAAAAACTATATTGGAGTTACTTTTGACTTACCTTTGGATTTTTTAAAAAATGAGATATGTAAGATGTGTTCCAAATGTTGCCTAATTTTTTAATAAATATTATTAGATTTTCTATTAAATTTATTATTTTAAAATAAAATATGATCTAAATAATCACCTAAGTAATTTTTTCTAAATTAGTTACTAATGTTGTTAGATCATTAAGTATTGATG
The DNA here is from genome assembly GCA_014218235.1 of Colocasia esculenta. Lineage (NCBI taxonomy): Eukaryota > Viridiplantae > Streptophyta > Magnoliopsida > Alismatales > Araceae > Colocasia > Colocasia esculenta. The sequence goes on from CM024764.1 coordinate 6,743,587, forward strand.
TCTAGAAAATTAGAGGTCAATCTAAAATCGACATTGTCAATGTTAACATTAGCAATGCTAATATAAGATAAAAAAATTTAATTGGTCATATGAAATGAGAGTATCACCACATGTGTAGGTACTACAAAACTATACAACTTAAGTTCTTGTAAATAATGTCAACTCTAAGATATTAGATCTGTAAGTGGTCTGACACATCTATGCATATAGTGTTATACCATATGAGGCTTGAGTGTGTCAATAGTAATTTTTTTTTATCTTTCTTTTTAGATTGGCAATTATAATATCGATATTATTATCAAATTGATTATCTAATTATTCCTTTTTTTGTACTAGGCCAGTTGATCTATTATTTGAACTCAAGACCGACATCTAAATCATTAATATATACAAATTTTGAAAAAGCTTCCTTAAATCATACCAAACATGGGTATTGAACCCTCTACCTCCTAATGTACGATGAGTATTGAATTTTCTACCTCTATAATCACTCATTTATTGATGAGACAAAATTGTTAATTAAATTGAAATTTTAGGTGATTATGTGGAAAACAAAATAGTTATTTTAATAATTTTTGTAGGGAATTTTATTAAAATAATAAAAAATAATATAAATAATCACCTTTTAAAATATTTGTAAAATTAGTCACGAAACTACCACGCAAATAATTTCGTGACCATTTGCAGTTTCGTGGTCGACTTAACTTGCGGTCCCAACTTACCGCAATGTCGATATTGGTAACGCCAATATTGATATTTGTGTTGCTAACATCGACATTAATATTGAAATTATCAACACCAACATTAATTTATCTAGGACACAATCATTAGAGGAGGAGTTGGTATTTGTACCATATACAAATTAATGTCGGTGTTGTCAATGTCGATATTGGCAACGCATATATGTCGGTCACGAAATGAATATCAACAATGTTGATATTGATAATGTCAACATTAATTTGCTCACATGTGCCGATCATGAAGTGACTAATATTGTAAATGTGATTATTTATTATTTTAATTTTTTTGATAAATTTTTCTAGGGTAAATTAATTAGGAGTCCCTATCCGATTTTTGACTTATTGTTTGTCCCTAATAGAGTTGTAACTCATTACAGCAAGTGTTATCACTTATTACAGTATACGTTATTCCTTGTTACAGTAAGGACCTCCTATTTACAATCAATGACTTCTAATTAATTTATCCAATTTTCTATTTTGTAATAATTAATCATGTATACATATATAAATGAGAAAGACTTTGTGCACTTTCAAAAGTGCACAAATTTAGTGCAATCCACGTGAGCAACTAGCCCATGTGGCACCATCCACATGGGTTGGTAGCCTATGTGACACTCAAAAAAGTGGTGCCACATGGGTTAGTTGCCCATGTGGATTGCACTTTGTGCACTTTTGAAAGTGCACAAAATCTTTCTCTATATAAATAGACTCTTTGGACCTCCATGCGATGCACGGGAAGATTTTAAATTTAAATATTTTTAATATCTTAATATATCTAAAAATTTTCTACATATTTTTTTAGAGATAATGATAATAAACAAAAAAAGAACAACATATATTATAAGAACATCTTAAGATTCATAAGAAATATATATTGATAAAGGATAAATTATCAATAAAATATTAAAAAATATAGTTCTACACTTGTGCGATGTACGGTGAATATTTATAAAATATAAAAAACAAAATATATTATTTATATGAATATTAGTTAAATAAAAAAATAATATTCAAATATAAGAATAATAGTTAAATATTTATAAAATCTATAAAACTATAAAATAGTTAATCTTCTACCTCAACTGTACCCAGCGGCTACTATTTGTAAATAATTATGTTAGTACAAAATATGATAAAATTATGAAAATGAATAGAACAATTAAATAATAAAATTTATCAAGATAAACTTTCACTGTTCTGGACATGAAGATAGACTTTTTCACTACTGTGCATATGTAGATCATATTTTTCTACGATAGCCATCGATGCAATAGTATGTTTGGTGAGTAGCAGGTCACCGTACGGGTCTCGAACTCAGCACACAGTAATATGTATAAAATTTTAATGATTTATTTTTTATATTTTAAAAAACTATAAATTGAAAATATAATGTTACTTAATCAGATTTTAAAATAAAAAATTAAAACTAAGCAGAAAAAAATGAACCGTCTTCCACTGTAGCGCTACAGTAACGCTACGCTCGGTCAGCGTCTTGTACCTAAGAAGAAGAAGAAGAAGGAGGAGGAGGAGGAGGAGGAAGCACAGAAGGCAGAGCGGCGGCGCGTGCGGGCGGCCACCGTCTGAAGAGGCGGCCCCTATAACTTCTTATTTTGAAAATTGAAGCGGCATGATCGCAAAAAATCGGTGAAACTTAAAAATGGATAAAAATAAGAGAGAGAGAGGAATTTGAATAGTTACATGTAGGGAGAATTTTTAGGAGAGAGAAGAGAATAAAAATAATTTGAAATAATTAGAGGTTTCTCTGTTTGTCGTGTGGTCAGAAAATAATTATGACAAAAATAGAAAACTTTGTATGAATTAAAAATAAATAAAAAATTTAAAAAATCTAAAAAAATATTTAAAATTTTAAGATTTAAAAATATTTATTATTTTAATTTTTTGATAAAAAATTTTAGGGTAAATTAATTAGGAGTCCCTATCAGTTTTTTGACTTATTTATTAGTCCCTAATAGAGCTGTAACTCATTACAGCAAGTGTTATCACTTGTTACAGTATACGTTAAACCTTGTTACAATAAGGACCTCGTATTTACAATCAATGACTTCTAATTAATTTACCTAATTGTCTATTTTATAATAATTAATCATGTATACATATATAAATGAGAAAGAAAAGTGCACAAAGTGCAATCCACATGGGCAACTAACCCATGTGGCACCACTTTTTTGATTGTCACATGGGCTACCAACCCATGTGGATACCAACCTATGTGGATGGTGCCACATGGATTAGTTGCCCATGTGGATTGCACTTTGTGCACTTTTAAAAATGCACAAAATCTTTCTCTATATAAATATATGTATTACTTAGGCAGCGTTTGGCATCAACTGTTCAGCCGATTTTGGAGCCGACAAAGTTCTGACAAGAAGAAAGCAGACCCAAATACTTCTCTTCTGCACCGACTTCTGCGCCAACAGATTTTGGAGAGTAGGAGAGAGAGAGAGAGACAAAAAAATTCTCTCTCCTCCAAGCCAAAAGCGCACCAGAGGCAGCTTTTCCTGGATTTTGAAAAAGCAGACATTGTGCAAGCTTTTTTTATTTAAATACCGCACATGGAGCTCTGTGTGGAACTTAGCGTTTGCATGGAATATGTTTAAAAAAATTTGTGTGTTGTACGGTCGGACAACACCCAACCTCTTCAATGGAAGGTACAAAATTTCTGTGGCAAAATCAAAAGCTTGTCGGGACTGTCAGAAAAAAGAGATTTTAAGAAAATCTCTTTCGTCCTCCACGGTGCCAAACGCTGCCTTAGATTGAGAATGACTTACTGCACTTTAGGAAAGTGCAGTAAGTGCAATCCACCTAGAATGACAGCTCATATGGCGTCACATGGGCTGTCAGGTGGTTTTTCCTTTTTTTTTTTTTTAAATCAAGCGTTTTTTTTTAACCTAACCCATCTATTTTGGAGTCCAACCTTTTATTTTGGAGCCCAACTTACCTTTTGTTTTGGAGCTAAACTATTTTTTAGGCTCCAAAATAAAAAGTTGGGCTCCAAAATAGATGAGTTGAACTCCAAAATAGATGGGTTAAGCTCAAAAAAAAACTAGATTTCAAAAAAAAGGAAAAATTCCATGTCCATGTGGCGCCACATGGACTGTCATCCTAAGTGGATTACACTTATTGTACTTAAATCTTTCTCTACTTAGATTACATGGAGTATCTTACGGCATCCGTACCCGCGCTTTTAGTGCGTGTAGCGGCAGCAGCTTTGCCCCCGAAGTTCCGAGGGTTTTCTTTTAAAATAGCAGACTTTGAAAAGTTTTTAAGGAGAATAACACGGTAAAAAAAAAATCGCAATCTAGCACACTTTGACCATGGACCGTACTTTTGCTTTATAAAAATAATAAAATATAAAATCGAACACGCGCTATCTGACTTGCAAGTCAAATGGCATGCCACCGACTTGCAAGTCGGCCAAACCTTGGCCGACTTGTTTCCTGGGATGGGCGCCCAGGCTGTCCACCAATTTTTGTTTTTTTTTTTAACTTTGGCTCTCACATTTGATATATTTAAGAGATATAAATAGTGTCTAATTAAGATAAAATTTAAAACATAAGCTAATTAAGAGATGATTCAAATTATAATAATTTTAGTTTAATTTTTTAAATTAATTTTTTGTCAAGTAAAAATTAGTCTAAAAATTATTAAATCGACTTAATTTTAACATCTAAAGATCTAAATAATGTCTAATTGAGATAAAATTTTAAACATAAGCTAATTAAGAGATGATACAAATTATAGTAATTTTAGTTTAATTTTTTAAATTAATTTTTTGTCAAGTAAAAATTAGCCCAAAAATTATTAAATCGACTTAATCTCAACATCTAAGGATCTAAATGATGTCTAATTGAGATAAAATTTTAAACATAAGCTAATTAAGAGATGATACAAATTATAGTAATTTTAGTTTAATTTTTTAAATTAATTTTTTACAAGTAAAAATTATCTCAAAAATCATTAGGTCGACTTAATCTCAACATATATACATCAATAACTCCTGATATTTATATGTTTAGAATCAGTATATTTTTCTAGTAATTATGATGACTTTATTTTCGGAACCAAATGTCGTCTATGCAGTGTTTAATTATGGTTGATACGGGTCGTCATTCGGGCACTCGACTCGAGATTGGTACATGTTGTCACTCGATAAACTAGCACAGGGGGGCCTTCGGTCAATTGAACCCTGAGACGATTCGGTCTAGCCGTCCTGACTAAGGCAGGGGTTACTCTGCATTATACTGGCTCCCAATGGCTTGGTCGGACGAGCTTCGTCGACCGAGCTGCTTCAAAGTACAACACTCGGCGATTGGCGCATGCGATCGACTCGTCTTCCCTTGGGAGTCTCTCGACTGAGGCCGAGTTCGTTACTCTAGCAGTAACAATAGTAATTATGTTTAGCAGCAACAATAGTAATTATGTTTGTTACTATAGCAGTAACTAATGTTACTGCTAGAGTAACGAACTCGGCCTCAGCTGAGAGACTCCCAAGGGAAGATGAGTCGATCGCATGCGCCAATCGCCAGAGTGTTGTACTTTGAAGCAGCTCGGCCGACGAAGCTCGTCCCACCAAGCCATTGGGAGCCAGTATAATGCCGAGTAACACCTGTCTCGGTCAGGGCGACTAGACCGAATCGTCTCAAGGTTCAATTGACCGAAGGCCCCCCTGTGCTAGTTTATCGAGTGACAACCTGTATCAATCCCGAGTCGAGTGCCCGAATGATGACCCGTATCAACCATAATTAGACACTGCATAGACGACATTTGGTTCCGTAAATAAAGTCATCATAATTACTAGAAAAAATATACTGATTCTAAACATAAAAATATCAGGAGTTATTGATGTATAGATGTTGAGATTAAGTCGACCTAATAATTTTTGAGACAATTTTTACTTGACAAAAAATTATTTTTAAAAATTAAACTAAAATTACTATAATTTGTATCATCTTTTAATTAGCTTATGTTTAAAATTTTATCTCAATTAAACATCATTTAGATCCTTAGATATTGAGATTAAGTCGATTTAATAATTTTTAAACTAATTTTTACTTGACAAAAATTAAACTAAAATTACTATAATTTGTATCATCTCTTAATTAGGTTATACTTTAAATTTTATCTTAATTAAATACTATTTAGATCTCTTAAATATATCAAACTAGTTCTGCTCCGTGCATTGCACGGGGTATAATTATAAAAAAATTTAAAAAATATCAAGAACTTATAAAACTTTTTTAAAAGTTTAAAAATTTTAATATTTTTTTAAAGGGGGCGGGCGTTGGCCTCCCGCCTGTTTAAAAAAATTCTTCACATGAGGAGAAATTTTATGCAAAGAAATTAATAAAATAAAAATTTATGCAAAAAATAAGGGGCGGCAATTGCCCCCCCTTGACCCCCTGGCTCCGCCACTGTGTGCAGCAAGCAAAATATTTTTCAAGTGCATATTAATATCTTAATTAGTTCTGCTCCCGTGCATTGCACGGGGTATAATTATAAAAAAATTTAAAAAATATCAAGAACTTATAAAACTTTTTAAAAGTTTAAAAGTTAAAAAATTTTAATATCTTTTTAAGGGGGCGGGCGTGGGTCTCCCGCCTGCCCGCCTGTTTGAAAACAGGGGGGCAACCTGCCTTATGGGTAGCCGCCCCCATTTCAAAAAAAAAAATATATATATATATTATAGGTTTCCAAGTTCTCTTATTCTGAAAAAAAAAAAAAACTGCTGTAGAGTCCTCTGGTGCAGGCACGTGTCCAGCTAAAATTGTGTTTTAGTAACATAAGATAAATAGATATGAGAGCCAAAGTTAAAAAAAATAAAAAATGATGGACAACTTGGGCGCCCATCCCAAGAAACAAGTCGGCCAAGATTTGGCCAACTTGCAAGTCGAGGGCATGCCATCCGCCTTGCAAGTCGGATTGAGCGCGTCCAATTTTATATTTTATTATTTTTTAAAAACAAAAATACGGTCCATGGTCAAAGATGTTGCGAAATTTTTTTTTTACCGTGTTATTCTCCTTAAAAACTTTTCAAAATCCGCTATGTTAAAAGAAAACCCAAGTTCCGACCACGCGCCCGCGCAGAGAGAGAGAGAGCGAGAGAGATG